>CM046876.1:104304045-105504045 GCA_025667525.1 Glebionis coronaria
TTAATTCCAATCCTATAGCTCTTACAACAACAATTATCAAATGAGTCACTAGTATGAAATGACTTGATCATTCAACTAGACTTCTCGGAAAGGTACTAGTGCCATGAGGCTTTTGGGTAATGGTTCCAATGACAGCCTCAAGTGCAACATTCACCCTTACGATTTCAATTTAAGAATTGGATGACAACGAATCAGATGACATCTTTCTAGGTGGTAACGTTTTGTCAAACTCCACTCTATAAGGAAAGATCGTCATGACATCGATATCAGTTTTAATCTCGCCAATTCTTATTCAATATCACAATCAACTAATATCTACATTTCTACGAATATCAACCATTTGTTGGGATCATAAATATCCACAACTTGGTTTAGATCTAGGATAGCTAGAATTCCTACGAGAATAGCTTCGATTAATTTACTAGGGGATTTAGGGTTACTTGTGACAATCTACGTCGTATAAATACCTCGTATAAAAATCAAAATAATCATCTAACAATCATGTAGTAAAATTACATCATATATATATATATAATCCAAGTTATATATATATTAAAATAACACTTCTCAGTCTGGCCTTATCGGTATCTCGGGAATTCTTCGGCACCGTTATAGTCAAAAGATTTTTAGACATTTTTTTTAGAAAAATGTTTATAGTTAAAAGATTTTGAAATGTTTTATTCAAAACCTTAGTTTTAAAAATCTTTCGTTCTCTATAACGAGAGCTCTGGTATCAAACTGTAACACCCCCAAATTTATACAACTCAATACAGCGGAAGACTCGTTGGTGTTACGGGATAGCACATTACTCACATCATAGACAACGCTTAAAAATCGCGTCGTTTATTAATAAAGCATTTCCATTCATAAATATCAAAGTTACATAGGTCCCAAGTCATTACATTTCATACAAAGTTTTACAAAGTATTTGAATGGAAAATATTGTTTAAGTGCGGGCCATGAATTCTTGTCGTCTTCTCGAGAATTACCTTCAAGTACCTGAGATAAAACATGTTAAAAGAAAAGGTCAACGATAACGCCGAGTAAATTCATAGAGTTTTATAAATTCCATCAATATAACTTTGGTATAAAATTATTACCAAAAATCATTTCGTACAAATCATTGTAATAGGCCAATAAATAGCCAAAATCATTTTATACAAATCTTTATCAAAATCATAATATAGGCGTTTGCCTTAAAAATCATTATACGATCCAATGTCGTAAAAACATCATACAATCCGTCTTATGACGTTGTATGAAAATAAAAACCGTTATATGAATATGGTTATGAAAACCAAAACACGAACATAATATCAATAGTATGACCCTGTATTGCTAGTCAGGCAATACATCGTAATTCGGAGCGTCTAGTAGTATTTCGTTAGTTGGATTATTATAAGCCGCATGACATTGTTACCTTACTACAACAAACAACGGGTAGCTAACCCGATACCAAATTTTCCCATCTAAGTTAGCGTGTCGTCACAAAGGTCATGCTATGGAAATCTTCTCATACATAAATTCGCTTACCAATCAATGTGGCACGACGGGGATCAACCGTCAAGGCGCGAACTGGGGTGATCGTCCCCAAATAGTACTATTATATGCACAAGCGTCTACCAACTCCCGGTAGTTCACAATTCATGCTAATGGGACTTTTAGTGACATAACCTAACTTTAATAATCCATTTGATTTCATCTATCGGGTCCTTTAATCATTTATCAGGTCATACAATCGGGTCATTCAATCATTCGGGTCCAAATCAATAAACAAACAATCGGGACAAATGGTGTCCTATTTTATAAAAACTAACATGTTATCTCCCTCGCGGGTTTGTAAAATATTTATAAAAACATTTAAAAGAGTGTGAGGCTATGAACTCACGTTGATGTGGGAAGGCGGTTATCGGCGATTCGGATGTACGGTACGTGCTTCAATCACGGAAACCTAGACAAATAATACTCGTCTTAGACTCATGTCCAATGACTTTATAAAAATAACAATTATGTATACATATGATGATTATATATATATGATGATCAAGTGGGTTTACATATTCTCGTTTACTCATTTTAGTGTTATATGTCGGTAACTTTTATACTAGTTTTACCAATTTACTAGTTTTAAGTCCAATAAGCTTATTATAAGTTATTTAACTTGTTTTAATCCATTTTATACTTATATTATCAGTATTTAAACTTTACAAGTTGGGCCAAATGGGTTAAGCCCAATAAGTTCTTTTTATAAGAGTTTAACTTATTTAGTCCAATTATTAGTCCAATATGCTTAGTTAGCTCGTTAATGTCCGTAAGTCCTATAGTTCAGGTTTTATCGGTTCTTACTTGTATTAGTTACTTATATATCAGTATATGACTTTTATAAACTTTACATTAGACGGGTTTGATCGTCTAAGTTTTATTTGGCGAAAAACGTTAATTTTTACGGTAATAGCCGAAAACGTCGTAAAAATCAAGTTTATAGTTTTTATTACTTATAAGTATTATTTCACTACCATTTATATAAGTTATTCATTCATTTACCCTTTTACATATTTATATAAATAAGTTTTATAAGTTAGTGGGTTTTAATTTTTACATTTTATACATTATAATTTGAGTTCTTATATAATAATAATAAACATTAATTCTCAAAATCTGATTTTTATTTTCATGTTCACCATTTTTATCATATCTAGAGTTATATAATGAATTAGAAGCTCATTTTTGGGTGACATGTTCTTCATATTATGTGCTACATTTAACTTAGTTATAGCTACTGCTCATTTTAAGTTCATCTTGCCTTAACAGTCCCTACAAAACTACTTATTCAGATTAGAACACCTAACTTGTTTTGATCATATCTCACTCATTATATTGATCCCATTGCATGGCCAACTCTCACATGTGTATAACATCTTGTACTTACTGTAAATGGATCATACCATGCAAGTTTATCAGTTCAAGTTTTAGTTATATACTATTTTTATACAGCCAACTAAATAGTCATGATTTTAGTCTCATTTCTTATAGTTATTAACCTTTTTAAGCATATCTATCAACACTTGATCCCCACACAACATTTTTATCATCATATATACATCATATACATATACAAAATGAAAGAAAATACATTTATTCTTTACAAAAATAACAAGAGAAAAATGGAGAGGATGATCTTCTTTACCAACCAAGTGTATTTCTTGTTTTTGGAAGACAATAACTTGATGAACACCACAAGTAACTCCAAGATCATCAAACACCAAGAACATAAGTTGAGAAATCAGCCCTAGGACACAAGCAAATCACCTCCAATGTTGTTAATATGGCCACTAAATGATCAAGGCTTCAAGATAACTCCATGATAGAGCTAGTAAACATGTATTTCATGGCTAGAAAAGATCAAAAGGGGTGTTTGTAGCTTCAAAGTGGACGGCAAGGGTAGAGTTTTTGAGAGGATTTGTGTTGGTTTGCATGTAAGTAAAATGGTGTGTGTGAAAGTTGCTAGTGGTTTTGACTAGGAAGTGGAATGAGTAGCTTAAGGTGTAAGCTTTGCTTACACTTGTAAGTTTGTAGATAACATGATGCCACATAAGGTTGTGGGTCTTTTTAGTGCCGTCCCATTAAGCTAGTGGGGTGGGACAATGTATTTTGTCCCATCTCACTAGTTTACGGGTATTTCTCGATTCTAGTTTTCTCGATTTGCGTGCCCTCGGGTCGTTTTACGAAAAACGTTTTTATAAATTATGAATCATCGTCACAAAACGAATCCAATAAAAATTGTCTCATCAAAAACGGAGTTCGAAAACGTAAATACGTAATCCTAAGGTTTCCGGTTTAGTCGTAAAGGACGTTAAAATAAAATCGTAAGTTCTAGTTTCTTCTCGTAAATTTGTGAGTTTATGAATAAACACAAATTTAAAACTCCAAAATAATATTTACGGATAAATTTATTTTCTGAAATGTCGGACTGTCACCAAAGACGGTGTATGTAAACGTAAGCACGTAACGTTGAATCCTCCGGTTTAGACGTAGTCGATGCTACTTCAAGACGTAAATCCAAATTTCTTCCCAAAATAAGTGAGTTCATAAAATAATATTTTCAAATAAATATTTAGAATAAAATATCAACTATAAATTGACGGATTGTCACAGCATTTACTCCTAAACAAGGATCTTTGTCCTCAAAGATCATCTTACCTTACTACTCGCTTCTTATAGAGTTAAAGCCATGTGGGTATCTCCTCCCCATTCGGTCTTTTCTCACAAGTGTAATCCATTACAATACGCGAGTTTCATCAAACATAAATACGAGAATAAGATCAGGCTTAATGTTGACTTACTTTCTCTATCCATGATGTTCACGGGTTTTTGATGAATGCAACTTTTCGCCGATCTAAGCTCTATTAAGAAGAATTCAGATTTTCACTTCATAGATATTCCATCAAGTTCGATATACGAAACATAATTCACGCAGCTCTTGATGTCCTAGGGTAGATCCAGCTTATATGCCTTTCAAACCAATCTTTTACATCATCTCAATGGTCCCATAGAACGGGGACTTATATTCCATGATTTGTCAGATCATGAATTCATTTTTCCAAGTTTAAAAATTGTGGCATAACTTCGCTACCCATTTGGCACTTCAAGATCTACATTTCAATTCACATAACCTCTTGCCCACTACCGACAGTCAATAATCAAATTCTAATTTCAACAATCATTTCAGATCTCGCGGGTCGGGTATTTTGTAAGGTTAGGTTTGTCATCATAGGAAACCTTAAACCTGAAAGACATGTCCAACTCACAATGGGTGTATGTCGGATGTCTTTATCTCAACTCCTTCTTACAGATGCTCCAATATTTAGATCCTAACAAGATTCGATCTCAATCCTAATACGATGATTATCAATGATAATCCTTCCAAAGGAAAACGATTATACGGTCCATTACCAAAGGTCAATCATTCAAACATAAAACAGCACTTATATTACTTTGTATCGTTACTTTACCTCGTCCCTTCGATTAGGGTGGTACATAGTACTCTCATCAAGGTTCGTTCTCAATGATTTCTGAGCAATTCTCTAGAAATTCGATGCGAAGCGAGGATCTTGATAAAGATGTTTGATACAGGCACACTATGTTTACATAACTCCTTTGCAATTATCATTAACGGGAATGATATCAGCAGATTTGGTCAGTCTGTCGACGATGACCCAAATCGAATCAAATTCAGATGATGACCTTTGCAATAGCTAGACGTTTACTAATGTATGAGGCGATGTCTGCCTTCATAATTGCCATCAGTACAACTTCTTTAGATAAAGATACATTAAATCAGAAATGACAAGAATAGAATACTTATACTTACAAATTCCAACATAACTATATCTCACAATCTCCATATTTAGGCAACCACAAGTGACCTTTTGTACATTTTAACGCCATCGGCTTCTCAATTTAAATGGTTCACATTAGCCGTGAAACCTTTCACTATTTATATTATCCTTCTTATAAACATTAGTTACTTTTAAATTGTTCGGCAATTTATTTTGCACCGTCATTATTAAGGAACATGTCCTAATTGGTTATTTATCTTTTATACATAATGTGTCAGTAATTACGTTCACTTTCCTGATGAAATAAATATCATAACCGTATTTATTCAAAATTCTTTCTTTATATTTTCTAAGTTTTAGTTTCGTCTTTACTATTATCTTTATCTGTTTTACTCAATCTGACGTTTAAAGCGTCCATAATTATTACAACTAATTAAATAATAGTTATTAAATTTTTATGAAACGTAAACGTAAAAATTTTAAATTTCTTAGTTCGACCAATTATATAAAATGTTCAAAAATAAATTTGAATTTAATTAACAAGATTTTTGTTGATTTATCGAAAATATTTAATAAGATTCGTAAATGTTCGAAAAATCTTTGTTTATGTTTTGGTCAAAATTTTCTTAGTTAAAAAGCAGAAATTGTTGTTTCAAATTCCAAGTCTTGTTTTAAAAGGTTTCCTCAATCCCTCTCCTCTTAGGTTGTCTTAAGGTATACACAAACATTTACCCCTAAACAGAAGTTTAGTTAAATGGTTTGTGTATAAGGGAATAATCCCTTAAAAATCCTTTGTTTAAACATTTGTCAAAACATATTTGCGCTTTTTGGTCAAGCTAAAAGTCTTAAAAGGGCTCTTAATTTTTGAAGAGTCAATATAGATTCCATTATCTTTTAATCACATGGTCAATTAATATAACTGATTAAGTCTTAAATCACATGTTAATTGTTCAAGGTATATGTTTTTATTGTTCGGCCAATTTAGGGCAGTCTATAAATAATTATTAACTCCTTCTTATTCTTATAAACAAACAAATGGTCCTTAATGATCACGAGCATGAATTTATCAAATTACAGCCTTCACACGTGATTCACCAAATTTATGAATGCTACATGTGCATTGGTCAATCTAATCGACATCACGTGAAACTCATAATGTTCATTACAAGTACCGGATGTAGTGATTGGAATACATAATCTTTTTCGCAGATGCGAAGTTAATGATAACCATGCCATGGATCAAATCTTTAAAACATATGTTAGAACCTTGTAAATGATCGAACAAATCTTTCATTTCGAGTCATGGATATCGTCTTCGATTGTCAATTTACTCAGTTCACAGTAATCTATAAATATAAGGAATGATAATACCATAGCTCTTCATGATGACGAGCTCGGTAGAATAAAATCTTTCTCTGACAACTCTCTCAATTGTACGGTAATTCCTTTAATTCAGATGGTGCTGATGTACAGTGCACAAGCCACAGGTGCAGCACCAATAATATATTCAATACCAATTTCAACTTGCCTTAATGGCAAAAGTCTAGGTAATTTACCAATAAATACTTCCTAAAGTTTCAGATAACAGAAACACCTTTTTAAAAAATTCATATTAGGTTCTTTCTAAATTATAATATCTATGACTAATTCACAACTGTTCATGGTATAATTTTAAGTCTAAATGCAGGGTATGGTCGTCATCACTTTTGATAATCAACATCTTATTATTTAGGGTAATTCTATTCGAGTTCCCATCAATTAAGACCATGTCGTCATGTCATAATCAATCAATCCATTCTACTGGCACTATCAACTTTCCAGTTTCATTGCCGTCGATAAGATGTGAACTTCTCAACAGTCTAATAATAACTCATAATCCTTCACAGATTCAGGGATATACGGAGACACAACTACTATTAAGAGAGTAAGGTCAACGCATGATCTAGGCGAGAGAATTTCAAATCAGATGCAGACGAAAAGATTTAACGAATATGAATATATCCCATGTTTTCATAATTTGAGTACGCATTCAAAAGCTCCTCGGATCATTAACCAGGTCATTCAAATGAAATCAAATCATAAGAAATGATAAGAACGTCAATACATCCAGTCGGGTATCAACACTCGGTAATCGGATACTTTTCCTAAGAATCTCACTATGGGAGAATTGGACAAGAACAGAATATCAATTGTCAAATAAGACAAATTCCATAGATGAGTAAATTCAACTCAGAAGAATAGATGCTACAGGCACATATGTAGGTGTCCCTAATAATATGTCCCTATTTTGCACTTCTTGCAGATCTCATAAAATATAATCTTTCATAATCTTTAAAGAAAATGTAGTGTATATTAATCAGTTTTATGGTGACTACTAATCAGCCTTGCATGGTCCATCCTAAATTGTATGTAGGCGCGCAACTATATACAATTTCAAGATTAACGATGCAATACTCAGTTCGTCAAAATTTTATCATCATGTTTTTAATAAAAACATTTTCATGCTTAATTCTTAAATAAGAATCAAGAATAAATTTACAAAGATTTTCTTTATTATGAAAACATTAAGTTTTCCAAGTTGTTTTATAAACAATCTTCATTTCGATAACAATCGCTTATAAATCTCACTTTAAATAATCCATATAGTGATGAAATTCCAATCTTTTATCAAGGGATACTGTTTTATCTTATAAAAACAAGCAGTGATCTGCAAAAGAGTGATGAAGAGTTGTTCACCAAGAACTAACTACAATATAATAGGAGATGAGCTTAGCCAAATAATCATGAGGTTCATGATCTCGATGGCACTCAAAAGAATAATCCACAACGTAACTCATTTCAAGATGAGTACTTGTTAAATGGTTGCATCACTAATGCGAACATTAGGATGAAGCAATAAAAGATAGATAACACCGATACATGTAGAATTTAGTAATCAAAGGTAGTCTTTTCATTAATCACAAACAAGTCAAAATTGTACCGTAACACATTACGTGTCAGTATGTCATACAATTCTCAGAACTCATCCTACCAACTGATATCTCAGTTAAGTTAGGGATTTTTAAAAGATACCA
This sequence comes from Glebionis coronaria, assembly GCA_025667525.1. Taxonomy (NCBI): domain Eukaryota; kingdom Viridiplantae; phylum Streptophyta; class Magnoliopsida; order Asterales; family Asteraceae; genus Glebionis; species Glebionis coronaria. The sequence continues at coordinate 104,312,459 of CM046876.1, forward strand.
CAATGAATACTAATCTACAAGAGTCATTAGGTGTTCCACATGTCCCAGAAGATCCATCGGTCTCAATTTCAGAAGAAGATTTCTTCAATTTATTTCTTGGACACTGGGCATCCTCATTAGTGGACAATGGCCTAGGAACAACCCTTAACACGAACTAACAATCATTTAAAACCTTATAATTCAATCACAGAACTTTAGCAACTTCCTCTCAACAATTTCATATTCTAATACAAGTTAAGTTTTACTTTATTCAAGTTTCAATCAAATTATACCCAATTCAATATCCTACTTCATTCTCCAATACTTTCAATCTTATTCTTAGACCTTAATAGGGAAATAAAAACTCGATATGATCAATACTTAATTCCAATCCTATAGCTCTTACAACAACAATTATCAAATGAGTCACTAGTATGAAATGACTTGATCATTCAACTAGACTTCTCGGAAAGGTACTAGTGCCATGAGGCTTTTGGGTAATGGTTCCAATGACAGCCTCAAGTGCAACATTCACCCTTACGATTTCAATTTAAGAATTGGATGACAACGAATCAGATGACATCTTTCTAGGTGGTAACGTTTTGTCAAACTCCACTCTATAAGGAAAGATCGTCATGACATCGATATCAGTTTTAATCTCGCCAATTCTTATTCAATATCACAATCAACTAATATCTACATTTCTACGAATATCAACCATTTGTTGGGATCATAAATATCCACAACTTGGTTTAGATCTAGGATAGCTAGAATTCCTACGAGAATAGCTTCGATTAATTTACTAGGGGATTTAGGGTTACTTGTGACAATCTACGTCGTATAAATACCTCGTATAAAAATCAAAATAATCATCAAACAATCATGTAGTAAAATTACATCATATATATATAATCCAAGTTATATATATATTAAAATAACACTTCTCAGTCTGGCCTTATCGGTATCTCGGGAATTCTTCGGCACCGTTATAGTCAAAAGATTTTTAGACATTTTTTTTAGAAAAATGTTTATAGTTAAAAGATTTTGAAATGTTTTATTCAAAACCTTAGTTTTAAAAACCTTTCATTTTCTATAACGAGAGCTCTGGTATCAAACTGTAACACCCCTAAATTTATACAACTCAATACAGCGGAAGACTCGTTGGTGTTACGGGATAGCACATTACTCACATCATAGACAACGCTTAAAAATCGCGTCGTTTATTAATAAAGCATTTCCATTCATAAATATCAAAGTTACATAGGTCCCAAGTCATTACATTTCATACAAAGTTTTACAAAGTATTTGAATGGAAAATATTGTTTAAGTGCGGGCCATGAATTCTTGTCGTCTTCCCGAGAATTACCTTCAAGTACCTGAGATAAAACATGTTAAAAGAAAAGGTCAGCGATAACGCCGAGTGAATTCATAGAGTTTTATAAATTCCATCAATATAACTTTGGTATAAAATTATTACCAAAAATCATTTCGTACAAATCATTGTAATAGGCCAATAAATAGCCAAAATCATTTTATACAAATCTTTATCAAAATCATAATATAGGCGTTTGCCTTAAAAATCATTATACGATCCAATGTCGTAAAAACATCATACAATCCGTCTTATGACGTTGTATGAAAATAAAAACCGTTATATGAATATGGTTATGAAAACCAAAACACGAACATAATATCAATAGTATGACCCTGTATTGCTAGTCAGGCAATACATCGTAATTCGGAGCGTCTAGTAGTATTTCGTTAGTTGGATTATTATAAGCCGCATGACATTGTTACCTTACTACAACAAACAACGGGTAGCTAACCCGATACCAAATTTGCCCATCTAAGTTAGCGTGTCGTCACAAAGGTCACGCTATGGAAATCTTCTCATACATAAATTCGCTTACCAATCAATGTGGCACGACGGGGATCAACCGTCAAGGCGCGAACTGGGGTGATCGTCCCCAAATAGTACTATTATATGCACAAGCGTCTACCAACTCCCGGTAGTTCACATTTCATGCTAATGGGACTTTTAGTGACATAACCTAACTTTAATAATCCATTTGATTTCATCTGTCGGGTCCTTTAATCATTTATCGGGTCATACAATCCGGTCATTCAATCATTCGGGTCCAAATCAATAAACAAACAATCGGGACAAATGGTGTCCTATTTTATAAAAACTAACATGTTATCTCCCTCGTGGGTTTGTAAAATATTTATAAAAACATTTAAAAGAGTGTGAGGCTATGAACTCACGTTGATGTGGGAAGGCGGTTATCGGCGATTCGGATGTACGGTACGTGCTTCAATCACGGAAACCTAGACAAATAATACTCGTCTTAGACTCATGTCCAATGACTTTATAAAAATAACAATTATGTATACATATGATGATTATATATATATATATGATGATCAAGTGGGTTTACATATTCTCGTTTACTCATTTTAGTGTTATATGTCGGTAACTTTTATACTAGTTTTACCTATTTACTAGTTTTAAGTCCAATAAGCTTATTATAAGTTATTTAACTTGTTTTAATCCATTTTATACTTATATTATCAGTATTTAAACTTTACAAGTTGGGCCAAATGGGTTAAGCCCAATAAGTTCTTTTTATAAGAGTTTAACTTATTTAGTCCAATTACTAGTCCAATATGCTTAGTTAGCTCGTTAATGTCCGTATGTCCTATAGTTCGGGTTTTATCGGTTTTTACTTGTATTAGTTACTTATATATCAGTATATGACTTTTATAAACTTTACATTAGACGGGTTTGATCGTCTAAGTTTTATTTGGCGAAAAACGTTAATTTTTACGGTAATAGCCGAAAACGTCGTAAAAATCAAGTTTATAGTTTTTATTACTTATAAGTATTATTTCACTACCATTTATATAAGTTATTCATTCATTTACCCTTTTACATATTTATATAAATAAGTTTTATAAGTTAGTGGGTTTTAATTTTTACATTTTATACATTATAATTTGAGTTCTTATATAATAATAATAAACATTAATTCTCAAAATCTGATTTTTATTTTCATGTTCACCATTTTTATCATATCTAGAGTTCTATAATGAATTAGAAGCTCGTTTTTGGGTGACATGTTCTTCATATTATGTGCTACATTTAACATAGTTATAGCTACTGCTCATTTTAAGTTCATCTTGCCTTAACAGTCCCTACAAAACTGCTTATTCAGATTAGAACACCTAACTTGTTTTGATCATATCTCACTCATTATATTAATCCCATTGCATGGCCAACTCTCACATGTGTATAACATCTTGTACTTACTGTAAATGGATCATACCATGCAAGTTTATCAGTTCAAGTTTTAGTTATATACAGTTTTTATACAGCCAACTAAATAGTCATGATTTTAGTCTCATTTCTTATAGTTATTAATCTTTTTAAGCATATCTATCAACACTTGATCCCCACACAACATTTTTATCATCATATATACATGATATACATATACAAAATGAAAGAAAATACATTTGTTCTTTACAAAAATAACAAGAGAAAAATGGAGAGGATGATCTTCTTTACCAAGTGTATTTCTTGTTTTTGGAAGACAAGAACTTGATGAACACCACAAGTAACTCCAAGATCATCAAACACCAAGAACATAAGCTGAGAAATCAGCCCTAGGACACAAGAAAATCACCTCCAATGTTGTTAATATGGCCACTAAATGATCAAGGCTTCAAGATAACTCCATGATAGAGCTAGTAAACATGTATTTCATGGCTAGAAAAGATCAAAAGGGGTGTTTGTAGCTTCAAAGTGGACGGCAAGGGTAGAGTTTTTGAGAGGATTTGTGTTGGTTTGCATGTAAGTAAAATGGTGTGTGTGAAAGTTGCTAGTGGTTTTGACTAGGAAGTGGAATGAGTAGCTTAAGGTGTAAGCTTTGCTTACACTTGTAAGTTTGTAGCTAACATGATGCCACATAAGGTTGTGGTGTCTTGTTAGTGCCGTCCCATTAAGCTAGTGGGATGGGACAATGTATTTTGTCCCATCTCACTAGTTTACGGGTATTTCTCGATTCTAGTTTTCTCGATTTGTGTGCCCTCGGGTCGTTTTACGAAAAACGTTTTTATAAATTATGAATCATCGTCACAAAACGAATCCAATAAAAATTGTCTCATCAAAAACGGAGTTCGAAAACGTAAATACGTAATCCTAAGGTTTCCGGTTTAGTCGTAAAGGACGTTAAAATAAAATCGTATGTTCTAGTTTCTTCTCGTAAATTTGTGAGTTTATGAATCAACACAAATTTAAAACTCCAAAATAATATTTACGGATAAATTTATTTTCTGAAATGTCGGACTGTCACCAAAGACGGTGTATGTAAACGTAAGCACGTAACTTGAATCCTCCGGTTTAGACGTAGTCGATGCTACTTCAAGACGTAAATCCAAATTTCTTCCCAAAATAAGTGAGTTCATAAAATAATATTTTCAAATAAATATTGAGAATAAAATATCAACTATAAATTAACGGATTGTCACATAATGAGCTTATTGGGCCTTAATATGTAAAGAAGATAAACTAGTGAAACTAGTATAAAAAGTTGCCAACACATAACACTATAATGAGTAAATAAAGATGTAAAATCCCAATTGATCATCATCATATTTATAAAATCATCACATATATACATAGCTATTATTTTTATAAAGTCATTGGACAAAAGTCTAAGACCGAGTATTATTTATATAGGTTTCCGTGATCGAAGCACGCCCGTAGCCGATAATCCGCCTTGCATAATCAACGTGAGTTCATAGCCTCGCACTCTTTTAAATGTTTTATAAAATGTTTTGTAAACCCGCGAGGGAGATAACATGCTAGTTTTTATAAAAATAGAGCACAAGTAGTCCCGATGGTATGCTTAATGATATAGACACGAATGATGCTATGACCCAATAAATGAGATGAAATGGATTATTAATAGTTAGGTTATGTCACTTAAAGTCCCATTAGCATGAATTATGAACTACCGGGATTTGGTAGACGCTTATGCATATGATAGTACCATTTGGGGGAGATCACCCCAGTTCGCGCCTTGGCGGTTGATCCCCGTCATACCACATTGATTGGTAAGCGAATTTATGTATGAGAAGATTTACATAGCGTGATTTTTGTGACGACACGCTAATTTAGATGGGCAAATTGTTTGTCGGGTTTGCGGCCCGTTGTTTGTGATAGTAAGGTAACAATGTCATGCGGCTAATAATAATCCAATGTAATCCAATAATGATACAAATAACGATAATAATATTACCAATAATGTTAATATTAAGACTACAGTCTCATGGACGGTTTAAGATGTATGCTTTGCTTTATATATTTCATGACTAGCAATACGAGTACTTACTTCTGATATTATACTTGTGTTCTGATTTCAATGATTGTTTTATATAACGGTTTTATTAAACTCTATGAATTCACTCGGCATTTGCTGATATGATTTTTGCATGTTTTTATCTCAGGTGTTTGAAGGTAATTCGGATGGAGATCGACTCTGATGACCCACATAATAATAAAAATTGTTCATTCAATCTATGTTTTGTAAACTTAATGACCTGTGTAAACTGAGGCCTGTTGTACACTTGAAACTTTTATTTCGAATGAATGTATGTTAAACCTTGTGCAACCATTTTTATGCGTTGTCTATGATTGGAGTTATTGTGCTATCCCGTAACACTCTAAAGACTCTTCCGCTGTACCGATATGAAATTTGAGAGTGTTACAAATGCCGATGAAAAATAAAAAAAAGTACCATACGAAAACAATTTTGACTTAATTGATTATTAACCAAAATTCAAATTTGGTTAATAAATGTCACACACATGCTACAGCCAAATTTGACCATTTTGTTGGTATGTTGGAAAATATAAGACCCGGCCCACCCATTTTTAATATCACAAAAAGAATAATGTGGGGTTGTCATTTTGGCACTTGTTGTCATACGTAACACTTTACCAATCGGTCAAGATACCCGGTCCAACAGAAAAACACGTGGGATATAAGAGACCCACTCAAACTCTAATTTTCCTCACACACTTAACCTAACCACTTAATCTCTCCGCCCCCAAATCCTCTCAACCTAATCCACCTCTTCTATATCTTCTCAATCTCAAAAAATATCGCCTCAAAAAAAATATCTGCTCCTACTCTCAACCCAAATCACACCTCAAAACTCAAACTAAACCTCAATCTTGATTTTCTGTTTATCCACCAATCATCAAGTGCAGCCAATCAATACCAGTAATGTTACACACGAATTTGGTTACTTGTTGTTGAACCTAAGTAACACAAACAACAAGCCCTCATGAGTTATTCTGCTTGAAGCCCGTTCCGAATCAAACAATAAAACGAATCAAGGTTTTATACAAGATCTTATACAAGGTCTCGGGTCGGTCTATTGATTTTTTTTTATTTTCGGATTGAGTCTCAACAGAAGCAAATAAATTGATTATAACAAGATTGTTGTAAATCAAAATTTGATTTCGTACAGGGTTGAACCCAACAAAGGTCGATGATGATATGTTTTTGTGTTTCGGAGATCTTTATTATTGGGTTTTATAAAAAGATTTGAGTCAGTTTTATTTGAGTCTATGTTTGAGATGGAGTTGTGAGTGAGGTACGAGTCGAGGCTGTTAATGTTTTTGAGTCAGCTTACGTTTGATTCGAGAGTGTTTTGGTTGGTTTGTGATTTGATTCTGGAGGCGAGTCGATGTTCGTGAGTCGAGTCGATGGGTGATTGAGTTAGTTGGTGTTGGTTTAGGTGATGAGTAATATGAGAAGTTTAGGTGTGTTTTTGTTTAATTCGAGTCTTGTGAAAGGTTTTTGGTTGAGTATGTTTACCGAGTCAGTTTTGGAGTCGAAGTGTTGTGAAAGAGTCGAGTCTAGTGAGTCGAGGGTCGGCTGTGATTTGAATGTGATTGTTGAACCATCGCAATGTTTAATTATCCATCTCAATATATATGAGAAAAAAAATGTTACCTGTCGCAATGATAAAGCATACGTCACAATATGACAATAAATAAATAACTATCACAATATTGAAAAAGTAACCATCGCAATATGAAAAAGTAACAGATCTATCGCAATATCCCAACACCTGTCGCAATAATAGCAACAGTTGTCGCAATATGCTCACAATCTGTCGCAATATGCCAAAATCTGTCGCAATATGAGCAAAATCTGTCGCAATATCATTAAAAATCTGTCGCAATATGAGCAAACCCTGTCGCAATGTCACAAAAAAAACCTGTCGCAATATAATCCAAATCTGTCGCAATATGTAAACCTTAGGTCACTGTGATGGAAAAAGTGTCGCAATAATACAAAATTATCTCAATTTCCACTTTTTTCCACATTTTTCGGATAAAACACACCCAATTCGTGATTTTAAGCCAAAAAATGATCCAAACACCCAAAATTTTTGTGTTTTTAACCAAAGTAACAATACCAAATCACTACCAGAACTATGTAGATGATTTGTATCAAGATTAAACCATAAAAACACACAAAAAAATTTGATCGAATGATTTTGAATCAAAATAGACAAATCAATGATGAACAAACACAAGAACAACCCAATCAACCATGGCTCTTGATACCATTTGTAGGTCCTTAGTTTCTTAGGATTGTGCAAGTGTTTGATTTATCTAAATAGAGAAGAAGATGAAAGAACTAGAGAGGGAGTGTTAGAGAGAGAAAGGAGAGAAAGAGACAAAAGATGGAATGTTGAATTTAATAACTAAGTGCTCAACCCCTTCTAACATGCTAGGAGGGGGTATATATAGCCCACCCTACATGTGGGCTATATGGGCTATATGTTAATATATTGGATCACGAGCCCAATACTTGAATATATCGTTGGAGTGACAGATCCTTTCTAAATACGTAAAAACGTATTTCCAACAAGGTCCTTTAATGGAACAAATATCGGGAAGATAACGTACTCGTTGTTGGATGACAAACTAGATAACGTTACTTGACACAAATGCCAAAGGGATCAAAGAAAGTAGAGAGAAAATAAAAGGGTGGGACAAAGGATGGGACGCCAATATGAGGTACCCAAGGTATGCTCTCACCAAGTAAATAGAAAGATTTTCCATTTATTACATCAGTGGAAAATCAAGATTTCCCTTTAAACATGATTCCGAGCTCAAAAATATCGTCCTCGGTGGAGAAATGAATGGTCTCAAATGGGGCTTCCCCCACACTAAATCCATACTCAAACTCATCAAAAGGAAAATATGGTGTAGTAGTGGTCTCATCAAATGGTGATGACAAAATTAAATTAAGGACATCATTCAAATTAAGGTTAAAATATTTCCTTTTTTCATCATTTAAACTTTCATTATGAAAACCGGATTTTCCATTTAATAAATCTAATATATTATGCGTCTCTAAAAATTCATTTGGCACTTTATTATTTGTAGGCGTCTCATAATTAATTGGCACACTTAAAGGATTAGATGTCTTAAAACGATATTAGGTACACAAAAAATTTGAACGTTTAAATCATGGGTGGTGGGAGGGGGATTAGTAAAGATACTTTCAAAACGATGGTCAATAAAGAAAATATCCCCCTCTTGGTTAACATAATGGTCATCACTAAACAAAGGATCGTTAAGACAATCAAATTCCTCATCAAAGATAGGTTCATTGAGCCATGGTTGCTGAAACCATCATTATAGATTATGGAATAGCTCTTGTATGTATCACGATCACAAACTTCATTAGCATTCTCTATGGGAGACATGTCTAATGCATGAAACTCATTAGCATTCTCTACAGTGGATCTCGCAAAAACAAACTCGATTAAGACTTTCTTTTTAAATAGAACTAAAAATTAAATGACATAATTTAAAGACAAGAAATTTAATTTGCAATAAACTTTAAATGGAACTCAAATTATTTCTCATTAACAATGTATGAAATTTGGAACAAAACTACAAGCTATGATTCGTCTCTTTTATATACAACAATAAGAGGAGATTGAAACCCTAAACCCTAGATACTGAATTGCCCAAAACACTATTGGAATATGTTGAGTATATGCTTGATTTTGAATTTGATTCTAGGACTTTATTTAGAGATTATGTGATTGAGTAGAGATGAAAAATGATCCAGGCCTTCAAAATGATGTGGTCAACACGCCTTTGCATCTTGGCTTTTGACTGGTATAAGATTTTCTCCAAACTTGCCATCTCGGGACTAAACATGAGCTGAGATGGGGACCCTTGGTGATGTGGTAAGAATCTGGGCGTGTGTGGTTATTTCTGGTTGCTTAGTGAACAAATCCCTCAATTATTTTTGTTTTCCCTTTGTTAATCGCCCAAATGAAACTACTATTCTGGCTAGGGTTCAGATTAAAAATAAGGGGATTAAATTATGTTTGATTCCATTTTGGGTATAAGAATGATGTTTCCCACGTTTTTAACTATTTAAACATAGTTTAAAACTTTAAATAAAAGGGTTTAAAATGTGGGTATGGTAGTTCAAGTGGTGATTTTAAATTGGTTTTGTTATATAGCAACTTTGTTATCTTGGAAACTTCACCCCCTTGATTGTTGACTTCGTCTTTGAAAGAATGACTGCAAGGTCCCTCAATGTCGTTAACATTCATCCAATGCAATTAACATGCATTTGAAGTTTGAATAATGGAAAATTCAGTCCTTGTATTTGATAAAACTTATTCCAAGGACTATTAATGCAATATTTTCATTCTTCAAGGACTATACTTGTAGAATCTTCATACTTTAGGGACCTTTATGTAATTTGGATATTCTAAGGGTATAAAGTGTAAACTTGTCAAACATGAGGGGCTTTTTTATAATTCTTCAATTCTTCAAAGGTATTTTGGTAATTTGAAATCTGGCTTCAATTTTCTTGTACGACTTTGTTTCTCATTTCCGTTTTGTCTTTTTTTTATTTTTTTCCAAGCGATTTCTCGATATTCGCGCCTGTACATACACAAACAAAGCAAACAAGGGTATATGACACACTTTTGACAATATTTTACTTATTTTAAGTCCGTTTTGGGGTACGAAATGATGTATATTAGAGTCTCATCAGCGAGTGATACCAATTGTTATCCCATAATTATATTCACTTTACCATCTTTAATATGTAAAATAAAGTAGAAAAGAGAAAAGAAGTTTAGAGAAAGAAAGTAGAGAGAAGGAGGAGAGAAGAGTTGGAAGTGTGTAAAATTAGATTGAGAGAGAATAAGAAATAATACAACCAACACCGTCCAAAAATGATAGGAGGATTGTATTTATAGCTTACACCTTTTATTAGGCGTATGGCTATTTATTTAGTTCGGACTTGGCTTAACGGGCTTAAAGGTCCTAAACGTGGATTAAACTAGCTTTAAGTCCAAGCCCGTAAATACTAACTAACCTATTACTAATTACAACGTTCCTATGACCGATACATAATAAACCTATGACCGAATCATTCTTATTCGACTAAATATTTTGAGGCTAACAAGAACCATTACGTGAAGAAAATAAAAAGCATGTGGTGATTTATGTAAGCAAGCAAAAAGACACAATAGAATTTAATGGCGCAAGATCTGTGTATTCATTTGTGGAGCAATGGATAACACACGGTAGGGTTTTCTTGTTTTTTATGAACGATGTAAGGAAAAGAAAACAAGTTGTTTATATGGATAGGAATATAGGATCTAATCTTCTAATATCATGTTATAATAATAAAACCTCATAGGTTATATTGTATTATTCATCATAATTATAGAGTAGAAAACTCTAATGACCTAATGTTCTAGATAGCGTGAGGCGTGAAGGCGTTGTCAAGACTTACGCCTTTGCGAGCCATGGCGAATCATGACTGTTGGGAATAAAATGAGCTAAGTCACCCAGACGCTGACAAGAGGAAATTAGACGCTGACAAGAGAAAATGAAGCGCTGACATATCAAGCACTAATGTAAAACCCGTAAAAATAAGGTCATAATTTAATTCTATTTTCAATTATTTTGAAGTATTTTATAACGTTAAATATTATTATGTTTAACGGTTTAAATTGAAACCGATATTAAATATTATATTTTAATATTTTGACGAGCAACGAGGACTACTAGTGATCGCGATACCGACGGATGCCAAAAATTTTATATTTTATTATCGATAGTTTCGATATTTAATACTTTCGACGATATCGTTTCAATTACGTATCGAGTCGTTATATTATTATTTTTCGTGTGCGTTTAAACTTTTAAAAAGTACAATCTAACATTTTCAGGTAGTGAAATATTTTCTCGTATAATATTTTGAAACTTATTTTTGTGTTGGTTGACGAACTCATAATTTACGGATTTAAATTTGGGCTTACGTGCATAATTTAGCGTCCTTTACGACTAAACCAGAAACCTTAGGATTACGTATTTACGTTTTCGAACTCCGTTTTTGATGAGACAATTTTTATTGGATTCGTTTTGTGTCGTTGATTCATAATTTATAAAAACGTTTTTCGTAAAACGACCCGAGGGCACGCAAATCGAGAAAACTAGAATCGAGGAATACCCGTAAATTAGTGAGGTGGGACAAAATACATTATCCCACCCCACTAGCTTAAATGGGATGGCACATGACACCACATCTAAGGATGTGGCATCATGATAGCTAAGTACTTATAAGTGTAAGACTAAGCTTACACTTTAAGCTTTCACTAGCTAAAAACCACTAGCTACTCATTCATACCAGTTTACACTCATGCAAACAACCTCAAAACTCTCTCAACACCACCACCTTGCCATCCACTTTGATGAACAAAACACCCCTTCTTGATCTTTCTAGCCACAAAATACTTGTTAACTAGCTCTATCATAGAGTTATCTTGAAGCCTTGATCATTTGGTGGCCATATTAACAACATAGGAGGTGATTTGCTTGTGTCCTAGTGCTGATTTCTCAACTATTGTTCTTGGTGTTTGATGATCTTGGAGTTATTTTTGGTGTTCATCAAGTTCTTGTCTTCCAAAAACAAGAAATACACTTGGTTGGTAAAGAAGATCATCCTCTCCATTTTCTCTTGTTATTTTTGTAAAGAACAAATGTATTTTCTTTCTTATTGTATATGTATATGATGTATATATGATGATAAAAATGTTGTGTGGGGATCAAGTGTTGATAAATATGCTTAAAAATGTTAATAACCATGAGAAATAAGGCTAAAATCATGCTTATTTAGTTGGCTGTATAAAAACAGTATGTAACTAAAACTTGAACTGATAAACTTGCATGGTATAATCCATTTACAGTAAGTACAAGATGTTATACACATGTGAGAGTTGGCCATGCAATGGAATCATTATAATGAGTGAGATATGATCAAAACAAAATAGGTGTGCTAATCTGAATAAGCTGTTTTGTAGGGACTGTTAAGCATAGATAAACTTAAAATGAGCAGTATCTATAACTAAGTTAAATGTAGCACATAATATTAAGATCATGCCACCCAAAAATGAGCTTCTAATTCATTATAGAACTCTAGATATGATAAAAATGGTGAAGATGAAAATAAAAATCAGATTTTGAGAATTAATGTTTATTATTATTATATAAGCACTCAAATTTTATTGTATAAAAGGTAAAATAAAAACCCACTAACTTATGAAACTTATTTATATAAATATGTAAAAGGTTAAATAAATGGATAAATTATATAAATGGTAGTGGAATAATACTTATAAGTAATAAAAACTATAAACTTGATTTTTACGACTTTTTCGGCTATTACCGTAAAATTAACGTTTTTCGCCGATTAAAACTTAGACGATCAAACTCGTCTAATGTAAAGTTTTTAAAAGTCATATACTGATATATAAGTAACTAATACAAGTAAAAACCGATAAAACCCGAACTATAGGACATACGGACATTAACGAGCTAACTAAGCATATTGGACTAATAATTGGACTAATAATTGGACTAAATAAGTTAAGCACTTATAAAAAGAACTTATTGGGCTTAACCCATTTGGGCCCAACATGGAAAGTATAGATACTGATAATATAGGTATAAAATGGATTAAAACAAGTTAAAGAACTTATACTAAGCTTATTGGACTTAAAATAGGTAAGTAGGTAAAACTAGTAAACTAGTAAAAAGTTACCAAAACGTAAACACTAAAATGAGTGAACAAGGATATTTAAACACACTTGATCATCATCATATGTACAAAATCATCATATGTATATTGTTATTTTGATAAAAGTCATTGGACAAGAGTCTAAGACCGATTATTATTTATATAGGTTTCCGTGACCGAAGCACGCCCGTAGCCGATAATCCGCCTTTCATTATCAACGTGAGTCTATAGCCTCGCTTTATACTAGTTATTAAATGATTTTAAACCCGCGAGGGGGAATACATGTTTTTATAAACTTAGAACACAAGATTTTTATGGTATGCTTTGTCCCTCTATGAATGGACCCGTGGTTGCCTTTAAATTGCATTAAGTGATTGCCTTTGTTAAAACCTCAATTATGGACCGTTAATTAACCTATGATGGGTTAACCGCTAGTACAATTAATAGATCTATGGGGGAAGCCGCCCCGGTTCAGTTTGTGTGGACTTGTCATAGAAGCTTAGGCCCGACCTCCACACTGTTTGGAAATATTGTATTGAGAAGTCAGGTATACGTCAATGTACCAAAAATCTAGAGGTAACCGACAATTAATAAATCTCTCGTCTTATTAGACTGATATGGGAGTGTCTAAGGGCTCGGTTCCATGAGCTTATTGAAATTTATGCTATATACAATTATCATTGTTGATGAAAATTATTATTTGATGCTTATAAGCATGCCACAAACTTATAATATTTGCTTGTGTTCAAATTGATTTCATAAACCTATAGATTCACTCGGCATTTTTGCTGATTGTTTTACTCACATGTATTTCAGGTAATCAAGAAGTGGAAGCTTAGAGGTCACGGGGAATGAAGTTGTGCACTGCTTTTGTTGTTCAAACTCTTTGATTTATTTATCGTTCCATTTTTTTAAAACAAACCAATATGTTGTTTTAACTTATCTTTTGGTAACGATTACTTGGGACTACGCTACTCCGAAAAATGTTTTAGGAACGATAAATCTAAAAAGTCTCTTTTCGAGTCGTTCTTTATAAATTATGTGTTGTTGTATCATTGTTTAGCACCCAAAGATGTATTCCGCTGCGTGTAAATTTGGGGGTGTTAAAGATTGGTACCAGAGCCATGAGTTATAGAGAACTAGGTCTTTTTCTAAAAACCTAAACTATAACTGTCGGTTTTATTTTTCAAAGAGTCGGTGCACATGATTTCGCGTGACTTCAGGTTCAAGCTACTTCTGGGATTACAACTTTAGTATACATTATTATGTATGCCTTATTGCTAAGTATTTCTAAATAAATACTATAATCCTTTATCGATATATATTTATGTCGTTAAACGTTTCGATAAAAGTTTATCATTTATTAATGATTAACTTAAATAAATACATTGAATTTTCAAGATCTTTCTGTATTTATTTTTGAAGTATTTAAATTGCTTTTATTGCAAAAGTTTTATATTATGACCTTACATACCTTCATCTGCGCGCGTTACTTTCATTATTTAACCCTTTGTGATATCTATATAGATGTCCAAATCGTCTTCCGGCTATTTGTGCCTGGACGTCTTTTAATGTAGTCTCTAGACCATTGTGTAACTCAATGTGTCTTTGGAATAGACTAACCGCTAATTATTGACATTTATATGTATCGACTCCGAAGTGTATTGTTCAGTTATATCTCGGTAACGTCATCGTCATTTTATAAATCATCGTCTAGATTATGGCGCTAGAATTGGAATACGATTTTACTTATATAAAATTGTATCATTTGTTTTTCATTAACCTTCTCGCTCCCGGAGTGTAGCATGTCAATGTTCCATTCTTTTCTTGTTATGTTTTGTGTTTTTGACAATCGTGGCACCAAGGAGATTTGCCTACATTGCATTTTGAAATCTAAATTACGAACGTCTTTCACCGTCTTGCTTCCTAAATTTCGTGTTGAATACCTTGAAGCATTTTCTGTCATTCATCATGCTATATTTCATTTGATGCTCATTACGAGGTTTATTTTTTGTTGTTATAAAATCCACAAGACATGTGTGTATATATGTATATATTTTGAGCCGTTAAGAAGTGTCGAAAAATACACTTTATGCAGAAACTGTAGGGGCAGTATAAACAGGTCAAAACTTAAAAGTAAAACGTGCGTTTTTTTTTTAAATAAAATAGTCAAACCTGCACAGAACTTGCAGGGGTATTTTGGTCATTTTACATTGGTTTTCAGGTATCGGATAAAACTAGAAAGTCGTCTGAAACGTCGTTTTGCATCAAAATGCTTTAGACTCTGAGTCTTGGAGATGTCGTTTATCTGGTCAATTAATCGGCTCATATTTAAAAGTTAAATCTGATAGAAAATTTAGAACATGAGTTTTAAATGTTTCTAAGCTGTTCTGATTTCATTTGAGATCGTAAAATTTTAACAACTATTATTTTACAACTAACGAATACTAGTTGCATGTGAAAATATTTAAAAATAAAAACAGTACAGGATTAGCAATTACCGGATTAATGGTGTAATTTAAAAACGAATAACATACTTTCTTAAAAGCATGTTGTGTCGAGTATCTTACAAAGAATACACATGTGGATTGCTTTATTCTTTTCATATATATGACTCATTTGTCATTCGATGTTATTTTATTTTCGTTTTCTTCTAACCTTCCACTGATTTGAGTTGAGTTTTGAAGTTTTGCCTTCACATTCTTCGTCGATATTTTTATCACATGTCTCATGGCATTTCCGTCTAACCTTATAACCTTTTGAAACCTTAACAATTTGTAACCATTTCATTGGTTGTTTTATGAGCTATTATTTGCCAATTTTTGCAAACCTTTGGCTACTTTATACGTTGTCATACGTCACCTTATTAATAAATCTGATATTGTTTTACGATTATTTTCACCAATTGTTTTTACTTTGGTCTTATAAAATACTTTTCGTAACATTAAAAGTTTCTTATTGAGTATCTCACAAATTACTTGTATCCTATAAATTTATAAACTATTTTTAAATTCCATTTTTCAAATGGCATGGTTTATATAAACATAAGAAACTTAATACTTTTCGACGAAACTGAGCACTGCATTGCTATTCCTAGATTATACATGGCCTGATCACCTATGTCTAATTTAGAAGGAGCCATGCTAGGCTGAATAGTAGTCACCTTAAAAATCTTGATGATAATCAACTCTTTACTTGTAATTATGATAAAGATAAATAAAATGAAATAAATTAAAAAGAAGTTTTGAAAACCTTTATATTTTATGCAAGTAGCACAATTTCTATGCATCCGCATATGTTTTCTTACCTTTCGCTAAATGAATTACGTGATTTTAAGTACGTTTTTACTCGACAATCGTTTTTCCATTTGTTACTTCATTTTGTCTTACAACTGATTTCTTTTGACCGTTCGTCTAATTACTAACTCTTGATAAATGACTTGAAAGTCTCGATGTTTTATCCTTCCTTCTCGTCCAATCTTCTTTATACGACTGGGTAGATCCTTGGAATGTCTCTGCACGTGAATAATGAATTATCACTAGAGTGATTTCCGTATATCCGGGATGACGTCCGTCACTCTCGTTTGTCTCGAAATCCACCCTTGTGAACCGTGCTTTGACTTCTCCCTTTAAACACTAACATCGTTCGTTTGATTTGTTTTACTTACAAGTGATTATTAGGAATTTCCTTTTATTAAAATTTTTGTATGGATCTTATTTCCGATCGTGTAACGACCACCGTTAAGTTAACGAGCTGATATTGGTGAACCATCGACCGCACCAACCAAATTTGACAACTTGTTTAATCTATTATTTCTTATCGTCATACCATCAATGCCTTTATTTTATTATTCTCTTTAAGAATTCATACGACATTTGCTTCGTTCTCTTTTGTACCATTGATTTCGTATTAATTGTTGACTATTATTTTCATTCGTATTCGTTTGTTATCTTGTCACATTTCGAAACCCGAATATATTCCATGTTTATATTGAAATAATAAACACCTTTAAGTATTTCTACAACATATTATAAATTTTTTTTGTTTATACATTTTCCAATGATTTTCAATTATCAAAATAACTATCATAAGAAAAAGGTCAAATTTATACATCATATTTTGTATAACTAAAACTAGTGTTTAAATTGAAATTATGTTTTTATCTTTTGAAGTAATTGACTTATCATACTTTACTTTAAATGTAATGAAATTATCGGTTTAATTTATATTCCTGATAATGATTTAATTTGGAAATTATATTTTCTAATTGTAACCATCAATACGAGTTTAATTAATAAATTTGTGTCATTCTTTCAAAGTTTCTTAAGACAACCAAAATAAATTATGAAGCTATTTAACTTCTATTTTTAATATATCATCTTTATCAAGAAAGTACCTCAATTGCGTTTTAAGGTAATACCAAAACCGGGATGGATAACTGTGACAAATGTTACTTTAATGTTAATATTTAATTCTTTCTTCGCTCTCATTTTTTTCTAAGTATTGTGATTTATTATGTTTTACGGTTATGTGATTCGAGATCCCTCGTCGATCGTTAATCTTAAATCATTTTACCACATCTTGTTCGTTTATGCGTTTATTGAAGTCATTTTTATCTCGTTCTGTTCCTCGTATTGAAGATCGCTATTTTATTCCGAGTTTAAAATGAATCTCGGGAAGCAGTGTATAAGAAGAAACGATAAGTGTCACCAGGATTTATGTGTGTACTCTTCGAATGATTGAGGATCGAATCTCTTAATGAATGGAGTTAATAAATTTGTTACGACCTCGAGGAGTATGTTGAAGCCGACACCGCAAGTGGAAAGACTCTTGAGATCAAGTGGTTATTATCAAGGGTTCGTTCAAGGTTTTCTCGATGATTAATGGTGGAGATCTATACTCGATGTTTGTGTTCGACCTTTTCTTTTATGTACTTATATGGTGTGTGATCTAGTCAAATGATCGTAAGTTGTGAGAACTTGAGACGGCATCATCCGATGACGTCCGATCATGTAAGAACACATATTATGTAATATCTTTTTGACTTTCAACGACGATGTTAATTGAGACTTTAATGCGCGTTGGCGAAAGTGAGGCGAGTTGAGCGCCGGGACGTCGCTCCCTTAAGGTGGTGAGGATGTAAAACCCGTAAAAATAAGGTCATAATTTAATTCTATTTTCAATTATTTTGAAGTATTTTATAACGTTAAATATTATTATGTTTAATGGTTTAAGTTAAAACCGATATTAAATATTATATTTTAATATTTTGACGAGCAACGAGGACTACTAGTGATCGCCATACCGACGGATGCCAAAAAATTTATATTTTATTATCGATAGTTTCGATATTTAATACTTTCGACGATATCGTTTCAATTACGTATCGAGTCGTTATATTATTATTTTTCGTGTGCGTTTAAACTTTTAAAAAGTACAATCTAACATTTCCAGGTAGTGAAATATTTTCTCGTATAATATTTTGAAACTTATTTTTGTGTTGGTTGACGAACTCATAATTTACGGATTTAAATTTGGGCTTACGTGCATAATTTAGCGTCCTTTACGACTAAACCGGAAACCTTAGGATTACGTATTTACGTTTTCGAACTCCGTTTTTGATGAGACAATTTTTATTGGATTCGTTTTGTGTCGTTGATTCATAATTTATAAAAACGTTTTTCGTAAAACGACCTGAGGGCACGCAAATCGAGAAAACTAGAATCAAGGAATACCCGTAAATTAGTGAGGTGGGACAAAATACACTATCCCACCCCACTAGCTTAAATGGGATGGCACATGACACCACATCTAAGGATGTGGCATCATGTTAGCTAAGTACTTACAAGTGTAAGACTAAGCTTACACTTTAAGCTTTCACTAGCTAAAAACCACTAGCTACTCATTCATACCATTTTACACTCATGTAAACAACCTCAAAACTCTCTCAACACCACCACCTTGCCATCCACTTTGATGAACAAAACACCCCTTCTTGATCTTTCTAGCCACAAAATACTTGTTAACTAGCTCTATCATAGAGTTATCTTGAAGCCTTGATCATTTGGTGGCCATATTAACAACATAGGAGGTGATTTGCTTGTGTCCTAGGGCTGATTTCTCAACTATTGTTCTTGGTGTTTGATGATCTTGGAGTTACTTTTGGTGTTCATCAAGTTCTTGTCTTCCAAAAACAAGAAATACACTTGGTTGGTAAAGAAGATCATCCTCTCCATTTTCTCTTGTTATTTTTGTATAGAACAAATGTATTTTCTTTCTTATTGTATATGTATATGATGTATATATGATGATAAAAATGTTGTGTGGGGATCAAGTGTTGATAAATATGCTTAAAAATGTTAATAACCATGAGAAATAAGGCTAAAATCATGCTTATTTAGTTGGCTGTATAAAAACAGTATGTAACTAAAACTTGAACTGATAAACTTGCATGGTATAATCCATTTACAGTAAGTACAAGATGTTATACACATGTGAGAGTTGGCCATGTAATGGAATCATTATAATGAGTGAGATATGATCAAAACAAAATAGGTGTGCTAATCTGAATAAGCTGTTTTGTAGGGACTGTTAAGCATAGATAAACTTAAAATGAGCAGTAACTATAACTAAGTTAAATGTTTCACATAATATTAAGATCATGCCACCCAAAAATGAGCTTCTAATTCATTATAGAACTCTAGATATGATAAAAATGGTGAAGATGAAAATAAAAATCAGATTTTGAGAATTAATGTTTATTATTATTATATAAGCACTCAAATTTTATTGTATAAAAGGTAAAATAAAAACCCACTAACTTATGAAACTTATTTATAGAAATATGTAAAAGGTTAAATAAATGGATAAATTATATAAATGGTAGTGGAATAATACTTATAAGTAATAAAAACTATAAACTTGATTTTTACGACTTTTTCGGCTATTATCGTAAAATTAACGTTTTTCGCCGATTAAAACTTAGACGATCAAACCTGTCTAATGTAAAGTTTTTAAAAGTCATATACTGATATATAAGTAACTAATACAAGTAAAAACCGATAAAACCCGAACTATAGGACATACGGACATTAACGAGCTAACTAAGCATGTTGGACTAATAATTGGACTAAATAAGTTAAGCACTTATAAAAAGAACTTATTGGGCTTAACCCATTTGGGCCCAACATGGAAAGTATAGATACTGATAATATAGGTATAAAATGGATTAAAACAAGTTAAAGAACTTATACTAAGCTTATTGGACTTAAAATAGGTAAGTAGGTAAAACTAGTAAACTAGTAAAAAGTTACCAAAACGTAAACACTAAAATGAGTGAACAAGGATATTTAAACCCACTTGATCATCATCATATGTACAAAATCATAATATGTATATTGTTATTTTGATAAAAGTCATTGGACAAGAGTCTAAGACCGATTATTATTTATATAGGTTTCCGTGACCGAAGCACGCCCGTAGCCGATAATCCGCCTTTCATTATCAACGTGAGTCTATAGCCTCGCTTTATACTAGTTATTAAATGATTTTAAACCCGCGAGGGGGAATACATGTTTTTATAAACTTAGAACACAATATTTTTATGGTATGCTTTGTCCCTCTATGAATGGACCCGTGGTTGCCTTTAAATTGCATTAAGTGATTGCCTTTGTTAAAACCTCAATTATGGACCGTTAATTAACCTATGATGGGTTAACCGCTAGTACAATTAATAGATCTATGGGGGAAGCCGCCCCGGTTCAGTTTGTGTGGACTTGTCATAGAAGCTTAGGCCCGACCTCCGCACTGTTTGGACATATTGTATTGAGAAGTCAGGTATACGGCAATGTACCAAAAATCTAGAGGTAACCGACAATTAATAAATCTCTCGTCTTATTAGACTGATATGGGAGTGTCTAAGGGCTCGGTTCCATGAGCTTATTGCAATTTATGCTATCTACAATTATCATTGTTGATGCAAATTATTATTTGATGCTTATAAGCATGCCACAAACTTATAATCTTTGCTTGTGTTCAAATTGATTTCATAAACCTATAGATTCACCCGGCATTTTTGCTGATTGTTTTACTCACATGTATTTCAGGTAATCAAGAAGTGGAAGCTTAGAGGTCACGTGGAATGAAGTTGTGCACTGCTTTTGTTGTTCAAACTCTTTGATTTATTTATCGTTCCATTTTTTTTAAAACAAACCAATATGTTGTTTTAACTTATCTTTTGGTAACGATTACTTGGGACTACGCTACTCTGACAAATGTTTTAGGAACGATAAATCTAAAACGTCTCTTTTCGAGTCGTTCTTTATAAATTATGTGTTGTTGTATCATTGTTTAGCACCCAAAGATGTATTCCGCTGCGTGTAAATTTGGGGGTGTTAAAACTAACAAGAAATGTCCAAGCGCTCACAAGAAGAAGTCCAACCACTGATAGGAATACTTAGTCAACACGTTTAATATTTGAAGTAAAGATATACTTAATATTGTATTTTCTATATTTATCTTTACCTAGAATAGTTGATAGGTAATCCTTTGCACACGACTCCTTATGTTATAAAAGGAGGTCGTAGGGTTTGTAGTTGATATATACATTGTTCAGTTTTCACAACTTTCATTGTAAGCAAGTTCGATTATTAATCTAAAGTGAAAGTTTGGTTTAACTGTTTGCTTGTTCTTTATTCTAAGTGTTAATTACGCATAACACTTGGATTGTTCATAGCAACAAGATTCTCTACGTGTTAAACTTGATTCAATCTCGTTATCACAAAGCTAATCGATCTAAGTTTAGGATCAACAAGTGGTATCAGAGCTTGTTGAGAAAATTTGATCTAGAAGAACAGTAAACCCTAAAAACACCGAAACCACAAAACCAGAAAAGATGTCTACTACAGAATCTTCTTCCTCATCAAATCACAACCTAAAAATCCGCATGCTTGACCCTGACAACTTTGAACAATGGAATCAGTTTTGAACAATACCTTCAAATTTATGAGCATACTCTCTGGGAAATTATTGAATTTTGAAATTCATTTGATAAAGCAGCTAGGATTGCTGCTACTATTGCAGCAAGAACCACTGCTGGTTCGTCTGCTGAAGAGCGTAAAGAAAGACCTGAAGATGGAAGAGCTATTACAACTACAGATATAGTCAAAAGAAGGAATGACATGAAGACCTTGAGCATTCTTAAACTCTCTTTGGGTCCAAAAAATCAACACAAGTACATAAGTTTTGAGTCTACCAAAGAACTTTGGGCAGCTCTTCAAATCAACTATGGTGGTAATGATGACACTACCAAAGAAAAGAAGAAGCAACTTTTGCATTAATATGTTGTGTTTAAAGAACTTCCCAATGAGAATCTAAGTAAGGTAAGAAGCAGGATTCTAGACATCACTAGCAAGTTGACCTTTATGGGAACAGAATATGATGATGCTGATATCATTACTAC
Source organism: Glebionis coronaria (assembly GCA_025667525.1). Classification (NCBI taxonomy): domain Eukaryota; kingdom Viridiplantae; phylum Streptophyta; class Magnoliopsida; order Asterales; family Asteraceae; genus Glebionis; species Glebionis coronaria. The sequence continues at coordinate 104,335,048 of CM046876.1, forward strand.
TTTCCTTAAAAGTCTTGGTGATGCGTGGAAAATTGAAGCTAGGTCTATCGTTGCTACCAATGTCCATAAGAGTTCAACTTTTGATGACGTCTACAATAAGTTAAAGATTGTAGAGAATGAAATTTTACTGGATCATGGAAGCAAGTCAACATCTGGAAACATGGATTTCATCTCACATAGTTAAGCTCAAACCAATGAAAGAGAGTCATATGTCCATCCTGTTACTGGATAAACATGTGTCAGCGGTGGATCAACCTTTGTCAGCGCCTCACATTCAGACGTTGACGCATACAATGTTGACTCACCAAAGCTTAAACCTTCTGGTATTGATTTGGATTCAGTACGTGCATACATTGCTGCATTGCCCAATGGTTCCTTGATTACCTATGAGGATCTTGAGCAAATCAGTGATGAGAATTTGGAAGAGATGGATATTAAATGGAATATATCACTTGCAAGCATAAGGGCCAACAGATGGAATATGAGGTTTGGAAGGAAAATGACCTTCAATGCTAAAGACACTGCTGGATTTAATAAATCCAAGGTTGAGTGTTACAACTGCCATAGGATGGGTCACTTTATGAGGGAATGCAGATCTCCAAGAGGATCTGACGCTGGAAAGGCTTCAAGCCAAATCATCAAGGTTGAAGATGCTAAGCCAAAGGCTATGGTTGCCATGCAAGACATTGATGGTGTTGGATGGAACTGGAGCTTTATGGAAAAGGATGTGCTAGAGAATCAGGCTTTGATTGCTAAGAAAGAAGAAGAAGAGCATGTTCACTTTGCTCTCATGGACAATTTCCCGTCTTCATCAGATAATGAGGTATATGATGATGCTTACTGTAGTAAAGGCTGTCGATTAAACACTGAAAAACTTAAATAAAAAAATTTAAAGTTAAAATCAGATGTGTTTGATGTAGAATGTTGGCTATCGAATTATAAAATGGCACTTGCGCAAACTAAAAAGACTGTAGAGGAATACAAGAAAATGAAATTTGACCTAAAAGATCAAATTAATGTTTTGACTCATGATTTTAAAGTTAGTGTTGAACTTAGGGACACTCTGATGAGACCCAGAGGAGAAGTGCAACTTAAGTTAGATGAAGCCATTAAGAATAAAGAAAATGTAGGGCTTAAAATTAAAATTTTGATAAAGCCAGCCAAACCCTAGAAAAATGTGTCAGTGAACAAAGAAACCCTAGGGATATGTCTGGGATTGGGATGAATGAATATGTTGTTGTTCCTCTACCTGTTGGGAATTTTTATGATGTTTAGAGAAAAGATCTCTCTTGGACTGGTATTCCAGAACTCCAAGAAAAGGAATTTATTCCTCCACCTAGAGTGCTCACCCCAGTTGAGGAATATCAACAAAAGGTGACTGACCTTGAGAAATGGAAAGCAGACAACCCTTTTCTTTTTGTTAAGGGTGGAATGCTTAGTGAGAGTCCATTTGTGCCTACACCCATTACTGTGACCAACCCCACTGTTGGAAAACCAGTTGACCTTGGCTCACCAGTTAAGAGAAAACCTAGTGTTAAATATGCTGAAATGTATAGAAACCTAGGTCACCACAAAGCCAAGCTAGTGTTAATAGGACAGGTTTCTTTCAATCTAGACCTAAGGCTATGTCTAGAAAAGCTTGTTACACATGTGGGAGTTTTTCTCATTTGGCCTATAAATGTGTCATTGCCTCAAAATCAACTTTGACAATAGGTCAACCATGGTCAAACCCAGACCTTTTGTCTAACCAAGCCCACAAGTCACTAGAACAGCTCCCTTCTTTACTAAATGGAGAAATACACATGGACAAATGCCCTTTCAAAAGACAAACACATGGTCTAATAGACAATGGGTTCCTGTAGCAAACCCTAATTTGGGATCTGACAAGAACAAATTCAGTGCTGACAGTAACAAATTCAACGCTGACAGGAACATTTCCAATGCTGACAACTCTAGGTTTGGCATGAAAATGCCACAACAAGCTGGTGTTGGATCTTGTGTTAGACCAAGTAATAATAGGTATTTACAGCCTAAGGGAAAGGGGTCTAAAGCTTCATCTAGTTTGACTTGGAGACCAAAACAAGACCAAAACCCTAATTCTGATGGGTTTTCTATGACCTATAACAGATTTCATTATCTTTCAAAGGTCATTACTATACCAATTGGGGTAAACTGGGTGTTAAGGCCACAAAAGGATGAACAAGGGGTTGTTATAAGGACTAAATTTATTCTTGTTGAACAACCACATGAATCCAAGTCTTCTCAGGCTTGGGTTCCTAAAGAAAACTAATTTGTTTTCTTTATGTGCAGGGCATTCAAAGGCAGGTCAATGATCATGGATATTGGGACAGTGGATGCTTTAGGCACATGACGGGGAAGGAAGATTATTTGTCAAATTTTCCCCCCATTAAAGATGGTGACAAAGTGTACTTCGGAGGAGGATATGGTACAATTTCTGGCAAAGGCACTCTTATCACCAACAATTTATGTTTTGAAAATGTTTTTCTGGTAAAAGAACTTGACTATAACTTGTTTAGTGTGTCACAAGTTTGTGACAACAAAAATAAAGTTATTTTCACTAATACTGAATGCTTGGTGTTGAGTAAAGATTTTAAGATGTCTGATGAGAAGTTTATTGAATTTAGAACACCTAGGCATAAGGACATTTATAACGTTAATCTTAATGGGATTAAAATGAACAAAAATCTGTCATGTCTTTATGCTAAAGCTTCAGTAGATGAGAGTAATTTATGGCACAGAAGGTTAGGGCACATAAATTTTACGAATATTAATAGACTTGTGAGACATGATTTAGTTGATGGTTTGCCTTTAAAAGCTTTCACGGATTTGTGAACATGACAGTAAGTGGACAAAGGATCATCCTATAGATTCTATTCTTGGTGACCCTAATCGTCCGGTATCCACACGAAGTCCGCTACAAGAAAATGCAATGTTTTGTCATTTTGATGCTTTTCTCACTGAACATGAACCTAAGACATGGCAAGAAGCTTTTACGCAATCCTGTTGGATAGAAGCTATACAAGAAGAACTTAATGAATTTATACGTCTTGAAGTATGGGAACTTGTCCCATGCCCGAATCAAATGCAATTACTCACATTGAAATGGGTTTATAGGGTGAAACTCGATGAGTTAGGCGGCATACTGAAGAACAAAGCTCGACTAGTAGCTCGTGGATACAAGCAATTATTAGGCATCGACTTTACGGAATCCTTTGCACCCGTTGCCCGTCTGGAAGCTATTAGACTATTCCTCGCTTATGCAGCCCACATGAATATGATCGTCCATCAAATAGATGTGAAGACGACATTTCTTAATAGTGAAATCAAGGAAGATGTCTATGTTCAACAGCCGGATGGTTTTGTGAATTCTAAATATCCTAACCACGTGTACAAGCTTAAGAAGGCTCTATATGGGTTGAAGCAAGCTCCACGCGTATGGTATGATCTATTGTCACAATTCCTCATCACGCAAGGCTTCGCTAAAGGCAAGGTAGATCCCACGCTGTTCATTCAGAAACGAGATAAAGATATGATTATGGTACAAATATATGTTGATGATATTATATTTGCAGCCTCGACCCAAACCTTATCTGATGAGTTTGGGACACTCATGTCTTCCAAGTTTAAGATGTCAATGATGGGCAAGATATCATTCTTCTTAGGACTTCAGATATCTCAGAGTCCCGGAGGCATCTTTATCAATCAATCCAAGTATGCCCTTGAATCGCTTAAGAAATATAAGATGGAATATTGTGACCCCGTGGATACCCCAATGGTGGAACGAACTAAGCTTGATGCAGATCCACATGGAGTTGTCGTTGATCCGACACTTTATCGGGGAATGATCGGTACCCTTCTGTATATCGCAGCCAGTCGACCTGATCTTCAGTTTGCTATATGCATGTGTGCTCGGTATCAAACTAGGCCTACTGAGTTACACTTAGCTACTGTTAAACGTATCTTTCGGTATCTTAAAGGAACCATTAATCAGGGACTTTGGTATTCGAAGGACTCTTCGGTCGCACTAATGGCATACGCAGATGCGGATCATGCGGGTTGTCAAGATACAAGGAGTAGCACGAGTGGAACTTTGCAACTACTAGGAGATCGATTAATCAGTTGGGCATCGAAAAGGTAGAAAAGCGCTGCAATTTCAAGTACGGAAGCAGAATCATAGCTATGTCCGGTTGCTGTGCTCAAATTCTTTGGATGAGATCGCGATTAACCGACTATGGTATAGGTTTCAACAAAATTCTGATGTACTGCGACAACAAGAGTGCAATTGCCTTATGCTGCAACAATGTTCAATTCTCCCATTCGAAGCATATTGACATTCGCTACCACTTCATCAAGGAGCAAGTGGAAAATGGAGTGATAGAGCTTTACTTTGTCCGATCTGAGTATCAATTGGCGGATATTTTCACGAAGGCTTTAGATCGCGCTCGAATTGAATTTTTGGCCGACAAGCTAGGAATGAGAACCTTCTCGCCTGAGACTTTAAAGGAATTGGCAGATGAAACGAAAGAATAGTGGTGGTAAAATATTCTCCGTATCCTTGGTGATCATTTGTATATATTGTTTATATTTTTATCCACAAAAGCAAAATACAAAAATATAATACCATATAAAAACCATAAAATGTTGGAAGTACGTTTTTTGTATTAAGAAAGTCTCGGTCACTCCAACAATATAGTTATAAGCTCGTAGTATATGTTTTATTAATGTTTATGTTTAGCCCGACCCATGAGCATGTTCATGGGCCGAGGGCCCAAGTCCACTTAGGGACTTGGGTATATAAACCTCTTTCCACCATGGAAAGGGGTGTTGGTTGTTTTACATTTTCTCACATTAATAAAGTTCTCTTAGTTTCTCTCTCTAGTTTCTCTCTCTAGAATAACAACAACCCTCTTGATTTGTTATAAGACTATCACGATTCTACAATTGGTATCAAGAGCATGGGATGATTTAAGGTATGTTGATTCGTGTTGTTTAGTGTTTGTTTGGGTTAGTGGGTGTTTTAGGATAATCCATCTCAAATCTTGAAAATTTTTGTGATTTTATGGTTTAAAGTTGTAAACAAAACATTCGGTTTGATTATTTTGGTTGAAATCACAAAAAATTTTCGTGTTTTTGGGTAATTTTTGGCTATTATTTAGTTAGTGTATATCAAGAAGCGTACCAGAAATTTTGGAAAAGGGTTTATTATTCCGAAATTTTTCTTTCGGAAAAGGGTTTATAAGTCCGAAATTAGTTTTTCGGAAAAGGGTCAAGTATTTTGAAGATTTCTCTGAAAAGATCCATTATTCCAAAGAATTTTTTGAAAAGATCAATTATTCCGAAAATTGGCTATTTTTCTGAAAACCCATTTATTCCGAAGATTTCTCTAAAAAGATCCAATATTCCGAAGATTGGCTATTTCTCTGAAAAGATCCATTATTCCGAAGATTTCTCTGAAAAGATCAATTATTCCGAAAATTGGCTATTTTTCTAAAAACCCATTTATTCCAAAGATAAGGATATTCCGAAGATAGGGGATTATTCCAAAGATTAGTGATTGGTTTTATTTAGAATATTTTTCTAGGATTCTTAGTGGATTTCAATACTGATACATCAACACACGATCTAAATCGACAACAACATTTTTCACATCCTTACTTCATTGAACGATCAAAAGATAATTTTTTTCAATCAAGTGTTCAAAGAATGAATCCTCATTCATTCATGCCTACAATGACATCACTTACTGATATTTCAATCATTTCGGGTACCGACACTCGCCCCCCGTTGCTCATCAAAGACTTATGTGAAACATGGCAAGGTCGTATGAAAACTTACATCATGGGTAAACCCAATGGTATAGTTATGCTTCAATCTATTGAAAAAGGTTCACTAGATTGGGGAGAAGTTACTGTCAAAAATGTGACGCGGACAAGGTTGTATCATGAGTTACCGGATGCTAACAAACTCATTGTCGATGCAGATGAAAGGGTCGTTCAGACAATACTTCAAGCTCTTCCACCCGATATCTATAGAATGGTAAGTGAACACACAGTGGCAAAGGATCTTTGGGATCGATTAGTTGTTTTGTTACAAGGGACCTCTCTAACTAAGCAAGAACGAGAGTGTCAATTGTATGAATTGTTTGATAGGTGTACATACATTCCAAGGGAAGCTCTTCACGATTACTACTGGCGTTTCACTACTTTGATGAATGATATGAACGTGTATAATCTACGGATTGCTCAGTTTCAAATAAACACAAAGTTCTTGAACACGTTACCCCAAGAATGGAGTCAATATGTCACCGATGTTAAGATGATTCGAGATTTGCACAAGTCAAATTTAGATCAACTCTGTGCTTTTTTGCAACAACACGAGAAGCACGTGATCCAAAAACACATCTCTCAGGAATCTTATTAAGAACCATTGACATTAATGGCAAATCATCCAACATTGTCATATCACAACTCTCCGTTTGCTTTGGGACACCAATCTTCCTATCAACCATTGTATCAAACTCCAAGCTTCCCACAGTATTTGATCTTGCCACAACCGCCTACATCTTATCAACAATACAAGCAACCAGCAACATTATCACAAGGAGACTCACCTCAGTTACCTTATGCTTCACAACAGTATTCACCTTATCAACCTCCAACAAACCCTGCCATCACCTATCAACAACATGAGGCTCCTCAACCCCATTACTCACAAAATGTTAGTGCTCCTTTAAATCAGCTTGTAGCTCAACTAGCACGAGTATTCTATTGTGATGATGAGATCCCAGTCCCTGAGTTAAGACAAGGGGATAATCCTATTGATATACTTGCTCAAATGTCTGCTTACCTCACTCAAACTTTGAACAAACGAGGTTACAGAGGACCAACTCCAACAAACAATCAGTTGAGGAACTCTTCTAACTCTCAACAACAAGCTACAATTCAAGATGGCAGAGTAATGGTGCAACCACTTCAGGGGAGACCAAGTTCATCTAATGCTGGTGCACGTCCATCTAACACTGCTGCTACAAGGGGTAATAACACTGGCAAAATGAAGATGATTATATGTTATAACTACAAAGGGGAAGGGCACATGGCTAGAGAGTGTAAGCAGCCCAAGAGGAAAAGGGATAGCACATGGTTTCAGGAGAATATCTACTTGGTGAATGCTCAAGCCCAAGGACGTGAGCTCGATGAAGAAGAGTTAGCATTTCTCACAGATCCGGGAGTTCCGGACACTGAAGGTCTCACAGCAGCCATCACAAATAATGCCGCATATCAATGTGATGATCTGGATGCATACGACTCTGACTGTGATGATCTCAATACCGCCAAGGCAGCTCTCATGGACAATCTTTCACTTTATGGAGCTGACACAATTTCTGAGGTACCAAATACTGCCACGGATACTATTATTGTACCTTATCAAGTTGAGCAAGTGTCTAAGTATCCAGAACAGCCTCCGGTGGTTAGTAACTCAAACGAGGAGACAAACAATGGTGTCGGCATCTATGCTTGGCCAAATGAATAATGCGGTCCTTGAAACCCTCAGTGTTAATCAGACTTTATCTGCCGAGCTTGCTTTGTATAAAGAAAAGGTTAAAACCTTGGAATTAACACCAGTGACCACTACCTTAACCAATCTTGAATTTGATTGGTTTAGGAAAGTCCAAATGGATAATTTGCTAGAGATTTAGAGTTTAAGAGCAAATCTTTCGAAAGAACTTAAAGAAAAAGAGTCAGTCGTTAATAATTTTCAAAAACTACAAACGTATTTCGAAATTCTCGAGTCTAAAAGGGTTGAAACGGAAATTAAGGCGTCTGAGAAAGTTAAAAAGACTGAAATTTTTCTTTTAAAACAATACTCTGCTTCACATTTAGTACACTTGTTTCATTCTTCTTTTCAAGAGTTCAACTATCGCGTCTAATAGACCTACCACCTAACCCGGGGTATGCAAAGCAAGCATTTAACCACAACCCACGACTTTATGATGCAACCAAGTTAGGATTAGTCTTAGATCCGATTGTGTTTTTAAATGAATCTGAGAGCATGTCACTACATGAAAAGAATCGGTCAAAAGTAATTTTTACATATGCTGAGTATGATTATGCACAACTTAATGCAACATATGCAAAAATAGATCTTAGAACTCGCTTTAATATGTAAAAGGAATTTATCCATACACCAGTTTACATGCCTACTAGAGAAAGCCTTAGTATACTTCCTACACTTGTTAATTCGGACGAACCTAAGGAAATTCCTAAGAATCTTCCACCGGTAAGTACGGTATTGCTAAGCTTGGAAGAGATTCAGCAATACCTAACCGAATTTGACAAGGTCATCCTGGAATGTACGACTTCAACGGCTCAAACCACTGGAGAATGGGCTTTCGAACACATGAAAACGGTGTTTGAGAAAGAGATCGTTCCGTTTGTAGACAATATTAAAGAGGGATTTTTCGATCTCGCGGAAAATCTTAGTTTCAAAATGGGTGAAGTTCGAAAAGTTTTCTATGAAATGGATGATGCTTATGAACAACATTTAATTGAGAAAGAAAAGATTTTGTCCAAATATGACCGATTCTTAGAACATATAGTGTCTCTTGAAGTGATGCAAGTTGTTACTATTAAATTTGCTTTTGTGATGACATCTGCTATGAATAAATGTGATGATGTGCATGATATATCTGTGAATATTGTTGAACCTGTGAATAATTTAGATAATCATTCTTGTCATGAATCTAACGCTGAATTTTTAAAGCTTCAAGATTCTTATAACTCACTTTCAAAACGTTTTGATGAGCTTCAACAACATTGTATATCTCTTGAAATTGAAAATCAATCTAAAAATGAAACTCTTTCAAGAACAAATGATTGTGAAAAATCCGTTAAGACTAGTGACAAGATGATTCAGGTGTGTTAGGACCATTGTAATAGTTATATGTAATAGGTAGACTAGGAGGTATGTAGTTCCTCCTGGTCCTAGTCGTAGTAGGAGCAAGTCCTGCTCCTGGTCCTAGTCGAAGTCAAACTTTATTATTTACTTAATATTCTGTTAGGATATGCATGAGATATGTTAGGAAAGGATATGCATATCAGTTTTACACGTTTTCTTTAATGATGTATTAGGGTTTCCTTGTAGTATAAAAGGAACCTTAGGCAGAAGGGTTAGACATACATTCACAAAACATAGTTCTAGTCATTATCAATATTAGAAATCCTTAGAAAGGATCAAGTCTTTATAGTTATTCTGTTCTTCTTAATTATATTTATATTCTACATTTATATTGTGTATAGAGTCTCTTTGTGATTTGACTTGTGATTACAGAAGTCATTCACCGGTCCTGACAGGCTGCAAGATCTACATCTAGTAGACCCACCAAGTGGTATCAGAGCCTGGGAGGGTCTCTATACAAGAAGAATCAAGTTTTCTTATTTCTGACATTTTGTTTATCATGTCTGCCTCAACCTCTACTCAAACAGGAGAAGAAGGCACTCCTAAAATTGTGCAACCTCAGTAGATCCTGGCTACGGTCTCTAACACGAATGGTAAATTCCCTCTTCTGAAGAAGGGTGAATATGATAACTGGGCAATGAAGATGGAATAGTGGATCACCAACACTGATCAAGATCTTTGGAAGATCATTCTGAATGGGAACAACAGGAAGCTTACTGGACGAGACAAGAATGGTAATATTACTCTTCTTGACCCTAAATCTCATGAGGAAATCATAGCTATTCAGAAGGAGGTAAAAGCAAAAACGATCTTGCTTCAATCTCTTCCTAAAGATCACATGGGTGACTTCTACCATTTGGATGATGCCAGAGAAATCTGGAATGGCATAAAAGCAAGGTTCGGCGGGAATGAGGAGTCAAAGAAAATGCGAAGGTCCATGCTGAGAGATGAATTCACAGAATTCAAAATCTCAGAAACTGAAGGTCTGATTCAAGGGTATGATAGGTTCCAAAAGATATTGAGCCAGTTGAATCAACTTAGGTCCAAACCTGATGATGGTGATATTAATGCAAGGTTTCTTAAAGCTTTACCCTACTCATGGAATCAGGTGGTGATCTCTCTCAAAGCCAAAGGTGGGCTTGACTATCTCAGCTTTGATGATTTGTTTCATAAGCTCAGAACTTTTGAACCTCATGTGAGAGGCTTTTCAAGCGACTCTTTTCCTACTCCTGCCAACTCGGCCTTTGTGAGTTCTATGGCATCTAGTCCTATGTCATATGCAAGTAGCCCAAGCAACATTGTGACCTCTCAGCACACTTTCCAGCATACTTCTGCTCCTGAACCTACTGCCAAGTCTGGTAGTATGGTAGAAGCTGTACTTCATTCGTTTGTTGCTGATGTTAATGTTGAATAACAACTTGCTTTTGATGACTTCAAGCAGGTCGATAAACTTGACCTGGATGAGATGGATCTTAAATGGCAGATGGCCATGCTTACTCTTAGGGTTCACAAGTTTGAGAAGAAAGCAGGAAGGAAATTTAATTACAACCCTCGGGAGCCAGCAAGATTCGATAGAAGCAAGGTACGATGCTATAACTGCCAGCAACAGGGTCACTTTGCAAGGGAGTGCCCCAGCAAGAATGATCAGGAGAAGAGCAGGTACTCCGCTTTCAAGGTTCAGGAGATAAAAGATGACAAGAAGGCATTGGTATCTGTTGACTCTATGATCAACTAGAATGATCATCAGGCTTCTACCCTGGAATCAGCTGAGTCCTCGACTGACGTGTTTGCAATGATTGCTGGGAATCTCTCTGATGCAGAAGAAGCAGACGAGTTTGCTCTTATGGGCATCTCACCTCAGGTACAACATTGTCCTCTTGGTTGTCATGATAAATACTCAGAATTGTTATCCCAATTTAATGAAGTAAATGATCAAAATGATAAGTATTTTTTAGAGTTTCAAGCCTATAAGGCTTCATTAAACACTTTGGAACAACAAAAGAGGTGGTTACAAGATACACAACGTGCGTATGAGGATAAAATCAGGATACTAAGCATTGATTTAGAAAACACTACAAATATGCTTAAATATACAGAAACTGAAAGAGATGCTAGTATCAAAGAAAAAGAGGAGATGCAAGCTAAATTAGATGCTACAATGCTAAGATTTGACAAATGGCAAAAGGCACCTAAAAATCTTTCAAAATTAATTGACAGTAGCATGTCTGGCAGAACTAAAAGAGGCTTAGGATTTGAAAAATATATTGATTCAGAAGATGTACTTGATTTATCTTTCTCAAGTGTCTTTGATGCCGACAAAGAGGATGAGGGCAAACCTAGTTACAATAGGTTTAAACCAGCAGCAGAAATGCATGCTGTCCCTCCTCCTCTTACTGGAACTTTTATGCCCACCTCATGGCATAATGACTCGGATGGATCACAGATGCTTGAGTCCCCAACAAGTTCTACTAATACTAATGACTTTGTCTCATGTACTTTCAGTGACAAAGCCGGTGACTCTGCATCTAGTGGTTCAAGTGAAGAGTCAAGACCTACAAGTTCCAAGTTGAATGAACATGCTGCTACTGGTGCTAGGAAGTGTGAAGAAAAAGTTGCTGTCAAGTCAAGTGTGTCTGGTCCTTGTTTATTGAGTCCTAGGAAGAATGTTTTTCCTAGAAATGTGTGTAATAAAGTAGGCAGTATGAAACAATCTCATTCTAATAAAAGGTCTTTCAAAACATGTTTTATTTGTGGCAGTGCCTTTCATTTAATTAAAGATTGTGATTATTATGACACACGTGCATCTGTTAATCATGCTTTTCCTGCTCCTGGTCCACCAGGAGCTGCTTCATATGCTACTAGAAGACTTAATCCTAGTGCTCCAACGTTTCATACTTCTAGAGTATCCTCTCCTTTCGCGTCTGATTATTGGAGAGATAATGGATTCCAAACAACCAGTAATTATTTTAAAATTTTTAATCCAATCTATCCACATAATTTAGACCACACGTATTTTGGTTTGGAAAATTTGGGAACTACTGTTAAGCCCTCAGCAGGTTGTTCTTGGTCAAATAATAATACCCATATGATGCATAGGCAACCAAGGAACAATGGTGGATCTCATAAATCTTCTTGGCACTCTTCAAATGATCCACAAGGCAGGCTCAAACCTGAAAAGGTTTGGGTCCCCTTAAGACACTAACTTTTGCACTTTTATTCTCTTGTTGTTGTAGGTTACTCCATACCAGGATCCTAGTCTAGGTATTGTTGATAGTGGTTGCTCCAGGAGCATGACTGGCAATAAGAGTCTTCTCTCTAATTTTGTACCATTTCATGGTGGCAAGGTCTATTTTGGTGGGGTGAAGGCAGAATCACTGGCAAAGGAACGATAAAGACTCCAAATCTTAATTTTGAGCAGGTCTACTATGTGGAAGCACTTCAACATTTCAACTTGATATCGGTCTCTCAGATTTGTGACAAGAAGCAGTTTGTTCTCTTCACCGATACTGATGCACTTGTGCTTTCTAAAGACTTTAAGCTTCTGGATGACTCACAAGTTTTACTCAGAATCCCTAGAAGACACAATCTCTATAGCATCAAGTTGAATGAAGTCAACCCTACTGGTCAACTAGCTTGTCTGGTTGCAAAAGCCTCAGAAGATGAAGCCACTAAATGGCACCGAAGGATGGGACATGTGAACTTTAGAAATGATATAAACTGTATTGCCTGCAGCAAAGGCAAACAGCACAAAGCATCCTTCAAGGCCATTACTGCTCTAAGTCTTATTACTGAACCATTGCAGCTTCTACACATGGACTTATTTGGTCCTACTTCCATCAGGAGCATTGACCACAAGCAATTCTGTTTGGTGGTGACTGATGGTTATAGCAGGTTTACGTGGGTGTTCTTCATGGCTGCCAAAAGTGAGACCTACTCAATTCTTAGAGATTTTCTTACCTTGATAGAGAATCAGTTGTCCAAGAAAGTTAAAGGTATTCGTTGCGACAATGGAACCGAGTTTAAAAATAAAGACCTCATCGCACTTTGCAATGCTAAGGGCATCAAAAGAGATTATAGTGCTGCTAGGACTCCTCAACAGAATGGTGTGGCAGAAAGAAAGAATAGGACACTAATAGAAGCAGCAAGAACTATGCTTGCCGATTCCAAGCTTCCAACCATGTTCTGGACAGAAGCTGTTAATACTGCAAGTTATGTTTTGAATAGGGTTTCTATTACCAATCCTCACAAGAAAACTCCTTATGAGCTGCTCACGGGCAAAGTTCCAAATATTGCTCATTTGAAGCCTTTTGGGTGTCCAATCACCATTCTGAATACTAGTGACTATTTGGGGAAGTTTGATGGCAAGGCAGATGAAGGATACATTGTAGGATATTCAGCTCATTCTCGGGCGTATCGTGTCTACAATCTTCAAGCCAAACGAATAATTGAAACTATTAATCTCAGGTATTTTGAGGAGAAGTCAAACATCCAAGGCAAAGGTCCAGAATGGTATTTTGATCTTGATTATCTTAGTGATTCGTTAGGATATTTTCGTTTCAAAACTAACCATGATGCAGGACCACAAGTGTTTGCAACTTCTAGTACTGGTGTTCCGTCTAGTTTTTCTGATTCAGATGATGAGGATGACATTTTTGTGGTTCCATCCTATTCCACCACGGTTTCTCCCACTCCTCCTAGTGATGCATCTCCATTGGATGTACAGGATTCCCAAGCAGCTCTTGATACTCTTCTCAAACAGCATCAAGAAGCTACTAAAGCAGCTGCTCAAGGTAGTTTTGAGTTTCCCTTGGTTGAGCCTACTGACAAAGTTGCTCCTGGTACTCCAGCTTCTGCTCCTAGTGCTAGCTTATCATCTACTGGTACTCCGGCTAGTGAGTCTGCTTCCAATACTCGCTTCTCCAGTCCTTCTGATTTGGGGAACCATGAAAAGAAGTCTTCTACCAAGCTGGATGATATTCATAAACAACCGGTAGATGGGATTTTCCAAAATGCTTCATATGATGATGACTTTGTTGGTGATCTCAATAACTTGGCACCAGAAGTGGAGGTTTCTTCCAATCCAGTCTTGCAATCACATAAAGATCATCCTACCACTCAAATTATTGGAGATCCTGGTTCTACTGTCAAGACACGCAGAATGCATCAGAAGGCCTCGTCTGATCATCATGCTCTTGTGGGCTATATTGAGGATCAAAAGCGTAATAATCATACGGACTTTCAGCACTGTTTCTTTGCTTGTTTTCTTTCACAGGTGGAACCTAGGTCTGTTTCTCATGCTCTTGAGGATCAAAGTTGGGTGGAGGCTATGCAGGAGGAAATGCAGCAATTCTTGTTTCAGAATGTTTGGGTTCTGGTTGACTTACCAGATGGAAAGACAGCTATCAATACCAAATGGATTCTGAAGAACAAGAAGGATGCACGGGGAATTGTCGTAAGGAATAAAGCTAGGCTTGTCGCACAAGGACACACTCAAATTGAGGGCATTGACTATACTGAAGTCTTTGCGCCGGTTGCCAGGATCGAGGCCATCCGTCTGTTTTTGGCCTTTGCTTCATATGTTGGCTTTACGGTGTTCCAGATGGATGTCAAGAGTGCATTTCTCTATGGCAAAATTGGCGAGGAAGTGTATGTTACTCAACCTAAGGGGTTTGTAGATCCACTTCATCCCAAGAAAGTCTACAAGGTGGTCAAGGCTCTTTATGGGTTACATCAGGCTCCTAGAGCTTGGTATGAGCGTCTTTCAACTTTCTTGTTAAAGAATGGCTATAGAAGAGGTACTATTGACAAAACACTATTTCTTCGGCGGAATTCCAAGGATATTATCCTTGTTCAGGTTTATGTGGACGACATTATCTTTGGTTCTACAAGGAAGGAGTGGTGTGATGAGTTTGAACACTTGATGAAAGGCGAATTTCAAATGAGTGCGATGGGAGAACTGTCATTCTTCCTTTGTCTTTAGGTCAAGCAACAATTGGATGGGATCTTCATCAGTCAAGATAAATATGTCCATGAGATTCTTCAGAAGTTTGACATGGATCCTCTTAGACCAGCAGCAACTCCTTATGAAGTTGCTAAAATCAAACTTAAGAATGAGCCAGACCCCCCGGTAAATGTTCACATGTACAGGTCTATGATTGGCTCTCTCATGTATTTGACTGCATCACGTCCGGACATTATGTTTGCCGTAAGTGCTTGTTCTCGACACCAGGTGACTCCAACGGTTTCGAACTTAAATGCAGTGAAGAAGATTTTCAAGTACATCAAGGCTCACCCTAAATTGGGTCTATGGTATCCTAGAGAATCTCCTTTTGTTCTAGAAGCCTATAGTGATAGTGACTATGCTGGTGCTAATAATGATAGGAAGTCTACTACGGGTGGTTGTCAATTTTTGGGTCGTCGGCTTATTTCATGGCAATGTAAGAAACAGACAATCGTAGCTACTTCTTCAACAGAAGCTGAATACGTTGCTGCTGCTAGTTGTTGTGGACAAGTTTTATGGATCCAAAATCAGATGTTGGATTATGGTTTCAATTTTATGAATACCAAAAATTTTATTGACAATCAAAGCACTATTTGCATTGTGAAGAATCCTGTTTTTCATCAGCGGACGAAGCATATTGAGATTCGGCATCATTTTATACGGGATGCCAATGAGAAGAAGCTGATACAGGTTCTTAAAGTTCATACAGATGACAATGTTGCTGATTTGCTGACTAAAGCTTTTGATGGTCCTCGGTTTAACCACTTGGTGGTTCATATTGGGATGGTCAATCCTTGAGGTCTAGGATTGAGGGGAGGCTTTGTGTACATATTAGGTTAGACTAACGTATTAATAGTATGTAA
This sequence comes from Glebionis coronaria, assembly GCA_025667525.1. NCBI lineage: Eukaryota > Viridiplantae > Streptophyta > Magnoliopsida > Asterales > Asteraceae > Glebionis > Glebionis coronaria. Next base: position 104,350,888 of record CM046876.1, read on the forward strand.
CAACATAGTTTCTTGGTTATGATGGTGTGTGGTGCTTATGATGGAGGATTTTTGCTCTTTTCTGGTGGATATGGCCTTACATGACTGGCTTCTGGTCCTCTTTGGTCAGCTTCTAGTTATAATCGGTTGGCTTCTGGTGGTTTAACATCCTTCCATGTCAAGTGGTGTTTGGTTCCTGGTACTGGTCTGGCATACTGTTCTTTCCTTTTGTCCTTTGTTAATCATGTTTTGCTCCTGGTCTGACCATTGTGTGTTTTGACTTTTGGTCAACGCTCCCATTCCTGGTATTTACAAGTTTGAATTCAGCATGTTAATTGGGAGTTGGTTATTATGTTAAAAAGGGCAAGTGGTTATTATGCAATTATGGTTTAATTTGAAAGGGCAACCCCCCATTAATAGGGGTCAATGAACAGTTACCACTTTCTTTATATATGGTCAACATACACCCTTGACTCACTCATTACAATTAACACACACACAAAACCGCTTCTACTCTTTACACCCTAATCCCAATCCTTCTTCCATCAACTCATCAAGATCCATGGCTGCTCTTGCTTACCAACCTGCTCACAACCGTGTTGCTTATCTGGGTGATGGTCCAAATCGTGAACATTTTGCTGACATCTTGGATTTCATTGAAGCTTCTAACTTGAGGTTTGCATTTACTGTCTGTCCCACCATATATGATAGTGTGATTCGTCAATTTTGGGCGTCTGCTCAACTTGTGAATGTGGCTGGTCGTCCACGTGCACTTCATGCTACCATAGATGGACGTGCATATGTGGTGACTGAAGCTTTTATTCGCTCTTCTCTTCATCTTCAGGATGAGGGGGGTGTTGAATCGATCCCCAATTCGGAAGTATTGGAGGGGATGGCTGCTATAGGTTATGAACATGGGGGGAAGTTTAACTTCCAGAAAAATAGGTTTTCCCCCCAATGGAAGCTTCTGGTTCACTTTTTAATCCATTGTATGAGTCCCAAGTCTGGGAGTTGGGATGCTTTCCCTACTCCTTTGGCTACTGGTCTTATTTGTTTAGCCCAGGGTAGAGTGTTTAATTTTTCTCATTATCTATTTGAGGGGATGGCTAGTAATTTGTCTACTGCTGGTTCGAGGAAGAAATTTCTTATGTACCCTAGGTTTCTTCAACAAATCCTTGTTTGCATTCCACGTGATAGGACTGAGCATGTGCCGTCTAAACTTACAGCTAAAGTGTATTACAATATGATGAATGGGTTTACTGGGGAATGGAGGCCCCTGACTGAAGCCATGTTGGGATTGGCTCAGGGTCCTATGGGTGAGGAAGAGGAGGCTCCTGAGTTTTTTGTGATAGATGATGACCCCATGGAGGAGGAGGCTCCTACTGTTGGTGCCACTCATGTGGTAGAGGAGGAGCTAGTTGAGGAAGTGGTGGTTGAAAAACCATCTCCTACCAAGGCTGGTCCTTCCTCAGTTCCACACAGGTCTCCATTTGTGGAGACTCCACCTCCTAGTCCTGCCCCACACTCGACTGATATCCCGTTTGATGCTAGTTCTCCACAGGTTGACCCACATGTTGCTTCGGGCTCCCGTGATGCTTTCCCTGATCCAAGTTCTCTTGGTGGGCAGGCGAAGGAGCCTACTACACTGATATCTTTGCTTGATCTTATGAGCAAGTACCATGAGAGGATGATTTGTTTGGAAGCTGATTTAAACCAACATCGGAAGCTTACAAGGGAGTTTGTTCTTCCACTGGCTAATCGCATCAAGGCGTTGGAGACTCAACAACGTCGTCGCAAGAAGCATGTGGTCCATTCAGATTCTGAGGATGAGGGTGCGGAGAATGTTGAGGATGGCTTGACGTTTTTGGCAAAGGCTGCCTTTGCTGATAAAGTTTATGATGATTTGCCGGTTCCTCCAACGTCCTCCGATGTTCCTTCTCCTGGTGCTATTCCCCCTTCTATGGGTGGTGATTCTGATCCAGCTGTTGGTTCTCATGTTGGTCCCTCTCATGATCCGAAGGGAAAAGCCCCAATGACTGATGCTCCATCTCCATCTCGCAAGCGTACTCGTCGACAGATTGAAGAGGAAAGGCTTGGTGAAGAGGCTGCTCGTCGGGTTCAGGCTGAGATTGATGAAGCGGATAGGGCTGCTGAGGAAGAGCTTCGAGAGCGCAGGCGTGCACAAATTCAGCATGATGCCATGCATTGGAGTGATAGTGAATGGATGCAAGTGTTGACTGTTCTTACTCGGGATTATGCTCAGTTTAAGGATCTTTTGGGTGACGATGTTGATGAACACAATTGTATACCGAAGGCTATGGTATTGATGCGTAAGCATCAGTTGGCTCTTGCTGCAGAACTTAAGAAACAGAGAAGGAACAGACCTTTATCTCGGGCTGAGGAGCGCCAGCAGATGCAACGTTATGTGAAATATCAATCTGCTGCTCATTTCAATGCTCCGTGGACTAGGGCTCGGGTAAGGGCTTTGACTTTTGATGAGCTTAAGGCCCTTTATGAAAAGATGGTGAAGCGTCAGAGTCAACCTATTCCGGAAAGATTTATTTACCATCCTCGTGGTGTGACTGCTTCTATGCCTGCTGATTCTACTGGTCCTTCGTCTGCACCCACTCCTGGTTCTGCTGGTAGTCCTTCTGGTTTTGTTGCTACATATGTTGGTCCTTCTACTACACCTTTGGTTGCTCCTATGGGTTCTATTGCTGGTCCTGCTACTACCATCTTTGTTACTACCACCACCACTCATGCTTCCACCACCACACCTGTTACTACCACCACCACATATGTTCCTGCAAGCACCTTTGTTGATACCACCATACCTACTGCTACTACATCTGATGTGCCATCTCCATCACCACCAGTTCCTGGACCTCAACCTAATCTTACTTCTGATGCAGCTCCTAGTGGTCCATTGGGTGGACACGTTCATGAATCTCCTTCTACTGCTTCCCCTGCTGCTGCTGAGGTTAAGGTAAAGGTTGAATCAACACCTTCTGCTGCCACACCTAGACGTTCCATTCGCCAGAAACAAGCTCGTCGTGTTCGCCGTGGTAAGACAGTTCCTTTTGAGAAGCGTGATCCTGAGAATTTAATTGATGCAGCTTCTGACAGCGATTCTGACTTGCCCTTGGGCAATGGGAACATTACTGGTTATACGGTTGAGCATTCTACTACACTTCCTGGTGGTGTGTCCCATCGGATTACTTTGAGTGATGGGTCTGTGCGATTGGCAACGAGTTTGTAGGGTGTATTGTCTTGGGCTGACCGTATGGATCTTATGGCGTTGTATGGACTTGTTGATTCTAGTATGCCGTTTGACCCAATGGCTGTGTCTTCCAGGCCTGGTCTGCGTATATGGGCTGATCTCAAGCTGATGTTGGATCCTCCTCCAAATGCTCCTGTTTCGAGCATATGGAAGGATCAAATGCAATGGGAGATTCTGCGATGGAAGCTATATGCTGGATGTGGAGTTCATATGTTGGAATTAGAATCTGGTCATATGGTGTTTATGCTGACGGATGTGGAGTATCCTTTGACTATTTCTTCCATGGAGGCGATGTTGGCGAGTCACTTGCAAATTTCTACTGCTCCTTCTGGAAATGAGTCAAGTATGGCCACGACATTGGTAGAGGGTATTCAGGCACGGTTGCTAGCAGATAAGAAGGCTGCTTCTGGTATGTAAGGTGATTGGGTTGTAAGTGTTTATGCTTTGTATTTTTGTTCATGTGCTCTTATTTTTATTCTTTTCACCAATATGTACAGTGATTGGTGAATTTCATTCTTTATAGTTAAAAAAAAATAAATAAATAACTAAAAAAAAATAAAAAAAAATAAAAAAGAAAAAAAAATATACTTTTTATATAATATCTGCTTATACTTTAAACACAGTTTAGTTTTTATACTTGTACATAATATCCCTTGGCTGTTTCACAATGTGGTTCCTGGTTTGAGCTTGTCCTGGTACTTGGTTTCACTTGGTGTTGGACGTGGTCCACACAACAAATGGTTCTCATCTTACCATGTCTAATCGACAAGAAAAATTTGATTCACCTTGAGGGTACGGCTCCTGGTGTGATTCTCAAATCCGTTGATGGTTGCCAGGTTACCCAAAACTGGATGGTTTTCACTTGCCATAGTCTTGGACTAAAAAGTGGCTAATCCAAGGGGGTACGGCTCTTGGTAAAGATCTTATCAAATCCGTTGATAGCTGTAATAGCTTGCTTAAAGCTATAGGGTGTTCAACTCACCGATGCTTCATTGCTAAGAGTTGGCGAGTCCAGAGGGGTACGGCTTCTGGTAAAGACGCATCAAATCCGTTGACGGCTGTGATGGTTTGCCTAAAATCATCAGGGTACTCCCACTCACCATTGATTCACGTTCTAAGAGTTGGGCTGGGTTCTAGACTCCCAGGGTGATGCTTATTCCACCAGAATGACTAGCTAGCCCAAGAGCGAGCAGCTACTTGGTAAAGGCTCATCAAATCTGCTCATGTTGCTGAAAAGATTCAACACGATGCTGATTTGTTACAAGCTTTGGAGAAGCTTCTAGTGTTTCATGTTGCGGCTGTTACTCTGATTCTTATCTTGTTGATGCTGCTATTTGTTTTGCTGATACAATCCTCGGGCTTTCTTTGCACGTTTTCCAGGAAACTTGAACTCAACAGGTCAAATTCAAGTTTAGGGGAGGATTGTTAGGACCATTGTAATAGTTATATGTAATAGGTAGACTAGGAGGTATGTAGTTCCTCCTGGTCCTAGTCGTAGTAGGAGCAAGTCCTGCTCCTGGTCCTAGTCGAAGTCAAACTTTATTATTTACTTAATATTCTGTTAGGATATACATGAGATATGTTAGGAAAGGATATGCATATCAGTTTTACATGTTTTCTTTAATGATGTATTAGGGTTTCCTTGTAGTATAAAAGGAACCTTAGGCAGAAGGGTTAGACATACCTTCACAAAACATAGTTCTAGTCATTATCAATATTAGAAATCCTTAGAAAGGATCAAGTCTTTATAGTTATTCTGTTCTTCTTAATTATATTTATATTCTACATTCATATTGTGTATAGAGTCTCTTTGTGATTTGACTTGTGATTACAGAAGTCATTCACCGGTCCTGACAGGATGCAAGATCTACATCTAGTAGACCCAACAAGGTGGTTCAGGCATTAGAGGAAGAAATTATGAGACTTAAGAGAGAATCAGTAGCATAGAAATTGGAACTAGAGGCTGCAGAGATTAAAAATCATGCCCTAGAAGATATAATTACTTCTATGCTAGGGGAGTATGATAAAGTAAAGCAGGGTTTTTCACAAATTTATGGTTCGTTAGAAGATCGCTTCGCTATTAATGCGGCAGAGCAAAAGTCACTCGTTGACCAACTGAACCATAAGTGTGAGGAAATCTCTGATTTAAATATTCAACACATAGACAAAAACATGGTTTTGGCTGAATTAAAGGAGACACTTTAACTCAAAGGACAAGAAGTTGTTGATAATCCAGCTACAATCTGTGCCCCGACCTCTAGTGCTCCAAAAACCAACAAGGTGGTGATCACTAAGAACCCGTACAATAAGAACACTCCACTGTCATATAAGTTATATTGGGAGCATGCAATTAAGTACGCGGATCTTGCTAGGGAAGTGGTAGATGATCTTTATGAACTTGATCCTAGGAATAGTGAACATTACCATGCTCAGGCTTATATTGAGAGGGTACAACAATGCTTAGAGCACTTAAAGTACATAGGACTACCGGGTTCTGCACCACTTACACAACAAACCACCACCATTGCCATGACTCCATTCAATAAGAATCCAGGATCTAAGCCTACATTAAACACACCCATCAAGGCTAAATCAAAATCTATAACTAATGTTCCCTTGGCTTCTACAGGAGTAATTGTATCTACTAAGGCTAAAGGATCTCAAGACAAGAAGAATAGGATCAAGCCTTCCACTAGTAGGACTGCGAAGAAGAAAGTAGAAGTTCACCCTAGGAATGTTATTTCAAATTTGAATAAAAAGAATCATGTAACTAAGAATAAAGGCCCTGCGTTTGTGCAGCAGCCTAAGCAAAATGTGAATTCTAATTTGCGATGTTGGAATTGTAATGAATGCATGTTTTCTAAGCATCATGATTTATTCCTTGTTGATCACGTGAATGAAATGTATGCAATTAGGAACAATCTTGAATGGATTCCAACGGGGAAGAAATTCACCCAAGTTGGTTGGCAATGGTAACCCACTGGTAGGACCTTCACTGCTAATGAAACTACGTGCCCTTTAACTAGGATCACATCCACGGAAGTTAGGTCTCAGCGTCCTTTAAATAGGAACACTAGCACTAAGAAATGGAAAAAGCGCCCTTTAACTAGGTCTGCCCCACTATTGTGCCTACCAATGAAGAAGTACCTCAGGATCTTAGACAACTAGAATCTAAGCCGGTATTTAGGAAGAAAATTTGGAAGCCTAACATTCTTCGGTTATCAAATCTAAGATAAATACATCTGTACCTGCTAACACAGAGGAACTACTAGATTCCGATACATCGTCTTTGTCTGGTGATATTTTCAGGTGGTCCAAATCATCCTCTGGTACTTGGACTCTGGATGCTCAAAGCATATGACCAGAGATCGCTCGATGCTTAGAAATTTCCTCAGCAAGTTTCTAGGAACGGTTAAATTCGGCAACGACCATATTGCGAAGATCATGGGTTATGGTGAATACCAAATTGGGAATGTTACGATTTCAAGGGTATATTATGTGGAGAGACTTGGTCACAATTTGTTTTCTGTGGGAAAATTTTGTGATTCAAACCTTGAGGTTGCTTTTCGACAACATACTTGCTTTATTCGTGATCTTGTAGGAAATGATTTGTTAAAGGGTTCTCGAGGAGATAATCTCTACACACTGTCCATTCAAAACATGATGGCCGCCTCTCCTGTATGCCTTCTTTCCAAAGCATCTAAGACCAAGTCATGGTTGTGGCATCGTCAGTTATCTCATCTTAACTTTGTTGCCATAAACCATTTGGCTAAAAGCGAACTTGTTCGTGGTCTTCTAAAACTTAAGTTCGAAAAGGATCATTTATGTTCCGCGTGTTCTTTGGGGAAAAGTACCAAGAAATCATACAAACCTAAAGCTGAAGACACCAACCAAGAACCACTGTATCTTTTGCACATGGATCTTTGCGGGCCAATGCGTACGGCTAGTGTGAGTGGTAGAAAATACATCCTCGTCATGGTGGATGATTTCTCTAGGTTTACATGGGTAAAAATTTTAGTATCCAAGGATCAAGCACCAAAGTATATTATTACTTTCTTAAAGATGATCCAAGTACGTCTTAATGCTACTGTTCGCCGCATTCGTACTGATAATGGAACCGAGTTCGTTAATCAAACTCTACGAGACTATTATGAAAAGGTTGGTGTTTCACATGAAAGTTCTGTTGCTCGCACTCCCCAACAAAACAGTGTCGTGGAAAGACGTAACCGTACACTTGGAAGCTGCAAGAACTATGTTGATTTATGTGAATGCTCCTTTATTCTTATGGGCTGAAGCAGTGGCAACCGCATGTTATACCCAAAACCGCTCCATCATTCGTAAACGCCATGGTAAAACTCCATATAAGCTACTTCATGGACACAAACCCGATATTTCATTTCTTCGTGTGTTTGGTGCACTGTGTTATCCAAATACTAATAGTGAGAATTTGGGCAAACTTCAACCGAAGGCTGATATTGGAATTTTCATTGGTTACTCACCTGCAAAAAAAGCTTATCGAATTTATAACCGTCGTCTTGGAAAGATAGTAGAAACTTTGGATGCCGATTTTGATGAGCTGACAGCGATGGCTTCTGAGCAACACGACTCTGAACCCGCGCTTCATGAGATGGGAACCGGTACGATTAGTTCCGGATTAACTCCCAACAATCCTACTTATCCATCATTTATACCACCTACAAGGCCCAAGTGGGATGAAATATTTCAACATATGTTTGATGAATTCTTTGATCCACCTAGTAAGGATTCTCCAGCACCTGTAGCAGTAGCTCCGATTCCCAAAGTTGTTGCTCAAGATAATGGAAATCAGTCCGAGGCATCTACTGTTACTATTGAACCAGATGTCCCATCCCCCACAAATTCACAAACTACACCTGAATCATCACCCCCACTTGTTCCAAATGATGTTGAAGAGGATCACTATGATCACGATTTGGAATTTGCTCACTTACAAGAGCTTCCTTTCTTTGGTTCACAAATACCTGAAAACCCTAACAGTGAGTCTACCTCAGAGGAAGCTCCTGCAATCGTTCACTCCCGACCACCACGGATTGAAACTCGCAACACAAAATGGACAAAGGATCACCCAATCCGCAATATTATTGGTGACATCAATCGACCAGTCTTCACACGCCACCAACTCCAAGAACATGCATTATATTGCTACTTTGATGCATTTCTTTCCGATACTGAACCTAAAAATTGGAAACAAGCCATGACAAAATCATCTTGGATTGAAGCCATGCAAGAGGAACTTAATGAATTTCAACGTCTTGATGTGTGTGAATTAGTTCCTTTACCCAGCAACGTTGAAATCCTTACATTGTTGTGGGTATATAAGGTTAATCTCGATGACTTAGGTGGAGTGCTGACGAACAAAGCTAGATTGGTTGCTAGAGGTTACAAACAAGCTTTGGGTATTGACTTTGAAGAATCCTTTGCTCTTGTGGCACGATTGGAGGCAATTAGACTATTCCTTGCTTATGCTGCTCACATGAACATGATCGTCTACCAAATGGATGTTAAGACGGCATTTCTTAATGGTTAATTAAGAGAAGATGTCTACGTAAGCCAGCCGAATGGATTCGTCAACTCGGAGTATCCTAATCACGTGTACAAGCTCAAGAAGGCTCTTTATGGGTTGAAACAAGCTCCACACGCGTGGTACGATCTCCTATCATCGTATCTCATCTCTAAAGGCTTCTCCAAAGGCAAAGTGGACCCAACATTATTGATTCTCAAGGAGGACAACGACATGATACTAGTACAAATTTATGTTGATGATATAATTTTTGCTGCCACTACTCAAAAACTGTCTGACCATTTTGAGAAAATTATGTCCACACGCTTTAAGATGTCGATGATGGGAAAATTTTCATTTTTCTTATGGTTGCAAATTTCTCAGAATCCCAGAGGCATCTTCATTAATCAATCTAAATTTGCTCTTGAATCATTAAAGAAGTATCATTTTGAAAATTGTGACCCCGTGGATACTCCAATGGTGGAGACAAGTTAGATGAGGATAGGGATGGGATAGCTGTCGATCCTAAACTAAACCGTGAAATGATCGACACCCTTCTCTATCTGACTGCTAGCAGGCCTGATTTGCAATTTGCTATATGCATGTGTGCCCGGTATCAGGCTCGACCTACCAAAAAGCACTTACATGTTGTGAAAAGGATCTTTCGGTATCTTAAAGGAACACTTCATCGTGGTCTGTGGTATCCGAAGGATTCCTCTATTGCACTAATATCATATGCAGATGCGGATTATGTTGGGTGTCAAGATACTCGACGTAGCACTTCTGGCAGTGTGCAACTTCTTGGAGATAGATTGGTTAGTTGGGCATCCAAAAGGCAGAAAAGTGTTGCGATATCAAGTACAGAGGCTGAATACATTGCTATGTCTGGTTGTTGTGCTCAAGTTCTTTGGATGAGATCACAATTAACTGACTACGGTCTTGGATTCAACAAAATTCCGATGTACTGTGACAACAAAAGCACCATTGCTCTATGCTGCAACTACGTTCAACACTCTCGGGCAAAGCACATTGACATTCGCTACCATTTCATCAAAGAGCAAGTGGAAAATGGAGTGATCGAATTGTATTTTGTCAACACTGAGTATCAGCTGACGGGTATCTTCACAAAGGCCTTAGATCGAGGACGTGTCGAGTTTTTGATCGAAAATCTAGGCATGAAATCATTCTCACCAGCGACACTTAAGGAGCTGGCAGAAGAATCTGTAGAATAGTGGTGGTAAACTATTCTAGAGTATCCTTTGATCGTGATCTTGTATATTATCGTATATATTTAATCCACGAAAAGAAAAATACAAAAATATAAAACATATAAAAACCATAAAAATATAAAATCAACAAAATCCAAAAATATTTTTCATTTTAAATCGGGCATGTCTTTTAGTACGATAATATTTACGGCCTTAGAAATGTCGATTAAAATTGACACGGCGTCATAAATAGAGTCCGTATAAAAGTTGTACATATTTTAAAACATGCCCACATGGCTTGTAGTTATTTCAGACTGCAACCCGCTTTTCGCATTAAAGTCGCGTATTTCTTACGAAAGCGTTGGCTCACAACGGGAATTAATTTTCTTGGGTATGGTTTACTTTAAAATCATACAAGGGATCGAGTTTACTTCATAACTTGGTCTAACACAAATTTGTGTACGTTTCAGTGCACTTATTTTATTAAAATAAGAGAAATCTTATTGCCACCATGAATTGTTTTAATATCATCTTAAACAAAAAAGTATTTCATCAGTACTCTTAAATACAAAGACTACAGCTCTTTAAATAGAAAACGGGTCTGTATTTAAGGGGGAGAAAATGTCAAAATGTCTTCATCATCAAATCGGTCTTCAAAAGTCTTTCAGAAAAATTAATTGGTTATTCGTTCTATGGTGTATCATTCTTCGTGTGTACTCGTTGTGCTTCGTGACCTTTCGTGATTTATGTGACTTAGTCTTAGGATTTTTCGTGATAATATAATTAATGACTGTTAAGACATAGGAGGTCAATTGTGTGGTTTGGATTGAGTGTGACTAAATATGATAATCACTAAATGAAAATATACAAAAATAGGAGGACTAATTGCGTAAAAAAGGGAAAAGGCTTATTTTTTTTACCTAAGTCAAACACATAAATACGCCCCCCCCCCCCCCCCCGTTTGTTGTGTATCGTTTCTCTGTTTAACACAAACTCAAAACCACAAACCTTTGCCACCGTTGATTCATTTCCTCAAACTTGTTATTGATTTAATCTGCTAAAAATATCAAAGGTAAACATGTTCTTATCTAATTTTGCTTATGATTCACTTGAGTATCAGTCTAATTAGTCAAATCCCCAAAAATATCAATTTAGGATTTATGAATCTAATTAGGTTGTATAATTGAATTAATAAGTGGGTTTTGAAAGGGATCGGTTTAGATCAAAGATGTTTTTTGTTTAGGATGCTTTAGATTCACTCATTTTTTGCCCTAAGAATCATAACTAGCTTGTAATTGAGGATGAACATGAAATCTGTCATAGACTGTTATCTGAAAATTGCATTTATCCGAAGATTTATCTGAAAACATGCATTTTTCTTAAAACCATGCATTTATCCGAAGATTTATCCGAAAAACATGATTTCTCTGAAAAAGTTTTTTATCCGAAAAAGATAGTTTCTATGAAAAAGTCTTTTTATCCGAAAACATGATTTCTCTAAAAAAGTTTACTATCCGAAAAAGATAATTTCTATGAAAAATTCTTTTTCTCCGAAAAACTTGATTTTTTCTGAAAAAGTCAGTTTTTCCGAAAAAGTTGATTTCTCTGAAAAAGTCCTGTTATCCGAAAAGGATGATTTCTCTGAAAAAGTCCTTTTCTCCGAAAAAACTAAATTTATCTGAAAAAGTATGTTTTTCCGAAAAAGATGATTTCTCTGAAAAAGTCCTTTTCTCCGAAAACTTGATTTATCTGAAAAAGTCTGTTTTTTCCGAAAAAGATGATTTCTCTGAAAAAGTTCTTTTATCTGAAAAAGTTGCTTTCTCTGAAAAAGTCAGTTTATCCGAAAAAGATAGTATTTCTGAAAAAGTCTTTTTATCCGAAAAACATGTGTTTATCTGAAAAAGTCTTTTTATCCGAAAAAGAGAGTTTTTCTCTGAAAATGTCATTTATTCCGAAAATGTCAAGTGCATTTATCCAAAGAATGTAGTTTTATCCGAAGATGGTGTATTGTTTGTTGTCTTGGGTATATGTTTGATTTGCTTAGGTATAGATTCATCATGATATCTATATTTGGGTATATCAATCTTGTATATTTGTTCGTCTTAAGCAGAAAACATGTCTCAACTTACCGAGCAGCAAATCAAAGCTAATCAGGCACTTGACGCCGCCAAGGCTCTACAGTTTATACCAAACAACTTTCGACTGAAAGAAGACAAAGAAGATTATGCCTCAGCTCACTATGCTTTCAAAGTGGCCACATACATTTTTGATCGAACACCAATAAAGAAGGCGTTATGGGGTACGGCTTCGGTTCCAACCGATTATATGTATGAATTTTGGGCTTCAAAGAAACGGCTATCAGACAGAAAGCTCACATTCACCATCAACAAAAAGGAATATACTCTCATAATTCCTATCTTTCGTCAAATATTCGGATTACCATTGCCACCTGCAGGTCAAAGATTTACAGTCGACCCGGACAAGAATGAAATTGTGAAGATGTATCATTCTCTTGTATACGGTGATCCTGAGTTACGAGTGGTGTCTCAGTTTACTACAGCTAACTTGGGTCAACCTTGGAAAGCATTTTTCAGAATACTCATTCGGTGTCTTACTGCTAAATCAACTGGATATGACTCTTTGCGTCTTTCAACTGCTTGTATCTTTTGGGGCATCTATAACGGTAAGAATGTGAACTATGCAGAGTTACTATTGGAGGAATTTCTTTATCAACTCTTCCACAATACCAAGAAGAAGACAGGTTACTTTCCTTTCCCACGTTTCATTAAGCTTATTATTCGTCACTTCATGCAATTTGATGCCTCAATCGATAAGCGTGAAGAAAGTCCTCATCATAATCCCGATGACGATGCTACTCTTGCGGATTTAAAACACGATGGACACACCGATGTTTACTCAGGTATTCCAACCGCTATTCCTACTCATATGTTGACTGATGAACTCAAAGCAAGTGAGGCATACAAGCAATTGTTGAATGAAATGGAACTTCAAAAGGAAAGAGTTGCATCACGAGATTTCTCTTCATCAAAACCCAAAGGCAAAGGCAAACGCAAACAAGGTGAACCATCAGATGAAACAGCTTCACCTAAGCCCAAAAAGAAGAAAATTGTTGCCAAGTCTAGTGGGAAGGAGCTAGTGCTTGAGGATGAAGATGAAGATATTAATGAAGAAGAACTGCTTCGCAAAACTGAAAGACGAAATGTGAAGAAAGCTATCATGTAAAGTAAGAAAGACACTGGGGGTAGTGGTTCTGGTATGAAAGCAAAGGAAACCATACTACCTTATGATATTGCTGAATTTGGGAAACCTGATGAGTACACACCTCGTCGTGACAAATCTGCCCAAACTACTGATGATGTTGATGATGAACAACAACCTCATGACGGATTGAAGGACATGGATGTTATCGGGTCTACTGATAGGACACCATTTGTTGAGACTACCAAAGTCATAAGTTCTATAGTGTCGCTACCAGTTACTACAATGCCTCCACCAGTTTCTACAGTGTCTTTACCACTTTCTACAGTGCCTCTACAAGTTTCTACAGTGACTCCACCAGTTTCTATAGTGACTTTACCACTTTCTACAGTGCCTCTACAAGTTTCTACAGTGCCTCCACCAGTTTCTACAGTGCCTCCATCAGTTTTGACTCTACCTCCACCAGTTATTACAGTGACCCCACCTACGTCAATTCAACTTCCTCTAACTCTACCAAGTCGACCTCTCTCCACTTCACTTTCAAGCACTGCCATGATCATTGCTCCTACACAACAAACCATAGCTGAACCGATATCGTTGATTCCATCATTACGAGCAATGTTTATGATTCAGATAGAACAACACTTGACAGCTCAACAAGAAGAGATGGTTTGGATTAAAGAAGAGTTAGCTCATAGACAACAAAGTGAAGAATCCACAAGAAAAGCTCAAGAAGACACCATTTCTAAATTCCAAGAAGAGTTAGAATTATCTCGCAAACTACATGCAGAAGAACTAGCTCACGTCAAAGCAAAGGAAACCCAAAAATGAAGCAACGTTCATACGTCTTCGAGACCTCAAAAAGAGGTACCGAGCTGAGAAAGAGGTTCTTGCCAAATCTAATGAATCAATTGTTCCCACTTGATGAAAAGGTTAAGGAATCTGTTGACAATCTGCGCGACGAGTTGAAACAAATTGCTGCAAGCAATGTCATGATCAAGTCTTCTGACGCTAAAAAGTAAGATTTTCTCATGGCTTAAAGGTTCACGGATTATGAGTTAAAGAAAATCTTACATGCTCAGATGATTCAAGTCAGGTCCTACAACAAAACCAAAGCTCAAAAGATCCTTCACAAAGCTCTTAAAACGGCTATAGATGAAGATACTAAGATATTGGAGAAACATGGTTCTGTAGTTCCCTATGATATCTTAAATGAAGAAGAAGATGAATCCGACAATGATGACGATGATGTTGATGATGACAATGATGATGATGACAAGGGTGATGACGACAAATGTAGTGATGACAAAGGAGGGAGTGATGAAGACAAAGGTAGTGATGACAAAGGAGGGAGTGATGAAGAACGAGGTACTGATGACGAAGAAGGTACTAATGACGAAGAAGGAAGTGCTAAACATAGTGATGGTGATGATAATGGTGATGGTGACGGCAAAAATGATGATGATCAAGAAAAAGGGGACGATGATACAGGGAAAAAGGATGGATATAAGAAAGACAAGTCACAAGGTGACAAATCTCACAAAGATGATGTTACCAAGGGTAAATCAACTTCAAAACCTCCACCTCGCCAAGGCAAATGCACCAAGAAGTTTCATGATGTAGATGCTAATACAGCCTCATCACATACTCCAGCCACAACCGCTCATGCAACCACATCTGCCCCAGTTGCTTCAGTTACTACACCTTTAGTGCAACAACAACTGACGGAACCTGATCAACCTGTACCAGATATCCCAGCCTCTGATCATGTCCAAGACATACCAGACACTGAAGTCGAAGCAGTAGCAGTACCTGTTGTTGATGTTCCTGTCTCTACTACCGTTCCTGATATCCCATAGTCAAGTGAACCAGCATGGGTGGATACACTTGAGGAAGATGAAAATGCACCCGTACAACCTTGGGTGTCCAACGCTGCTGCACTTCGACCACTGACAAAGGCTGATGAAGCTGAATTCTCTCAATTCCTAATCAATCCAATAGATTTTTCAAGATTCTTGGAGTACAACTATGGGTCTAACGTAACTCAAGCAATGGTTGTTAGAGGACTAAAAAATCCCAACCTTCGTGTTAAATCCAGGCTCAGCAGCACGGAATACGAGTACAACGCAAATGAACTTCTGAAAGCGTTGAGAACTACTCAAAGGGACGGTCTTCATGCGCCTGAAAAACCTCCTCCTACTACATCTGCAGATGATGATCAAATTACACTTGAATTCTTTGTCAGTGAGGATCTCGAATACTTGGTCAAGGTAGCAAACAAGTATGCAACTTCCTTAACATTGGTAAAGACTGCAACTTGGGATTTGATACCTTGGTTAGAAGAAAAAGTTAATCGTCTTTGGTTTCCACAAAAATATCTTGAATATGATCGATATACAGAATTGGGTGCTTCACATTGGGATGAACGTGTGCGACGCGCCTACAACTATGCATGTGTGCACAACTCAGGCTATCAAGTCTTCTCCCTAATTCGAATCAAAAGCATCCAAGGCGTTAGGATTGAACCCAAAACAGGCTATCAACATTTGACAGAGATCAGACTCATTAGAGAAGATGAAAAAGTCTACACTATCCAGGAAGGCGATTTTCCACTTCTTCGTCTCGAGGACATTGAGGACATGCTGCTTTTGCTAACTCACAACGCCCTCAGACACTTGACGTCTGAAGAACTAATTGCCCTGAATTCAGCTCTTCGAATGTATAAACGTCGAGTGGTTATCAAGAAAAGAGTTGAAGATTTGCAACTTGGAGTAGAAAGTTATCAAAGGAAGCTCAACCTTTCAAAACCACGTACTAAAGTCTTCCAGAGGCATTCAGACAAATCTCCTTACACCAGCACCACTGACCCAATGCTCGGCATTTTCTACCTGAATAGTCGTGGTCTTATGAAGTTCTTGAGAATTCCAGAGATCAACAAATTCAGTGACAGGACTCTCACCCATATTCGGGACAAGTTGGTGCATCTCAACAAGTATAAGACTCTACCAGAGGTCACTGAAGATTGGGACAAGGTATATCAACAGAGTGCTACCTATACGATCAAGAAGATTGATGAGAAGCTGAGGGAAATACGTCTTATAAGAAGCTTAGAACGATTCGTTGGTGGAAGACCATATGGAGCGTACCACAAGTTCATGGAACGATCCATTTAAATGGGTCTTACTATATCAGGCTCACTCCATATACTCTCTTGTGAATATGTAAATATTGTGAATATTGTGCTTTTGTGGCTTGTTGTAGTGTGAAAGTATGATAATGTTTCAAGAATTTCTCACGAGATTCTAAATCTTTCAAAATATATCATACTCAAGCACTACAACCAACCCTCATTAACTTGAGGGGGAGCATTAATATGTTCTATGGCCATAGATTGATTTCATTTTTACCCAAAGACCGGTTAATCTATTCAATATCCCAAATATTAATGGTTAACATTTTGGATAAGGGGAGAAAATGGGATTAAGGAGACTTAATGATATTTGGCTAAAAAATGAAAAAGACTTAAAAGATAAACCAACTTAATATGTGTAATGCACATGTTAAGTGGAGCGTTTTTGATGAACAAAACACTTAAGGCACAAAAACTTAGATTATAATATCACAAGTGCTTTAAGTGATTTTCAAGGATTTTTCATGGTGACAATACATACCCAAAACACACTTAATTCACGATGGATGTGGTGACAAAAGGGTGGTAGGATTAGGTATTAGTCCAATGATTCATCAGAACCGATGGAATCTTCCCAAGGAAAATTCCCTAGATAGAATTAGAAGTCCTAGGAAAGTTGGAGATGATTGTGAACGTAGAAGAGTACCGACTACTGATTCTAGCACTGGAACAATCACAACAAGGTGCTAGTGATGATGTATTGGTAAGTACTAAAGGGGTTGAAGAATGAAAAAGAAATGTAAAGATAAAGGGTGTAAAGAAAGAAGCCATCCTTACAACTTAGGACAGAAACCGGGTCAACACATCTTTTTTTGGGATCATTATTAAATGATTCTCAATATTGAAGACAAGATCTCATGGACCCAGTGATGTCATGCACAACCCCTCATATCTAACTCAAATATCTCTCAAAAGATGTTTGTTTTAATCACACGGAGCTCAACACGTTATATATTGGTTTATTCACTCCGAATAGACTGATATTGAATAGGTGGAAATCCTCTCCAGCCATCGCTCACTAAATCAAAACACACTATCGAGTCTAGAGCCACGAGATCATCAAAAGTCTCATTAGGACACTTTCCATTTATTCCTTGCTTCCTCACACACTGTGAAAAGTAAGAGATCTTTATGATTCCTACACAGTATTCTCGTAATATTGCCAGAACATCCGAGTAATACGCAAGTACTACAATGAAGATGGAAATCCTGCTTGAGCCAACATCAAGCAAGCTCATGGTAGGTGACACGTGCGGTTCTTTAAGAACCAATCTTTTGAAAACTGGAAAGAAACAGTAGTTTAATTCTTAATTGAACTTAAACTTGTTCCAGGCCTCTACGCATTATCGTATGATCTTGCCAGAACACTCAGAGTGACACTATTTAATGTTCACAGTGACGAGTGGAAATCCTTCTAGTGTTAACATCAAACAGCACTTGGTAGGTGACAAGCAAGATTCTATTTGAATCAAGCTCGTGACAACTAGAAAGAAATGATGGTGAAAATCTTAACTGAAATTCACTTGTTCCATGTTTCATGAATTGACGGCTTCAATCATAAGGATTTTTAATCCAAATGATTCACTCTTTATGTTCGCAGTCATCTTTGGACGATCGAATAAAGAGAACGGGTTTACCCGCGAAATCTTGTTAAGGAGATCTTTAATTAGAGCTACCTTTCACAAATATGATATTTATTATCGTCCAACGGTCTTCACCGACCGGAAGTAAAATGCTACTGAATTAGAATAAAATGTCAAAGCCATTTTATTCGTGTCTTATTATGTTGCTGCATTCGAAGACGGTGGGGTTGCGGTATACCAGATGAAGTCGTCCTCACATACCTATTCCTTCTGCGTCAAATATTTCAGCAGATTCAAGAAAGTCTGACCTAAAAGTCTTCCACTGTATCGACTCTGAAACTTTCAAGAATTCAACAAAGGATAGGTGTGTGGGACTTGAAGTCACGAAGAGGCGAACATCACAAGAAGATAAAGATTGCACGTGAAAGGCCAAAAGAACATGTTCCAAGCAAAAGCCCGATGTTATTCAACACATATTCACAAAAAGAAGAAAAGTTAAAGAACAAAAGAGAAAGTAGACTACGAGCTCAAGAACAAGATCTAACATGCTAGATTAGGACTTTGTAAATTTGGAGTGACCTCCCTTTAGGGGAGATTGTTGGAAATACGTTTTTTGTATTAATAAAGTCT
This sequence comes from Glebionis coronaria, assembly GCA_025667525.1. NCBI lineage: Eukaryota > Viridiplantae > Streptophyta > Magnoliopsida > Asterales > Asteraceae > Glebionis > Glebionis coronaria. The sequence goes on from CM046876.1 coordinate 104,369,516, forward strand.
CGATCACTCCAACAATATAGTTATAAGCTTGTAGTATATGTTTAATTAATGTTTATGTGTAGCCTGACCCATGAGCATGTTCATGGGCCGGAGGCCCAAGTCCACTTAGGGACTTGGGTATATAAACCCCTTTCCACCATGGAAAGGGGTGTTGGTTGTTTTACATTTTCTCACATTAATAAAGTTCTCTTAGTTTCTCTCTCTAGAATAACAACAACCCTCTTGATTAGTTATAAGATTATCACGATTCTACATAATAATTGAAAATTCTAGAAAAATCCAAAAATATTTTTACTTTATTTTTCAAAGGCATGTCTTTTGGTACGATAATATTTACGGCCTTAGAAATGTTGATTAATATTGACACGACGCCATAAATAGAGTTCGTACAAAACTTGTAAATATTTCATAAAACATGCCTATATGGCTTGTAGTTATTTCTGACTACAACCCGATTTTCATATTAAAGTCAAGTATTTCTTATGAAAGCTTTGGCTCAACAACGGGAATTAATTTTCTCAGGCATGGTTTACTTTATAACCATGTAAGGGATTGTGTTTACGTTATAACATAATCTAACACGAATATATGTACGATTCAGTGCATTTATTTGTTAAAACAAGAGAAATCTTGTTTTTATGAAGTTATCATCTCTACAACCATAGCAATCTACAATTGGTATCTATATATTCGATGATGCGACTACTCCACTGATGACTACAGCTCTTTCAATAGAACACGGGTCAACAATTGAGGGGGAGCAATTGTCAAGCATTCAGAATCTTCGATGCCGAACGTGACAAGCTCACTAACTGGTGTCAAGACAACAATACCAATCATACACGTGGTGTCAAGAGATGACTTCAGACGTGACGAGGCGACCAACATATGCCGACAAGAACCATTTGATCTTATCATATGATGTTCTCATCAATCAGGTCCAACCTTATCAATTTTTTCTAATATGGTGAATATGTGATCATGTTACAAATCGGTATCATATCTCATACATTTGGTATCATGAAGATAAAACGGACTTGCATTTTTCTTCCCAAAACCTTTGTTAAAACATCATTAAATCAACTGATATTAAAAGCATCGATTGGGTTAATATTTTTAATATGGGGGAGAAAATGTGATTTAATATGGGAAATTGTCACAAATGGTTTGACTTAATGTGATAGCTCATCCCGACATGTGCAAAATGTTTTCGAATATCGTGGCATATGTTAAGGGGGAGCAAAACTTTAACACCCCCAAATTTACACGCAGCGGAATACACCTTTGGGTGCTAAACAATGATACAACAACACATAATTTATAAAGAACGACTCGAAAAGAGACGTTTTAGATTTATCGTTCCTAAAACATTTTTCAGAGTAGCGTAGTCCCAAGTAATCGTTACCAAAAGATAAGTTAAAACAACATATTGGTTTGTTTTGAAAATGGAACGATAAATAAATCAAAGAGTTTGAACAACAAAAGCAGTGCACAACTTCATTCCCCGTGACCTCCAAGCTTCCACTTCTTGATTACCTGAAATACATGTGAGTAAAACAATCAGCAAAAATGTCGAGTGAATCTATAGGTTTATGAAATCAATTTGAACACAAGCAAAGATTATAAGTTTGTGGCATGCTTATAAGCATCAAATAATAATTTGCATCAACAGTGATAATTGTATATAGCATAAATTGCAATAAGCTCATGTAACCGAGCCCTTAGACACTCCCATATCAGTCTAATAAGACGAGAGATTTATTAATTGTCGATTACCTCCAGATTATTGGTACATTGCCGTATACCTGACTTCTCAATACAATATGCTCAAACAGTGTGGAGGTCGGGCCTAAGCTTCTATGACAAGTCCACAAAAACTGAACCGGGGCGGCTTCCCCCATAGATCTATTAATTGTACTAGCGGTTAACCCATCATAGGTTAATTAACGGTCCATAATTGAGGTTTTAACAAAGGCAATCACTTAATGCAATTTAAAGGCAACCACGGGTCCATTCATAGAGGGACAAAGCATACCATAAAAATCTTGTGTTCTAAGTTTATAAAACATGTATTCCCCCTCGCGGGTTTAAAATCATTTAATAACTAGTATAAAGCGAGGCTATAGACTCACGTTGATAATGAAAGGCGGATTATCGGCTACGGGCGTGCTTCGGTCACGGAAACCTATATAAATAATAATCGGTCTTAGACTCTTGTCCAATGACTTTTATCAAAATAACAATATACATATGATGATTTTGTACATATGATGATGATCAAGTGGGTTTATATATCCTTATTTACTCATTTTAGTGTTTACGTTTTGGTAACTTTTTACTAGTTTACTAGTTTTACCTACTTACCTATTTTAAGTCCAATAAGCTTAGTATAAGTTCTTTAACTTGTTTTAATCCATTTTATACCTATATTATCAGTATTTATACTTTCCATGTTGGGCCCAAATGGGTTAAGCCCAATAAGTTCTTTTTATAAGTTTTTATCTTATTTAGTCCAATTGTTAGTCCAATATGCTTAGTTAGCTCGTTAATGTCCGTATGTCCTATAGTTCGGGTTTTATCGGTTTTTACTTGTATTAGTTACTTATATATCAGTATATGACTTTTAAAAACTTTACATTAGACGGGTTTGATCGTCTAAGTTTTATTTGGCGAAAAACGTTAATTTTATGGTAATAGCCGAAAAAGTCGTAAAAATCAAGTTTATAGTTTTTATTACTTATAAGTATTATTCCACTACCATTTATATAATTTATCCATTTATTTAACCTTTTACATATTTATATAAATAAGTTTCATAAGTTAGTGGGTTTTTATTTTACATTTTATACAATAAAATTTGAGTGCTTATATAATAATAATAAACATTAATTCTCAAAATCTAACTTTTATCTTCATGTTCACCATTTTTATCATATCTAGAGTTCTATAATGAATTAGAAGCTCATTTTTAGATGACATGTTCTTAATATTATGTGCTACATTTAACTTAGTTATAGCTACTGCTCATTTTAAGTTTATCTTGCCTTAACAGTCCCTACAAAACTGCTTATTCAGATTAGAACACCCAACTTGTTTTGATCATATCTCACTCATTATATTGATTCCATTGCATGACCAACTCTCACATGTGTATAACATCTTGTACTTACTGTAAATGGATCATACCATGCAATTTTATCAGTTCAAGTTTTAGTTATATACTGTTTTTATACAGCCAACTAAATAAGCATGATTTTAGCCTCATTTCTTATAGTTATTAACCTTTCTAAGCATATATATCAACACTTGATCCCCACACAACATTTTTATCATCATATATACATCATATACATATACAAAATGAAAGAAAATACATTTGTTCTTTACAAAAATAACAAGAGAAAATGGAGAGGATGATCTTCTTTACCAACCAAGTGTATTTCTTGTTTTTGGAAGACAATAACTTGATGAACACCACAAATAACTCCAAGATCATCAAACACCAAGAACAATAGTTGAGAAATCAGCCCTATGACACAAGCAAATCACCTCCTATGTTGTTAATATGGCCACCAAATGATCAAGGCTTCAAGATAACTCCATGATAGAGCTAGATAACATGTATTTCATGGCTAGAAAAGATCAAAAGGGGTGTTTTGTGCTTTGAAGTGGATGGCAAAAGGGTGGGGTTTTGAGAGAGTTTGAGGTAGTTTGCATGTATGAAATGGTGGTGTGTGTAGTAGCTAATGGTTTTGAGTGAATGGAAAGCTTAAAGTGTAAGCTTAGTCTTACACTTGTAAGTACTTAGCTAACATGATGCCACATCCTTAGATGTGGTGTCATGTGCCATCCCATGTTAGCTAGTGGGGTGGGATAATGTATTTTATCCCACCTCACTAATTTACGGGTATTCTTCGATTCTAGTTTTCTCGATTTGCGTGCCCTCGGGTCGTTTTACGACAAACGTTTTTATAAATTATGAATCAACGACACAAAACGAATCCAATAAAAATTGTCTCATCAAAAACGGACTTCAAAAACGTAAATACGTAATCCTAAGGTTTCCGGTTTAGTCGTAAGGGACGCTAAATCATGCACGTAAGCCCAAATTTAAATCCGTAAATTGTGAGTTCGTCAACCAATACAAAAATAAGTTTCAAAATATTATGCGAGAAAATATTTCACTACCTGAAAATGTTAGATTGTACTTTTTAAAAGTTTAAACGCACACGAAAAATAATAATATAACGACTCGATACGTAATTGAAACGATATCGTCGAAAGTATTAAATATCGAAACTATCGATAATAAAATATAAAATTTTTGGCATCCGTCGGTATCGCGATCACTAGTAGTCCTCGTTGCTCGTCAAAATATTAAAATATAATATTTAATATCGGTTTCAACTTAAACCGTTAAACATAATAATATTTAACGTTATAAAATACTTCAAAATAATTGAAAATAAGATTAAATTATGACCTTATTTTTACGGGTTTTACATCCTCACCACCTTAAGGGAGCGACGTCCCGGCGCTCAACTCGCCTCACTTTCGCCAACGCGCATTAAAGTCTCAATAAACATCGTCGTTGAAAGTCAAAAAGATATTACATAATATGTGTTCTACATGATCGGACGTCATCGGATGATGCCGTCTCAAGTTCTCACAACTTACGATCATTTGACTAAATCACACACCATATAAGTACAAAAAGAAAAGTTAGAACACAAACATCGAGTATAGATCTCCACCGTTAATCATCGAGAAAACCTTGAACGAACCCTTGATAATATCTCAAGAGTCTTTCCACTTACGGTGTCGGCTTCAACATACTCCTCGAAGTCGTAACGAATTTATTAACTCCATTCATTAAGAGATTAGGTCCTCAATCATTCCACGAGTACACACATAAATCCTGGTGATACTTATCGTTTCTTCTTATACACTGCTTCCCGAGATTCATTTTAAACTCAGAATAAAATAGTGATATTCAATACGAGGAACAGAACGAGATAAAAATAAATTCAATAAACACATAAACGGACAAGATGTGGTAAAATGATTTAAGGTTAACGATCGACGAGGGATCTCGAATCACGTAACCGTAAAACATAATAATTCACAATACTAGAAAAATGAGAGCGAAGAATGAATTAAATATTAACATTAAAATAAAGTTTGTCACAATTATCCATCCCGGATTTGGTATTACTTTAAAACTCAGTTGAGGTACTTTCTTGATAAAGATGATACATCAAAAATAGAAGTAAAATAGTTTCAAAATTTATTTGGTCGTCTTAAGAAACTTTGAAAGAAAGACATGAATTTATTATTTAAACTCATATTGATGGTTACAATTAGAAAATATAATTTCCAAATTAAATCATTGTTAGGAATATAAATTAAACCGATAATTTCATTACATTTAAAGTAAAGTTTGATAAGTCAATTAGTTCAAAAGGTAGAACATAATTTCATTTTAAACATTAGTTTTAGTTATACAAAATATGGTGTATAAATTTGACCTTTTACTTGTGATGGTTATTTCGATAATTGAAAATCATTGGAAAGATGTAGACAAGTTCCATAAAACTATTATAATAAGTTGTCGATATACTTATAGGTGTTTAATATGTCAAAGTAAACATGTGACATATTCGGGTTTCAAAATGTGACAATATAACAAACGAATACGAATGGAAATAATGGTAAACAATTAGTACGAGATCAACGGTACAAAAGAGGACAAAACAAATGTCGTATGAATTCTTAAAGAGAATAATAAAATAAAGGCGTTGATGGTAAGACGATAAGAAATGATAGATTAAACAAGTTTTCAATTTTGTTAGTGCGCTTGATGGTTCACCAATATCAGCTCGTTAACTTAGCGGTGGTCGATACATGATCGGAAAGAAGATCCATACAAAAATTTTAATAAATAAAATTCCTAATAATCACTTGTAATTAAAACAAATCAAATGAACGATGTTAGTGTTTAAAGAGAGAAGTCAAAGCACGGTTCACAAGAGTGGATTTCGAGACAAACGAGAGTGACGGACGTCATCCCGGATATACGGAAATCACTCTAGTGATAATTCATTATACACGTGCGGAGACATTCCAAAGATCTACCCAGTCGCATAAAGAAAATTGGACAAGAAGGAAGGATAAAACATCGAGACTTTCAAGTCATTTATCAACAGTCGGTAATTAGACGAACAGTCAAAAGAAATCAGTTATAAGACAAAATGAAGTAACAAGTTGAAAAACAATCATCGAGTAAAAACGTACTTAAAATCACGTAATTCGTTTAACGAAAGGTAAGAAAACATATGCGGATGCATAGAAATTGCGCTACTTGCATAAGATATGAAGGTTTTTAAAACTTCTTTTCACTTTATTTCATTTTATTTATCTTTATAATAAATACAAGTAAAAAGTTGATTATTATCAAGATTTTTAAGTGGACTACTATTCAGCCTAGCATGGCTCCATCGAAATTAGACATAGGTGATCAGGCCATGTATAATTTAGGAATAGCAATGCAGTGCTCAGTTTCGTCGAAAAGTATTACGTTTCTTATGTCTATATATAAACCATGCCATTTGTAAAATGGAATTTAAAAATAGTTTATAAATTTATAGGATACAAGTAATTTGTGAGATACTTAATAAGCAACTTTTAATCTTACGAAAAGTATTAAGACCAAAGTAAAAACAATTGGTGAAAATAATCGTAAAACAATATCAGATTTATTTATAATATGACATTATGACAACGTATAAAGTAGTCAAAGTTTTGCAAAAAGTGGCGAATAGTAGCTCATAAAACAATCAATGAAATGGTTACAAGTCGTTAAGGTTTCAAAATGTTATAAGGTTTAGACGAAAACGCCATGAGACACGCGATAAAATATCGACGAAGAATGTGAAGACAAAACTTCAAAACTCAACCCAAGTCAGTGGAAGGTTAAAAGAAAAATGAAAATAATATCGAATAACAAAAGAGTCATATATATGAAAAGAATAAAACAATCCACATGTGTATTCTATGTAAGATACTCGACACAACATGCTTTTAAATTACCCCATTATTCCGGTAATTACTAATCCTGTACTGTTTCTATTTTTAAACATTTTCACATGCAACTAGTATTCGTTAGTTGTAAAATAATATTTGTTAAAATTTTACGATCTCAAATGAAATCAAAACAGCTTAGAAACATTTACAACTCATGTTCTGAATTTTCTATCAGATTTAACTTTTAAATATGAGCCGATTAATTGACCCGATAAACGACATCTCCAAGACTCGGAGTTTAAAGCATTTTGATGCAAAACGACGTTTCAGGCGACTTTCTAGTTTTACCCGAGACCTGAAAACCAATGTAAAATGACCAAAATACCCCTGCAAGTTATGTGCAGGTTTTACTATTTTATTTTAAAACACAGGTTATACTTTTAAGTTTTGACCTGTTTGTACTGCCCCTACAGTTTCTGCATAAAGTGTATTTTTCGACACTTCTTAACGGCTCAAAATATATACATATATATATACACACATGTCTTGTGGATTTTATAACAACGAAAAATAAATCTCGTAATGAGCATCAAATAAAATATAACATGATGAATGACAGTAAATGCTTCAAGGTATTCAACACGAAATTTAGGAAGCAAGACGGTGAAAGACGTTCGTAATTTAGATTTCAAAATGCAATGTAGGCAAATCTCCTTGGTGCCACGATTGTCAAAAACACAAAACATAACAAGAAAAGAATGGAACTTTAACATGCTACACTCCGGGAGCGAGAAGGTTAATGAAAAACAAACGATACAATTTTATATAACTAAAATCGTATTCCAATTCTAGTGCCATAATCTAGACGATGATTTATAAACTGACGATGACGTTACCGAGATATAAGCGAACAATACTCTTTGAAGTCGATACATAAAAATGTCAATGAATTAAATCTTCGCATGCCGTGTAATACGGTGATAAAATCAACAAAATATTGAGGAAAACCATGATATTATTCAACACGATCATAGGAGTGTTTCAAAATGTGTGACTCACACAATAGCGGTTAGTCTATTCCAAGGACACATTGAGCTACACAATGGTCTAGAAATTACGTTAAAAGACGTCCAAGCACAAATAGCCGGAAGACGATTTGAATATCTATATAGATATCACAAAGGGTTAAGCAATAAAAGTAACGCGCGCAGATGGAGGTATGTAAGGTCATAATATAAAATTTGCAATAAAAGCAATTTAAATACTTCAAAAATAAATACATAAAGATCTTAAAAGTTCATTGTATTTATTTAAGTTAATCATTAATAAATGATAAACTTTTATCGAAAAGTTTTACGACATAAATATATATCGATAAAGGATTATAGTATTTATTTAGAAATACTTAGCAATAAGGCATACATAATAATGTATACTAAAGTTGTAATCCCAGAAGTAGCTTGAACCTGAAGTCACGCGAAATCATGTGCACCGACTCTTGGAAAAATAAAACCGACAGTTATAGTTTAGGTTTTTAGAAAAAGACCTAGTTCTCTATAACTCATGGCTCTGATACCAATCTTTAACACCCCCAAATTTACACGCAGCGATATACACCTTTGGGTGCTAAACAATAATACAGCAACACATAATTTATAAAGAACGACTCGAAAAGAGACGTTTTAGATTTATCGTTCCTAAAACATTTGTCAGAGTAGCGTAGTCCCAAGTAATCGTTACCAAAAGATAAGTTAAAACAACATATTGGTTTGTTTTGAAAATGGAACGATAAATAAATCAAAGAGTTTGAACAACAAAAGCAGTGCACAACTTCATTCCCCGTGAACTCCAAGCTTCCACTTTTTGATTACCTAAAATACATATGAGTAAAACAATCAGCAAAAATTCCGAGTGAATCTATAGGTTTATGAAATCAATTTGAACACAAGCAAAGATTATAAGTTTGTGGCATGCTTATAAGCATCAAATAATAATTTGCATCAACAATGATAATTGTATATAGCATAAATTGCAATAAGCTCATGGAACCGAGTCCTTAGACACTCCCATATCAGTCTAATAAGACGAGAGATTTATTAATTGTCGGTTACCTCCAGATTATTGGTACATTGCCGTATACCTGACTTCTCAATACAATATGCTCAAACAGTGTGGAGGTCGGGCCTAAGCTTCTATGACAAGTCCACAAAAACTGAACCGGGGCGGCTTCCCCCATAGATCTATTAATTGTACTAGCGGTTAACCCATCATAGGTTAATTAACGGTCCATAATTGAGGTTTTAACAAAGGCAATCACTTAATGCAATTTAAAGGCAACCACGGGTCCATTCATAGAGGGACAAAGCATACCATAAAAATATTGTGTTCTAAGTTTATAAAACATGTATTCCCCCTCGCGGGTTTAAAATCATTTAATAACTAGTATAAAGCGAGGCTATAGACTCACGTTGATAATGAAAGGTGGATTATCGGCTACGGGCGTGCTTCGGTCACGGAAACCTATATAAATAATAATCGGTCTTAGACTCTTGTCCAATGACTTTTATCGAAATAACAATATACATATGATGATTTTGTACATATGATGATGATCAAGTGGGTTTATATATCCTTATTTACTCATTTTAGTGTTTACGTTTTGGTAACTTTTTACTAGTTTACTAGTTTTACCTACTTACCTATTTTAAGTCCAATAAGCTTAGTATAAGTTCTTTAACTTGTTTTAATCCATTTTATACCTATATTATCAGTATCTATACTTTCCATGTTGGGCCCAAATGGGTTAAGCCCAATAAGTTCTTTTTATAAGTTTTTATCTTATTTAGTCCAATTGTTAGTCCAATATGCTTAGTTAGCTCGTTAATGTCCGTATGTCCTATAGTTCGGGTTTTATCGGTTTTTACTTGTATTAGTTACTTATATATCAGTATATGACTTTTAAAAACTTTACATTAGACGGGTTTGATCGTCTAAGTTTTATTTAGCGAAAAACGTTAATTTTACGGTAATAGCCGAAAAAGTCGTAAAAATCAAGTTTATAGTTTTTATTACTTATAAGTATTATTCCACTACCATTTATATAATTTATCTATTTATTTAACCTTTTACATATTTATATAAATAAGTTTCATAAGTTAGTGGGTTTTTATTTTACATTTTATACAATAAAATTTGAGTGCTTATATAATAATAATAAACATTAATTCTCAAAATCTGACTTTTATCTTCATGTTCACCATTTTTATCATATCTAGAGTTCTATAATGAATTAGAAGCTCATTTTTGGATGACATGTTCTTCATATTATGTGCTACATTTAACTTAGTTATAGCTACTGCTCATTTTAAGTTTATCTTGCCTTAACAGTCCCTACAAAACTGCTTATTTAGATTAGAACACCCAACTTGTTTTGATCATATCTCATTCATTATATTGATTCCATTGCATGGCCAACTCTCACATGTGTATAACATCTTGTACTTACTGTAAATGGATCATACCATGCAATTTTATCAGTTCAAGTTTTAGTTATATACTGTTTTTATACAGCCAACTAAATAAGCATGATTTTAGCCTCATTTCTTATAGTTATTAACCTTTTTAAGCATATCTATCAACACTTGATCCCCACACAACATTTTTATCATCATATATACATAATATACATATACAAAATGAAAGAAAATACATTTGTTCTTTACAAAAATAACAAGAGAAAATGGAGAGGATGATCTTCTTTACCAACCAAGTGTATTTCTTTTTTTTGGAAGACAAGAACTTGATGAACACCACAAATAACTCCAAGATCATCAAACACCAAGAACAATAGTTGAGAAATCAGCCCTAGGACACAAGCAAATCACCTCCTATGTTGTTAATATGGCCACCAAATGATCAAGGCTTCAAGATAAATCCATGATAGAGCTACATAACATGTATTTCATGGGTAGAAAAGATCAAAAGGGGTGTTTTGTGCTTTGAAGTGGATGGCAAAAGGGTGGGGTTTTGAGAGAGTTTGAGGTAGTTTGCATGTATGAAATGGTGGTGTGTGTAGTAGCTAATGGTTTTGAGTGAATGGAAAGCTTAAAGTGTAAGCTTAGTCTTACACTTGTAAGTACTTAGCTAACATGATGCCACATCCTTAGATGTGGTGTCATGTGCCATCCCATGTTAGCTAGTGGGGTTGGATAATGTATTTTGTCCCACCTCACTAATTTACGGATATTCCTCGATTCTAGTTTTCTCGATTTGCGTGCCCTCGGGTCGTTTTACGAAAAACGTTTTTATAAATTATGAATCAACGACACAAAACGAATCCAATAAAAATTGTCTCATCAAAAACGGAGTTCAAAAACATAAATACGTAATCCTAAGGTTTCTGGTTTAGTCGTAAGGGACGCTAAATCATGCACGTAAACCCAAATTTAAATCCGTAAATTGTGAGTTCGTCAACCAACACAAAAATAAGTTTCAAAATATTATACGAGAAAATATTTCACTACCTGAAAATGTTAGATTGTACTTTTTAAAAGTTTAAACGCACACGAAAAATAATAATATAACGACTCGATACTTAATTGAAACGATATCATCGAAAGTATTAAATATCGAAACTATCGATAATAAAATATAAAATTTTTGGCATCCGACGGTATCGCGATCACTAGTAGTCCTCGTTGCTCGTCAAAATATTAAAATATAATATTTAATATCGGTTTCAACTTAAACCGTTAAACATAATAATATTTAACGTTATAAAATACTTCAAAATAATTGAAAATAAGATTAAATTATGACCTTATTTTTACGGGTTTTACAAAAACGGATTTGCACATCAAAAATGGATTTCATGGTGATTTATACTTACCCACAACCCATTTATTTCATGACGATGAAGATTGTGGTGACATAAGGATGGCAGGATAGGTTAAGTCCTATGATTCTTCCAGAACCGGAGGAATCTTCCCAAGGACATTCCATAGCTAGAAATAGTAGTCCTTAGGAAAGTTGGAGAAAAGATTATGAATGTAGCTGAATGCTGACCAAGTACTTAAGTTAGCACTGGAACAATCACAACAAGGTGCTAGTTATGACGTATTGGTAAGCATTGAAGGGGTTGAAGAATGAAAAAGAATTGTAAAGATAAAGGGTGTAAAGAAATAAGCCCTCCTTACAACCTTAGGCAGAAACCGGGTCAACACATATGCTATTGAGATCATTTTAATGATGCTCGATATTGAAGATAGACATCATGGACCCAGTGATGCAATGCATAACCCATCCCAGCTAACTCAGATATCTCTCAAAAGGTATTTGTTTTATTCACACGGAGACAACGCATTATCTGTCGATTTATTCACTCCAAATATATTGATATTGGAAAGGTGGCACTCCTCTCCAGCCTCTGATCACTAAAATCCAAAGTGCACGATCGAGTCTAGAGCCATTTGAGATCATCAAATATCTCATTATGACACGTTTCCATATTTCCTTGCTTCTTCACACACTGTGAAAAGTAAGAAAAATCTTAAGAGTCCTACGCAAAATCTTCATGATCTTGCCTGAACATCCGAGTAATACGAAAGTATTTACAATGAAGATAGAAATCCTCCTTGAGCGAATATCAAAAAGCTCATGGTAGGTGACTTGTGCGATTCATTATGAATCAAGCTTGTGATAACTGGAAAGCAACAGTTGTTTAACTTTTAATTGAATTTAAACATGTTCCAGGCCTCTACGCAATATCTCAGTGATCTTTTTAGAACACTCAGAGTGATACCTTAGTGTTCACAATGATGAGTGGAAATCCTTCTAGTGTTAACCTCAAATAGCACTTGTCAAGGAGATTTTTAATTAAATATACATGCCACAAGTACGATATTTTATATCGTCCAACTGTCTTCACCGACCGGAGGTAAAATGCTAACGAATTAGAATAAAATGTTCAAAGCCATTTTGTTCGTGTCTACTTATGTTGCGGCATTTGAAGACGGTGGCGTTGCGGAATCCAAGAAGAAGTCGTCCTCGCATACTTATACTTCATGCACTTAATACCTCATCTAATTCAAGAAAGCCTAAAAGTTAAGTCTTCCGCTATATCGAACTCTGAAGCTTTCAAGAATTACGAAGGTATAAGTATGTGGGACATGGTGTCATGAAGAGGCGAAGATTACAAGTGATGGATGCATAAGATCAAGGCAAGAGATTAATGCTAAAGATTGAAATCAAAGATCACATCAGCATGTTCACCAGATAAGAAAAAGAAAAGAAAGACGAAAACTACGAGCTCAAGACAAGCATAGTATGCTAGGTTTATTTTATTATTGTAACTTGGGTAACGCCCTTGTCTGGAGTGACCTCCCTTAGGGGGAAATTGTTGGAAATACGTTTTACGTATTAGAAAGGATCGGTCACTCCAAAAATAGTATAAGTAGTAGCTCGTAGTTTAGTTAACTTAATATTCAACAAACAAGGCCAAGCCAAGCCTACAACATTTGTAGGTTGGCGGCCCAATGTAAGCCCAAACCCATCATATGAGCTTGGGTATATAAACCCTCTCCTTAGATGGAGAGGGTGTGGTTCACCTTATTTTTCACATAGTAAGAAAAGTGTTTTCTTTCACTTCTCTCTCTAAAAGTGTGTGTGTTCTCACCATCTCTCTATCTCTATCTCTCTCTAAATATAAGCAAGATTTAAAACATCCTTCAAACATGTAGCTAACTTCGTGTGGATACCGGACGATTAGGGTCACCAATAATAGAATCTATAGGATGATCCTTTGTCCACTTACTGTCATGTTCACGAATCTGTGGATTGGATTAGACCGTAGTAGGAGCTTCCTCTGAGGTGGACGACCCGCCTTGATTATGGTCGGGAATTGGTACACCAAAGAATGGAAGTTCACGCATTTAAGAAAATTCCAAATCGTGATCATCATCAATAGGCATGACATGGGTAGTTGAAACATGTGTTGGTTGAGAATTACTCGTTGAAGGTATATCTTGACCAATTGTAGGTGCAGATGTGTCTGATTGTGCTTCGGTTGCTGGAGCGACAACTTCGGTTACCGGAGCTATTACCTCAGGTTCTGGAGCAACAATACTTGAAGGAGTAAAGAATTCATCAAATAACGGTCAACGTATACCATTCATTCCTAGAAGGTGGTGTAAATGATGATGAAGTAGGGTTGTTTGGGACAAGACCAGAACTAATTTTACTGGGTCCCATTTCATGAAGTGCGGGTTCAGAGCTGCTTTGCTCAAAAGCCATAGCTGTCAGCTCATCAAAATCAACATTCATAGTTTCGAGGATCTTACGAGACTTACAGTTGTAAATTCGGTATGCCTTCTTTGTAGGTGAATAACCAATGAAAATACCAATATCAGCCTTGGGTTGAAGTTTTCCCAAATTGTCACCATCATTATTTGGATAGCAGAGAGAACCAAATACATGAAGATATGATAAATCTAGTACTTTTCCATATAGAAGCTCATAAGGTGTTTTACCATGGCGTTTACGAACTAGTGACCGGTTTTGGGTGTACACTGCTGTAGATACTGCTTCTGCCCATAAAAACAATGGAGCCTTTGCGTAAATTAACATCGTTCGAGCAGCTTCCATGAGTGTGCGATTTCGCCTTTCAACGACACCGTTTTATTGTGGAGTGTGAGCAACGGATGTTTCATGAGATATGCCAACTTCTTCATAATAATCACGCAAAATTTGATTCACAAATTCGGTTCCATTATCTGTACGAATGCGTCGGACAGTAGTGTTGAGACGCACTTGAATCATCTTGAGAAACCCAATGATGAATTTAGGTGCCTCATTTTTTGTTGTAAGAAATTTCACCCATGTAAACCGAGAGTAATCATCGACAATTATGAGGATGTACCTTTTGCCACTAAGACTTTCAACACGCATTGGCCCAAAAAGATCCATATGCAACAAATAAAGTTTCTCTTGGTTGGTGTCTTTAGTCTTGGGTTTGTATGATTTCTTAGTGCTTTTCCCCATAGTACACGTGGAACACAAATGATCCTTGTGAAATGAAAGTTTAGGAAGACCACGAGCAAATTCGTTTTTTGCCAAATGATTAATAGCGTCAAAGTTAAGATGAGATAACCGTCGATGCCATAACCATGACTTAGTCTTCGATGCTTTGGAAAGAAGACATACGGGAGAAGCGACCATCATGTCTTGTAAAGACAAAGTATACAAATTATTCCCTCGAGTACCTTTCAATAAATCAACCCCTTCCAAATTACGTAGGAAGCAGATATGCTCTCGAAAAGCAACTTCAGGTTTGCATCACAAAATTGTCCCACAGAAAATAAGTTGTGACCGAGACCTTCCACATAATACACTCTTGAAATTATAACATTCCCAATATGATATTCACCGTAACCCATTATCTTTGCAATATGATCATTACCAAATCGAACCGTACCAAGAAACTTGCTGACGAAATTTCTGAGCTGAGAGCGATCTCCGGTCATATGCTTGGAGCAACCAGAGTCCAATTTGGACCACCTGTTTTCAGTAACAATAGTAGACAATGCATTGGAAACTATTGGTTCCGGAGTGTTAGCAGATACAGATATACTATTATCAGAATTGCTAACATTTGTGTGACCCTTAGATTTTCTGCGTTTTCTAATGTGAGTTTTAGCACTAACAGGTTTTACTGTTCCAACTTTCTTAGGTTTTGGATTATTAGCGCACTACAGTGGGAGTAGACCTATTTAAAGGGTACTTGGTTCCTACGGTAGTGTTGTTGTTCCTAGTTAAAGGACACGCTTGTGTTTTGGTAGCCTTGGTACTTCTAGTTAAAGGGCACGCTTTCTTCGCTGTAGTGGGAGTGATCTAGTCAAAAGGCACGCATTTCCTACTATAATGAAAGTTCTACCAGTGGGACGCCACATCCAACCAACTTGGGTTAACACTTTCCCAGTCGGTTTCCATTCTAATCCATTTTTTCCGGGCATTCATCTCATTTACATGGTCAATAAGGCAAGAATCATGACGATTAGAAAACATACATTCATTGCAATTCCAACATTTCAAATTATAATTCACAGTAGGCTTAGAACGCTACACTACCGCAGAGCCTTTAGATTTAGCTACATGATTCTTTTTATTCAAAACAGAAATAACATTCCTAGGGTGGGCTTCTACTTTCTTCTTCTCTTGACTACTAGATGGGGGCAAGATCCTATCGTTCTTCTTGTTTCTTTTAAGCTTATATCTTTGAGCCTTAGTAGTGGTGCTTACTCCTGTAGAAGGCAACACGAGAATATTAGAAGCTGGTTTTGATTCCGCTTATCTTTAGTGACCAAAGTTTAAGATGGTTTAGTCCTAGGGCCCTTGTTAAGTGGTGTGATGACTATAAGGTTCCTTTTGATTGCACTAGAGGACGATGCTGAGACAGTGGTTGCGTTCCACAACATTCTTACCTTTTAGAGTACGAAGCGTTTCCTTTAACTCAGCCAAGGCCAGATTTTTATCACAAATTTGTTCTCTCAAATCAGATTTCCACTGACTTTCGATTCAATTGTTCAATCAAAGATTGATTCTGTGCAGTGGTATTAGCACATGCGGGCTTTACTGAATCGAAGAGTTGTGTATTTTTCTGTTTTAATTTATCAACTTTGGACAAAATCTTGGAAACTCGATTATCTAGATCAAGTTTTAAATTCTCAGCGGCCTCAAGTACGTTCACACAGTTAAGCTCCTTAGATTTCTTTATGTCTATCGACAAAGATTTAGCAACCTTGTCACTTGGCTAACGCTGTTTTGATTGTAAATTCAATCGAAAATTCTTTTGAAAATTTGCATCATCGATATTAATACCTTCAAATGACGTTTCAAAGATTTCTTGAATATATTGTGGCTTGCATTCAAGCGAAATACAATGTTTTTGGATCTCAGCAAAGTTTTTTGAAAGCAAAGTATAAGAATCTTGAAGCTTTAAAAATTCAGCGTCAGATTTGTGACAAGTACTATCAACTACATTATCCACAGATTCAACATTATGCACAATAGAATCATTATCAACACTTTTATTCACACAGACGGAAACTATATCATGAGACATCACTTGCTTCAGAAGCTGATCATTTATTTCAAGTAAACTGTTTTCATAAGCATCATCCATTTCATTGAAAACACGTCTAACTTCTTCTATTTCCAAAAGCAAATCTTGATCAATAGTACTAAGACAAGCTTTAACATTGTTTACAAATGGAACAATTTCGTCTCGAAATGCAGCTCTTGTGTGCTCAAAATTCCATTCACCTTCCGTTATGGCCGAAGGCGTCGTACGTTCCAAAATGACCTTGTCAAAATCGGCTAAGTGTTGGTGTACCACATTTTAAGCTAACGGATGCCTTACTTACCGGTGGAATTAACTTAGTTAATTCCTTTTTGACAAGTGTAGGATACGTACTAGGAGGGTTTTCCGTTGACAAAATTTGAGGCACAAAGACTGTTAACTGAGCTAATTCCTTTTGTAAATGAATACGGGTCTTTTTAGACAATTGATCTTTGTTATACTGATCATAATCAATCTTATGGAATTTTGAAAGCATTTTAGAATGAGTTTCTTCCGCAAGTAACTGTGTCTCCTCAGTACTACGAACATAAGGTGCTTCTTTCGATTTGCCAATAAGGGTCACATCATAAAGACAAGGAATATATTCCTGAGCTTGTTTTTCATAACCAGGATTAGGTGGTAAATCTTGAAGACGCTTAAGTTCGAGTTCTTTAAATGATTTAGTTAAAACATGAACCTTTTCTGTGGAAGCGTATTGTTTTAAAAGCTGTTGTTCTTTGAATTTAAGAAGTTTGGTAGCATTAATTTCCGATTCAAACTTTTTAGACTCGAGAGTTTCGAAATCCATTTTAAGTTTCTGTAAATCATTGACAACCGACTCTTTTGCTTTTAATTCATTGGAAAGATTAGCTTTTAATGATTCTATTTCTTTCAAGTGTTCAATCTTTTCAAAACGAAATTGGTCAAATTCAGAATAAGTTATTTTTTCAGCTTGAGGGACCATTTCAAAAGCTTTGACCTTTTCTTTATGCAACACAATTTAACACCCCCAAATTTACACGCAGCGGAATACAACTTTGGGTGCTAAACAATGATACAAAACACATAATTTATAAAGAACGACTCAAAAAGAGACGTTTTGAATTCATCGTTCCCAAAACATTTGTCAGAGTAGCGTAGTCCCAAGACATCGTAACCAAAGTACAACCAAAACAAAAGATTTAAATTGTTTTGAACAAAAGGAACGACAAATATTCAAAGAGTTTATATACAAAGTAGTGCACAACATTCATTCCCGTGGCTTCCAAGCTTCAGCCTTCTTGATTACCTGAAATACATGTGAGAAAGTCATCAGCAAAAATGCCGAGTGAATCTATAGGTTTATATAATCATTTTTGAACACAAGCCAAGATTATAAGTTTGTGGCATGCTTATAAGCATCAGATAATAATTTGCATCAACAATAATAATTGTATTTAGCATAAATTGCAATAAGCTCATGGAACCGAGCCCTTAGACACTCCCTTAAGACGTCTGATAAGACAGGAGATTTATTAATTGTCATCTACCTCCAGATTATTGGTACATTGCCGTATACCTGACTTCTCAATACAATATGTTCAAACAGTGTGGAGGTCGGGCCTAAGCTTCTATGACAAGTCCACAAAAACTGAACCGGGGCGGCTTCCCCCATAGATCTATTAATTGTACTAGCGGTTAACCCATCATAGGTTAATTAACGGTCCATAATTGAGGTTTTAATAAAGGCAATCACTTAATGCAATTCAAAGGCAACCACGGGTCCATTCATAAAGGGACAAGCATACCATAAAAATCTTGTGTTCTAAGTTTACAAAACATGTATTCCCCCTCGCGGGTTTTAAAATATTTGAATGAGCTCAAACGAGGCTATAGACTCACCTTAGTACTTATAGTAGTTGAAGACAATCGCCGACGATAGTAGATGCCCGATAATCACGATAACCGCAACCTAGCAAATAAGGCGCGTACTTTAATAATAGACTCGAGAATAAACGATACTTAATAAAATCAAACTCGAACTCATAAAACCACAATACACTCACAAGTAAACGATATAAATAACTTTATTATACTTCACTACTCATTTACTTTTCCATTTTATACTTTTAACAAAATCCACCGGTACATACTACATGTACTAGCTTATTTACCCCTTTTAAACTTGTCGACCGTTTATGAAACGACTCGGTAAACTAACTTACTATATATAGAAAGTCCTCCTACAAGTTTATCAATTGAAATTAATTTTAAAGTCCTTTACTCGACTCATTTTCAAACCACAAAATCCGGACAGATTTGCGTTAATTTTTCATACGACCGTTTTAACTTATTTAAACGACTCCGTTAACAAAAACGACACTCGGATTTTAAAGTAAACTCAACCTTATATATAAATACCTCATTATCAGTAGGTTACTCATTTTAAAACTTCCATTTAGAGTCCCCGGGATTCGATCCAAATATCGACAACAACTACATGTAGTGTCGATACTCGTCTCCCGGTACACGATCATTCAAAACATCATAACTTCGCGCTCGTTTTGAGTTAGAAGCTCTACCTTATATCAAATCGAAGCTAAGGAAATTATCTACAACCCTAGACTATAAGTTTAGTCATTTTCAAAACATAAAAATTCGGATTTCTCAGTTTACTTACTGTTGTAAAATGGGTACCAAAAACTTGTACAAAATCAACTTTTTGACCACAACCAACCATAAAAATGATCATTCCTATACTCTAATATCATCATACAACCACCATAACATCAAAATCATAACAAAAATAAAAATCTTTGGATCAAAATATAATTTTTAACAAGATTTCTAGCAAGAATCCCCATGGATCATGCTAAAAACACCATGCATGACCATGGCTTCCACCTACTAACATCATAAAAATAAAAAGTGCTTGCATGTGTAAAATTTTTATACCTTTGTGATCCTTGATCAAAAATAAAGATGGGTCTATGCTTGGTTTAGCTAGATTCAACCTAAATCTTGAGATAATTGGAAAAATGTTTGAATTTGGTGTGGGTGTGGGTGTTTCGGCAATGAGAAGAAAAAAAGGAGAGAGAGAGAGATTTTGGAAGTAAAAAAAAAAGTGTGTGTGTGTTTGGGTTTTATTTTATTAAATTTTTAGTTAGTGGGGAAGGACCAAATGGCAATTTGGCAAGAGTTTGGTTAAACTTTGTAAATAGCTAGTTTAAAAAGGTGGGAAATTGTAACTAGTCAATTTTGAAAATATTTACGGGACTCGGGTTTCGTAAAAATACTAAAAAGTTTAAACGCACACGAAAAATAATAATAAAACGACTCGATACGTAATTAAAATGATATCGTCGAAAATATTAAATATCGAAACGATCGATAACGAAATATAAAATTGTGGGCATCCGTCGGTATCGCGATCACTAGTAATCCTCGTCGCTCGTCAAAATATAAAAATAAAATGTTTAATATCGATTTCAACTTAAATCGTTAAACATAATAATATTTAAGATTATAAAATACTTCAAAAATATTTGAAAAGTAAGAATTAAATAATGACCTTATTTTGCGGGTTTTACATCCTCACCACCTTAGGAGAGCACCGTCCCGGGGCTTACTTCTCCTTAGGTCCGTCTACGAATAAATGTGGATACTTGCTCTTGAAGTAGTCCTCACGCTCCCAAGTGTATTCGGGTCCACGTCGGGAATTCCATCGCACTTTCACTATCGGGATCCGACTTTGCTTAAGCCGTTTCACCTCTCGATCCATAATCTCTACCGGTTCTTCAATAAAATGCAGCTTGTCGTCCAGTTGAATCTCCTCAAGTGGAATTATCAAATTCTCGTCCGCCAAACACCTCTTAAGATTAGAAACGTGAAAAGTATTGTGAATAGCACTTAACTTCTCTGGCAATTCCAACTTATATGCCACAGGACCAATTCGATCAATAATCTTGAATGGACCAATATAGCGTGGACTAAGCTTTCCTCGCTTGCCAAATCGAATTACTCCTTTCCAAGGTGATACTTTCAACATAACCATATCGCCAATATCAAACTCCAATGGTTTTCTCCTCTTATCCGCATAACTCTTCTGCCTACTACGAGCTGTTAATAAACGATTCTTGATTTGCACGATCTTCTCAGTCGTTTCTCTAATCAATTCAGGACCCGTCAACTGACTTTCTCCAACTTCACACCAACCAACTGGTGATCTACACTTTCGCCCGTAAAGTGCTTCAAAAGGTGCTGCCTTAATACTTGCATGATAACTGTTATTGTATGAGAACTCCACCAAAGGTAAATGTCGATCCCAACTACCTCCAAAATCCATTACACACGCTCGTAACATATCCTCCAAGGTCTGAATAGTCCTCTCACTTTGTCCGTCCGTTTCCGGATGATACGCAGTGCTCATATCCAACTGAGTCCCCAAAGCTCGCTGAAGCGATTTCCAAAACTCAGATGTGAACCGACTATCTCGATCAGAAATAATTGACAAAGGAACTCCATGTCTACAAACAACTTCCTTCAAATACAACCGAGTAAGTTTGTCTAAGTCATCAGTTTTCTTCATCGGCAAGAAATGAGCCGACTTAGTCAACCGATCAACAATCACCCAAATCGTATCATAACCACTAGAAGTTCTCGGAAGTCCCGAAACAAAGTCCATAGTGATCTTCTCCCATTTCCATTCTGGAATTTCAGGTTGTTGCAGTAAACCCGAAGGTCTCTTGTGCTCAAACTTCACCTTCGCACACGTCAAGCATTTACTAACATAATTAGCAATGTTAGCCTTCATATTTGGCCACCAGTAACATTTCTTCAAGTCTTGGTACATTTTATCCGATCCTGGGTGAATCGAATATTTAGACTTATGAGATTCGTGCATAATTAGATCTCTCAGCCCTCCATACACCGGTAACCACACACGATTCTCGAAATACCGAATTCCGTCATCACGAATTTCAAATATAGGTGTCATCCTTCTACCCAAGTCTTCATTTCTCACATTCTCTTCCTTCATCGCCTTAGTTTGAGCTTTAAGTATTCGATTAGATAAATCAGAATAAGTTTTCATAGCTAAAGCTCTAACCCTTTTGGTTATCTCTCTGTCCTTCCTACTAAGTGCATCGGCAACTACATTCGCCTTGCCGGGATGATAGCAAATTTGAATGTCATAATCACTCAACAATTCTACCCATCTTCTCTGCCTCATATTGAGCTCCTTTTGATCTAGAATATGTTGCAGGCTTTTATGATCGGTATATACCACACTCTTTGTACCGTAGAGATAGTGTCTCCAAAGTCTAAGAGCAAAGACAACAGCTCCTAATTCCAAATCATGTGTAGTATAATTCTCCTCATGCTTCCTCAATTGACGAGATGCATACGCGATCACTTTCTCCCTTTGCATCAACACAGCGCCAAAACCCTTACGCGATGCGTCACAATATACCACAAAGTCTTCAGCTCCGTCAGGCAAAGCCAATATTGGTGCAGAACACAGCTTCCGCTTCAAAGTTTGGAACGCTTCTTCTTCTTCTGAACCCCATTCATACTTCTTGTTTTTCTCGGTAAGTCTAGTAAGAGGTTTAGAAATTAAAGAGAA
The DNA here is from genome assembly GCA_025667525.1 of Glebionis coronaria. NCBI lineage: Eukaryota > Viridiplantae > Streptophyta > Magnoliopsida > Asterales > Asteraceae > Glebionis > Glebionis coronaria. Next base: position 104,392,255 of record CM046876.1, read on the forward strand.
TCCTTCTATGAACCGCCGGTAGTATCCAGCTAATCCCAGGAATTGTCTAACTTCAGTCGGGGTCGTAGGCGTAGCCCAATCTCTAATAGCTTCAATTTTGGAAGGATCAACATGAACACCGCTACTATCGATCACGTGCCCAAGAAATTGTACTGAATCCAACCAAAAATCACACTTAGAAAATTTTGCATACAACTTCTCCTTCTTCAGCAACTCCAAAATAATCTTCAGATGACCTTCATGCTCCTCCCGACTCTTGGAATAAATCAGGATATCGTCGATAAATACAATCACAAACTTGTCGAGGTATGGTTTACACACACGATTCATTAAGTCCATGAATACCGCAGGTGCGTTAGTTAACCCAAACGGCATTACTTGAAATTCAAAGTGTCCATAACGCGTCCGAAAAGCTGTAATAGGTATATCCTCCTCTTTAACGCGAAGTTGATGATAACCCGACCTCAAGTCGATCTTCGAGTACACACACGAACCTTGAAGTTGATCGAACAAATCATCGATCCTAGGAAGTGGATAACGATTTTTAATAGTTAACTTGTTCAACTCTCGGTAGTCTATGCACATTCTGAACGATCCGTCCTTCTTTTTCACGAACAACACTGGAGCTCCCCAAGGTGACGAACTTGGTCTAATGAACCCCTTCTCCATTAACTCCTTCAACTGATCTACCAACTCCTTCAACTCAGACGGTGCCAAACGATAAGGTGCACGCGCCACCGGTGCAGCTCCCGGCACTAGATCAATCTTGAATTCGACTTCTCGCTGAGGCGGAAGCCCTGGCAAGTCATCGGGAAATACTTCAGGAAAATCACAAATGACCGGAACATCTTCCACACGCCTAACCGGTAGTTCTTTCTCCACTACTTGAGCCAAGAACAGGTGACAACCTATTTCTACATATTTCCTCGCCTTGATACAAGATATCACCGTCAGACGAGATCTACCAACATCACCTTTAACTACTAACACCTTACCCTTAACCGGTATGTGAACAACTTTCTCCCCACATACAATTACCGCATCATAAGCAACCAACCAATCCATACCAACAATCACATCAAACGAACCCAACTCTATCGGCATCAAATCGATTTCAAACAAATGATTTGCTAATTTCAAAGGACACTTCTTAAATATAGTGGTAGTACTAACTAATTGTCCATCAGCTAACTCGACCTCATAACTAGTATTTAGGCTTGTTGGCTCAATATCTATTAAACGACTAAAGGAAGTGCTTATAAAGCTCCTATCAGATCCTGAGTCAAACAACACACTAGCATAACGATGGTTGAGTAAGAACGTACCCGTCACCACATTTGGACCTTGTGCCTGATCAGCATCCTTAACAACATAAACTGCCCCAGCAGCTTCACCTGCTTTCATGTTCTTCCACTTGGGACATTGAGGACGAAAATGATCACGCTCTCCACATTCGAAGCAAGTCTTGATCGGAATAGCATTCGCTCCAGTAGCAGGAACCCTTGTCTTACATTTATCCACAACATGACCAACCTTTCCACACTTAGTGCACCTCGGTGGACAATTACCAAAGTGACAAACACCACAACTCTTACATTTCTGAGCTGGTCCCCCTTGGTCAGTATTATCATTCTTGTTAGTCGCAGCTCTAGCCCCATCATTTCTCTTCTGATTGTACTGCCTATGGCGGTTACCACCTTGATTACCACTCTGAGAATTCTCCCATTTTCTTTTACTACCCTCAGCAGCTTTCTCAACCCTATCTTGAACCTTCTGCCCCATGAGTGTATGAGCCATTCTTACAGTTTCAACAAAGTTCTTCGGTCGAGATGAAGTTGTCTCACCTTTAATGTACCCAGGCAGCCCTTTGATGTATTGATCCATCTTTTTCTTCTCAGTAGCAAAAGCATATGGACACAACAAAACCAGTTCATTGAATCGACTAGTATATGCAGCAATGTTGCTATCTTTCAGCTTCAGATGCCTCAACTCATCCTCCAAAGCAGATAACTCTTCTTCTAGACAGAACTCCTCTTTCAACAACCTTTTAATTTCATCCCAAGGTTTCCTGTTTGCAGCTTCTAACCCAACTGTAGCAACTTGAGTCTTCCACCAGCTTAAAGCTCGATCCTTAAAAGTAGCAACTGCGAACTTAACCTTGTTCCTTTCTGAGCAATCACTAATTTCAAATGTTGTTTCCGTTTTCTCAATCCACCTGAATAATTCAAGTGCTCCACCAGTTCCTTGAAATACAGTAGGTCCACACTTCATGTATCCAGCAAAAGTACATTCTTTAACCGCAGCTGCAGCCTGAGCAACCTCATCCGCAGGATTCTCAGCTGCACCTGCTCCTCCAGCAGCTGCATCAGGTCCCGCAGGTTCACCTTCACCTCCAGCACCCGCACCTCCAGAGCCACCTGCTCCTTCAGTGTTAACACGTGCAGCTCTATCCGCAGCTAATGCTTTCGCAACCTCCTCAGCAACTAGCCTTGCAATGGCATCATTTTTCATTCTCCTAGGTGGCATGATTCTGTCACATCACAAAGAGAAAAGATAAAATGAATGAGTTAATTGTATTCATGGTATAGTCATACCATGTACAAAATCAATCATCAAATGCATACACATTATCAATACAAGGATTCACAATCATTATAAGGATCAAAGGAAACTATTATCATCGATCAACAAGGAATGATCTTAAAGACAAATAGAGCACAATGATACAAAAATAATAAACACTAGTCACATGGGGATCCACATGGCTTAGTTGACTGTGTCTCGCTTGCAGCAGTGAAACCTGCTTCCTCCTCATCTCGCTTGCAGCAGTGAAACCTGCTTCCTCCTCATCGAAGACGTAATTTGACGGTGGTAAATTTCACAAAATGGGTATAAGGTCATAATAAAATGAAATAGAATAATTTCCAAAAATTTAAATAAATGTAGAGAAACCTTCAAAATAATTACAGTAAAATTTCCAGAAATATATTTAAGTAAATCATTAATAAATGATAATTCTTATCGAAAAGTTTAACGATATCAATATATATCGATAAAGGATTATAGTATTTATTTATAAATACTTAGCAATAATGTATACATAATAATGTATACTAAAGTTGTAATCCCAGAAGTAGCTTAAACCTGAAGTCACGCGGAATCATGTGCACCGACTCCTTGAAAAATAAAAACCGACAGTTATAGTTTAGGTTTTTAGAAAAAGACCTAGTTCTCTATAACTCATGGCTCTGGTACCAATCTTTAACACCCCCAAATTTACACGCAGCGGAATACAACTTTAGGTGCTAAACAATGATACAAAACACATAATTTATAAAGAACGACTCAAAAAGAGACGTTTTGAATTCATCGTTCCCAAAACATTTGTCAGAGTAGCGTAGTCCCAAGACATCGTAACCAAAGTACAACCAAAACAAAAGATTTAAATTGTTTTGAACAAAAGGAACGACAAATATTCAAAGAGTTTATATACAAAGTAGTGCACAACATTCATTCCCGTGGCTTCCAAGCTTCAGCCTTCTTGATTACCTGAAATACATGTGAGAAAGTCATCAGCAAAAATGCCGAGTGAATCTATAGGTTTATATAATCATTTTTGAACACAAGCCAAGATTATAAGTTTGTGGCATGCTTATAAGCATCAGATAATAATTTGCATCAACAATAATAATTGTATTTAGCATAAATTGCAATAAGCTCATGGAACCGAGCCCTTAGACACTCTCTTAAGACGTCTGATAAGACAGGAGATTTATTAATTGTCATCTACCTCCAGATTATTGGTACATTGCCGTATACCTGACTTCTCAATACAATATGTTCAAACAGTGTGGAGGTCGGGCCTAAGCTTCTATGACAAGTCCACAAAAACTGAACCGGGGCGGCTTCCCCCATAGATCTATTAATTGTACTAGCGGTTAACCCATCATAGGTTAATTAACGGTCCATAATTGAGGTTTTAATAAAGGCAATCACTTAATGCAATTCAAAGGCAACCACGGGTCCATTCATAAAGGGACAAGCATACCATAAAAATCTTGTGTTCTAAGTTTACAAAACATGTATTCCCCCTCGCGGGTTTTAAAATATTTGAATGAGCTCAAACGAGGCTATAGACTCACCTTAGTACTTATAGTAGTTGAAGACAATCGCCGACGATAGTAGATGCCCGATAATCACGATAACCGCAACCTAGCAAATAAGGCGCGTACTTTAATAATAGACTCGAGAATAAACGATACTTAATAAAATCAAACTCGAACTCATAAAACCACAATACACTCACAAGTAAACGATATAAATAACTTTATTATACTTCACTACTCATTTACTTTTCCATTTTATACTTTTAACAAAATCCACCGGTACATACTACATGTACTAGCTTATTTACCCCTTTTAAACTTGTCGACCGTTTATGAAACGACTCGGTAAACTAACTTACTATATATAGAAAGTCCTCCTACAAGTTTATCAATTGAAATTAATTTTAAAGTCCTTTACTCGACTCATTTTCAAACTACAAAATCCGGACAGATTTGCGTTAATTTTTCATACGACCGTTTTAACTTATTTAAACGACTCCGTTAACAAAAACGACACTCGGATTTTAAAGTAAACTCAACCTTATATATAAATACCTCATTATCAGTAGGTTACTCATTTTAAAACTTCCATTTAGAGTCCCCGGGATTCGATCCAAATATCGACAACAACTACATGTAGTGTCGATACTCGTCTCCCGGTACACGATCATTCAAAACATCATAACTTCGCGCTCGTTTTGAGTTAGAAGCTCTACCTTATATCAAATCGAAGCTAAGGAAATTATCTACAACCCTAGACTATAAGTTTAGTCATTTTCAAAACATAAAAATTCGGATTTCTCAGTTTACTTACTGTTGTAAAATGGGTACCAAAAACTTGTACAAAATCAACTTTTTGACCACAACCAACCATAAAAATGATCATTCCTATACTCTAATATCATCATACAACCACCATAACATCAAAATCATAACAAAAATAAAAATCTTTGGATCAAAATATAATTTTTAACAAGATTTCTAGCAAGAATCCCCATGGATCATGCTAAAAACACCATGCATGACCATGGCTTCCACCTACTAACATCATAAAAATAAAAAGTGCTTGCATGTGTAAAATTTTTATACCTTTGTGATCCTTGATCAAAAATAAAGATGGGTCTATGCTTGGTTTAGCTAGATTCAACCTAAATCTTGAGATAATTGGAAAAATGTTTGAATTTGGTGTGGGTGTGGGTGTTTCGGCAATGAGAAGAAAAAAAGGAGAGAGAGAGAGATTTTGGAAGTAAAAAAAAAAAGTGTGTGTGTGTTTGGGTTTTATTTTATTAAATTTTTAGTTAGTGGGGAAGGACCAAATGGCAATTTGGCAAGAGTTTGGTTAAACTTTGTAAATAGCTAGTTTAAAAAGGTGGGAAATTGTAACTAGTCAATTTTGAAAATATTTACGGGACTCGGGTTTCGTAAAAATACTAAAAAGTTTAAACGCACACGAAAAATAATAATAAAACGACTCGATACGTAATTAAAACGATATCGTCGAAAATATTAAATATCGAAACGATCGATAACGAAATATAAAATTGTGGGCATCCGTCGGTATCGCGATCACTAGTAATCCTCGTCGCTCGTCAAAATATAAAAATAAAATGTTTAATATCGATTTCAACTTAAATCGTTAAACATAATAATATTTAAGATTATAAAATACTTCAAAAATATTTGAAAAGTAAGAATTAAAGAATGACCTTATTTTGCGGGTTTTACACACAAGCTCAGCTGTTAGGGTGGAATTCGTATCTACAGATTGTCTAAGAGCCATATGCATTTGATCAATAATATGTTCAGGCACCCTGACCAAATCATGTTGAGCATAAGATTCCATACCCGTCGTAGCATTTGGTTGAGGTTCACTCAAATGTGTAGGATTAGGTACCCCATCATTTGAGTTACTAGTTCTCGAATGTTGTTCAAGGTTGTCATTTTCATGCCCAACTTGATGTGGGTTATCATCATTACCAAGATTGGTTGTGATGGGTACCTCACTGACGACATCAGAATCGTAGTAAGAAATATTAGCAACGAGAGCAGCTGAGGCTGAGTGAATGTCATCACAATCCGAATCATATGCGTCAGGATCATCTGCTTGATAAGTTGCATTAGAAGTGGAAACGACTGCAATGCCTTCATTATCTGCTGCCCCTGGGTCTGCAAGAAATGCTAACTCTTCTGAATCCAAAATCTTTCCCTTAGACTGAGCATCGACCAAATACATCTTCTCACGAAACCACGTTGCATCCCTTCTCCTTTTTGGTTGAGTGCATTCCCTAGCCATATGACCGTGTCCTCTACATATGTAGCAAGTCACAACCTTTTGTTGACCAATAGGGCTTCCATTTCCATTAGCTTGAGAATTCACAGCTTGAGCATTCACAGTCCTTGTAGGAGGTCCATATGAAGTTTGCCTTCCCTGAATAGGTTGCACCATCACTTGACCGTCTTGAACAGTGGCTTGTTGTCGAGGATTTGAAGAGGTGCGGAGCTGATTGTTTGTTGGTGGAAATCCTCTAGTTGTAACAAGTTTTGACAAGTATCATTTGGAGTAAAGACCGGTGATTGGATTGGTGGAAGTTCATTGGAGTAGAAGGATTGTGCTGGTTGTGCTTCAATTGGAAATATCCTTGCTGAGGAGTATAACCCATTGGAGAAGTGTTGGCTTGTGATGGTGATCTCTGATGTGGTGGTTGTTGTGGAAAAGATTGTTGATGAAAACTTTGTTGAAATGCTTGTTGTAGCATCATTAGTGGTTGATAAGATGGTTGTTGTGGTTGTTGATAGGTGTGTGGTGGTGGCTGCTGCAAGTATGATGGTTGTTGATAAGTATAAGCCATGTTTTGTTGAGAAGCATACATGGCAAGTGGATCATGAACTTGAGGTGTAGACAACCGAGCCTCGATCACATGGCATTCGTGTTGTTGAAGAAAAGCTTGAAGTTGATCCACATAGGTGTTATGCAAATCCTTAGCCAATTTAACATCCGTCACGTACTTTTTCCATTCTAAAGGAAGAGTGCTCAAATACTTGGTGTTCAATTGAAACGTAGGAATTGCCATGCCATAGATATTGAGTTCATTCAAAAATAGGGTAAATCTCAGGTAGTAATCATAGTGAGTCTCCCCTGGGACATAGGCAAACTTATCAAAAGTATCATAAAGCTTACACTCTCGTTCTTGTTTAGTTAACGAAGTGCCTTGCATTAGAACACGAATTCTATCCCATAACTCTTTGGCAACTTTATGTTTACTGACGAGTTTTTAGACATCTGGAGGAAGGGCTTGGAGAATGATATTTGTAGCTTGTTTATCACACTTGTCTTGTATCTTAGCATCTCCAGTTAGTTCACCCGTTGTGCGAGGAAGAGTAACAGCACCTTCCATCACAGTACCATATACCAATGGTCCATTGAGCACTGATGCCCAAATTAGATGTCCATTTTCTTTGTTCAACATATAAAGTTCCATTTGGGAAACCCAATCCTCATACATAGTCTTCACCAACATTGATGGACGATTATCCGTACCCGAGAGGATGGATTTATCCGTAAGAGATGTGTACTCCATTTCTATAAGTTAAGATTTACAAAGTTGATCGATCAATGAGAGAAAGTAAATGTGTTTGTTGTTGTGTGTTAAAGCCGAGAAGTAATGTTGAAATCCCCTAAATTATGTTCTCGATAAACCTAAAATTCCAAGACAAAATTACACACGTTTGTTAAAAAAATTCAAAAACACGTTTTTGAAAAATCTTGGAAATCTTGTCACACTATCGGAATGCACAAAACAAGTTCTGTCGCAATACCTGTCTGAATACCTATCGCAATACTTGATCGTAATACCTATCGGAATGCACAAAACAAGTTATGTCTCAATGTCTATCTGAATACATATCGCAATGCTTGATCGCAATACCTATCGCAATGATACCTATCGCAATGTTGCCTATCGCAATGCTTGATCGTAATACCTATCGCAATGTTGACGAAATTTGGACAGAGTAACGTCGCAATATTGCCTTAATTCCGTCGCAATCCACGATCGCAATGAACGATCGCAATCCTCGATCGGAATAACGGGTATCGGAATACTCTTCGATTGCAATGTAGAAACCCTAGGGTTTTTGCGATCGCAATGTAGAACCCTGCTTACTTTGCGATGAATACCAACTTTGCGATGGAGACAAAAGGACCACTTTTCTCGAATAGTACACAACAGATTCGAAATTTTAATCCTAAAAATGAATCAAACACCCAAAATTTTGTGTTTTAACCAAAATACCAATACCAAATCACTATAACAAGTAACTAGATGAAGTATATCAAGATTAAATCATAAAAACAAAAAAAAAAATTGATTCGTGTGATTTTGGATCAAAATGGGCGAGAGAATCAAGAACATAAACACAAAAACCATACAATCATCCCATGGCTCTTGATACCATTTGAAGGATGTTGTAAATCTTGCTTATATTTAGAGAGAGAAAGAGATAGAGAGATGGTGAAAACACACACACTTTTAGAGAGAGAAGTGAAAGAAAACACTTTTCTTACTATGTGAAAAATAAGGTGAACCACACCCTCTACATCTAAGGAGAGGGTTTTTATACCCAAGCCCATATGATGGGCTTGGGCTTACATTGGGCCGTCGGCCTACACATGTTGTAGTCTTGACTTGGCCTTGTTTGTTGAATATTAAGTTAACTAAACTACGAGCTACTACTTATACTATTGTTGGAGTGACCGATCCTTTCTAATACGTAAAACGTATTTCCAACAATCACTCTTGTGTTGCATGCCTTAAAGGCAAACAGCATAAAGTCTCTTTTAAGTCTAAGATTGTGCATTCCAGTTCTAAACCACTTCACTTGCTACATATGGACTTATTTGGCCCAACTAATATAGAAAGTTTAAATGGTAAATCTTACTGTTTTGTTATAACTGATGATTTTTCTAGATTTACTTGGACTTTCTTTTTGGCCTTAAAGAGTGATACTACCACAGTTTTGATTAACTTTATTACCCAAATTGAAAAGAAAACAGGTAATGAGGTTAAAATACTTAGAAGTGATAATGGTGGTGAGTTTAGAAATAAACTATTAGATACCTTCTGTGTTGATAAAGGGATTACTAGGGAGTTTAGCATAGCTAGAACTCCACAACATAATGGTGTGGCTGAGAGAAAGAATAGAAAACTCATAGAAGAAGCTAGGACAATGTTGGCTGATGCTAAGTTTCCCATTGCTTTCTGGGTTGAGTGTTGATCCCAAACTTAGATCGATTTAGCTTTATGTATACGAGATTAGATCAAGTAATACACTTTGAGAAACCTTTGTATATGCTTATGAATCTAAGTGTTATGCGGAATTTAACACTTAAACAAGAACACACAATGATATAAACAAACTTTCACTTTGATTAATGATATCAAACTTGCTTACAATGAAAGTAGTTTACGAATGAAAACTTATATCAAACATTAACCTAAAGGTCTTCTTTTATAGACATAAGAAGCCTTGTACAATAATCTACGTATCAGCTATTCTAGGTAAAGATAAATATAGAAAATACATTGTTGTTCCTATCTTTACTAGAAGTAATCTAGAATACAATAAACACGTAGAGTATATCTTCCCATCAGTGCTTGTCTTCAATGTGTTAACGCTTGACTTTATCTTGTCAACGCTTGAGCTGTCAGCGCTTGTTTTGTTCTTGTCAACGCTTGTTTTACTCTTGTCAGCGCTCAAGTGATCTGGCCTTAATTTACTCCCAACAATCCTCCCTTAAACTTGATATCCACTCTTATGATCAAGTTTCTGAATAAGCATTAAGGACTAGGAGGAATCTTAAAAACCTTCTCATATTGGTAATGAATAAATCTGATCAAGTCTTTTGCCACGTCACTTGAATAATCTATTTCCAGCTGAGTGTCCTTCATCTTCTCCAAAATAGCCTTGGATATGAAATACTGACCATCCACAAGTAGATACTCAGCAAACTTTGTAGAACTCAAATGGTAAACACCAGCAGCTGAATATAATCTCCATTGAAGACCACTGAGGTCATCTTCAAGATCCTTCCAAACAGCAGGATCCTCATCTCTTGGTCCACACATTCTTTTGAATGTGGACCACAGTTTTATTCCATTAGCTGAAGTTGGTGCTTTAGCCTCATACTTGGTCTCTAGCAACCTCCATAGATCAACCAAGTCTTCTCTATCACAACTTGCAAACAAAGATATGAGAGTGGTAAAAGTGTGTACCTCTTTACCATATCTGCCAATCTTCCAAAACCCACATTCATCTTCTTCATAGCTCACAATTGGGTTTCTGGAATCTAATGGTAACACTTGCACCATATCTGAAGCTTCTAATGGTGTGAGCTTGAGGCTCTTTCTTATAACAGCTTCACTTGGATATAGTGGATCCATATCTTTGGGACACTCAAGAGAAATTCCCTTCTTCACTGGTCTGGGAACAAACATAGCTTTCTTGAGCTCCATTTCTTCTGCAAGTTCTTCCTTTCTTTCATCAGAAAGAAGTCTGAGAGTGTTTGCTTCCTGCACTCTCACCCAAATGAGATAAGCCTTGCAATCCAACTCATCAAATGTCAATGCCCTCAACTTCTGGTAAGTCCATCCAACTCCATGACATCTGAGCAACATGCAGTATAACTCCCTTCTATCCCTTTTCAACTCTGAGAGAATATTGCTTGCCTTGTGTTTTATAATTACCTGGCAATCCTTCTGAACTCTAAGAAGAATCTCCAAACCCTATATTTGATCTAAAATTGTCAAGTCTGGATTCTCCATACATCTTTCTTCCCAAGCATTGTACATTTGAACCACCTCTGGCATGTCAAAGTCAACCTGCAATTCCAACTCTCTCAACTTCTCCTCAGCCAACTCATCTCCATACTCAAGTCTTTCTGGTTCTATAATCATCACACTTGAGTCTGAGCTAGCTCCATCACTTCCTTCTTCTGAAGTCACAACAAATGGTGACTCTTTCACCTCCTTTTTATCTTGTTCCATGATTTGTGCAACCAATCTTCTATCAAATTCAACTTGAGCTGCATTCTTTGGAACACTCTCTTCTACCATAATTCCCTTACCCTTATCTGATGGTGCAATTGTTGGTAAGGTAGATGGTGATACCTGTGCAGAAATATCCTTGATGATGGATGATGACTGGGATACATCACCCTCATGTGCAGGTCTGTCAACGCCCAATTTTGTTCTATCAGCGCCCAAAATATTTCTATCAGCGTCCAAATTCTCCTTGTCAACGCCCAAATATCCTGCCTCAGCGCCTTTTGTAACTTCTTCCAACATGGCTGTAAATGATAAATTCAAGTTGGTAGGAGAAACTAAGGACGTATCAAAACCTGTTTGTTTCTTCAAAGTTGTAAGGGCCTCAGCAACATCCAAGGATTGACCATCATGGCTGCCCTTATCACTCAGATTTATTGGATCTTCCTCCCCTTTGGAAGATTCCTCCATACCCCTCCTTGCACTAGCACTCTCCAAAACAAAAATCCTCTCCCTCAATTGCTTGAGTTCAAGGCCTTGTGAGCTGACAACTTGTACTAAGTCTGCATTTTGCTTTTGCAAGCTCATGCAGACTGCCGTCAATTCCATAAGAGTCATTGGTTCCAGTCTGCCCTCTTCTAAAATGGGGATTTGACCTCCCAAGTCAGATTCATTGGGAAAGGATGAGGACTTAATGATGGTGGGACTGCCTTGGCCAGCTTCTAAGCCAGAACCAATAGTCCCAGCCTCATCCAGGGCACCAGCCACACTTGTGGTGGTGGTTCTCTCTGCTACATGGCTAGGACCACTAGAGGAGAACACTCCAGTAGTCCTTTGGCGTTTCATCAACCTATATTCAGGGGGTGTGGAAGATGGTGTGGAAGAATGGGTGGATGTGGGTTGGTTAAGGGGTGTTTGGGTTTGTGAAGGTTGTGTGTCAACGTTGGAAATAGGCACATCAACGCCAACATTTAATGTGTCAGCGTTGAAGGGATCTTGGTCAAGTTGCATATGTTCAGGTGAAGGTAATTCTTCAGGTATTGGGTCAATTTGTGGTTGGGGGTCAATTTGGGGTTGAGGGTCTGGTTGGGGTTGTGCTGCTGCAATAACAGCAAGCATAGCTTGGGTTAAGGGTAGGTCACGATGAGGTGGTGAGTTCATCTTCATAAAAATAGCTTTCTTTTGCTCAGGGATCTTATAAAAATCATTATGATCCCTTGTGCAGTATCCTTGGACATCAAAAACCATTTGTAAAAAACGGGGATAAGCTAAAGTCATTTTGTTCCCCTTATTTTTACACATGCCCTCAAAAATCATTTTAGAATAATTAAATTTTTGCCTAGTTGCAATACACACAATAGCACTGGCAATGGATCTATTGATCTCATTGTGTGCAGTGCATTTGAGACTCAAACATTGAAGGAGGACATGGATGAGGTACTTCCAGGCTGGGGGAAATTCCTGCTTATGATACTTGTTTAAGGTACCTTCATCAGGAAAAGGATATCCCAAAGCCCTAAGCCCTTATTCTATTTCATTAATGGGAAGGGTGGCTATACCATCAGCATCATCAAGATGCAAGGCTTGGCGTACCAAAGCCTCAGTAACCACCCAAGGTCTCCCATGAACAATAGAAGTCAATGAAGTCACTCTATTAACTGTTGAGGAACTAACAGTGTTCCAAAACTGTTTAATATGTGTGACTGGAATGAGTGGTGCATGAGAAAGAGCATACCTTAAAGGGGATGCGTTCAAATACGCCACCATTTGTGTGTATTGGGGAAACAGAGTATCATCAGCTTCAAGATACGCGATCATGTTATGTTGACTTCTGAACCCCAATTCCAAATCTGATGGTCTAAACTTTGGTGCCATTGATGAAAGCTGTTAAATTTAAGTGATGAAGATGAAGTTGATAAGAGAAAATTGTGTTAGAAAAGAATTATAGATACCCTGTTTAAAAATAGGAGCCAAATTTATAGGAGAATAAAATGCATGTGATAGGCCCAAAAATAGGCAAGTATTTTCAAAAAGCAATCATGAAAATATTGAAAAATTATAAGTTTATCTCATGCATTAAATGAAAAGAAACAACTCCCAAAATTACGGCCTAAAAATATGTCAAAAAGTAACAACTGGGTAGGTCCCATTGAGTGTCAACGGTCAAAAATAACCTATCAACGCCCAACGGCTATAATCTTGTCAACGTTTGCCTATAGCCATGTCAGCGTCTAATTTGGTCACAACAACGCTTGGAAAATTCTTGTCAGCGTCCAAAAATAAAAAATGTTTAAAAATGAAAAATGACCTTAACAAGTAATTTATCTTAGAGAAGATAACAAAAAGAGCTGATAATTATTATAGGGCGGCAAGCACTGTCCAGTTATGCACACTTACTTAAGCAAGATAGACATAACAGTCCTCTAGTGTCCCTTGCTAACCAAAACTCTTAACAACCAAGTTACCTTATAAAATTCCTTGTTACTCCCAGGTAAATCCCATAACAAAATTATTCCCAAGTCTCCCAACAGACCACAACCAATTCTAGGCCAAAAATGTCTTGGCAGCATGCATAGTATATCAACTTTGCATGCTACAATGCCTCATGATTTAGTAAAACTAACTCATACTCACCTGTGGACACAATCTAGAATTATGATAAGAGTATCATATGGATACCCAAACATCCTAAAGGTTCCTAAAACCTCCCCTTAAACTATGATACATAAGTTTGCTAAAATCATGCATGAACATAAAAATTTATGTCAAGATAGGAATTAAAAATTCCAACCATCATCCATAAAAAAAACTTGTCCAAATGCTTCTCCAATGATTCATAGGCAACTCTTTATCCAATGGTATACTGCTAACACCATCTGCACATTTAGATTGAAAACCACAAAACTAACATTGTTGCTGACAACGCCCCGATAACACATGACAGCGTTGAAGGAAGCTTTGTCAGCGTTAGACAATTATATTGTTGACAACGTTACAAAAACACTTATCAGCATTCAAGCAACCTTTGTCAGTGTTAGAAAAATATAGTGGAAAACTAAATCATCAATAAGACCAATAACAATGCATCATCCTATACATACTTTTACAAAAAGACTCCAAAACACATATTATGTGAGATTGACCATTCCAATACTTGTTACCAAGTATTGAAACCTCCCAGCATCAAAAGGTTTAGTTAATAAATCTGACACATTTTCCTCAGTGTCAACCCTATCTGGTTGTATTAAACCTTTCTCAAAACAATCTCTTATAAAATGGTGTCTAATTTCTATGTGTTTAGTTTTAGAATGATGTACAGGATTCTTAATGATGCATAAAGTGCTGTTATTGTCAACAAATATCTTGGTATGCATGAAATTATACCCATAGTCCAACAGCTGGTTCTGAATCCATAAAACTTGGCCACAACAAGCAGCTGCAGCAACATACTCTGCTTCAGTTGTAGAATTAGCCACCACTGTTTGTTTCTTGCATTGCCAAGATATCAACCTGCTCCCAAGAAACTGACATCCACCAGTTATGGATTTCCTATCAAATTTATCACCTCCATAATCACTATTTGAATATGCAATCAGCTCCAATGGTGAATCCTTTGGGTACCACAAACCAAGACCAGGATAGCATCTTAGGTACCTAAAGATCCTCTTCACAGCATAAAGGTGACATTCTTTGGGAGTCACTTGATGGCGTGCACAAGCACACACAGCAAACATGATGTCAGGTCTAGAGGCAGTAAGATACATCAAGGATCCAATCATGGATCTATAGTGCCTGACATCAACATCTTTCCCATCTCTAATCTTTCCCCAAGGGTGTTCTCTATCCATAGGAGTAGTAGCCCTCTTTTCATGTGGAGAGAAGCCAAACTTCTTCAAGATCTCAGCCACATATTTATCCTGGTAGATGAAGATACCATCTTCTTTCTGCTGAACTTGTAAACCAAGAAAGAAGTTCATCTCCCCCATAGCACTCATCTTGAATTTGTCTGTCATAAGCTTGGAGAAATCCTCACTCATCTTTGGATCAGTAGACCCAAAAATGATATCATCAACATAGACCTAGACAAGCAACACATCCTTGCCTTTCTTCTTTGTAAACAGTGTCTGATCTATGGTGCCCCTCTTGAATCCATTGTCCACCAAATAGGTAGACAAAGTACCATACCATGCTCTAGGGGCTTGATGAAGGCCATACATAGCCTTTTTGACTCTATACACTTTATCTGGATTCTCTGGATCCTCAAAACCAGGAGGTTGCATCACATATACCTCCTCAACAATAGTTCCATAGAGGAAGGCACTCTTGACATCCATTTGATAGACAGTGAAGCCCATGCAGGATGCATAGGCTAGAAAAATCCTTATAGCTTCAATCCTTGCAACTGGTGCAAAGACTTCCTCATAGTCTATCCCCTCCTCTTGTGTATATCCCTGAGCCACTAACCTTGCCTTGTTTCTGACCACAATGCCTCTTTCATCTCTCTTGTTCCTTAGAACCCATCTTGTCCCTATAGGTCTGACATATCTGGGACAATCAACCAGCTCCCAAACATCCTGAATTGCAAATTGGTGAAGCTCATCCTGCATTGCTTCCACCCAACTTGGTTCTTTGAGAGCATCAAATATTTTCTTGGGTTCCTGTTGTGACAGAAAACAGGCAAACAAACATGCTTGCACAAGAGGGGTATCAACCTTCTTGTGTATATTGGCAATAAACCCACCAAGACCTTGATGAGCTCTTCTGGTCTGAACTGGAGTCATAATATCACCAATGATCTGAGAAGTGGGGTGATTCTTCATTGTGGAAGTGAGAACTCCTCCTTCAAAAAGTCTGGTGTCCTCAACCTCATGCTCCATGTTGCCAATATCTTCTTCATCAGACTCTCTTTCATCAACATGAGGATGAACCTCTTCATATATATTGGAAGGTTCACCTTGTTCAAAAATGGAAGAGAAAAGATGTGCAGAATTGTTGTCAACGCCTGAATTTTGTTTGTCAGCGCTTGGGCTAACAACGCTTGAACTGTTGTTGTCAACGTCTGAACCATCAACGTCTGAATTGGTCTTGTCAGCGCTAGATTTGCCTTTGTCAGCGCCTGAAGGACCCTGCATGTTTGTATCTGGTGGTGCTTGGAGACCACCATTATCTTTACCAGCAGCAGCAGCAGCAGCAAAAGCATCTGTCCAAATGGGAATGGGAACATATTCTTGGATAGGAGATGTCTTTTCTGCTTGTGATCCAACCTTTTCATGAACCTGAGTACCTGAAACATCAACAACTTGTTCCTCCATAACATTTGAAGATACCTTCACAATGTCTGGATTAGTGACAGGCATATAATTTAAAGTTCTAGATAAAGGTTCCAAGTCAAACAACCAATTAGGACCACTTTCAGGATCACTAGGTTTATTTTCTAAAAACCTAACATGTACTCTTTCAAGTATACGTTTTTCTTCTTTAAGATAAACCCTATATCCCTTGCTCTGCACTGAATACCCCATGAAGTAACCCTCATCACCTTTTGCACTAAATCTCCCTAAGGCATCACTAGTGTCTAAAACTACTACATGACAACCAAAAGGTCTGAGAAAATCAATATTAGGTTTTCTACCCCAAAGTAACTCATAAGGTGTTTTGTTCTGAATTTTGTTAACTAATACTCTATTTTGAACATAACAAGCTGTATTAACAGCCTCAGCCCAAAAGGCTAAGGAAAATGAGCATCAGCCAACATTGTTCTGGCTGCTTCAATTAGGGTTCTATTTTTCCTCTCAGCAACCCCATTTTGTTGTGGGGTTCTAGCAATACTAAATTGCCTAGTAATTCCTTTCCTGGCACAGAAATCATCTAGCTTCTTATTCCTAAATTCACCACCATTATCACTCCTAAGTATTTTAACTTCATTGCCAGACCTCTTCTCAATCTGAGTGATAAAATCAATTAGAATATCAGCTGTGTCACTCTTCATAGGTAGAAAGAATGTCCAAGTAAACCTAGAAAAGTCATCTGTGATAACAAAGCAATATGACTTACCATTCAAACTTTCTATATTGGTTGGACCAAAGAGGTCCATGTGTAGCATATGAAGAGGTCTAGAACTAGTATGTACCTGTTTGGACTTGAATGAGACCTTGTGCTGCTTGCCTTTAAGACATGCAACACAAGAGTGGTCATTGTGGAAGGCCTTCTCAGGCAAACCATCAACCAAACCAAGTCTCACAAGCCTATTTATATTTTTAAAATTTATGTGCCCTAGTCTCCTGTGCCACAAATTACTCTCATTTACTGAAGCTTTAGCATAAAAACAAGACATATTATTATTCATTTTAATCCTATTCAAATTCACATTATATATGTCCTTATGCCTAGGTGTTCTATAATCAATATATTTCTCATCAGGGATCTTATAATCCTTGCTTAACACCAAACACTCAGTATCAGTAAACAAAACTTTATTTTTGTTATCACAAACTTGTGATACACTAAAAAGGTTGTAATCAAGTTCTTTTACCAGAAAGACGTTCTCAAAACGCAAATTCTTGGTGAGAAGGGTTCCTTTGCCTATGATAGTACCATATCCGCCTCCAAAGTATACCTTATCACCATCCTTAATGGGAGTGAAGTTGGTCAAGTAGTCTTCCTTCCCTGTCATGTGCCTTGAGCATCCACTATCCCAATATCCATAATCATTGACCTGTCTTTGAATGCCCTGCACATAAAGAAAACAAATTAGTTTTCTTTGGGAACCCAAGTCTTAAAAGACTTGGATTCATCTGGTTGTTCAATAAGAACAGACTTAGTTCTCACAACAACCCCATTCTCATCCTTCTTAGGATGAAATACCCAGTTAACCCCAATAGGTTTTGTAATGACCTTTGAAATGTAATTAAATCTGTTGCAGGTCATTGAAATCCCATTATCATTAGGGTTTTGATCTTTCTTGGGTCTCTATGTTAAGCTTGAAGAAGCTTTAGACCCCTTACCCTATGGTTGCAAATATTTAGGTCTGGTCACGTTTCTGTCAGCGTTGGAATTGGTCTTGTCAACGCTGAGATTACCCTTGTCAGCGTTGAACCTAGGGTTTGCTACAGAAACCCATTGCCTATTTGACCAGGTGTTTATCTTTTGAAATGGTCTTTGTCCATGAGTGTTAGACCCTCTAGTAAAGAATGGGGCAGGTCTAATCACTTGTGGACTTTGCTGCACACAAGGTCTGGGTCTGACAACCTTTGACTTCCTAACAACGTTGACTTTGTTCCTGTCAGCGCTGAAATTGTTCCTGTCAGCGTTGGCTTTGGGAGCGTTGACACACTTGTATGCCAAGTGTGAAAAGCTACCACAAGTGTAACAAGCTTTTCTAGACACAACCTTAGGTCTAGAAGAGAAGAAGCTTGTTCCATTATTGCTAACTTGGCTCTTGGGTGACCTAGTATTCCTATACATCTCTGCATATTTAATGCTAGGTTTTCTATCAGTGTTTGAGCCTAGGTCAACAGCTTTACCAGTGACTGGGTTTGTAACCTTAATGGGAGTTGACTCATTGGGACTTTCACATAGCAAGCCACCCTTAACAAACAAAGTAGGGTTAGCTTTCTTCCATTCATTCAGGTCAGTCAACTTTTGTTGGTACTCTTCAACTGGAATGACAACTCTTGGTGGAGGAATGAATTCCTCCTCTTGGAATTATGGCAAATCAGTCCAAGATAAGTCCTTTTGCTGGACACCATAGAAGTCACCAGCTGGTGGTGGAACCAAAGAGTAATCATTCATCCCAATCCCAGTCATGTCCTTAGGATCCCTTTGTTTACCCACACAGTCTCCTAGGGTTTGAGTGGCTCTATCAAATCTTTGAATTTTAAGGCCAACATTGTCTTTATTCTTAATGGCCTCATCTAATTTAGCCTGTAACTCACCATTAACCCTTTCCATGATGTTTCTAATATCCATACTAGCCTCTAACTCATGTTTTAAGATATTTATTTTATCTTTTAAGTCAAATTCCATTTTCTTGTATTCAGAAACGGTTTTCTCAGTTTCAGTGAGGGCTACTTGGTAATTAGACAATTTGCACTTTTCAGTACTCACGTCACTCATTAATCTTAACACTTCTTTGTTAAGTTTCTCAGTGTTTAACCTACAACCTTTACTACAAAAAGCATCATTGTATACCTCATTATCAGATGAAGAGGAGGAGTGTGCTATGAGAGCATATTCAACATGCTCTTCTTCTTCAACCTCAGCAACCAAAGCTTTATCCTCTTCAACATTCTTAGCCAGAAAGCTCCAATCCCATCCCATACCATCAATTCCTTGAACTGCAACCATGGCTTTGGAATCCTGAGCTTTAACAACCTGACTTGAGGGTTTACCAGCATCATATCTTCTAGGAGATCTGCATTCCCTCATGAAGTGCCCCATACGATGACAGTTGTAGCATTCAACTTTGGATTTGTCAAATCCAGCTGTGTCTTTTGCATTGAAGTTCATCTTCTTCTTAAACCTTCTGTTCCACCTGTTTGCTCTTATACTAGCAAGAGCCATGTTCCACTTAATGTCCATCTCTTCCAAGTGCTCATCACTTATCTGCTCAAGGTCCTCATATGTAATCACTAAACCATTGGGCAAAGAAGCAATATAAGCACATACAGTATCCAAATCTAAACCAGCATGTTTAACTCTTGGGGACTCACTCTTGAATGTGTCAGCGTCTGAATAGGAGACGTTGACAGGACTTGTTCCAGCGCTGACATATGATGATCCAGTAACTGGATGCATGTAAGAGTCCTTCTAATTGAATTGACCTTCACTATGAGAGAAGAAGGCCATGTTACTGGTGGAAGACTTGCTTCCATGCTCTAAAAGAGTTTCATCTTCCAGCAACCTTAGTTTGTTTTAGATGTCATCAAACGAGGAACTCTTATAAGTATTGTTGGCAAGAATAGATCTTGCCTCAATCTTCCATGCCTCACCAAGACTTTTAAAAAAGGTAGCATTAATGTCGACATCACCAAGTTGTGTCCCCATGAAGTACAACTTGCGTGTAATGTCAAGCAATATGCTTCTCACACTACTCAGTTTCTCATTGGGTTGAGCTTTGAAGACAGCATACTCATGCATGAGTTGCTTTTTCTTCTCTTCCTTAGTGTCTGCATTGCCACCATATGCAACTTCAAGAGCTTCCCAAAGGTTTTTAGCAGATTCATAGCCTCTATATTTATGCTGGTTCTCTTGTCCCAAAGAGAATTTCAGAATAATTAGGGCTTTCATGTCGACCCTTTTCTTTGTTATGTCTTCAGCAGCCACAACTCTACCATCTCTAGGTTTTTCTTTCTTATCCTCTTTAGAACATCCAGCAACAGCTGATCTTTGAGCAATAACATTAGCAATCTTTTGGGCTTTATCGAATGTGTTTTCATATTCAATAACCTCCCAGAGTGTGTAGTCATAGATTCCCAGATATTGCTCAAAGTTGAATTTCCACAGATCAAAGTTGGTTGCATCAAGCATGGGAATCTTGATGTTTGGTAAATATGAGGAGGAGGAGGTTATTGCTTCAGACATGATGTTGTTAGGGTTTTTGAGAAAATTAGGGTTTTGGTGATTTTTAGTGTTCTTGTGTTCTTTAAGATCAAAAGTTCCTCAAAAATCTCTAATACCACTTGTTGATCCCAAACTTAGATCGATTTAGCTTTATGTATACGAGATTAGATCAAGTAATACACTTTGAGAAACCTTTGTATATGCTTATGAATCTAAGTGTTATGCGGAATTTAACACTTAAACAAGAACACACAATGATATAAACAAACTTTCACTTTGATTAATGATATCAAACTTGCTTACAACGAAAGTAGTTTACGAATGAAAACTTATATCAAACATTAACCTAAAGGTCTTCTTTTATAGACATAAGAAGCCTTGTACAATAATCTACGTATCAGCTATTCTAGGTAAAGATAAATATAGAAAATACATTGTTGTTCCTATCTTTACTAGAAGTAATCTAGAATACAATAAACGCGTAGAGTATATCTTCCCATCAGTGCTTGTCTTCAATGTGTCAACACTTGACTTTATCTTGTCAACGATTGAGCTGTCAGCGCTTGTTTTGTTCTTGTCAACGCTTGTTTTACTCTTGTCAGCGCTCAAGTGATCTGGCCTTAATTTATTCCCAACATTGAGGCTGTGAATACAGCCTGCTATGTTTAGAATATAGATTTGGTCAACAAAATCCAAAATAAGACACCTTATGAGCTATTTTGGAATAGGAAACCCAACATAGGTTTTCTTAAACCCTTTGGATGTCATGTAGTGATATTGGATACTAGTGATGCCTTAGGAAAGTTTAATGCAAAAGGTGATGAAGGTTACTTTGTGGGTTATTCTATGTATAGTAGAGGGTATAGGGTTTACAACAAGAAAGAAAAACGCATTCTTGAAAAAGTGCATGTTAAGTTTTTAGAAAGTAAACCTAGTGATCCTGAGAGTGGACCAGACTGGTTCTTTGATTTTGAACCATTATCTAGAACCTTGAATTATATGCCTGTCAGTAATCCAGACATTGTGAAAAGGGATTCAAATGTTGTGGAAGAACCTATTGTTGAAATTGCAGGTAAACAGGTTGCTAAGGAACAAGGATCACATGTAGTTAAGTCAGACCCCATACTTGAGTATGTTACCATTCCTATATGCACTGATGGGTTTGCACAAGCTTCTGCTGCTATTGAAAAGGAGGAAGAAGGGCCACAAGAAAAGCCAGTTGATAAAAACATGCATGCATCTTCAAGCGCTGACAAAGCCAGTTCGGACGTTGACAAGTTAAATTTAGACGCTGACAACTTAGACGCTGACAACCTGTTTGGACATTTATTCTCTTCCAATACTTTTGAACATGGTGAACCTTACATACTCAATCAAGAGGTTCATTCCAGTGAAGATGGGAGTGAAAATGAAGATGATATTGGCAACATGGAATCTGATATAGAAGACAACACACTATTTGGGGGAGGAATACTTACACAGGTGGCCAAAAATCATCTGTTGATCCCTTTGGTTGGATCTATATTCTATTAAGAATTAGTATAATAGTTTATAATCAAACTAAAACACTTTGAGCACTCTTACTAACACTAAATAAGTTATGCAGAATCTAACTTATAAAGCATAGAAGAACAAAATTACTTTTAACTATTCGATTCTCTTATTAATCGACTTGTATGAGGTACATGAAAGACATTGTACCTATGTTCCTTTTATAGAGTAAGGAACCCTAGAAACCTTAGAATATTCTATAAAGATAACTATATCACAGACGATATATTATTAATATTCTAACTATTTAGGTATATCACATAAGATATACTCTAACTATAACTATGACATATCTAATACAAGATATATTCGTCCTAATCATCATAGCAGTACTTACTTTATAAGTAGCAGTACTTACTATGTACCGCGTTAACACTAACGGTACTTACATAACACTAACAGTAATTGGAATACACTAACGGTACTTGACACTTAACAAATAATTCCCAACAATCCTCCCCTAAACAAGAAATGATAACTTGTTGTCTTCTTGTTTCTCTTGTACTGGATGTATTAAAAATACATGTCTTCAGTCTTTCCTTCATCCTTGGATTGAACTTGGTAATTTGTTTTTGTATCCAACTGAATGTAGCCAAACACTTCAAACATAGATCTTCTTCTGATAAGATAATCTTCAAACATTATGAGCATCATCTTTGTCTTCAAACTATGATCTTCTTGTGTCTTCTAAACATTCATTCATCTTTGCAGCATCAGTTATTGTCTTCTTGAGTTTATTCCTTTAACTCTTTGATCATAAGTCTTTCTCTTGATTTGATGATAACAAAACCTTCTAAGTATTATATCTTTTAATACTTCTTTGCCTGCAATCTTCATACCTGAAATAAAACAATTAACAACAAACACCAATCTGTATTGGCTTCATGATTTTTAGCAAATCACCAGCTATCAACGGATTTGATAAATTCTTTACCAGTTAGTCGTACACTTTGGAATAGCCAATACTTTATTCACAAAGAATAACGTGTAATGAAAACCTTACAATTTTTGGTAAATTGTCAACCATCAACGGATTTGATGTAGTCTTTACCTAGTACCGTTTGTCTAGGACTAACCAACTCTTTGTCTCGAAACAAGGTGAGTTAGAACCATATAGTTTTTAGCAAACTATCAGCTCTTAACGGATTTGATAAGTCTTTACCACAAACCGTTTGCTTATGGACTAGCCAGTTCTTATGTGTGTTAGACATGGTGAACTGAGAACCATTTATGAAGTGTGACTGAAAGTCAAACACTTAAGATTCTTTCTCAGCTTCTTCCTCATCTTTCAAATCCTTGATTTGTTGTTTAACCATTTTGATCAATTCCAAAGCATCAGCAGACTCTTCTGTAACTTCTAATTGTTGTTCTAACATCCTTTCAAACAGTTTTCTTTTGAAGGGGTAAGTTTTCTCTTGCAGCATATAGTATGTAACATCATCTACATCCAAAATATGCAATCCACATGACCTGTAACATCTCCAGTAACTAGGAACCTGGTCCTCTAATACCTTCAACATTTCTTGATCACAGTTGTATGGCTCATACATAAAGAGAAATTCCCTATATAATAGTGATACTTCAGTTTTACCTGCACTGGCTTCTTGAACTAACCTTAAAAGATCTTGAATATCTTGTCTGTCAAGAATGTGAAGAATATCTTCCAACTGTCTGAATATTCTTGTTGTGCCATCAGTTCTCTGAATTCCATGAGCTTCAAGTCCTGGATCTGTAGAGTAAATCCACTTAACAATGGATGCTCTTTTTCAGAAAATCTCTGTATCAATACATTGATCTTCAAATTTCACAATCTTCAAGTACTTCCTTAAGCTCTCATCATCATCACTATCTTCTACTGTAGTTTTAGCTCTCTTAGCTTTCTTCTTTAGCTTTGTTGATTTTTTCCTTTTAACACTCTTGGAAATTCCCTCAAGTTCTGTTGAAAACTCTTCCAAGCTTGTATGTACCGTTTCCTCAGTATGTACTGTTGTATGTATTGTTGACTGTGTATGTACTGCTTGTACATTTTCAGTCTGAGCAATACCTTGAGTTTCAACTCCTGTATTCATTCTTTGAGCAGTCTCTTCCTCCCTTAAACTTACTTTCTCCTTTCTATTCTTCCTCACATAAGTGGTCTTGATAGGTGGAGATGTACTTGTAGGTTCAGCAGTACTTGGCTCAATTCTAGGAGTACTACCAAATTGTCTTTGTTGTTGCAGATGTTTCTTGAATTCTTCAACAGCTTTCTTATCTGCTTCAGATCCAATCTCAACAAAATTTAATTCAGTCCTCTTACTTTGCTCATACAAAGTCTTGATTTCTTCAAAATTCTTCTTGACCAGCTAAATATGAGTAAATCCTTTTACTTTCTTTAGAAAGTTCATCATCTGATTTCTAATCTGCATAGTAGTTAGAGGCTTAATCTTTTCTTTCCTTCTCTTTTCAGCAAAGAATCTTTGTTGCTCCCTTACCAGATCATCAATCAGTTTTGATTTCTCTTCTTCATCATATGCATCTCTCACTTCAGCTATCAATGAGTCTGCAAGAAGCTCACTAGCATGTATCTCAGCTCGAATTCTATCATACTCTTGTATGTTCCATTCTTGCTGTATCCTTTTAGCTTCTAGCAAATCTTGCTTTGCTGCAAGTTCTTCCTGCAATTCATTTTCATGAATTTGTGCTTGCATTCTATAAGCAAATTCCTCATCATGGTCTATTTGATTAAATATGTACATGACTTTGTTTATATCATCATTTGAATCACTTTCATCCTCAGATTCTGACAATAATTGCTTCTTCCCCTTATCCTTTGGTTTTATCTTAGGTAACTTCTTCTTCAGCTTGGCAGCTACTTCTTCATTAGCTAACTGTTGAATGACTATACCTTTTGCAAGGTGTGAAGCTTGAACTTTCTTACCTTGAATTTGATCCTTTGTGGCAAGAACTTCTTGTTGTGTCTTTTTCTCCACTTCTGCTTGCTTAGTCTTCTTAACTAAATTCTTCTTTAAATCAAGCAGCAATTGGGCTAAAGTCCCATTTTCTCCAAAAGAAGTTTGACTTTCTAGTGAAGGATGATCACCAGCGGTACTTGCAATCGGCTTAGTTGACTTAACAGTACTTGGGTCTTCAACAATGTCAGCAGTACTTGCAGTCAGCTTAGTTGGCTTAGCAGTACTTGGATCTTCAACAATGTTGACTTCACAAGTATTAGACACACTTTTTTCTTCAATCACTTGTGTATCCCTAGATACTTTTTCTTCCATAGAAGCCATCATATCAACTTGCACTTCTTCAGTCTTATCTGATTTATTTGTTTATGGTGATGGAGCAGGAAACTGAATAGAAATTTCCTCTAACTTCTCATAGAAAGCACTCCAATTAGCTTGAAGTGGTGACTGAACTGATGGTTCTGGCTGAGTTGCCAATGTTTCTGCAACTTGTGGCTCCTCTGGTTGATTTACCAATTTTTCTTGAACTTATGGTTCCTCTAGCTGAGTTACCAACATTTCTTGAACTTGTGGTTCCTCTGGAGTAGGTTGTGGGTCTTGCTGTTGAATCTCCAGATCTAATGGTCCATCCACACCAGTCTCTAAACTAGTTCCATCTTTATAAGTCCTTATGACATCTTCATCCAATTCAAAATTGATGTCATTTCCAGAGATCCTTGTTTGATTATCAGAAGAAGGTGGTTGTTTTTCATTATTCCTTCCATATTCTTCATTATTCCTCCCCTATTTGGTTGCATTCAATTTCCTTTTCTTGTGGTTCCTGAATCTTTGCTTCCTGATTGCAGATTTCTAAACAGATCTATATTGCCTCATCCAAGATGACACTTTGTTCCTTAACTTGAGTAGTCTAGCTTCCAATTCAGCAATTTTCTTGTCTTGAACAAGCTTTTCTTTCTGCAATACTTGTACCTGTTGGGACAAACATGTACACAAAGCAGTTAAATTTGCAACATCCACCACCTCTGGTGCTTGTGCTTGTGGTGAACCACTAGCAGCAATAGAAGCAGCAGGTGTGTGGATCATCTCATCAGTGTTTGGTTGAATACCAACATTATGAGAAGAAGATTGTGAATCTTCTAGAGAGTGAGAGCTCTGGTGAGAAGGAGTTTGCTGAGAAGCACTAGCATTGCTAGGTTCCTCACCTTCTTGATTGGCAGGTTGGGCTAACATATGAGCAAACAATGGTGTTACTGTTCCTGTAAAGGCATTGCCTTGTTTGGTCAAGAAAGAGAAAGTTCTCTTTGTGAATGAAGGAACATCCCATGTATCAGTTAATGCTGGTAGGTTAGGTATTTGGTCACTAACTAAAGTCTGAATGAATCTAGGATACATTAAAAACTTCTTAGTCCCTTCCAAATTCCTAGTCATGCCTTCAAAAATTAATTTTGAAAAATTAAAAACCCTGTTATTTGCTAGACAAATACCAGCAGATGCCAATGCAGCAGGTATTTGATCAAAAGATGTACTTTTTAAACTTAAACAGTGAATAATTACATGAAAAAGCAATTTCCATTGAGGTGAAAATGATGCTTTAAAGAAAGTAAGACTTTCCCTACCACCCCCATAGCCCATGGCTGCAAGGCCATCATGAATCTCTGTATTATTAAGCATACTAAGTCCATTTTTGTCATTAAGTCTCAAACTTGCTCGTAGCAGTACCTCGGTGACATATATATTCCTATGATTCACCCTAGCCTTAATGCAAGGTTGATCAAAACGAGTACCTAACACAGCAGTATCCCAAAATTGTTCAACAGTGGGTATAGAGACAACTGGACTTACAGTGAGTGCGAAGTGAACATGACTTCGAGATAGGAAACCAAGCATCTCATGGAAACCAAGCATCTCATGGAAACCAAGAGAGTCATAATTCGTAGCAAGATTTGCAACCAATTTATGCTTAGAGATTACTTGTAAAGTAGCCATTAGTATTTTTGATGATCAAAAGATTAGAGAGAAGGTTATAGAATCAAGAGATAAAAATAAAGATTAGGTGAATCAATTGTGTAATTGGGGTAAGTATTTAAGTAAATAACAAACCCAAGCGCGAAGAAACCGACAAATTTACAAAAGAGACCCTTAACGGTACAACGGACATGTAGCGGTACATGGAACATAAGCGGTACTTGGTTTTGTGCTAGCGGTACTTGGAGTGACAACGGTACCTCACAATTTTGACCAGTTCATGCTTTCCACTAGACATGTAACCTCTTTTATCTTTTTCTATAAACCTGCAATAACATCAAAAACACAAAACATAGCCTATACAATAAAAATTATAAAAATTTGTACAGCTATTACCTCCCCTCAACATATGCAGCATGTTATTGGTTGAGCATACCAATGTGTGTCACCAAGAATTCGAATATTTTTGCATCAAATGCCTTGGTCAACAAATCAGCTACATTGTTGTCTGTATGAATCTTCAAGACTTGAATAAGCTTTTTGTCATAAGCATCTCTTATAAAGTGATGTCTTATTTCAATATGCTTAGTCTTGGAGTGAAATACAGGATTCTTGACAATGCATATAGTACTTTCATTATCAATGTAAATCTTGGTGTTCATGAAGTTAAACCCATAGTCAAACAATTGATTTTGAATCCAAAGTACTTGTGCACAGCAATGAGCAGCAGCTACATATTCAGCTTTAGTTGTAGAAGTAGCAACAATGGTTTGCTTCTTACACTGCCATGATATGAGTCTTCTGCCTAGGAATTGACAACCTCCTGTTGTGGATTTCCTATCATGATTTGCTCCAGCATAATCACTATC
The DNA here is from genome assembly GCA_025667525.1 of Glebionis coronaria. Lineage (NCBI taxonomy): Eukaryota > Viridiplantae > Streptophyta > Magnoliopsida > Asterales > Asteraceae > Glebionis > Glebionis coronaria. The sequence goes on from CM046876.1 coordinate 104,420,295, forward strand.
TAAGTAAGCTTCCAATTCAAAGGTAGAATCTCTAGGATACCATAATCCTAAATTAGGTTGACTTTTAAGATATTTAAAAATCTTTTCACATCATATAGATGTGACACCTTTGGATGAACTTGGAATCTTGAACAGGCACACACAGCAAACATTATATCTGGTCTTGAAGCAGTAAGATACATCAATGAACCAATCATTGATCTATAGAGATGAATGTCAACATCTTCTCCATGTTCATCTTTTGATAAAGATTTATTGGCTTCAAAAGGTGTGCTTGTACTCCTTGTATCCATACATGAAAATTTCTTTAAGATTTCAGCAATATATTTGTCTTGGCTGATAAATATTCCATCTTTCCTTTGTTTGACTTGTAGTCCCAAAAAGAAATTTAGTTCTCCCATAGAACTCATTTGAAATCTTCCTTTCATCAAAGCTTCAAACTCTTCACATCATGTCTTCTTGGTAGAACCAAAAATGATGTCATCAACATAGACTTAAACTAGAATGATGTCTTTGGCCTTTTTCTTGATGACCAGAGTTTTGTCAATGGTTCCTCTCCTATATCCATGTTCTAGCAGAAAGTTGGATAAAGTTGCATACCAGGCTCTTGGAGCTTGATGCAGACCATAAAGTGCTTTGATGACTTTGTAGACTCTATTAGGGAATTTAGGATCTACAAAACCTGGAGGTTGTGAGACATATACCTCCTCTAAAATAGTATCATATAGAAAGGCACTTTTAACATCCATTTGATAGACTATAAATCCCATATATGATGCAAAGGCTAAAAATAACCTAATGGCTTCTATCCTTTCCACTGGTGCAAAAACCTCATCATAGTCTATCCCTTCTTCCTGTCTATATCCATGAGCAACAAGTCTTGCCTTGTTCCTCACAACAACCCCTCTTTCATCCTTCTTGGTCCTGAAGACCCATCTAGTACCAATTACTCTTTTACTTGAGGGAAGATTCACAAGAATCCAAACCTTTTGTAGCTCAAATTGTGTTAATTCTTCTTGCATGGCATCTACCCAACTTTCTTCATCAAGAGCCTGAGAGATGTTTTTGGGCTCTACTTGAGATAAGAAACAGGAAAACAAACAATACTGAGTATCTTTATGATTTGTTCTCTACTGTTGTTTGACATAACTCACTAGTGCATGAGTTTCAATATTGGTTTGCAGTTGTCTTCTGGTTTGTACAGCAGATTTTGGATCACCAATAATCTGTGTAGCAGAATGGTTGTTGTTGACTTTATAAGTGGGAATAGAACTGACTGGAATTTCTATTTCCAAATTGTTGAAATTGGTTACTGCACCCTGCTCATCATAGGAAGCTTTGGAGAAGATTCCTTCAGCTGGACTGGCATATAAGTCTTCATCGTCCAATGCTTGCAAAATCTCTTCTAGTGAGTCAGCAGATTTAGCAGATTTTGACTTAGCAGTACTTGCAGATGAAGTACCGCTAGGTATAGTATGTACTGCTGAGTGTTGTGACTCAAAAGACTCTTCTCCTGAATGCTTATTAGCAGATGTAGCATTCTTTTCTTGATCATGAAGCCTTTGAAGCTCCTGGGAGGCTTGATCATCATTTGATGGCATGGTTTGCATCTTGGGAGTTGCAGACATGGGAGTAACAGTAGGCATGTTTGGCACATAGATATGAACATCTTCATTTGATGAAGAAACATCTTCTTGAGTACCTGCATTAGTTGCACTTGTCTCCTCGCCTGCATTGTTAGTTTGACAATCCTTTTGCAAAGAGTAGTAATCCATGGAGTTAGTTAGGTAATCTAAATCAAACATCCAAGCATAACCTATTCCTGGAACATTGGGTTTATTTTCTAAGAAATTGACATGAGCATTTTCTTCAACTTTCTTAGTTGCTAGATTGTAAACCCTATATGCTTTACTTTGCAATGAATATCCTACAAGATATCCTGGATCAGACTTTCCATCAAACTTTCCCAAATAATCAAGAGTATTCAGTATGGACACATGACACCCAAAAGGTTTTAAATGACTTATGTTTGGATTTACATTAGTCAAGAGTTCATAAGGTGTTTTGTTTTGAGGCTTAGTTACTAGGACTCTATTTAACACATAACATGCAGTATTGATTGCTTCTGCCCAAAAGGTATTTGGCAAAAGTGAATCAGCCAGCATAGTTCTAGCAACCTCAAAATGTCCTATTCTTCCTTTCAGCTACTCCATTCTCTTGTGGAGTTCTAGGATTACTAAATTGTCTTTTAATTCCTTTAGACCTACAGAATTCATCAAAATCAGCATTCTTAAATTCTGTTCCGTTATCAGTCCTAATGATTAAAACCTGTTTAGTGAACTGTTTTTCAACTAAAGTGATAAAATCCTTTAGTAATTCACTTGTTTCACTTTTAAGGGCTAAAAAGAAAACCTAATTGAATCTACTATAATCATCAGTTATGACTAGACAAAAGGTCTTATGACTAATGCTTCTTATAGAAACTGGACCAAATAAATCCATATGCAAGAGATGCAAAGGTTTTGTCACAGTGTTTACAGTCTTGGTCTTACAAGAGGCTCTATGTTGTTTACCTTTTTGACAAGCAGCACATGTGAAATCATTTTGAAAAGATTTGTTAGGTAGACCTCTAACCAAATTCCTTTTTACCAATCTATTAAGATTCTTGAAATTCACATGACCTAACCTTCTATGCCATAAGTTTGACTCATCTAAAGAAACCTTAGCTAGCAAACATGTAATACCACCTGTTGGAGTAATAGTATGAAGATTAAAGGTGTACATATTTTCTTGCCTGGGTACTTTAAGCAGTATTTGAGATTCCTTGGGCATCTCAAAGTCTTTGGACAACACCAAGCAGTCTTTGTCTGTGAATAGCACCTTGTTCTTCTTATCACACATTTGTGATACAGAAAAGAGATTGAACTCATTCAATTCTTTTACAAAGAAGACATCTTCAAATTCCAACTTCCCTGTGTTGATTTTCCCTTTGCCAGTGATTCTACCTTTGCTACCCCCAAAGGCTGTTGGACCTCCTCTAAATTCTTCAAATTCAGCAAGAAAATCTTTGTTCCCTGTCATGTGTCTTGAGCATCCACTATCTACAATTCCTTTATTTTTTAATTCATCAATGAGATGCCCCTGCACACAAATAAAACTCATTAGTTTTTAACAGGGACCCAAGCCACATTTGGCTCGGATCTTGTGGGACCTACACATTTAAGAGTTTGTACTGAAGCATTTCCAGTAATTCTACTTTTACTCTTATACTTCATGGTTTCATTTATGTAGTCAAATTCATAGGGTGACTCTATGTGTTTTGACTTTTTTGACTTAAGTACTGCTTTAGCGGTACTTGCTTTAACACATGGTATATCTCTTTTAGGAACCCACATTTGTACTGGTTTGTTCTTGTCCTTACTTCTAGGTGTTTTAACTTTTTCAAAAACTTTCTTAGAAGTCTTGGAGAACATTGGTTTTACATACTTGAAACCAACAGTACTTGAGTTTGGTCTAGCAGTACTTGTAGGTTTAGACTTGTCGGTACTTGGTTTACCAGACTTTAAAGATACAAGTCCTTGCTTCATAAGTACTGCCCTAGGAACAAAACTTTTGGTAGGATTATTTTTAACTTGTTTAACTACCCTTGTGTGATCAAACTTATGTTTGTCATCTTTAAGTTTCTGTTTCCTATAACCCTGTGCATTTTTCCCATTACTGTTTTTTATGACCCTTTGTGTAGCCTTCTGTTTCACAATTTTATCTTCATGTAATGTACAGTTTTTGATAAAATGACTTAGACTACCACAAACATAACATCCTTTTCTTCTTAAAGAAGACCCAAAAGGTTGTTTTGACTTTACTTTTTCAAAACCTAGCCCACCCCTTTTGGTTTTAGTATATTGTTCATTGTTTTCCAATATCTTGTTAGGAGTTTTTACCTGCTTGGGAGCAGAACTAGTCTTAGATTCCTCAGAAACAAAGTTGTTCATTAAAGGTGGATAAACAATATTCTTGGTCACATCCGTATTTTCTTGAGACACAGTACTAGAGTTAAAGACATTATTAATCTTAGTTTCTTCTGACTCTATACTAGTATCATTACCAGAGGGCATGAAAATTCCTGATACTGGTGGAGGAACTACCTTCATTCCTTCAGCATATCTATCATTTCCAGGTGTATCATCTACCTCACTAGAACTATCAAAAATCCCTTTTGATAAGTCTTTGTTAGTTAAGGTTATCCCAAGTTGATCCTTAATATATCCTAATCATGTTTTATCATAATACCCCATTTGTGAATTAATCAATTTTCCCAATCCCTTAGAGGATTGTTGCCAATGACTAATCACTTCCCTCTCATTACAAAGACTGGTTTTTAAAGCTTCATTTTCTGAATTTATTTTTAAAAGTTGTCTTTCAAAAGCTTTTATTTCCACATCTTTTTCCCTCATTTGAAGAGTCAAAATCCTTATTTTCTCTTCATAGTTTTGTTGAGCCTTTTTGTACAAAACTATATTTTCTTCTAATTTAACAACACCCTGTTTGAAAGCCTCTACTTCTATAGTGCATGTGTTAACCTTTTGATATTGTTCCTCTAGTTCTACTTTTAGACTATTAAATTTAAGAATACAATCTTTAGAACAAGGATGTACCTCAGTATCTTCATGTGAGAGAGCCATTAATCCAATCTCTTCTTCTTCTTCTGCCTAATTCACCACTCCATCTACAGTAACCAATGCTTTGGTTCCTTTAGGACTCCTGATGTTTCCTTTTGGGAAGCTTTCAGTTATTCTTGGACTGGTTCTATAGCTGTTCTTGGACTTCTGGTTGCTAGTCTCAGCTTTATCTCTATTGCATTCTCTTGCAAAGTGTCTGTTAATGCAATAATGACTAAAAACGTTACTTGCATTTTTCGGTCTCGCTTAGTTTTGATTACGACAATATGTAAAAACAAGCATTTACGAAAACAACGAAAAACGAATTCTTGAGTTCAAGTATTTTTCATTTTACCCTTTTTCACTTAAGGTATGGATAAACAAGTACTAACCTTAATCAAGTGATCAAGTGATTTAATCTTTTCTTAAAACTCACTTTTTATTAAATGTGACAAGTTTTTATTAAACTTTATTTTTAAGAAAATGTTTTATTAAATTAATTATTTGAAATTTAAAAACGGCATATTCTTATTTTGTTAAGAATATCCTTTCAGGATATTTTTATACCCAGATAAGACCTCCACCACTAAAGGAAAAAAAGGAGCGGAGTCTAGTCCGGCGGTACCTTAGCGCCTAGGCGGTACCTTATCGATAAGGTACCGCGGGCTGTGATAAGGTACCGCGGGCAGATATAGCCGTTGGCTCCTTTATCCTTTAAATAGTGGACCATTCTCAGCTTTTCACCTTACCTCTTTTGCACATTCATTTACAGATTCAAACCCCTTCTTTAATCACTCAACTCTTTGATCATTTGTTTGTTTATTACTTGTTTAAGAAGTGAATCTTGTTCTTCCATCCCTTCCTCTCCAAGTGCAAAGAGAAGAACACTATCCTAGTGAAGTGTTGAGTCCACCACCAAAGATCCATTGAAGATTAATTTTTATATACTTGTAGTTGTGTCATAGTTGTGAAGATCCAAGTAGTTGTGTCTATTTGGAAGTTGTGTATGTACTAAGTATAGTTATGTAGATTGGTCCTAGCTACGATTAGGGCTCGACTTTTAGCTTAGAGTCGGAAATTGGTTAAGCGACATGTACGGTTTTCTCCACCATAAGGAGCTTGTTGTGTAGTAAACTCTCGAGTAAGGATTACTCGAGGAGTGGAGTAGGAACGAGGAGTGAGCTTCGTTGCCAAACCACTATAAATCCTTGGTGTTCAGTTTGATCTTTCTTTACCCTTAACTCTTTACATTCTTTATTCTTTTTGCATATACATGTGTTAATATTAGATTAGCTACACTATCATTCTTTATTCTTTGTGGATATATTTTTGTTAGTATTAGTTTAGCTACACTATCATTGTTCATATTGTGCATAAGAACATTTCACATATTTCCTCAAGCCTAAGTTTTTGAAAAAGGATTTTTGAAAACCATATTTTAACAAGTAAATATAAGAAACTATTCAACCCCCCCCCCCCTTCTAGTTTCTACAATTGGTATAAGAGCGGGTTGCTCAAGATTTTTTAAAGTATATTGTATTTTAAAACTTGAATCGATCTATGGATTCCAACAAGTACCTAGAAGGGCAATCTATGCAAAGACCACCACTTTTTGAAACCGATAGTTTTATTTATTGGAAAAATAGATTTGAAACTTATGTGAAATCAAAAGATTTAGATCTTTGGCATGTTATTACCAATGGTGATTTTTTACCCTTTCAATTTAATGAAGTTTCTAAAACAAAAGAATTAGTCACTTTTGACAAAGCTAATGATGATACTAAAAAGAAACTTTCAAAAAATAATGAGGCTAAAATGGTGATTTATAATGCTTTGCTTAAGAAAGAGTATGAAAGAATTTTTATGTGTGAAACCGCTAAAGATATTTGGAACACTCTTTTAGTAACCCACCAAGGTAATATCCAAGTCAAAGAAAGTAAAATCGATCTTCTTGTCCAACAATATGAACAATTTGCCATCTTAGAAGATGAAACTATTGATAGTGCATTTGCTAGGTTTAACACCATTATTACTAGTCTAAAAGCACTTGATGAAGGTTTTTCTAGCAAGAACAATGTTAGGAAGTTTCTAAGGGCCTTACATCCAAAGTGAAGAGCAAAAGTCACGGCTATTGAAGAGTCGAAAGATCTCTCAACTTTATCACTCGATGAACTCATAGGAAACTTGAAGGTTCATGAGATGATAATTTTGAAGGACTCGAAACTAGTAAAAACCAAGAGTGAAAGGAAATCTCTTGCACTTAAAGCCAACAAGGCACAAAGTGGCCATGATAGTTCCTCGGAAAGTGATGACGAGGAGTATGCATTGGCGGTGAGAGATTTCAAGAAGTTCTTCAAGAGACGAGGTCAACACATTAGGCAACCAAACTATGACAAGAAACCATTGTCAAAGAATCGGTTTGTCAAGAACGAAAAAGGTGATAGGAGTTGCTTTAGATATGGTGATCCAAATCACTTCATTGGTGATTGTCCAAAGCCCGCTCGTGATAAGAACTACACGGCATTCGTTAGTGGCACTTGGAGGGATAGCGGTGAAGATGATGATGACAACCCCAAAGAGGAGAAATGTCTTATGGCTCACACTTCTAAAGAGGTACATTCCGAAACCGAATATTATAGCAATGATAGTTCCACTTTGGATGATATTGAATTTGAAGGCAAATATGATAGCTTACACAAACTTAGTCTTAAATTCATAGAAAAGAATAAAACCTTAAAATCAACCAAAACTAAGCTTGAAAATGAGATCAATGAACTTAGGGAGAAATTGGCTAAACTTGAGAAAAACAAAGAGGTTGATTTAGGTTGCTTAAGTTGTGAGAAACTTATATTAGAGAATGATGATCTCAAGAGCACCTCCATTAAATTGGAAAAGTTCATGAAAGGTACTAGTGCTCTTGATGATATGTTAAACAAACAAGTTCATTCTAAGGAAAAACTTGGTCTAGGTTTTAACTCAAATGAAGCTTCAACTAGTGAACCAAAACAAGTCAGGTTTTCACAGAAAACACCCTCTGGACACGGTTCCACATCGTATGGCGCGGTTCCTTATCACTATGGAACCGCGGCCATAGATAAGGTACCGCGGCCAGAAGTTGAGTTTTGTGAAAATTCTGAACTTTCTAAAAAATCTAAGTTAAATGAAAAACCAAAGCATCTTACTGTTAATAAGGTTCAATTACCCATACTTGACGACAATGCTATTGGTAAGTTCTATAAGCCGTTAAGTAAACCTCTCATGGGAAATAGAAGTTTATCTAGACTATCTTCTACTCCACCTAGAGTACGGAATGAGTCTAAGCCTAGAAGTAGAACGACATCGCCTACAAGAGATAATCAAAACAACTCACGACCTAGAAGTAAAACTCCAACACCTAGAAGGAATAATAATAACTCTAAACCTAGATCAAACACACCTAGGAGAAGTAATGAACAACAAAATGGTTACATGAATTACTACCCCCCCCCCCCTTCCATTTTGTTCCCCATGGGGAATCCCCACCTCATTCATGCATCCCAACCAAATGCAAGGGATGTTTGGAACTAACAATTTTGGACCCATGAGATATTGGGGACCAAATGTTTGATCTTGTGTGTTGTTACCTAGATATGCTTGGGAATTGATTTGGAGCCCGATGAGTGGATTAAGGATAGTGGATGTTCTAAACACATGACGGGTAATCGAAGTTTGTTCTCGCATTACAAAGCATATGATGGAGGTAACGTCACATTCGCTAGTAGTCTATGTGGTAATATCATTGGCAAAGGTACGGTTTCTCTTGACTCCATGACCATTGAAAATGTTGAGCACGTAGATAACTTAGGTTTTAACCTTTTAAGTATAGGTCAAATTTGTGATAATAAGTGTAAGGTCATCTTTTCGGAACATGACAGTGAAATCGTAAAAGATGGAAAAGTCATTGGAAAAGGTGTTAGAAAGCATGGGCTTTATGTCATGAAGGTTAATAAGAAGTCAAAAGACAACATATGTCTTGCGACTATAGATGATAGTTCTACTCTTTGGCATAGGAGATTAGGTCACGCTAATATGCGTTTAATTCAATCTTTAGTCTCTAAGGAGTTGGTAAGACACCTCCCCAAGATTAAGTTTGATAGTCACTTTTGTGATGCTTGTAAAGTTGGAAAGCAAGTTCACTCAAGTCACAAAGCCAAGAATTTGGTTTCGACCTCTCCGTGCTTAGAGCTCCTACATATGGATCTCTTTGGACCTTCCGCCATACGGAGTTATGGAGGTAACCTTTATACCCTAGTTATAGTTGATGACTATTCTAGATTCACTTGGACTAGATTTTTGGCATCTAAGAATGAAGCTTTCGATCACTTCGAAATCTTTAGTCGAAGAATTCAAAATCAACTAGGATGTTCAATTGTTTCTATTAGGACGGATCATGGTAGGGAATTTGATAATGAAGTGCAATTTGGTGCCTTTTGTGAAGCTCATGGTATTACCCATAACTTCTCGGTTCCTCACACTCCACAATCAAATGGGGTAGTTGAAAGGAAGAATAGGACTCTCCAAGATATGCGTAGGACGATGTTAAACGAGCAATCTTTGCCTCAAAAGTTTTGGTGCAATGACGTGGATACATCGACTTATATTCTCAACCGAATTCTTATTCGACCTTTCCTAGGAAAGACCCCCTATGAAATTCTTAAAGGTAAGAAACCCTCATTAGAATACTTTAGGGTGTTTGGAAGCAAGTGCTTTATCCTCAACACCAAAGACTACCTTACCAAGTTTGACCCAAAGTCTTACGAAGGTATCCTTTTAGGTTATTCCCAAACTTGTAAGGCCTACATAGTCCTAAATAGAACCTCAGGGGTTATTGAAGAATCACTCAACGTAACCTTTGATGAAACCCTCCTTCACCCAAGACACCACCATTGGTTTATGATGACTTGGATGAATTAGAAGTAGTTAAAGCCAAAGAGGTTAGAAAAATAGGAGTTGAAGACCTTAGTGTTGAAAAGGAAGTAAACATTAAGGAGTCTAGGGATCATACTCTCAATAATGTCATTGGTGACTTAAATCAAAGGACCCTAAGATCTCAAGTCCAAAACCAAAGCAACTTCTTTTGTTTTGTCTCCTTGATTGAACCAAAGAATGTTAAAGAAGCTTTGATGGATGAGAGTTGGGTCATTGCGATGCAAGAAGAATTGAATCAATTCGTTGCCAATGATGTTTGGGAACTTGTTCCTCCACCTAGAAGTTCTACCATTATAGGAACCAAATGGGTATTTAGGAATAAGCTAGATGAGAATGGTGTTGTGTCTCGAAACAAGGCTAGACTTGTAGCTCAAGGCTATAATCAACAAGAAGGGATTGATTATGACGAGACATATGCACCGGTAGCTAGATTAGAATCAATTAGAATCCTTTTAGCCTACGCTTGTGCCTTAGATATTAAGCTTCAACAAATGGATGTAAAGAGTGCATTTCTTAACGGTTTGATAAATGAGGAGGTATATGTGGCTCAACCTCCCGACTTCATTGATTTTGAGAAACCGGACCATGTTTACAAGCTTAAGAAAGCACTTTATGGACTCAAACAAGCACCCAAAGCTTGGTATGATAGACTTAAAGCGTTTCTTGTTAAACATGAGTATACCATGGGTATGGTAGACAATACACTCTTTACAAAGAAGAAAGGTCCTCACCTCATAATCGTACAAATATATGTTGATGACATTATATTTGGCTCAACTTGTCAAGAATTGTGTGATGACTTTGCCAAAATCAAGCATGATGAGTTTGAAATGAGTATGATGGGAGAACTTAACTTCTTTCTAGGACTCCAAATTAAACAAATGGACGATGGTATTTTCTTTAGTCAACCTAAGTACGCTAAAGAAATGCTAAAGAAATTTGGATTAGAAGAATCTAGACCAATGAAGACCCCTATGGCCTCGGATACTAAACTCACCGTAGATGATGATTGTGAGTCGGTAGACAACACCAAATATAGAGGTATGATTGGTAGTTTGTTGTACCTAACGGCAAGTCGACCGGATCATGTTTAGTGTTTGCCTTTGTGCTCGCTTCCAAGAGGCTCCCAAAACCTCTCACCTTGAAGCGGTTAAGCGTATCTTCCGATACATTAAAGGCACTATACATTTAGGATTATGGTATCCTAAAGGGACCGGCGTAAAAACCATTGTCTACGCGGACTCAGATCATGCGAGAGACTATGTGGACCGGAAAAGCACTAGTGTAGTTTGTACCTTCATGGGTTGTTGTTTAACTTCTTGGTTCTCCAAGAAACAAACCACTCTTGCGATATCCACCACGGAAGCCGAGTATGTGAGTGCCGGTAAAGCATGCCAACAAGCTCTATGGATGAAGCAAGCGCTTGTTGATTACGGGATTTCTCTTGATGATGTTCCCATCATGTGCGATAATAAAGGCGCTATAGACCTAAGCAAGAATCCCGTGCAACATTCGCGAACCAAACACATAGAAATTAGACACCATTTCCTTAGGGATAATGTTCAAAAGGGTAACATTACTATTGAAAAGGTGCCCTCCGAGGACAACTTAGCCGATATCTTCACTAAGCCACTTAAGAGGGAACCTTTTAATTACTTGCGTCTAGGTCTAGGATTAATGGAACATCTTCCTTAAATTCCTTTCTTATTGTGTGTTTTCTATTACCACTTTGAGTCCTTAAGTCATTTAAAATTCCTTTGAAAAATCTTCCCATCTCCTTTTCAAAACTCTCAAAGTCTCTTTCGAAAATGGTTGAGAAATTCGTTTGACATTGTTAATTCAATCTAAAAACGATTTTTCATAGATTCTCGCTATTAATATAGAGCTTACATAATTCATATGTATGATTCTCTCAAACATAGCAAGAACAAGATTGAATCATGGAGGATCATTGTGTCATGACTTAAGGTCTTGTCTTACACACCTCCTACATTGATTTTTAATCCATGTATTTTGGTCAAATCTCTATTTGGTAAGTTTGCATATATTTTCTTTGTCTATCTTTGCTTTTAAGCACATCCCTATGATAAGTTTGACTAGAAAAATAAGATTTGCTGAAAAATCTTTCTCCAAACACCAAACCCTGCTTCTGCAGGCGGTTCCATAAGTGAGCCGCGGTACCTTATTGATAAGGTACCGCCACCATAGATAAGGAACCGCCTACAGTGGCCTTCCTTTTCGGGTTTTTGTCTGAAACTCCAGATTTGCTCCAACCTTTTTGAGAATCTTTGTTTCAAACCCTTTGACCACCCCAAAAATACCCTAAGCCTTCCCTATTTAAACCATAAGCATTTTGCATTACTTCACATCCAAAATGTCTTATTCTCCCAATGAAAGCCTTGAATCTCCTCCATTTTCTCCAATTGCTTTCAATCCAAACCCACCCAAGAACACTCTTAATCACATTTCTCCTACCAAGAATGTTGATTGTGGAACTTCCTTTCTTCCACCACCACCCTTTAGTGTTCTTCCTCCTTCTCATGATAATGTCATGCACCATGGAACATATTGTCATTGTTGTCAATATCAACATCTTGCTATGGCACACATCTATGAGGAGTTGAGCTACATCAAGAGTCTCTTAATCAAGCCTCCTCTTCACTTTGATTATGAAATCTCCAACAAGCCACCACCACCACCCTCCGCTATTACCTTGTCTTTCATATAAGCATTGATTGCTTATCCTCAAGACACCAAATTCAAGCAAATCTTAGAATTCTAGAATAACTAGGATTAGATTTATGCTTTTGGCTTGTTTCTTTTTCCATACTTCTTTGTATGATGTTTCTTTAGTAACCTATCTTGGATCTTTTTCCTTATATTTTCTTCTCTTTTAATTTTCTTTTTGTGACCTATTGCTATATATTGTTGGTTGTTTCTTTTGTTCAACTAACCCTTCTATGTAGCTAGTCACCATATCTCGATTCCTCGGTGCCCCAAGCTAGGGGGAGTAAGCACCAATGGGGAGTCTTTGCAAAGTCCGTTTCTTCAACACCGGCTTACGCAACCTTTTTGCTTCGACAAAGGGGGAGAAATGAATAAACTCGTCTTTGAAAATCTTGTTTTTGTGTGATTGAGTGTATGTATTGTCGGAATCAAAAACGGGGAGATTCTTAATGCAATAATGACTAAAAACGTTACTTGCATTTTTCGGTCTCGCTTAGTTTTGATTACGACAATATGTAAAAACAAGCATTTACGAAAACAACGAAAAACGAATTCTTGAGTTCAAGTATTTTTCATTTTACCCTTTTTTCACTTAAGGTATGGATAAACAAGTACTAACCTTAATCAAGTGATCAAGTGATTTAATCTTTTCTTAAAACTCACTTTTTATTAAATGTGACAAGTTTTTATTAAACTTTATTTTTAAGAAAATGTTTTATTAAATTAATTATTTGAAATTTGAAAATGGCATATTCTTATTCTGTTAAGAATATCCTTTCAGGATATTTTTATACCCAGATAAGACCTCCACCACTAAAGGACAAAAAGGAGCGGAGTCTAGTCCGGCGTTACCTTAGCGCCTAGGCGGTACCTTATCGATAAGGTACCGCGGGCTGTGATAAGGTACCGCGGGCAGATATAGCCGTTGGCTCCTTTATCCTTTAAATAGTGGACCATTCTCAGCTTTTCACCTTACCTCTTTTGCACATTCATTTCCAGATTCAAACCCCTTCTTTAATCACTAAAATCTTTGATCATTTGTTTGATTATTACTTGTTTAAGAAGTGAATCTTGTTCTTCCATCCCTTCCTCTCCAAGTGCAAAGAGACCAACACTATCCTAGTGAAGTGTTGAGTCCACCACCAAAGATCCATTGAAGATCAATTTTTATATACTTGTAGTTGTGTCATAGTTGTGAAGATCCAAGTAGTTGTGTCTATTTGGAAGTTGTGTATGTACTAAGTATAGTTGTGTAGATTGGTCCTAGCTATGATTAGGGCTCGACTTTTAGGTTAGAGTCAGAAATTTGTTAAGCGACGTGTATGATTTTCTCCACCATAAGGAGCTTGTTGTGTAGTGAACTCTCGAGTAAGGAGTACTCGAGGAGTGGAGTAGGAACGAGGAGTGAGCTTCGTTGCCGAACCACTATAAATCCTTGGTGTTCGGTTTGATCTTTCTTTACCCTTAACTCTTTACATTCTTTATTCTTTTTGCATATACATGTGTTAATATTAGATTAGCTACACTATCATTCTTTATTCTTTGTGGATATATTTTTGTTAGTATTAGTTTAGCTACACTATCATTGTTCATATTGTGCATAAGAACATTTCACATATTTCCTCAAGCCTAAGTTTTTGAAAAAGGATTTTTGGAAACCATATTTTAACAAGTAAATATAAGAAACTATTCAACCCCCCCCCCCCCCCCCTCTAGTTTCTACAGTGTCCATTCCTTCCACAGTTATATCATTCAACTTTAGACTTGTCATATCCTAATGGTTCATTAGGATCAACAGTCATTTTTCTTCCAATCTTCTTGAAAAACCTATTAGATCTTACTGACACCATAGCAGCTTGCCATTTAAGATCCATATCTTCAACATCAGCATCATCCATTTGGAACAAGTCATTGAGAGTTAATCTTGGCCTGTTGTCTTGTCCAGCAAAGAATGAGAAGGCATCATTGTCACTAAACAATGGTAAAGACCTTCCATGTGGATTTTAAGAGACCATTGGACTGCTTTCAATACTTTGTGGGTAAGTACTGCTTGTAAGTCCTCCAGCGGTATTTGTGAAGTATGTACCGCTGCTAGATCCACTAGCGGTATTTTGAAAGTAAGTACCGTTGTTCCCATCTGACACAAAAGCCAAATTAGACTTTGAAGCAGTTGCTGTCTTTACTTCAGTGCCTTTCACATCCATCTCATATGCTCTAAGATTGTTGTAGAGATGATCAAACGGAATTGTTTCCAAATCATCTCTTGTGATGAAGTGCATAGCCATTGCTTTCCACTCTGGTGGAACACTTCTTAAGAATTTTAGATTAGCTTCTTCATTAGGGATTACTTGTCCATAAACTGCTAACTGAATAAGCAACTTGCTGAACCTTCCATATCCACCATGTATTCCCTCTATATTGGTAATTGAGAAGTTATCAAATTCTTGCTTAAGAACAATCTTCTTAATTTTCTTAGATTTGTCATTGACTCCAAATCTAAGTTTTATAGCATCCCACATAGCTTTAGCATCTTTATAATGATGAAAGCTTGGTAGAATGTCTTCAGAAAGAGTCATAGCCAAAGCAGTTTTGGCTTTTCTTTCTCTGATCTCTGCTTGTATCTGCTCAGCAGTCACAGCAGGTAAAGCATAGCATGTACCGTCTGGCAACCAGTGTAGCTTCTTTGGTGTGTTCCCATTCTTGATAACTTGCCACACAGCATGATATGTGTGATTCAAGTAATGTTCCATCTGCATATCCCAAGTCTCATAATTTTCACCTTTGAGAACTGGGAGTTTAACAGCAGACAGAGTATGAGAAGGTGTTGGTGTAGAGGTAGCTACAGCATTCACGACTTGAGCACCTTGTGCTGGTGCAGGATGCACAACTTGTAGTTGTCCCTATGGAATAGGATCAGGGATCTGAGCATCATCCAAGTGAGCATTATCACCATCTGGTTGAGACATTAAGATTTGGTATGTGTGGAGTGTATGGGGTCGTGTTCTTCTTTTTCAGTGTTTCTCAACAAGCTCTGATACCACTTGTTGATCCCTTTGGTTGGATCTATATTATGTTAAGAATTAGTATAATAGTTTGTAACCAAACTAAAACACTTTGAGCACTCTTACTAACACTAAATAAGTTATGCGGAATCTAACTTATAAAGCACAGAAGAACATAATTACTTTTAACTATTCGATTCTCTTATTAATCGACTTGTATGAGGTACATGAAAGACATTGTACCTATTTTCCTTTTATAGAGTAAGGAACCCTAGAAACCTTAGAATATTCTATAAAGATAACTATATCACAGACGATATATTATCAATATTCTAACTATTTAGGTATATCACATAAAATATACTCTAACTATAACTATGACATATCTTATACAAAGATATATTCGTCCTAATCATCATAGCAGTAGCAGTACTTACTATGTACCATGTTAACACTAACGGTACTTACATAACACTAACAGTACTTGGAATACACTAACGGTACTTGACATTTAACAAATAATTCCCAACATCATCCTCCTTCCCAAATCATTGGTGATGTTCAGTCTCCTGTTCAAACAAGGAGGTCTCATCAGACTCAAGGTGGTTTCATTGCCAATATCCACAAGAAGGAAGATACCCCTCTTGTACAGGCATGTTTGTTTGCTTGTTTTCTGTCACAACAAGAACCCAAGAAGATTTTTGATGCTCTTAAAGAACCAAGCTGGGTGGAAGCAATGCAGGATGAGCTTCACCAGTTTGCCATTCAAGATGTGTGGGAGCTAGTGGATTGTCCAAGATATGTTAGACCTATTGGGACACGTTGGGTTCTTAGAAACAAGAAGGATGAAAGAGGGATTGTGGTCAGAAACAAGGCACGTTTAGTTGGTCAAGGCTATACACAAGAAGAAGGAATAGACTATGAAGAGGTTTTTGCACCTGTTGCAAGGATAGAAGCAATAAGGATTTTCCTAGCCTATGCTTCTTGCATGGGTTTCACAGTTTATAATATGGATGTGAAGAGTGCTTTCTTATATGGCACAATTGAAGAGGAGGTGTATGTAATGCAACCTCTTGGTTTTGAAGATCCAGAGCATCTAGACAAAGTGTATAGAGTCAAGAAAGCAATGTATGGACTTCATCAAGCCCCAAGATCGTGGTATGGTACATTGTCCACCTATCTGGTGGAAAATGGGTTTAAGAGGGGCACCATAGACAAGACCTTGTTTACAAAGAAGATTGGTAAGGGTTTTCTACTTGTTCAGGTCTATGTGGATGATATCATCTTTGGTTCATCAAATCCAAAGATGAGTGAAGACTTTTCCAAGCTCATGACAAACAAATTCAAGATGAGTGCAATGGGAGAGATGAACTTCTTTCTAGGGTTACAAGTCCAACAGAAAGAAGATGGTATCTTTATCTCTCAAGACAAGTATGTAGCAAAGATCTTGAAAAAGTTTGGTTTTTCTCCACATGAAAAATGGGCTAGCACACCCATGGATAGGGAACACCCTTGGGGAATGACTGGAGATGGAAAAGAAGTGGATGTCAGGCATTATAGATCAATGATTGGGTCATTGATGTATCTTACAGCCTCTAGACCTAAAATCATGTTTGCTGTGTGTGCATGTGCACGCCATCAAGTGACTCCCAATGTAAAACCCGCATGCTTTTACCATGAACAGTACATATATAATCGTACGTACATGATTAAAACTTTCCTAATATAACATGTTTACGTTCACGGAATGTTAATTACAAGTATTACGTACGTGTTATTACACGATAAGTATTTAAGCATATTAATACACGATAATTATTATCAATAATAATTATAATCACGAACATGAAATCACGAACGTAAATAATCACGAACTTATTATTATATATTTACGTATTTATTATTACGATTACGTACAAGAATATACTATAACACGAACAACTAATAAATAAATCACATAAGCACGACCATGAGAACATGTAAATATTTAGAACACGGAAAACAATGGGTTTCCCCTTGTCGGCCCCCACCTACCCGCGGCAAGAACAAGCAAAGGGGCCAAGCCCACTTTTAATTTTACTAAAACAAGGAAAAGGGAAAATATATTTTTCATAATACAGAAGATAAGAAAAATAATAAAACCCTAGCTCCTCCTTTTCCTTCCCTCTTGGCCGCCGGGTATAAACACACCAAGGAAGGGGTGTTTGTTGATCTTGGTTTATTTAATTCAAGTGTGGGGTTCGTGTTATTGTCATCTAATTGTTTCAATCATTCGGTAAATCCTTAAACTTTTTTCTTTTTAATTATTTATTAGATCAAGACCACATGAATCATGGGTTTATTAAAAACTATTAATAAAACATGTTAATTAAATCACGGGTTAATAAACATGGAGGTTTAGGGGTGTTTTGGTTCGGCCGACGCGAGGAAACCGAGAGCCGAAGCTCTCGGTGGTTGTGTGATCACCACCAACCGAGACCCCATTGTCTCGGTGTTGGCTTTGTGGTTCGGCAGCAGGCAAAACAAGGGACCCCGACGCATGTCGGGGTGGCCTTGTGGTCTTTGGGGTCTCGGCTGAAAACAAACATACACCACCGGCTTAAGCCGGTGGCTAATATGACCAAGCAGGGGGAAGACCTGCCGCGGCAGCAGGGGGAACCACCGGCTAACTGCCGGTGGGAACTTTTGCCTAGCCAGAGGCTAGCCGAGAGACCAAGGGATCACCGGCTTAAGCCGGTGACAGCGAACCGAAGGCAGGGGAAACCGGCTTAGTCCGGTTTGCCACTGTTTTCGGTAGGGGTGTTTTATTTGGTCCGGTTCAAGGGTTTCACAGTTGGGTTCACGACACGTTTAGATTTAAAACACGGGTTCGGTTCATGACTTATTTTTACAAGTTAATTATTTTTGCAAGTTAAATAATTACAAGATTTATTAAATTAATTTAACATGTTATATAATGAATTTAATTTAGTCATGACTTAGGTTAATTATTATTAGTAATAATACATGATTTTAATCTAAGTATTTTATGATTTAATTTAGACTAAAGTAACCAATTAATTATTAAAACATGACATATAATTAGTTAATTTCCATGACTTAGGTTATATTAATATCAAATATTAATATATGTTTTAACCTAAGTATTATATACACTTTAATATAATTAAATCATGCTATATTTAATTAAATCTTAGAATATATAGTTTATTTAATTTACATGTATTAATTAATAAACTATACTACTAATCACATGACTTAAAATATTAATCAGTAAAACATAAGCTTATCTTTTTAGCTTAATAATCTAGCTTAATTCTATTTATGGAAACTTTTTATTTTTAGAAACTTATTTATTTTAAGCAGCTAATCTAATTATAGAAACTTTATATTTTTAGAAACTTATCTATTTTAAGCAGTAAATCTATTTTTGGAAACTTTCTATTTTTGAAACTTTCTATTTTTTGGAAACTTTCTATTTTAGGAAACCTGCTATTTTTTGAAAGTTACTTATTATTACACAACAAGTATAATAATACAAGAAATACAAGTAATACGTAATCAGAATATCTAGCATACATGATAAACACAGTATAACGTTAAAATCAGTAAAACATGACATGAACATGTAAAACAAGATAAGATATGATATAGGACCAGTTACGTATACAGTAACCAGAACACTTATACATGTATATTATTTATGTATAATTAGTGAGATCGAAGTAGGACTCTCTTCCGTTTGTCTTCTTCGTTCACTGGACATAAGGTACGGATTCTCCGTCCTTTCAGTATAGACATTCTTTCCTTATTAGGATTCCCCGTATGCAGCCAACTGTTTTCCCAGTATATGTTTTATATGTTTTGATTTGCTTATGTTTAATTAAAATGCTTAAGCCATATACATGCATGACCAGTTTCACCTAGTTATGGAGGTACCATAACCATAACATTGGAGGCACCAGTGTTATGACTTCACCACGGCGGAGTGATAGCTTGTGGCGTCCCTTTCAGCTTTTGGCCATATTATTATGTTATCATGTGGGGGTGTATGGGTGCATTCTAGGTTACATGTTTTTATAGATTATTCAGGTGAATGTGGTGTGTGCCTTGCATCCTTCACAAGGAGTTGATCCCTCCTACCCAAACTTATATTGATTAGAGGAAGCCCCTCTAATTGCATGACGAGGTCACCCCTCCAAGTATTCATGCACGTTGATATTTCATGACCTATATTGGCTAATGGTAAACATGTTAAACAGTTTGTATAAGATAAACATAAGGCTTTTAAAACTATAAAACCAGTTTTACTAAGTTACGTCAGGTTTCCAGGACTTAATCAATTCCGCTGCGATATGTTGTTTATGCTTATGTTATTCATTCTATGCTTGTATATCCGTGCACTGAGCGTTATGCTCAGCCGTTTTTCCTTTCATGTTCCCAAAATGACAGGTACTCAGGGACGCTCGTAGACTTTAAGCGTACGTGCATATGGATTGGAAGTTTTCTAGCCTTAATTACTTTATGCTTATCTTCATACTTTTGATACTCATTTCCATGGACATTGTTTAGTCCTTTTCATCTACAGTACTTATGTTTGTGTGTGATGAGCTTTACTTTGGGGTACCGATGTTTGTTTCTGGTATTTTCTTTATGGTCATGTAATGTTTAAGACATTTATCCTTGTATGCTTTGATGACACGCCATAATCACGCGTGACATTCCATTTACCAAAATGGGGTGTTACACCCAAAGAGTGTCATCTTCATGCTGTCAAAAGGATCTTTAGATACCTTAGGTACTATCCCACCTTGGGATTATGGTATCCTAAATATTCTTCATTAGAGCTTATTAGATATTCAGACAATGACTGTCGAGGTGATAAGTTTGATAGAAAATCCACAACTGTTGGATGCCAATTTCTTGGGAGCAGATTGATATCTTGGCAATCCAAGAAACAAACAGTGGTGGCCAACTTTATAACTGAAGCAGAATATGTTGCTGCAGCCGCTTGTTGTGGACAAGTTCTATGGATACAAAACCATCTGTTGGATTATGGGTATAATTTTATGCATACCAAGATATTTGTAGATAATAACAGTACATTATGCATTATTAAAAATCATGTACATCACTCTAAAACAAACACACATAGAAATAAGAGACTGTTTTGAAAAAAGGTTTAATACATCAAGATAGGGTAGACACAGAAGAAAATGTGGCTGATCTTTTAACTAAACCTTTTGATTTTAGGAGGTTCCAGTACTTGGTAACAAGTATTGGAATGATCAATCTCACCTAAATGTGTTTTTGAAATCAGTGTATAGTTTGTACAGGATGTGTACTGTTATTAGTCTTTGTACAAGATTAGATTTTCCACTTTAGTTTTCTAACACTGACAAAGGTTATTTGAACGCTGACAAGTGTTAAAATGGCCGCTGACAGCAATATGTTAGTTTTGTGGTTTTTTATCTAATCATGCAGGCATTATGAGCATTGTACAAATGGATACAGAGTTGCTTATGGATCTTTGGAGCTTCCAAGGAATGTGTTAAAGCTTATGGATGATGGTTGGAATGTTTACATTCCTAACTTGACATAAAAATTTTATTACATGCTTCTAATTTGGCAACTTTGTATATCATGGTTCAAGGGGAGGTTTAGGAAACCTTTAGGCTTTTGGGTATTCTTAGAATGCTCTTATCACAATTCTAGATTGTGTCTGCTGGTGAGTACGATTTAGTTTTCTAATTCGTGAGGCACTGTAGCATGCAAAGTTAATATACTGTGCACGCTGCCAAGACTTTTTGGCCTACAATTGGATTTGGTCGGTTAGGAGACTTGGGAACGTTTTTATTGGGCTTACCTGGGAAGTTACAAAGGGTTTATATGAGGTAACTTAACTGTTAAGAACTTTGGTTAGCAAGGGACACTTGAGGACAATTATGTCTATCTTGCTTAAGCAAGTGTGCATGATTGGACGGTGCTTGTCACCCTATAGTCATTTTCAGTCTAAGAGTTATCTTCACTAGGGTAAACTTCTTTGTTAAGGTCCTTTTTATTTTTAATTATTTTTATTTTTGGACGTTGACTTATTTTCTTTCCAAACACTGATAAGACCAATTTCAACGCTGACAAGAATATAGCCGTTAGACGCTGATGTTTACTTTTTGACCGTTGAAAAACATTGGGTCCTACCCAGTTGTTATTTTTTACGAAAATATGGGGCGTAATTTTAGAGAGTTGGTAACTTTTAATTAATGAATGAGATAAGTTATATATTTTTCAAAATTGTCATGATTACTTTTTGAATATAACTGCCTCATTTTTCAACCAATAGTATGTTTTTACCTCTCCTATAAATACGGCTATTTTCTTTCAAACAGGGTGACTGCTATTCTTGTCTAACTAAAATCTCTCAAACCTTCATATCTCAATTACTTTCATATCACGGTTTTCTATCATCAATCTTCATGGCACCAAAGTTTAAACCTGCTCAACTAGAATTAGGATTCAGAAGCCAACACAATATGGTGGCTTACTTGGAGGCTGATAATACTCTGCATCCCCAATACACTCAGATGATTGGGTATTTGAATGCGTCTCCTTTAAGGTATGCACTTTCACATACTCCAGGTGTCCCTATCACACACATTAAACAGTTTTGGAATACTGTAAGTTCCTCAACAGTTAATGGAGTGATTACATTGACTGTTACTGTTCATGGGGCTCCATGGGTGGTTAATGAATCTTTGGTTTGCCAAGGTTTGCATCTTGATGATGCTGATGGTATAACCACCCTTCCCCTCACAGAGCTAGAGTTAAGACTCCAAGCTTTGGGTTATGCTTTGCCCCTAGTGGGCCATTTGAATAAATATACCAAACAACAATTTCCCCCAGCTTGGAAGTTCCTTATACATGTCATCTTACAATATTTGAGTCCTAAATGCTCCTCACACAATGAAATCAACCGTTCAATCAGGAGTGCCATTGTTTGTATTACAATTGGGAAAAGATACAATTTTTCAAAGATGATTTTTGATGGCATGTGTCACAACAAGGGTAACAAGATGACTCTTGATTACCCTAGGTTTTTACAAAGGGTTTTTGATATGCAAGGATACTGCAACAGGGACCATGACCACTTTTATGAGGTCCCTGTTCAAAAGAAAACTGTTTTTTGGGAATATGAATTCACCACCATATAGAGACCTACCACTCACCCCTGCCATGCTTGCTGTCATTGAGGCAGCAGCACACCCTCAACCTCAACCACAACCAGAACCATTACCAGAACACCCTCCATCTCCCCAACACATGGACATTGACCCTCAACCATCAGGCGCTGACACTCAACATGTGGGCGCTGACACATCCACCCCAAACGCTGACACTAGTTTACCACACACCCAAACACTCCCTCACACCCAAACAGACCCTCATTCCACTTCCTCTTCTGAACAACTTAATTTTAGGTTGGAAAAACGCCAAAGGACTGCTGGAGTGTTCTCCTCTAGTGGTCCTAGCCATGTAGCAGGGAGAACCACCACCACAAGTGTGGTTGGTGACATGGGTGGGGCTAGGACTATTGACTCTAGCTTAGTAGCAGGTCAAGGAAGTCCCAACATCATTAAGACCCCATCCATGCCTGATGAATCTCTTTTGGGAAGTCAATTTCCATTATAGAGGAGGGCAGATTGGAACCTTATACACTTTTGGAATTGACGACGATTTGCATTAGCTTGCAAAAGCAAAATGCAGACCTTGTACAAGTTGTCAGAGGTCAAGGCCTCGAACTCAAGACATTGGGGTAGAGGATAGTTGTTTTGGAGGTTGCCAATGCTAGGAGAAGGCAGGCAAGAGTCCTTTCATCAAGGGATGATTCTTACAAAGGGGAGGAGGATCCACCAACAGAGCTATTCAATTTAAGTGACAAGGGATCACAAGAAGAAGAAGGTGGTTCTTTTGGAAGTAAACAGGTGGAAATAGCCGATGCTTTGACTAGTTTGAAGGATAAGCCTGTTCTTGATGTTTCATTGATCACTCCAAAGAAGTTGTCGTTTTTAGAGATGATGGAACAAGCTACAAAGTCAGTCATTGACATTCAAAGTTTGAGCGCTCACAAGAGTAAAGCAAGCGCTGACAGACCTACATGTATGATTGGTGTGTCCCAACCACCAGTTTTCATTAGGGATGTGACTACACAGGTGCCAACAACAACTTTACCAGCTATTGGAGCAAAAGACAAGGGTAAAGGGATTTTGGAAGAAGTTGAGGTGCCAAAGAATGCAGCCCAAGTACATTTTGATTCAGTTTTGGCGGCTCAATTGCAAGAACAGGATTGGACTACCACAGAGAAGGCTAAAGATGGTAGTGATGATGATGAGAGCTTTGATTCTAGTGTGATGATCTTAGAAGAGCCAGAGAAATTAGAGTATGGGGAAGATGACTTAGCCAAGGAAAGGCTAAGAGAATTGAAGATGAAAATAGACTTTGACATGCTTGAAGTGAGAGAAATGTATTTTTTATGGGAGTCTAAGGTTGAAGAAATCCCAGATATGTCTATAACTGGACAAATTTGGGGTTTGGAGATATTGCTGAGAGTTCAGGAAGATTGCAAGATAATTTTGAAGCACAAGGCTAGCAAGGTGCTTTCTGAACTCAAGAGGGATAGAAGGGAGCTGTACTTTATGCTACTTAGGAGTCATCAAGGTGGATGGACCTATGAAAGGTTAAGGAAGTTGTCCTTTGAAGAATTGGAGTTCCATGCTTATCCAATTTGGGTAAGAATTTGTAAGGAGAATACTATGAGGCTTCTCTCATCTGAAAGGAGAGAAGAGACTGAGGAGAATATGCAGATCCAGAGGGCCTCTATTGAAGATTTGTAAATCTTGTTTATGTTTTTAGAGAGAGAAAGAGATGATGGATTTTACACTTTTAGAGAGAGAAAGCTAAGAGAACTATGTGTAAATTATGAAACCACACACCCTCTCCATCAAAGGAGAGGGTTTATATACCCAAGCCTTGTAATGGGATTGGGCTTACACGTTTGGGCCGGCCTACACAAGTTGTAGGCTAGGCTTGGACTTGTTTGATAAATAAAGAAGGTTAACTAAACTACGAGCTATTACATGGACTATCGTTGGAGTGACCGATCCTTCTTAATACGTAAAACGTATTTCTAACAATCTCCCCCTAAGGGAGGTCACTCCAAACAAGGGCGTTACACAAGTTACAAAAATAAAATAAACCTAGCATACTATGCTTGTCTTGAGCTCGTAGTCTTCGTCTTTCTTTTTCTTTTTCTTTTCTGGTGAACATGCTGATGTGATCTTTGATATCAATCTTGAGAATTAATCTCTTGCCTTGATCTCGTGCATCCATCACTTGTGATCTTCGCCTCTTCGTGACGCCATGTCCCACATACTTATACCTTCGTAATTCTTGAAAGCTTCAGAGTTTGATACAGCGGAAGACTTAACTTTTAGGATTTCTTGAATTAGATGAGATATTAAGTAAATAAAGTATAAGCATGCGGGGACGACTTCTTCTTGGATTCCGCAACGCCACCGTCTTCAAATGCCGCAACATAAGTAGACCCGAACGAAATGGCTTTGAACATTTCATTCTAAATCGGTAGCATTTTACCTCCGGTCGGTGAAGACCGTTGGACGATATTAGATATCGTACCCGTGACAGATAGTTTCAATTAAGTAACTTCCTGACAGGATTTCGCGGGTAAACCCGTTCTCTTTATTCGACCGTCCAAAGCTGACTGCGAACATAAAGAGTGAATCATTTGGATAATAATATCCGCATGATTTGAAGCCGTCAATTCATGTTCCTGGAACAAGTGAAATTCAATTAAGAACCGCACCATCGTTGCTTTCCAGTTGTCACGAGCTTGATTCGTATAGAATCTTGCAAGTTACCTACCAAGTGTTGTTTGAGGTTGATAGGTGTGAAAACACCCATCCTTTTACCACTTATTTCTTACTAAAACAAGACCAAAACGCGTGTTTAATATCATTTGTTTGGAATTATGCGTGGTTTTTGTGTTTAATGTGTTTTCAGAGTCAACCGGATGAATATTGAAGGAAACATGGGATTGCACGGGTTTTATCAAGGAAAAAGACTCAAGACGAAGTCTATTTTCCAAGAGATGCAAAAGATTTGAAGTCAATGGGCCTATTTGAAAATTTATCGAAGAAAAGGACCAAAGATGGAAGATTTACATATGTCAAAGAAACTCAAGTCTATTAAACGAAGAAATTAAAAGACGAGTTGAATTTAATCGTCGACAAATCTCGAATCAGAATCGAAAACGTCAACTTTTCTGAAAAGACGAGAAGACAAGAAGATAGGGAGAAAAGCCCACTCACCAACCAAAAGGGAGACCTATATAAAGATTTCCCTTCACACTTTTCATTCAGTTTTTTTTCCTCCTTTTTTCTCTCTTTCTGTTCGTAGGCATCACCAACACCATTAGGGTGTTTGGTGATTTTGATTTTATTTTTGTTCTAAGATCTTGTAAGTTTAATCCTTCATTTTGTTTACTGAATCTTAATCATCAATACAAGTTGTTATTTAATCTTTTCATTAATCTTGTTCATCGTCATCTTTTTATTCAAAGTTCTAAGGTTCTTATTAATTTGATTTTGATCTTCAAAAGTTGTTGATTTTGTGTTTTTATGATTGGGATTTGATCCTTATGGTTAATAGATGATTTGTGGTTAATTCAGTTAAACCTTTTTGTTTACTTGTCTTGATTTTTATCAAATTCGTGTTCCCCTGTTCTTACGTTTGCTGTTACTGTTCTTCATCCCAGTTATTCCGGATAGTCTATTTCTTTCGTCCCTTATTCGGAACATCTCTATATTCCGAATAGTCAGTTGGACTTGCCTCTTATTCGGAATAAGTATTATTCCGGATAGCCTTTTTAGTTTGTTCCTTATTCGGAATACTTCTATATTCCGCATAACCAAAATATTCCGAATAGTGATATTATTCCGCATGGTCTCATATTCCGAATAGCATTTATTATTCCGCATGGTCTCATATTCCGAATAGCATTTATTATTCCGCATAGCCTTCATATTCCGCATAAGCTTGATTTTTCCGCATAGCTTTGATTATTCCGAATAGCCCTATATTCCGCATGGTATTTATTCCGAGTAGTCCCGATATTCCGCATAGAGATTGTTTATTCCGCATGGCAAATTATTCCAAATAGAGCTAGTTTCCAGTAAGTTTATTTTGTTGATTTATTATTTAAGTGTTTAATTTAACTGCTAGTTTTATTTCATTACTTTATTCATTTATCTTTTCATTAGAATAGAAAACCAAATCCACTTTTTGTCACCAAGAACAAATCATTCCACTTAGAGCTGTGATCAATTCGAGAGGATACCGAGAACTAACTCCGAACCATAGCAAAAACCATGTATCAAATGGCGCCGCTGCCGGCTCTTCTCGTTAAGATCAACAATTTTTTGTGAGAACTTGGATTTTGGGATCCGTTCACCGTGAACGTTACTTTGTCATAAAAATTTTCAAAAAAACCAAAAATATATATATATATATATATATATATATATATAACTTTCAAAAATCCTAAAAATTAAAAAACCTAAAAACCAAAAATATTTTTGCTTTGTTTTTGCCTTGTTAGTTCTTTTGCAGGTGCATGCGTACACGATCAACGTCTTATCAAGAGCCCGAGCCTCTCGAAGACTTAGACATGGCCGGTGTACAAAACAACAACAATAACCTACCTCAAAACAATAATAATAACAATAATAATCCACCTTTCAACAACAATAATAACAACAACAATGAGCCTCTACCGGATAATCGCCCGATGATTGAACTTCTGCAAGCACATGTAGATGGTAACAATGATCCAATTGTCATACCCGCGATTGCAGCCAACAACTTTGAGCTCAAATCCGGCTTCATCCAGATGGTCTCTGCTCAACCACTCTTTGGACGTACCATTGATGATCCACATGACCACATCAAAAGATTCCTGCAACTCACGAATACGGTCAAATTCAATGGTGTTCCACAAGAGGTAATCCGTTTACAACTCTTTCCCTTTTCTTTAGAGGGACAAGCCCGGCATTGGCTTGCTAAGGAACCGCCACAGAGTATTCTTACGTGGACGGATTTGGAGACCAAGTTTATCAACTACTTTTTCCCACCCTCTCGTACTACCGCTTTGCGGAATGAAATTATAAATTTTGAACAAAAGTACGATGAGTCGTTTAGTGAATCTTGGGATCGTTTCAAAGACCTTTTGAGAAAATGCCCACAACATGGTTTTACCAAAGTGCACCAAATTAATACTTTTTATAATGGTTTAAACATGAATGACCAAGATTCACTAAACAGTGCCTAGGGGGGTAATCTTTTGGCTAAGACTTTTAATGCCGCTTGGGATATCATTGAGAATAAGTCTCGTGTGCAAACCAAGAGTGTTCGGACCAATGTCGCTAGTGCTAGTACTAGTGACAGCGACAAGCGACTTGACAAAATTACTACGCTTCTTGAATCGCTTGTTACCCACACCGCCAACAACACCAACAGCATCAACGCTAAAAACGCTCAAGTCAATGCTGTCAACCAACCATGTGAGATATACGGGGGTCCTCACTCTTACACCACTTGTACTGCCACCCAAGACTACCCTTCTGAGAATGTGAATGCAGCATACGGTACCTATCCTTCGGCCGCTTATCAAGCTCGTCCTCAAGGTGACCGCAACCTGCTTAGCTACCGCTCTAACAACTATCTCTTACCACCTGGTTTTCCTCCTAATAACCTAAACCAACAACAAAGCCTAAATCGCCCTCCTCAACAACAACAACAACCTCGTGGACCATACATACCACCTCACAAACAACAACAACCACCTCAAAGAAACAACCAAGTTTACCAGCAACCTGCTTATCAACCACCCGCATACAATGCTCCTCCCAACCAACCCACCGCTTTACACCAAGAAGTGGAAACCTACATGAGGACTAACGATGTGATCGTGGGAAATCTTCAGCGGGAAGTGCTCAACTTGAAAGCAGACCTGGTAAAACAAGGGAACGATCTGAGAGCTGATATGAGAAACACCTTGGATAGTCAAATGAATGACTTAAAAAACATGATGGCTAGTTTCTTCCAAGGTAATCAACCCTCTTCTTCGGGTACTCTCCCGAGTAACACCGTTGCGAATCCAAGAGGGGAGATGAAAGCAATCACCACTCGCAGTGGCAAAGGTACCAAGGAACCCGAGCTTCCTATACCTCTATCGGTGATTGTGACTAAGGAAAACGAGTCACCTACTCCTATTCCTCATCCTTCTACTTCCCTAATTTCTCCGCCTCTTACTTCTACCCCTCCTTCACCCAAGGATGTGAGTGATCCTATTCTCCCAAAGCCTTCCTCTTCTCCCGATATACCTTATCCATCTAGGTTGAGGAAAGAGAAGCTCAAAAGCAAGGATGATATTCAGGTTTTGAACTTTCTAAAAATGTTTAAACAATTGAATTTCAACATCTCCTTCGCTGAGGCTCTCGCTCACATGCCTAAGTAGGCGAAAATGTTCAAAGATCTTCTTAGTGACAAGGAGAAGCTTCTTGATATTGCTAACACCCAACTTAATGAGAATTGCTCTGCAGTTCTCTTAAGGAAATTGCCAATCAAGCTTGGTGATCCGGGTCGTTTCTTAATCCCTTGTAACTTCCCGGGAGTAGAGAATTGCATGGCCCTAGCCGATCTAGGTGCCAGTATTAACTTAATGCCCTTAAGCGCTTGGAAGCAATTATCTCTCCCTGAGCTAGTCCCCACCAAAATGACTTTGGAATTAGCTAACCGTACGGTTGCTTATCCAGTGGGGATAGCTGAAGACTTCTTTGTAGGAGTTGACAAATTCACTTTTCCTGCCGATTTCGTTGTCGTCGACTACGATATGGACCCTCGTGTGCCACTGATTGTTGGTCGTCCATTCCTGAGGACCGGTCGCACTCTCATCGATGTTGAAGCCGGTGAGCTGATCATGAGAGTGGGTGACGATAAAATCGTTTTCAACATGGGAAAGTTGTCTAAACAACCTTATTCTAACGAGAGTGTTAATTGTATTGACGTTCTTGATGAGGCTTGTGAAGAACACTTCAAAGATGCTTGCAAAAGTATTCCTACCTCTCTTCCCAATGTTGAGACCGTTTCCTCTATCGATTCATCACTATCTCTATTTGGAGAAAGTGATTTCCTTTGGAAAGATTTGGAAGCCACCATGGGAGATGTGAACTTAGCTAATGACGATTCTACCACCAATTGGGATGAAGATCTCCGCCTCATTGAAAACCTTCTTAAAGAAGACAATCTTTCTCCACCATCTCCCACGGTTATTGCTATCGATGCTCCGACTTTGAAAACGCCTCCCATCGAAAATCCTCCGGATTTAGAACTTAAGGAGTTGCCGCCTTATCTTGAGTATGTGTTTCTTGAAGAAGAGAAGAAGTCGCCTGTCATCATCGCGAAGGACTTGAAAGAAGAAGAGAAATCTCGCCTCATCGTCGTGCTTAAAGATCATAAGAAGGCAATTGCTTGGAAAATTTCCGACATCCGCGGAATTGATCCGAACTTTTGTACTCACAAGATTCTCATGAAAGATGACTTTAAACCCGCAATCCAGAGCCAAAGAAGGGTTAATCCTCGAATTCATGACGTCATCAAACAAGAGGTTATCAAACTTCTAGATGCCGGCTTGATCTACCCTATTTCGGATTCGCCGTGGGTAAGTCCCGTCCATTGTGTGCCCAAGAAGAGCGGAATAACCGTTGTTTCCAATGAACACAACGAGTTGATTCCCACTCGTCTCGTTACTGGGTGGAGAGTTTGTATTGATTATCGCAAGCTCAATGATGCCACGAGAAAAATCACTTTCCTCTTCCTTTCATGGATCAAATGCTCGAGCATCTAGCTGGTAATGATTATTACTGCTTTTTAGACGGTTTCTCCGGGTATTTTCAAATTCCTATCGATCCCAAGGACCAAGAAAAGACCACATTCACTTGTCCCTACGGAACATTTGCTTACAAACGCATGCCTTTTGGTTTATGTAATGCTCCCGGGACGTTCCAAAGGTGTATGATGGCTATCTTCCATGACATGGTGGAAGACACTATGGAAGTATTCATGGATGATTTCTCGGTTTATGGCGATTCTTTCTCTGCTTGCCTTGCCAATTTAGAACGTATGCTTAAGCGGTGTGAAGACACTCGCCTTGTTCTTAATTGGGAAAAATGCTATTTCATGGTAAAAGGGGGCATCGTGCTAGGACACAAGATCTCCAAAGCCGGTCTTGAAGTCGACCGTGCTAAAGTCGATGTTATCGCTAAGTTGCCTCCACCTTCAACCGTGAAGGGTGTGAGAAGTTTCCTCGGTCATGCGGGCTTTTACCGTCGATTCATCAAAGATTTTTCTCAAATCGCTCGCCCGATGACCCACCTCTTGGAAAAAGATACTCCTTTTATCTTTTCCAAAGAGTGTCTTGAAGCCTTCAACTCGCTTAAGGATAATCTAACTAAGGCACCAGTCTTGGTTACCCCTAATTGGGAGCTGCCTTTCGAGTTGATGTGCGATGCTAGTGATTTTGCTATTGGAGCGGTTTTGGGCCAAAGAGTGAACAAACACTTCCAACCGATCCATTACGCTAGCAAGACAATGACAGGGGCTCAATTGCATTACACGACAACCGAAAAAGAGCTTTTAGCTGTTGTCTATGCCTTTGAAAAGTTTCGCCCATATCTTGTCCTTTCCACCACAATCGTTTATACCGATCATTCCGCGTTGAAGTATGATAAGTGTGAAAACACTCATCAATAATGATCCTAAAACCATTAAAAACACTGTCAAATACATTATATTAAACTGTTAATTATCAGAATTACGCGTGTATTTGGTGTTTGTGTATTTTCAGGTAATATAGGTACATTTGAGACAAACACGAGCTTTCAAGGGATTTTCATAATAAAAGACGAAGAAAAGGACGAAAGATGCTCCAAGGACCTTATTTGCCAAATTTCCAAAGATGGAGGGCTAAGTTTGCAACTTTCTATAATTTAAAGGATGAAAAGGAATTTACTAAAAAGGGTTTTATAACCATTTGAAAAGAAATGAAGAGATAAGGGACCAAAATGCAAAATAATGGAAAGTTAACAAGTTTATCTTGGTCAATTTGACCAAGACCGGTCAAAGACACAATAAACCCACACACGTCTTCGTTCCCAAATGAAGAGAGAGAAAAGATCAAAACCGACTTCCTCTTTTCTATCTCCAAACCTGCAAACCCATATCATGGACGATCCAAGGTGAATCAATTGAAGATCATAACTACAAAAATACTCCCCTCCTTCTTCTCTACATGAAGATACAAGTCAATTAGAGCAAAAGTTAAAGATAAAGAAAGCCCCAATTTGAAGAAAGATGAAGAACGAGTATATCCTCGTATTTTCCACGTGTCATTCAATGATTGGAGGATACACGTCACATCACCTCTTCCCTCGACGCCTATATAAAGGAGATGAAGACCTCATTTGCAGTCGGTTAGCATAGGAGTAGTTAGTTAGGAGTAGAAATAGTTAGTTAGATTTTCTCTCATCTTTTCTTGTTAAGCTTTCTGTTAATCAGTTAATACAGTTGTAACGATTTCTTTTCATCTCCATTAATGAAAACTTTGAGTTCTTTTAATATCTTCGTTTCTGTTTTGATTCAATGGTAAAATCTTCGTTAATCTGTTCTAAATACTTTATGTTACTGTTACAGTTTGCAATCGAGTAATGATTTCATCCTTTACTCTTCTTTACTCTTTTCCAGATTCAGTTTTTGCAATCATAATCTTTACTGCTTAAATCGCTTGTCTCAGTTCTTTTAATAATCGAGTTAGTTGATTTCGAGTTACTGTTCATACGGATTTGATAGTTTTAAGTAATGAGTGAAATTGTTATTTTGAGTTCAAGGTAAGGATATGATAAACTTCATTTCTAATAGTTTTAAGTGATCATCAATGAGTTTCTGAATCATTCTGTTTTTAGGGATTGTTAGATCAAATTTTTAGTTAGTCACGAATATGTTTTTACTGTTATAATATAGATTGAAGATTAGCTTGGCAGTGTCGAAATTAGCCTTTGGTTTAAGTGTAGTTCAGTTCTGATTAGTTCGGTGTAGGATATTGGTTTGAATTTTACAGGTACTGTACCAAGTTAAAGAAATAGATTTCGTCCAGTTTTCTTTGCTCTATTTCAGTTTATGCAGGTTTCGGATTCGACAGATCTTGTCCAGTTTTTCTCTGCTTGATTTCAGTTTTACAGGTTTAAGATTTGTCGTATGGTGGTAGCAGGCATTAGTTTCAGTTCCAGCTTTTAGTAGTGATTTCGATTTCTGTGCCAGTTTTAAGCCGGCTCAGCGCCGCGCTTCTTGTCATCAATGGGCAGGCTTCGGATGAATAGGTCAAGCGTGATTTACTTTTCTACATTCTTTTTAGCATAATCTGTTAGTTAGTGTAAGAGTAGTATAAACTTTTAAGCTGTAGTACACTTTAGACTTGCTTTTGTTTTAAACTTTGAATTTGATTGATTTTGTATGTAATTAGAAGTTTAGCAATTTCTGCCATTGAACTCTGTACAAACATACTTAGCGATTTTGAGATCGTCTGCATTAATCTGAATTTGGCAGTTGAAATTAGCAGTTTTGGAATTTGAACGTTAGGATTTTGTGGTTGAATCAGTTTTTGAATTTTCTTAATTGCTTGATATTTCAGTCTTTAGTTGTTATCAGATTTCAGTTTGTAGTTTTGATTCATTTCTATAAGTGTAGTTTAACTGCTATAAAGAATAGGAGTTTATTAGAAGTTTGACTTAAATGAGTAGAACAAATAAAATCAGTTTGGAAAGTGGTTTATTGTAGGAAAACTATTTTTAGTCGTTTTGTGAGAATAGAATAGGAAAAGATTTAATTGACTAAACGTTGACTTATAGTTTGTATTCTATCTTCTTTACAAATTTGATAAATGTTCAACTTTAGCCCTTCATTTTGTATGTTTCCATATCAGTCACAGTCCATCCTGTTAGTTACAGTTAGATTAGTCCCAACGTTAGTCCTGTTAGTTAAGTCTGTAACTTCAGTTGGGTTTCTAGTTTAGATTAATTGGGC
The DNA here is from genome assembly GCA_025667525.1 of Glebionis coronaria. Classification (NCBI taxonomy): domain Eukaryota; kingdom Viridiplantae; phylum Streptophyta; class Magnoliopsida; order Asterales; family Asteraceae; genus Glebionis; species Glebionis coronaria. The sequence goes on from CM046876.1 coordinate 104,453,857, forward strand.
TTACATTTTATTTGGGCTAATTAGACTTTAGCATTTTAATTTTCATTAGTAGAATTAAATTTGTAGTTTTATAAAATTTGTAGTTTTCATTTGTAGTATAAGATTTGCATTTTACATTCTTTTTACATTTTGTGCATTTAAATGCTTTACGTGCAATGTGTTTTAGCGTAGTATGGTTACATATATAGCTATTTTTACTTTTTTTTAAGTGTTTTGTTTGACAAGTAGCTTAAATACCAAATAATCTTTTGTTAACCAAAAACAATCAAGTCTTTGCTTAAAACGTTATATCAATTCGAATCGAGCTGAGAAGACAACTACACTAAAAAACGAAATATTAAATGGCGCCGCTGCCGGTTCTTTTCGTGACGATTAACGATTTCGAGTGAGACGATTGGATTTTGGGATCCGTTCACTTTGTGAACGTTATTTTTACGTATTATAAATCAAAAAGATAAAAAAAAAAATCAAAAAGATAAAAATACAACAAAATAAAAAACCACAAAATCAATTCTTTTCCTAAAGAATTGAACCAAAAAAATAAAAAATTCCAAAAAGTAATCTTTTTCCTAAAAGATTACACCAAAAAAAAATATATATATTATATCGATTTCATCGCTTTTTACGTAGATATAGTATTTTTCTTAAAAAAAACAAATAAATACAAAAATATTTTTTATATATTATTATATGTAAATACGTATACATATACGAACAACCAATAAACATATCTTCCATAAGTATTGCCGAGGCAATACACCGTGTTGAGGGGCGTTCCGGTCCTTGACACGCGTATCGATCAAACAAAATAAAGCAAGAATAGATAAATACTTCCAATTGGCAATAATTCGAAGAATACAAACTACTAAAGTGAATAGATAGGCGACGTGCTATAAAATGCCGTCTAAGGGTTAATAGGTACTTAAGTGCTTCGCGCCACCTAACCCCCCGTTCACTAGTGCGTATTCTAAGAAGGAAGGCTTAATTGGAGGTCTTGCACCCAAGTAGTAATTATATATATACTTTCTTGTGGATATTTCATATCGAAACTCGAGGGGGATAATCTCTTCTCTCTCAAAAGTCGACCGAGGGCTACTCCCTCATTCCTCGTGTTTACTTACACGTGTACTCGCACACGTGTAAACATACCACCTTTGGTGTATTACTTCCTTCCCCGAGGAAGCTTTTAAACGTCATTATACTTGTATATACATTCGGCCACCTTGTTAAACATGGATACTCGTTCCATGTTGGAGATTTTGCAACAACGATCCGCCAACGCTAATTATTCGACTTGTTCGACTTGTGGAGGTCCACACGATACTTATTTATGTGATCAAAATAATAGTTATTATGGGGAGGGATATGCTTACAATGGAACCGAGAACCCTAATTTGCAACCTAACACTCAAATGGACTACACTTGTAATGACTATATGGGATATTCCGGTTTTTCATCACAACCTCCACCATCATTTCATGATCAAACCTTTAATGTGCCATACCAAAACCAAGGATTTTCCAATTATGAAGGTTTTCAAAATAATGATACTTTTCAAGGCTATAATCAAGAAACCTTTCATAATCAAGGATTTTCAAACAATGAAGGCTTTCAAAATAATGATGAAAATTTTCCATGCTATAATCACGATACTTTTCAAAATCAAGGATTTTCACATTATGAGGGTTTTCAAAATGAAGGAAATTTTCAAGGTTACAATCATGAGAACTTTCACAATCAAGACTCTTTTCAAACCTATAATCCACCTAATTATGGAAATCCGCCTCCACCATATTCTTCGCCTTATTCATGTGAGTTTTGTGGGAACGCACCCCATTATGGTTATGATTGTAGACCGAGGGATCCGCCATCCTATGTCCTTGATAATGTCAAGAAGTTTCATTCTTTACTTGAGAAAATGAACAAGTCGTACGATGACGTTTATAAGATGCTTGATGGTATGAAAAACATGAGCTACAAGGAAATGAAAGACACGCATCGATGGTTAAAGGAACTAATTAACTCTACTGAGGAAGAGGAAATTGAGTCTCGGCAATATTTTGATAAGGAATTCGGTGATTTGTATCGTGAATCGTTGAACAAATTTTCTTGTCGCCTCAGGAAATATTCAAATGATTTATTCCTTAAGACTCTTATAATCGAGGAAGACGGACAATACATGACTACTTTTACTCGTAGGCCTGATCCATTATTAGATGAAGATGCTGAGGGACCTTCGAGTTGTATGACACTTAATGATGACACACCTTCATCACCTTTACCTCACGTGGAACCCACCGACTCTTTAACCATGGGGGACGAGCCTCTTAGCACTAATACCAACACCGATTTGGATGGATTAACCGCTTCTAGTGTTGAGAACCTTATCCCAATCCAAAGAGAGCTTGAGTGTGTTTCCAATGAACCATGTGACGAGCTTTTTATTGATACCTCTTCTCCTCATGATCACATTGAGATTTCATCACATGTTGACCTTCATGCTACTACTAGTGATTTTGGTGATTTTGATCTTGATGAATTGTTCAAAGAAAGGGATAATGAGATTGAGGGAGAGTTTATGCAAGATATAGAGGATGATGATTGTGATTCTAGTGAGGCATCTTATGATATATTATCCGAGGACTTTTCATGTCAAGATGACATTCCTAATTTGGATGAAGATGTTGCTCCTATAGAAGAAGTGGAAGATGTTCATATTCGTGAGGTTTTATCAAACGTCTATAATCTTATCTCTTCGATTGAAGCTTTGAATGAAAACCATAATGATGAGTCCATAGAAGAAGAACCTTTCATTGATATTTCTTCACCAGTTTTTGAGGTTGCACCTATTGATTTTTATGATGATATCATCCCTTTGAGTGACTCTCTCAATACACCTTCTTTTGAGCCTTCTATTCCCACCCTCCCACCCTTGAAGTTGGTTATTGATGAAGATCCTATACTCTTAGAGATTGATCCTTTTTCACCTATGGCACCTTTAGAACCCAAAACCTTTGATATGGATTCTCATATGGATATTGATGACACCATAGAGGCTTATCTTGCTAATATTGATATTGAGGCTGATGATAGTGATTCTAATTGGGAAGAGGAGATTCGTCTTAGTGAGAATTTGCTTTTTGGGAACATAGAGCCTACACTTTCTTCACAAGACACTATTCATTTTGATCCTCATTTTTCTATGCCTTCTATGGAAGATTACCCACCTTTTGATGATGATGAGCCTAATATGGATATACTTGTTATGAATGTTTTGATACCTACACCTTCATATTCTCATGATGCTTTGATCACTAAGGGGGAATCTTATATGGTTGATATGAGCTCATCTTCTTCTTTTCCCATGAAGGGAAAGGTTTTTGATCCTGGGATACGTAAATTTGAGACACCTTGGTTTTCATCTACTTCACTTAAGAGTGTGCCTTCGATTGATATGCGCTTCTTGTATGAGCTTACTTTGGTGATGCTACCTATTTTGGAGTTGTTCACTTGTCGAGATGGGAACTTTGTATTTGATCCTGGGGTGCTTCATATTTGAGAGATTTTGTATGTTGGACAAACTTGAGACACGTTGGACCGTTCCATTTATCGAGGCGGATATTGTAAATCTTATAGTAAATGGCAACGTGCTAAGTTTGAGTGTATCATGTGAGACGTGCTTCAAAGTGATATTCTTTAATCTCCATGATGGTTTCCCCAAGGACAACTTAATTCGGGGCCGAGTCGAGCTAGCGACTTAGGGTTAAAAAAACTCAAGCAATGAATAACTAGGTTAGAAAACGTAGAGTAGATTTTCAATAGGTTAGGTTTAATTAAAAGGATGTTATAGTCGCGTTGAAGTGGAGGGGTGCCTTTCTTCGTCTTTTGGTGTTTGTTTCAAGGGTTGCTCTCTCACATTTCATGCTTGGCGCTTATGGAGGAGGCCCGTGTATCTGGTTCACTTTGATTAGTTTTTGCTATTGTGATATTCAAAACACTTGTGCTTAAAATGAATATCCTTTAGTTGTCTCTTCCTTAACTTGGGTTAAGCAAAGTAATCAATGTCATAAGTGTAGGGGAGTTTACTCTAATACTCTTAAACATTGAGGACAATGTTTATCTTAAGTGTAGGGGAGACTTCTATCGAAGTGACCTTACCTAGACCATTGCCTTAACTCCATGATAATTGGGAAAATTAATTTTTCGATCATTTTTCAAATTTTTGATCTACTTTGGCCACCAAAAATATGCATACATAATTTTTGCATCAATCATTTTGCATAACACATTTGCATTGTATATATCTTTTCCTTTACTTTTCATCAAAAATATATAAAAGGAAAAAATATAATAAAACATGGTTTTAACAAATTTAGACTTCTTTGACATATTAGGCCCGCCATGAATATTTTGACTCAACCCGAGTTTGCTTATTTTAGCACTCTCTAGCTAGTATCCTTAACCATGTAGTCCTTCATTGGTCTATTAGGCTAAGCTTCCACCAATTTCATTCTTTGAAATTTTAAATTTGTGGAGAATGGGAAATGATAGAGTTGAAGCAAGTGTAAAAGGGCTAGATAGACTTCATGGCAATTACTTGTGGCTAAACCCTTCTCTTCTTTACCTCTACTTTCTTCGCATGCATATAATTGTTAATAAATAATCAAGTACGGTTTTAATTGGTTTGTAATCTCTTATGCATTTTTGGCTAATCATTTATGGTTGATATGAGTACGTCTTAAGATTCTAAGTTAGCACGTTTTATGTGTACTAGACTTGTGTCATGCTCCATATTTAGCGGGTGTTTTTCCTTTTCTTCTTTTCAAATTTCTTTGTGAGGAATAAAGAAAAATAAGAGCGGCTTATGAAAAAAAAAATGAGTGGCTAGAAAAAAAAAAGAAGAAAAAGAAAAAGAAAAGAAAAAAAATAATACAAGACTCCCAAGAGGGGCAGTGTGGTGTTAATTATAGTGACTATTGAGTTCCAATATTACCTTGACGGGTTGCGGGGATTCAATAGATTGCTCCAATCCAATATTACCTTGACGGGTTGCGGGGTTGAAGATCCAAAATCTCAAAAAGATGCGGATGTAAATTATTGCGTGAGTTTTATTTTTCTTTCCTTAGCGAGTGTGTAGCTACTTATGAAAGCATGACATGAGGATTTTACACATAAGGCGAATGACTTATTACTCTTAATACGGACTTGTATTAATTGTGAGCGGTTTTTCAAGTAATGGATGAGATGATTACTTAGGATTAAAACCGTGCTTCCTTATTTTTGGATTTTACACTTCTTATACTTCACACTTGAATAATGACAAATTTGCCCACAAGCAATTTGCTCAAATAATAACCGGTTCCACATTTAATTGTCATGAATAAGTTGATGCACTTTTTACTTGTGAATGCAATGATCCCATTTTTAAGCTTGGTATGGGGAAAGTGAAACTTGAGGGTGATAAATGTCCATGGTACCAAAGCCCTAATCTAAGTCACTGATTTCTTTATGAGTTATTTCCATCAAAACCATTTAAGAAAAATCCAAAAATATATAAATAAAATTGTTTTCCATGCACTGCATTGTAAATATTCAAAACCATTCATCATGTAGTATAGTTTAGTTTATTAAATCATAAAATGGCCAAGGTTGGTTAATTATGAGAAAAGTGTAATTTAGAACTTTAAAATGCTGCATTGCATGAGGACATGGCAATGGTCAAGTGGAGGGGAGTTGATAAGTGTGAAAACACTCATCAATAATGATCCTAAAACCATTAAAAACACTGTCAAATACATTATATTAAACTGTTAATTATCAGAATTACGCGTGTATTTGGTGTTTGTGTATTTTCAGGTAATATAGGTACATTTGAGACAAACACGAGCTTTCAAGGGATTTTCATAATAAAAGACGAAGAAAAGGACGAAAGATGCTCCAAGGACCTTATTTGCCAAATTTCCAAAGATGGAGCGCTAAGTTTGCAACTTTCTATAATTTAAAGGATGAAAAGGAATTTACTAAAAAGGGTTTTATAACCATTTGAAAAGAAATGAAGAGATAAGGGACCAAAATGCAAAATAATGGAAAGTTAACAAGTTTATCTTGGTCAATTTGACCAAGACCGGTCAAAGACACAATAAACCCACACACGTCTTCGTTCCCAAATGAAGAGAGAGAAAAGATCAAAACCGACTTCCTCTTTTCTATCTCCAAACCTGCAAACCCATATCATGGACGATCCAAGGTGAATCAATTGAAGATCATAACTACAAAAATACTCCCCTCCTTCTTCTCTACATGAAGATACAAGTCAATTAGAGCAAAAGTTAAAGATAAAGAAAGCCCCAATTTGAAGAAAGATGAAGAACGAGTATATCCTCGTATTTTCCACGTGTCATTCAATGATTGGAGGATACACGTCACATCACCTCTTCCCTCGACACCTATATAAAGGAGATGAAGACCTCATTTGCAGTCGGTTAGCATAGGAGTAGTTAGTTAGGAGTAGAAATAGTTAGTTAGATTTTCTCTCATCTTTTCTTGTTAAGCTTTCTGTTAATCAGTTAATACAGTTGTAACGATTTCTTTTCATCTCCATTAATGAAAACTTTGAGTTCTTTTAATATCTTCGTTTCTGTTTTGATTCAATGGTAAAATCTTCGTTAATCTGTTCTAAATACTTTATGTTACTGTTACAGTTTGCAATCGAGTAATGATTTCATCCTTTACTCTTCTTTACTCTTTTCCAGATTCAGTTTTTGCAATCATAATCTTTACTGCTTAAATCGCTTGTCTCAGTTCTTTTAATAATCGAGTTAGTTGATTTCGAGTTACTGTTCATACGGATTTGATAGTTTTAAGTAATGAGTGAAATTGTTATTTTGAGTTCAAGGTAAGGATCTGATAAACTTCATTTCTAATAGTTTTAAGTGATCATCAATGAGTTTCTGAATCATTCTGTTTTTAGGGATTGTTAGATCAAATTTTTAGTTAGTCACGAATATGTTTTTACTGTTATAATATAGATTGAAGATTAGCTTGGCAGTGTCGAAATTAGCCTTTGGTTTAAGTGTAGTTCAGTTCTGATTAGTTCGGTGTAGGATATTGGTTTGAATTTTACAGGTACTGTACCAAGTTAAAGAAATAGATTTCGTCCAGTTTTCTTTGCTCTATTTCAGTTTATGCAGGTTTCGGATTCGACAGATCTTGTCCAGTTTTTCTCTGCTTGATTTCAGTTTTACAGGTTTAAGATTTGTCGTATGGTGGTAGCAGGCATTAGTTTCAGTTCCAGCTTTTAGTAGTGATTTCGATTTCTGTGCCAGTTTTAAGCCGGCTCAGCGCCGCGCTTCTCGTCATCAATGGGCAGGCTTCGGATGAATAGGTCAAGCGTGATTTACTTTTCTGCATTCTTTTTAGCATAATCTGTTAGTTAGTGTAAGAGTAGTATAAACTTTTAAGTTGTAGTACACTTTAGACTTGCTTTTGTTTTAAACTTTGAATTTGATTGATTTTGTATGTAATTAGAAGTTTAGCAATTTCTGCCATTGAACTCTGTACAAACATACTTAGCGATTTTGAGATCGTCTGCATTAATCTGAATTTGGCAGTTGAAATTAGCAGTTTTGGAATTTGAACGTTAGGATTTTGTGGTTGAATCAGTTTTTGAATTTTCTTAATTGCTTGATATTTCAGTCTTTAGTTGTTATCAGATTTCAGTTTGTAGTTTTGATTCATTTCTATAAGTGTAGTTTAACTGCTATAAAGAATAGGAGTTTATTAGAAGTTTGACTTAAATGAGTAGAACAAATAAAATCAGTTTGGAAAGTGGTTTATTGTAGGAAAACTATTTTTAGTCGTTTTGTGAGAATAGAATAGGAAAAGATTTAATTGACTAAACGTTGACTTATAGTTTGTATTCTATCTTCTTTACAAATTTGATAAATGTTCAACTTTAGCCCTTCATTTTGTATGTTTCCATATCAGTCACAGTCTATCCTGTTAGTTACAGTTAGATTAGTCCCAACGTTAGTCCTATTAGTTAAGTCTGTAACTTCAGTTGGGTTTCTAGTTTAGATTAATTGGGCTTACATTTTATTTGGGCTAATTAGACTTTAGCATTTTAATTTTCATTAGTAGAATTAAATTTGTAGTTTTATAAAATTTGTAGTTTTCATTTGTAGTATAAGATTTGCATTTTACATTCTTTTTACATTTTGTGCATTTAAATGCTTTACGTGCAATGTGTTTTAGCGTAGTATGGTTACATATATAGCTATTTTTACTTTTTTTTAAGTGTTTTGTTTGTCAAGTAGCTTAAATACCAAATAATCTTTTGTTAACCAAAAACAATCAAGTCTTTGCTTAAAACGTTATATCAATTCGAATCGAGCTGAGAAGACAACTACACTAAAAAACGAAATATTAAAGTACTTGTTAACTAAACAAGATTCCAAACCAAGACTTCTTCGCTGGGTTTTGCTACTTCAAGAATTTAAAATCGAAATTCGTGATAAGAAGGGAGCTGAAAACCTAGCCGCGGATCATCTCAGTAGACTTGAGGATCCTTACCAAGGGGATCATCCGAACAAAGAAATCAATGATTCTTTTCCCCTGGAGACCTTAATGTCTATCAACTCGACTTCTGATGAAACCCCGTGGTTTGTGGACATTGCAAACTACTTGGCGGGTAGAATTCTCGTTGACGGGTTAACATCCCAACAAAAGCAAAAGTTCTTCAAAGACATTAAGACTTACTTTTGGGATGACCCGTATCTATTCAAACAATGTGCCGACTTGATTATTCGCCGATGTGTTGATGGATCGGCAGCTTTAGAAATCCTTGACGCTTGCCACAAAGGACCCACCGGTGGTCACTTTGGTCCCAACTACACCGCCAAAAAAGTGTTTGACTCGGGATTTTATTGGCCCACCATTTACCGTGATGCTCACGAGATGGTTAAACATTGTGATGCTTGCCAAAAACAAGGCAAGATCACACATAAAGACGAGATGCCTCAAAATTTCATTCAGGAATGTGAAATCTTTGATGTTTGGGATATCGACTTTATGGGGCCATTCCCTTCTTCTAAAGGAAACAAATACATCCTTGTAGCCGTTGACTACGTCTCCAAATGGGTTGAAGCCAAAGCTTTACCCACTAATGACGCAAGGGTGGTTTGTAACTTTTTGAAATCGCTATTCGCTAGATTCGGTGTGCCTCGTGCCATTATTAGTGATCGTGGGACTCATTTTTGCAATGACCAATTCGCAAGAGTCATGGCTAAGTATGGTGTAAATCATCGTCTTTCCGTAGCATACCACCCACAAACTAATGGCCAGGCTGAAATATCCAACCGAGGATTAAAGCGAATTCTTGAAAGAACCGTGGGAGAGCATCGTGCCTCATGGGTTGATAAACTTGATGATGCTTTGTGGGCTTTTCGTACCGCATACAAGACTCCGATTGGTTGTACACCATATCGTCTCGTTTACGGGAAAGCATGCCACTTCCCTATTGAGTTGGAGCACAAGGCTTACTGGGCCTTGAAGTGGGCTAATTTCGATATCAACAAAGTCGGTGACCTACGCAAGATCAAACTCAATGAGCTGAATGAACTCCGTAATGAGGCTTATGAAAATTCTTTGATCTATAAGGAAAAGACTAAGCTCATTCACGACTCTAAGATTAAAAACCGAGAGTTCCAAGTTGGAGACAAAGTTTTACTCTTTAACTCTCGGCTGAAAATCTTTTCGGGTAAGCTAAAATCTCGTTGGTCCGGCCCATTCACCGTTGCCCAAATTTTTCCATATGGTACTCTCGAGCTCGCTCAACCTAATGGACCTAATTTTGAGGTGAATGGCCAACGAGTGAAGTTGTACTTTGGTGAGGAAATCTCTCAGGAGATGATTCCATCCCTCACCACGTTCCCCATGAACTAATTTTGGGTCGAGTTAGGCTCGTGACTCGGTTATCAAAAACAAGCGCTCCTCGGGAGGCAGCCCGAGTATCTATCCCTTTTCGTTTTAACCTCCTACGTGTAGGGGGACTTCTATAGGTTCTTTGTGTTTGTGTGGTGATGTGATTACAGGGATGAATGCACTTTTGGAACCTTTGACGAACCGTGCTCCCGTGTTATCCGAAATCCGGTTCTATCTCTCAACTATCGTGATTCAATTTTCTTCATACTCACATTTGAAATTGATCACTTTAGTCGTCTCTTCCTTAACTTGAGTTAACCAACGTGCACAATGTCATAAGTGTAGGGGAGACTTTTCCCACATGCTTAAACATTGAGGACAATGTTTATCTTAAGTGTAAGGGGGACTTTTATCGAAGTTTTAAGTGGACTTTTCCATGAAAATGCCTTCATTTAACCGGAAAATCATCTTATTCTACATTTTTCAAATTTTTTATTAACTTTGGCCATTTAGTCGTAAGTTTTAAATTTCTATCGTTGCTTTCATATGTACATATCCCGCAATAAAGTCAAAAATATTAATAAAGTGGTGTAGCTAGTTTTGAAATCTTTGACATATTAGGCCTGTTGCGATTATTTTGACTCAACCCGAATAGACTTATCCAAGTTTATTCTAGCTAGTATCCTTAACCATGTAGACCTTAATTGGTTTATTAGGCTAAGCATCCACGAGTCTCATTACTTGAGATTTTAAATTGTGGAGAACAAGAAATGATAGAGTCAATTATAAGTCGGTATTCTTGCGCAAGCTCACTTGGTGTAATTATTTTCCTATTCTCCCATCACTTGCTAATAATTTATCTGCAATAAGTAAGGTTGTACGATTTGAAAAGTTACTTAGCTTCTAGCCCAAGATCGTTTAAAAGTCGCTCGGTAATGATAAGAGTTCATAGCCAAGGCATAACTTATGAAGCGGGGCGCGAAGATTGGTGAATCCGAAAAGGCCCTAACAAGGCATGAGGATTCAATCTTATTGCTAAAGATCCAAGATGATGTGAAAAGCATTATTCCCAAAATCAATATGAAGGATCAAGACTCACGACGAAAAGCAATCAACTCCCATAAAGATCATGGAGAAGTCTATCCGAAAAGACCCTAACAAGGTATGAGGATAAATAGATCCAAGTCCGAAAAGGAGGCGGATCGTTGTATCTCAAAATCCCAATTAGAGATTGAAGAAATAATCATGAAGTCGTGGTCAACAAAGTTGGAGTACCCCTCAAAGTCTCCAAGTGAAGAAACTCTATTAACGAAGAGAAGACCATTATCTCAAGAACGTCTCTCGAAGATATGAAGTATGAAGTACATGCCAAATATCGGCCCGAGAAAGGTCTCAAATCGTGAACCGAGTTATGCCAAGATATGAACTTTTTGATATCCCGAGAAGCAGTTTTAAGAGATTTTGTCCTTTAGCTAACTATTGATCAAATCGTCCTACTTTGCTTTCAGCCTAAATAAACTATCGAAATAAGTCCAAAAATGCATCTTCATGATTATTCTAAGACAAAAATAAAATATAAGAGATACACCTAGGAATAAGGGAGTTTAAGCATTTAATTAAGCTATGTGTGTAAGTGTTTGATTTGCTAACTTATAATAACAATGATCTCGTTTTTAAGCTTAGTTTGGGGAACGTGAAACTTGAGGATGATAAATCTTCGCAGCACCAAAGCCCTAATGTAAGTCCTTAATTTCTTTGCAAGTTATTTCCATCCTTTTGTTTACTTTAAAGCTTTAATTTCTCTTAGTACTTTAATTTTTGTTTAGTAGTATTTTAATAAGGCCAAGGTTGATTGATTATGAGAAAAGTGAAAATTTGCTTTATCACTAAGCATTGCATGAGGGCATGGCAATGGTTAAGTGTAGGGGATTTGATAGGTGTGAAAACACCCATCCTTTTACCACTTATTTCTTACTAAAACAAGACCAAAACGCGTGTTTAATATCATTTGTTTGGAATTATGCGTGGTTTTTGTGTTTAATGTGTTTTCAGAGTCAACCGGATGAATATTGAAGGAAACATGGGATTGCACGGGTTTTATCAAGGAAAAAGACTCAAGACGAAGTCTATTGTCCAAGAGATGCAAAAGATTTGAAGTCAATGGGCCTATTTGAAAATTTAACGAAGAAAAGGACCAAAGATGGAAGATTTACATATGTCGAAGAAACTCAAGTCTATTAAACGAAGAAATTAAAAGACGAGTTGAATTTAATCGTCGACAAATCCCGAATCAGAATCGAAAACGTCAACTTTTCTGAAAAGACGAGAAGACAAGAAGATAGGGAGAAAAGCCCACTCACCAACCAAAAGGGAGACATATATAAAGATTTCCCTTCACACTTTTCATTCAGTTTTTTTTCCTCCTTTTTTCTCTCTTTCTGTTCGTAGGCATCACCAACACCATTAGGGTGTTTGGTGATTTTGATTTTCTTTTTGTTCTAAGATCTTGTAAGTTTAATCCTTCATTTTGTTTACTGAATCTTAATCATCAATACAAGTTGTTATTTAATCTTTTCATTAATCTTGTTCATCGTCATCTTTTTATTCAAAGTTCTAAGGTTCTTATTAATTTGATTTTTATCTTCAAAAGTTGTTGATTTTGTGTTTTTATGATTGGGATTTGATCCTTATGGTTAATAGATGATTTGTGGTTAATTCGGTTAAACCTTTTTGTTTACTTGGCTTGATTTTTATCAAATTCGTGTTCCCCTGTTCTTACGTTTGTTGTTACTGTTCTTCATCCCGGTTATTCCGGATAGTCTATTTCTTTCATCCCTTATTCGGAACATCTCTATATTCCGAATAGTCAGTTGGACTTGCCTCTTATTCGGAATAAGTATTATTCCGGATAGCCTTTTTAGTTTGTTCCTTATTCGGAATATTTCTATATTCCGCATAACCAAAATATTCCGAATAGTGATATTATTCCGCATGGTCTCATATTCCGAATAGCATTTATTATTCCGCATGGTCTCATATTCCGAATAGCATTTATTATTCCGCATGGCCTTCATATTCCGCATAAGCTTGATTTTTCCGCATAGCTTTGATTATTCCGAATAGCCCTATATTCCGCATGGTATTTATTCCGAGTAGTCCCGATATTCCGCATAGAGATTGTTTATTCCGCATGGCAAATTATTCCGAATAGAGCTAGTTTCCAGTAAGTTTATTTTGCTGATTTATTATTTAAGTGTTTAATTTAACTGCTAGTTTTATTTCATTACATTATTCATTTATCTTTTCATTAGAATAGAAAACCAAATCCACTTTTTGTCACCAAGAACAAATCATTCCACTTAGAGCTGTGATCAATTCGAGAGGATACCGAGAACTAAATCCGAACCATAGCAAAAACCATGTATCAGAGGTTAACACTAGAAGGATTTACACTCATCACTGTGAACTCTAAGGTATCACTCTGAGTGTTCTGGCAAGATCACTAAGATATTGCGTAGAGGCCTGGAACGTGTTTAGATTCAGTTAAGAATTAAACAGCTGTTGCTTTCCAGTTATCACAAGTTTGATTCATAAAAGAATCACACAAGTCACCTACCATGAACTTTTTGATATTCGCTCAAGAAGGATTTCCATCTTCATTGTAAATACTTTCGTATTACTCGGATGTTCAGGCAAGATCACGAAGATTTTGCGTAGGACTCTTAAGATCTTTCTTACTTTTCACAGTGTGTGAAGAAGCAAGGAAATGTGAAAGTGTGTCCTAATGAGATATTTGATGATCTCAAATGGCTCTAGACTCGATCGTGCATTTTGGATTTTAGTGATCGGAGGCTGGAGAGGAGTGCCACCTTTTTCAATACCAATTTATTCGGAGTGAATAAATCAATAGATAATGTGTTGTCTCCGTGTGATTAAAACAAATATCTTTTAAGAGATATCTGAGTTAGCTCAGATGGGTTGTGCATTGCATCACTGGGTCCATGATGTCTATCTTCAATATCAAGAATCATTAAAAATGATCTCAATAGCATATGTGTTGACCCGGTTTCTGCCTAAAGTTGTAAGGATGGCTTCTTTCTTTACACCCTTTATCTTTACAATTCTTTTTCATTCTTCAACCCCTTCAATGCTTACCAATACGTCATAACTAGCACCTTGTTGTGATTGTTCCAGTGCTAACTTAAGTACTTGGTCGGCATTCAGCTACGTTCACAATCTTTCTCCAACTTTCCTAAGGACTACTATTTCTAGCTATGGAATGTCCTTGGGAAGATTCCTCCGGTTCTGGAAGAATCATAGGACTTAACCTATCCTACCATCCTTATGTCACCACAATCTTCATCGTCGTGAAATAAATGGGTTTTGGGTAAGTATATGTCACCATGAAAATCCATTTTGATATTCAAATCCATTTTGCTCCCCCTTAACATATGCCACGATATTCGAAAACATTTCGCATATGTCAGGATGAGCCAACACATTAAGTCAAACTATTTGTGATAATATCCCATATTAAATCACATTTTATCCCCCATATTAAAAATATTAACCCAATCGATGTTTTTAATATCAATTGATTTAATGAAGTTTTAACAAAGGTTTTGGGAAGAAAAATGCAAGTCCATTTTATCTTCATGATATCAAACGTATGAGATATGATACCGATTTGTAACATGATCACATATTCACCATATTAGAAAAGAATTGACAAGGCTGGACCTGATAGATGAGAACATCATATGATAAGAGCAAATGGTTCTTGTCAGCATATGTTGGTCGCCTCGTCATGTCTGAAGTCATCTCTTGACACCACATGTACGATTGGTATTGTTGTCTTGACACCAGTTAGTGAACTTGGCACGTTCTGACAATTGCTCCCCCTCAATTGTTGACCCGTGTTCTATTGAAAGAGCTGTAGTCGTCGGTTGAGTAGTTGCATCGTCGAGTATGTAGATACCAATTGTAGATTGCTATGGTTGTAGAGATGATAGCTTCATAAAAACAAGACTTCTCTTGTTTTAACAAATAAATGCACTGAAACGTACATTGATTTGTGTTAGACCAAGTTATAACGTAAACTTGATCCCTTACAAGGTTTTAAAGTAAACCTTGCCCGAGAAAATTAATTCCCGTTGTGAGCCAAAGCTTTCATAAGAAATACTTGACTTTAATATGAAAACCGGGTTGCAGTCAGAAATAACTACAAGCCATATAGGCATGTTTTATGAAATATTTACAACTTTTGTACGAACTCTAGTTATGGCGCCGTGTCAATATTAATCAACATTTCCAAGGCCGTAAATATTATCGTACCAAAAGATATGCCTTTGAAAATAAAGTAAAAATATTTTTGGATTTTTCTGAATTTTTCAATTTTTATGGTTTTTATATGGTTTTATATTTTTGTATTTTGCTTTTGTGGATAAAGATATAAACAATATATACAAATGATCACCAAGGATACGGAGAATAATTTACCACCACTATTCTTTCGCTTCATCTGCCAATTCCTTTAGAGTCTCAGGCGAGAAGGTTCTCATTCCTAGCTTGTCGGCCAAAAATTCAATTCGAGCACAATCTAAAGCCTTCGTGAAAATATCCGCCAATTGATACTCAGATCGGACAAAGTAAAGCTCGATTACTCCATTTTCCACTTGCTCCTTGATAAAGTGGTAGCGAATGTCAATATGCTTCGACCGGGAGAATTGAACGTTGTTGCAACATAAGGCAATTGCACTCTTGTTGTCACAGTACATCGGAATTTTGTTGAAACCTACACCATAGTCGGTTAATTGCGATCTCATCCAAAGAATTTGAGCACAGCAACCGGACATAGCTATGTATTCTGCTTCCATACTAGAAATTGCAGCGCTTTTCTGCCTTTCCGATGCCCAACTGATTAATCGATCTCCTAGTAGTTGCAATGTTCCACTCGTGCTACGCCTTGTATCTTGACAACCCGCGTGATCCGCATCTGCATATGCCATTAGTGCAATAGAAGAGTCCTTCGAATACCAAAGTCCCCGATTAATGGTTCCTTTAAGATATCGAAAGATCCTTTTAACAGTAGCTAAGTGTAACTCAGTAGGCCTAGTTTGATACCTGGCACACATACATATAGCAAACTGAAGATTAGGTCGACTAGCTGTGATATACAGAAGAGTACCGATCATTCCACGATAAAGTTTCGGATCAACAGCAACTCCATGCGGATCTGCATCAAGCTTAGTTCGTTCCACCATTGGAGTATCCACGGGGTCGCAAGATTCCATCTTGTATTTCTTAAGCGATTCAAGGGCATACTTGGATTGATTGATAAAGATGCCTCTGGGACTCTGAGATATCTGAAGACCTAAGAAGAATGATATCTTGCCCATCATTGACATCTTAAACTTGGAAGACATGAGTTTCCCAAATTCGTCGGATAAAGTTTGGGTCGAGGCTGCAAATATAATATCATCAACATATATTTGTACCATAATCATATATTTACCTCGTTTCTGAATGAACAGCGTAGGATCCACCTTGCCTTTAGCGAAGCCTTACGTAATGAGGAATTGTCAAAAGATCATACCATGCGCGAGGAGCTTGCTTCAACCCATAGAGAGCCTTCTTAAGCTTGTACACATGATTAGGATAATTAGGATTCACAAAACCATCTGGTTGTTGAACATAGACCTCTTCCTTGAGTTCACCATTAAGAATGTCGTCTTCACATCCATCTGATAGACGATCATATTCATATGGGATGCATAAGCGAGGAATAGTCGAATAGCTTCCAAACGGGCAACAGGTGCAAAGGATTCCATAAAGTCGATGCCCAATAATTGCTTGTATCCATGAGCTACTAGTCGAGCTTTGTTCTTCAATATTCCGCCTAACTCATCGATTTTCACCTTGTAAACCCATTTCAAAGTGAGTAACTACACTTGATCCGGGCATGGGACAAGTTCCCATACTTCAAGACGTATAAATTCATTAAGTTCTTCTTGCATAGCTTCTATCCAACATGATTGAGTAAAAGCTTGTTGCCATGTCTTAGGTTCAACTTCAGTGAGAAAAGCATCAAAGTGACAAAACATTGCACTTTCTTGTAACTGACTTCGTGTGGATACCGGACGATTAGGGTCACCAATAATAGAATCTATAGGATGATCCTTTGTCAACTTGTTGTCATGTTCACGAATCCGTGGATTGGAGTAAACCGTACTAGGAGCTTCCTCTGAGGTGGACGACCCGGCTTGATTAGGGTCGGGAATAGGTACACCAAAGAATGGAAGTTCACGCATTTGAGCGAATTCCAAATCGTGATCATCATCATCATCTTCATCATCAATAGGCATGACGTGGGTAGTTGTTACATGTGTTGGTTGAGAATTTCTCGTTGAAGGTATATCTTGACCAATTGTAGGTGCAGATGTGTCTGATTGTGCAACGGTTGCTGGAGCGACAACTTCGGTTACCGAAGCTATTACCTCAGGTTATGGAGCAACAATACTTGGAGGAGTAAAGAATTCATCAAAGAATGGTTGAAACAACGTATCCCATTCAGTCCTAGAAGGTGGTGTAAATGATGATGAAGTAGGGTTGTTTGGGACAAGACCAGAACTAATGTTACTGGGTCCCATTTCATGAAGTGCGGGTTCAGAGCTGCTTTGCTCAAAAGCCATTGCTGTCAGCTCATCAAAATCAACATTCATAGTTTCAAGGATCTTGCGAGAGTTACGGTTGTAGATTCGGTATGCCTTCTTTGCGGGTGCGTAACCAATGAAAATACCAATATCAGCCTTTGGTTGAAGTTTTCCCAAATTGTCACCATCATTATTTGGATAGCAAAGAGAACCAAATACATGAAGATATGATAAATCTGGTACTTTACCATGGAGAAGATCATAAGGTGTTTTACCATGGCGTTTATGAATTAGTGACCGGTTTTGGGTGTATACTGCTGTAGATACTGCTTCTGCCCATAAAAACAATGGAGCCTTTGCGTAAATTAACATCGTTCGAGCAGCTTCCATAAGTGTGCGATTTCGCCTTTCAACGACACCGTTTTGTTGTGGAGTGCGAGCAACGGATGTTTCATGAGAAATGCCAACTTCTTCATAATAATCACGCAAAATTTGATTCACAAATTCGGTTCCATTATCTGTACGAATGCGTCGGACAGTAGTGTTGAGACGCACTTGAATCATCTTGAGAAATCCGATGATGAATTTAGGTGCCTCATTTTTTGCTTTAAGAAATTTCACCCATGTAAACCGAGAGTAATCATCGACAATGACGAGGATGTACTTTTTGCCACTAAGACTTTCAACACGCATCGGCCCACAAAGATCCATATGCAAAAGATAAAGTTTCTCTTGGTTGGTGTCTTCAGTCTTGGGTTTGTAAGATTTCTTAGTGCTTTTCCCCATAGTACACGCGGAACATAAATGATCCTTGTGAAATGAAAGTTTAGGAAGACCACGAACAAGTTCGTTTTTCGCCAAATGATTAATAACGTCAAAGTTAAGATGAGATAACCGTCGATGCCATAACCATGACTAGTCTTCGATGCTTTGGAGAGAAGACATACGGGAGAAGCGGACATCATGTCTTGTAGAGACAAAGTATACAAATTATTCCCTCGAGTACCTTTCAATAAATCAACCCCTTCCAAATTACGAATGAAGCATGTATGCTCTCGAAGAGCAACTTCTAGGTTTGCATCACAAAATTGTCCCACAGAAAATAAGTTGTGACCGAGACCTTCCACATAATACACTCTCGAAATTATAACATTCCCAATATGATATTCACCGTAACCCATTATCTTTGCAATATGATCGTTTCCAAATCGAACCGTACCAAGAAACTTGCTGACGAAGTTTCTGAGCTGAGAGCGATCTCCGGTCATATGCTTGGAGCAACCAGAGTCCAAATATCAGAGAACAATTTGGACCACCTGTTTTCAACAACAACAGTAGACAATGCATTGGAAACTATTGGTTCCGGAGTGTTAGCAGATACAGATATAGAATTATCAGAATTGCTAACATTTTTTAGACCCTTAGATTTCCTGCGTTTTCTAATGATAGTTTTGGCACTAACAGGTTATACTGTTCAAACTTTCTTAGGTTTTGGATTATTCGTGGGCACTACAGTGGGAGTAGACCTATTTAAAGGGCACTTAGTTCCTACAGTAGTGTCGGTGTTCCTAGTTAAAGGACACGCTTGTGTTTTGGTAGCCTTGGTACTCCTAGTTAAAGGGCACGCTTTCTTCGCTTTAGTGGGAGTGATCCTAGTCAAAGGGCACATATTTCCTACTATAGTGAAAGTTCTACCAGTGGGGCGCCACATCCAACCAACTTGGTTTAACACTTTCCCAGTCGGTTTCCATTCTAATCCATTTTTCCGGGGATGCATCTCATTCACATGGTCAATAAGGCAAGAATCATGACGACTAGAAAACATACATTCATTGCAATTCCAACATTTCAAATTAGAATTCACAGTAGGCTTAGAACGCTGCACAACCGCAGAGCCTTGAGGTTTAGCTACATGATTCTTTTTATTCAAAACAGAAATAACATTCCTAGAATGGG
The DNA here is from genome assembly GCA_025667525.1 of Glebionis coronaria. Classification (NCBI taxonomy): domain Eukaryota; kingdom Viridiplantae; phylum Streptophyta; class Magnoliopsida; order Asterales; family Asteraceae; genus Glebionis; species Glebionis coronaria. Next base: position 104,473,387 of record CM046876.1, read on the forward strand.
CTTCTACTTTCTTCTTCACTTGACTACTAGATGGGGGCAAGATCCTATCATTCTTCTTGTTTCTCTTAAGCTTAGATCTTTGAGCCTTAGTAGTGGTGCTTACTCCTGTAGAAGGCAACACGGGAATATTAGAAGCTGGTTTTGATTCCGCCTTATCTTTAGTGACCAAAGTTTGAGATGGTTTAGTCCTAGGGCCCTTGTTAAGTGGTGTGACGGCTATAAGGTTCCTTTTGATTTCACTAGAGGACGATACTGAGACAGTGGCTGCGTTATCCACAACATTCTTACCTTTTAGAGTACGAAGTGTTTCCTTTAACTCAGCCAAGACCAGATTTTTATCACAAATTTGTACCCTCAAATCAGATATTTCCACCGACTTTCGATTCAATTGTTCAATCAATGATTGATTCTGTGCAGTGGTATTAGCACATGCGGGCTTTACTGAATCAAAGAGTCGTGTATTTTTCTGTTTTAAGTTATCAACTTTGGACAAAATCTTGGAAACTCGATTATCTAGATCAAGTTTAAGATTCTCAGCGACCTCAAGTACGTTCACACAGTTAAGCTCCTTAGATTTCTCTATGTCTATCGGCAAAGATTGAGCAACCTTGTCACTTGGCTGACGCTGTTTTGATTGTAAATTCAATCGAAAATTATTTTCAAAGTTTGCATCATCGATATTAACACCTTCGAATGACGTTTCAAAGATTTCTTGAATAAATTGTTGCTTGCATTCAAGCGAAATACAATGTGTTTGAATCTCATCAAAACGTTTTGAAAGCGAAGAATATGAATCTTGAAGCTTTAAAAATTCAGCGTCAGATTCGTGACAAGTACTATCTACCACATTATCCACAGATTCAACATTATGCACAATAGAATCATTATCAACACTTGTATTCACACAGACAGAAACTATATCATGAGACATCACTTGATTCAAAAGCAGATCATTATGGCATGAAACCCGTTATATTTCAAGTAAACTGTTTTCATAAGCATCATTCATTTCATTGAAAACACGTCTAACTTCTTCTATTTCCAAAAGCAAATCTTGATCAAGATTACTAAAACAAGCCTTAACATTGTCTACAAACGGAACAATTTCATTTCGGAACGCAGCTCTAGTGTGCTCAAAGTTCCATTCACCTTCCGTTATGGCCGAAGCCGTCGTACGTTCCAAAATGACCTTGTCAAAATCGGCTAAGTGTTGGTGAACCGCATTTAAGTTAACGGACGCCTTGCTTACCGGTGGAATTAACTTCGTTAAATCCATTTTGACAAGTGTAGGAGACGTACTGGGAAGGTTTTCATTTGACAAACTTTGGGGCACAAGAACTGTTAATTCTGCTAATTCCTTTTGTAAGCGAATGCGTGTCTTTTTCGAAAATTGATCTTTGTTATGTTGATCATAATCAATTGTATGGAATTTTGAAAGCATTTTAGAATGAGTTTCATCCGCAAGTGATTGTGTCTCCTCAGTACTACGAAACAAAAGGTGCTTCTTTCGATTTGCCAATTATGGTCATATCATAAAGACCGGGAATATATTCCTGAGCTTGTTTTGCCTAACCGGGATTAGGTGGTAAATCTTGAAGACGTTTAAGTTCAAGTTCTTTAAATGATTTAGTTAAAAGATGAACCTTTTATGTGGAAGCGTATTGTTTTAAAAGTTGTTGTTCTTTGAATTTAAGAAGTTTGGTAGCATTAATTTCTGATTCAACCTTTTTAGACTCGAGAGTTTCGAAATCCATTTTAAGTTTCTGAAAATCATTGACAACCGACTCCTTTTCTTTTAATTCATTAGAAAGATTAGCTTTTAATGATTCTATTTCTTTCAAGTGTTCAATCTTTTCAAAACGAAATTGGTCAAATTCGGAACATGTTATTTTCTCTGCTTGAGGGACCATTTCAAAAGCTTTGACCTTTTCTTTATGCAACGCAAGCTCAGCAGTTAGGGTGGAATTGGTATCTACGGATTGTCTGAGGGCCATATGCATTTGATCAATAATATGTTTAGGCACCATTACCAAATCATGTAGAGCATAAGATTTCATACCCGTCGTAGCATTTGGTTGAGGTTCACTCAAATGTGTAGAATTGGGTACCACATCATTTGAGTTACTAGTTCCCGAATGCTGTTTGAGGTTGTCATTTTCATGCCCAACTTGATGTTGGTTATCATCAATATTATTAGATGTGGTTGGTACCTCACTGATGACATCAGAACCGTAGTGAGAGAGATTAGCAACGAGAGCAGCTTGGGCAGAGTGAATGTCATCACAATCCGAATCGTATGCATCAAGATCGTCCGCTTGATAAGCTGCATTAGAAGTGGAAACAACTGCAATGCCTTCAGTATCTGCTGCCCCTGGGTCTGCAAGAAATTCTAACTCCTCTGAATCCAAAATCTTCCCCTTAGACTGAGCATCAACCAAATACATCTTCTCACGAAACCATGCATCATCCCTTCTCCTTTTCGGCTGAGTGCATTCCCTAGCCATATGACCTTGTCCTCGGCAATTATAGCAAGTCACAACCTTTTTAGGACCAATAGGACTTCCATTTCCACTAGCTTGAGAAGTCACAGCTTGATTGTTCCCAGTCCTTGTAGGAGGTCCATATGAATTTTGCCTTCCTTGAATAGGTTGCACTGTTACTTGACCATCTTGAACAGTAGCTTGTTGTCGAGGATTTGAAGAGGTGCGGAGCTGATTGTTTGTTGGTGGAAATCCTCTAGTTGCAACAAGTTTTGACAAGTAGGCCGTGAGATGGTTTAGTACATCAGCTGGCGTATCATTTGGAGTAAAGACCGGTGCTTGGATTGGTGGAAGTTCATTAGAGTAGAAAGCTTGTGCTGGTTGTGCTTCTATTGGAAAATATCCTTGCTGAGGAGTATAGCCCAATGGAGAAGTGTTGGCTTGTGATGGTGATGTATGATATGGTGGTTGCTGTGGAAAAGATTGTTGATGAACACTTTGTTGATATGCTTGCTGTGGCATCATTAGTGGTTGATAAGATGGTTGTTGTGGTTGCTGATAGTTGTGTGGTGGTGTCTGCTGTAAGTATGATGGTTGTTGATAAGTATAAGCCATGTTTTGTTGAGAAGCATACATTGCAAGTGGATCATGAACTTGAGGTGTAGACAACCGAGCCTCGATCACATGGCATTCGTGTTGTTGAAGAAAAGCTTGAAGTTGATCCACATTGGTGTTATGCAAGTCCTTAGCCAATTTAACATCCGTCACGTATTTTTTCCATTCTGGAGGAAGAGTGTTCAAATACTTGGTGTTCAATTGAAAGGTAAGGATTGCCATGCCATAGATATTAAGCTCATTCAACAATAGGGTAAATCTCAGATAGTAATCATTGAGAGTCTCCCCTGGCACATAGGCAAACTTATCAAAAGTATCATAAAGCTTACACTCTCGTTCTTGTTTAGTTAACGAGGTGCCTTGCATTAGAACCCGAATTCTATCTCATAACTCTTTGGCAACTTTATGTTTGCTGACGAGTTTGTAGACATCTGGAGGAAGGGCTTGGAGAATGATGTTTGTAGCATACTTATCACATTTGTCTTGAATCTTCATATCTCCAGTCAACTCACCCATTGTGTGAGGACGAGTAGTCGTACCTTCCGTCACTGTACCATAATCTAATTGTCCATTGAGCACCGATGCCCAAATGAGATGTCCATTCTTTTTGTTCAACATGTAAAGTTCCATTCGGGAAGTCCAATCCTCGTACATAGACTTCTCCAACATTGGTGGACGATTATCCGTACCCGAGAGGATGGACTTATCCGTAAGAGATGTGTACTCCATTTCAATAAGTTAAGATTTACAAAGTTGATCGAACAATGAAATAAGGTTAAGTATTTTTGTGTTGTTGTGAGTTAAAATCGAGAAACAATGTTAAAATCCCCTAAAATATGTTCTCGATAAACCAAAAATTCCAAGTCAAAATTACACACGGTTTGTTCGAAATTTTTTAAGGAATAATTTTTGGATTGTCGGAATGTCAGATCGAAATGTCACTATCGGAAAGTCTAGATCGGAATGTCACACAATCTTAATGTCCAGATCGGAATGTCTCTATCGGAATGTCACTATCGGAATGTCACTATCGGAATGTCACTATCGGAATGTCCATATCGGAATGTCACACTATCTTAATGTCCAGATCAGAATGACCAGATCGGAATATCCAGATCGGAATGTTGCTAAAATAAAATGGACAGAGTGACGTCACAAGAATCCTTAAAGCCGTCGGAATCCCAGATCGCAATGTCAGATCGGAATGTCACGTCGGAATAAGGTGTTTAACTCCAATGATCGCAAAGTGGAACCAATAGGTTATTGCGATCAGACCACCCTCACGTTGTACTTTCCGATGGAAACCTTGCAAGAATTTCGGAATGATGAGAAACAAGAAATTTTGCAACTTTCGATCCAAAAAACTTGAGTATTAGCCAAAAACCAAGATACCCTAGATACTAGGACACGATTAAAGACTGTATTCGACTTTAGAACACCAACAAACACGAAAAATTTTGATGATTCGGCAAAGAAAACTCAAAATCCTACGATATGCTTAAGAAAGCATACACAACACGAAAACCAACCTATATTTCATCCCAAGCTCTGATACCATTTGAAGATTTGTAAATCTTGCTTATGTTTTTAGAGAGAGAAAGAGATGGTGGATTTTACACTTTTAGAGAGAGAAAGTTAAGAGAACTATGTGTAAATTATGAAACCACACACCCTCTCCATCAAAGGAGAGGGTTTATATACCCAAGCCTTGTAATGGTCTTGGGCTTACACGTTTGGGCCGGCCTACACAAGTTGTAGGCTAGGCTTGGACTTGTTTGATAAATAAAGAAGGTTAACTAAACTATGAGCTATTACATGGACTATCGTTGGAGTGACCGATCCTTCTTAATACGTAAAATGTATTTCCAACATCTATTATGCCAAGGCCAGTGAAGACGGGAATTCCCATTGAATTTCCAGTCCATGACAGGCTGAATCCTAGTGAGGCAGTAATCAGAAAGAGTATAAAGCTTTCACCATTGGAGGCTTCAGATATTGCAGAGGTATTACCTTTAGATTTTAGAAACCCAATAGTTAATTATGAAGAAGATGCAAGTGGGTTCTGGATGATCACCAGATATGGCAAGAAGGTACATACTTTTACTACCTTGATCTCATTATTTGCAAGCATAGACAGAGAAGACTTGGTAGATCTTTGGAATTTGATGAAGACCAAGTTTGAGGCTGAAGCACCTACTTCAGCCAATGGAATAAAGATCTGGACAGCATTCAAAAGAATGATTACTTTAGATGAAGCAGATCCAATATGGTTGGATCTGGATGATATCAGTGGGTTACAATGGCGTCTACATTCAGCAGCTGGTGTTTACCATCTAAGCACTACAAAGTTTTCAGAGTATCTTCTTGTGGATGCTCAATATCCTATGTCCAAGGATGTTTTGAAGAAGATGGTGTCTACACATCTAGAAGTAGATTATACTAGTGATGTTAGCAAGGATTTAATTAGATTTGTTTACTATCTAATTAACAAGTAATTTGTATTTGTAAGAATCCTCCTTGTACTTAGTTTTTACTCAGAAACTTGATTACTAGAATAGATATCAAGTTTAGGGGAGGATTGTTGGGAATAAAATGAGCTAAGTCACCCAAACGCTGACAAGAGAAAATTGGACGCTGACAAGAGAAAATGAAGCGCTGACCGATCAAGCACTGACAAGAAATATCCAATCGCTGACAAGAAGAAGTCCAACCACTGATAGGAATACCTAGTTAACACGTTTAATATTTGAAGTAAAAAATACTCAATATTGTATTTTCTATATTTATATTAACCTAGAATAGTTGATAGGTTATCCTTTGTACACGACTCCTTATGTTATAAAAGGAGGTCATAAGGTTTGTAGTTGATATATACATTATTCAATTTTCACAACTTTCATTGTAAGCAAGTTCGATTATCAATCTAAAGTGAAAGTTTGGTTTAACTGTTTGTTTGTTCTTTATTCTAAGTGTTAATTCCGCATAACACTTGGATTGTTCATAACAACAAAGTTTCTCTACGTGTTAAACTTGATTCAATCTCGTTAACACAATGCTAATCGATCTAAGTTTGGGATCAACAATGACGTTCTTAGGACGTGAATTAAAGCGTCACAAAATATGAAAATATATATAAATTTATATATTTATATCATATTATAAATATATTGAGGTTACAAAAAGTCTAATACATAAAGAGTAAAGTTAAGAAACTATTTGTGAATGTAATATTTTTTATTTTTATATTAAAAATCCGATTTTTTTATCTAAATTGAATTTAAAAAAGCTTTCACGTATCTCGTTTAATGTGACTTATCACGTTTTTTCACTTATCGTCTCACTTCAGACCTTAAGCTCAACATTGGTCTATTGTTTGGCATGGAGGTCAAGCGCCACGTTTTTGCGAAGCCTTTATGAGGCATTTGCGAGCCTTGTAGAACCTTGAATAGACCCAACAACCCACAAACTGGACTTGATCCATATTTAATTATTTATTCTCCAACACTAACATGCTTAGATGACTATTTTACCCCTCTTTTAATTGTTGAACGATGGATGTAATGTGCATATTTGCCTAATGTCTGCTCTGGTAAGGACCATACTTGCCAATAGTATTGACAAGCGATTGATTAGCGTCAAAATTGACAAACTGTTATAAATTTGGTCTTTATTAGCCTAAGTCGTGTCTAGAGGATAGTTATTAAGTTTCCTAATAGCATATAGCAATAAAAGTCGGTTGGTTGCGTCGAAGCCCAACCCGACCCGTAGTCTATGTAATAGTCGGTTCCCCCTTATCTCTATAAAAGGAGGTGAGGGGGAACGAGATTCACAACGTTTTTTTATCAATAATACTAATCTAATCGGAGATTAGGGATATTGTGGGTTTACTTTTCTGTCGATTCTTTGTTTCACGTTGTTTGTTTCGCATCTGGTATCCAGGTTGTGGTCGAATTACTACACAAACCATCTAAATGATTTTTGTAGTTTACTCTAAATGACTAAATCAAATGTGAAGTGTGAAGGCATGATCTGCCCCATGGGCAACGGCGTCGTTCGTGTTCAGCCACTGTCTATACCAACTTGAGTAGTCTAGTTTTTGCACTGTTCGTTTGTGATTTCTTGGTTTTAATGATCAATGGATCCAGTTGCCTTTGTTAACTCTAAGTCTATGACCACCATCTTATATTTTACACCTTGATAACCGAACAAACTCAAGTGACACATATAATACTGCGAAAATTACTGGCATGGCCATAACTTTAGTTAGCTTTCTGGCAGAGGCCATATTTACCTTGAAAATCGAAAATGGCCATCAACCTCGGGAACTTTTTAAGACGACATTGAATTTTACACGTGGCGCCCTATTAGCCACAAAAAAAAGTCTTAACATTGGTTTCATCGACTGACATTGTGTCACTCAAAGTTGTTGGTTGGGCCCCGCGCATATTTATTGTCTGACATTTACTATCCTCGTATGAAAACTCTCCCGAGCATAATTTTTTTTTTTTTTTTTGTAAAGTAATAAATTTTAGTAATGTTTAAATCTTAGTAAAATGTGTGTAACCCCTACTTTGCGCTGATTTAGTTTATCTTTATGAACTTTTTTAACAAAATTTTATTGTCATTTTGAATAGATTTTAAAGAGCTATTCGCGTTTTGATAAGGCGAAAAAAATTAATTGGCATGTTGAATAATATATTAATTGCCAAAGTATGACACTTGTGAAGATTTTGATGAAAAAAAATTGTATAATATTTTCTATTTAAATTATGAGTCGGAATGCCGTATACGCACTTGTCGAACAGCACCATTAGTATTTAATATATTATTCAACATGCCAATTAATTTATTTATTTTTGTAAAGTAATAAATTTTAGTAATGTTTTAAAACTTAGTAAAATTCGTGTGTAACCCCTACTTTGTGCTTGTTTAGTTTATCTTTATGAATTTTTTTAACAAAATTTTATTGGCCTTTTGAATAGATTTTAAATAGTTATTTACGTATTGATAAGGTGAAAAAAAATTAATTGGCATGTTGAAAAATATTTAAATGGCCAAAGTATGACACTTGTGTTGATTTTGATGAAAAAAAATTGTATAATACTTTCTATTTAAATTATGAGTCGGAATGCTGTATACGCAAATTTTTGTATAACGTTATAATAGAAAAAAATAATGAAGAAATGAAAAATATATTATGTGTAAAATGAATATATACAAATTTCTTGTACATGCATGGTTGAGATAATTTTTATCGATCTGTAGTTACGAATTAAAAGCATAATATTATTAGAATTATTAAAAACAACAGAACACACCAAACATGAAAGTAGCAAGATTATTTTGTTACAGGATGGGATAATTTATATCGATCTGTAGTTACGAATTAATCGTTCCTTCTTAGCAATAGTTATAATCAAATTTTTCCTTGCTTCAATCAAGTTGTGATACATACGTTGATCTGCTTCTTGAGCCATAAGAAGTGTATGCAAACCGTAACTGGTAACTGTTGTCATTTGCATAGACTCCACCAACCTAATTCGTGGTTCACGGGCACGCATTCGTCGGAAGTAACAATTCAGTTTTGTCACCAAATTGTGTGCAAGTGTGATCTCATCCTGTAGATCCCTTTCTATGCTCTCAATAACATTTGTTCTAAGTTGATTTGAGGAAGCATCCATATTATGTTAGTGTGGGAGAAATATTGTTTGTGAATTGTGTGGGTTAGAGATTAATTTGAAGATATATATAGATAATACGAATTTGTGTAATTACTATCACAGCGTTATAATAATGATATAAGTATTCTAATAATATGAGAAAAATGGTCCACTGATTCCTTGACATTTAAAGCAGTGAAAGCATGTGAGCATCCAGCTAAGACAATGACATACTCGGGAAAAATCATATGAGATGAAGGACATTGTCAGTTATTTGATGTGATAATTTAGATATTCAAATAAAAGAAATGTCATAGTACATGTGATGAGTAATTAAATATTGGCATGACATTTGATACATAAAGAAAATTAAAATAACTTATTAAACATTAAATTTTGCATATCAAGAAGACAGTTTGAGTACTACTAACAAATGATGGAGTACTACTAATTGTAGTTAGTAGATAAGAGGAACCTTTTAGGTCTGATGCGGGCAATTTCCTTAATCTCCTCGTTTTCCAGGTGTTCTTGTTCTGCCCATTTAATCATTTGGTCGTTTGTGAAATCATTTTGTGTTACTTCCTTATTTTCATCTTCATTTTCACCTTCGTAACCTGTTATTACATCGGCCATCATTTTTGCAAGGGCAGCATTTGAACATATGTAGTTTGGTATAATAAAATCCACACCTACATGATCGATGTATATCTCCAACATGTCGTGCGCTGCTGAGATGTCGAACATGACATGCATGTCATAGTTGTTTCTTAGTTTGATTGTGTGAGATTTCTCGTAATAATTTATTTTGTAATAAAGAGCATGGATTTTGTAAGAAAGAATGTTGAAAAGATATTGTTTAATATCTTTAAGTTTCATTCTTGGGATGTTGATCATCATTGTACCACCGTTGACATATGTTGGGTTATTAGTTGCATCTATCACCAATTGGCCACTATTATGAACGAGAAAATTGTAGTTGATTTGGGTATATGATGTAGTTGGTATTGGTTTTGTAACTAGTTGGAACGATCTATTTTGATCTAACTTTTTATTCTTTTGTTTCTGCATTTGATGTAGATACCGGAGTGATTCTTGCAGTTTTAGGGTTGTTTCTTCAGAAATGATACCTGTTAACGATTCCTCCAATGAACCGTCATTTGGAATCAACGCCGTGGTTAAATCTACCGGTTGATGAGAAACGTAAATCTGGAGTTTTCCAAAGACTTTAGCAATGTCGTACATAACATCGATATCATAATGGTCTTCAATTTTTTCAGACCCTGTAAGTTGTTGATTTGTGGTAGTGCGTAATATATGTTGTCAATTGTTATATGGGTGTAATATAGAACAGTTAGTTTTGATTTTATGTAACTAACCATATCTGCATACAACATTGGTGGAACGCTAACATCCAGTACTGAACCGTGCTCATATCTTAGGGGGTTAAGTTTGAATTGGCCATTGTGGTTGACTTGAAATTCGAATGTATTTTGATTTGAGGTTGACATGTTTTTTTTGTGAGAAGATTGAATTAAAGATGAGTATGGATTGTAGTCTAAATTTAAGGACATATATATAACAAGAAGATGAAATGGAACAGTAGTTCATTTATTTCTATTGCAGCATTGATAAGACTAGTCAATTTGAAAGCAACAAGTCTGGGAATGCATTACAAAGTAGTGGGTTACAAATTCATAGCATACACTAATGAATATGTCCCCACTTGTTGCAAATTACTCAAATAGTTTTCTTGAACATGAAGGCTTATCTTGTTCTCTCTGTTTGTTACCCTTGTCGATGTTTTGTTCCGCCACAACCAAAGGTGATAATTTGACACGAGACACATATACATGTAGTTCAGTTCTAGGAACATGTGTATATGTTTGGATAAATTCACGGTCTTGTAAAGCATCGTCCAATGAGATCAGGCCTGAATCTAGAGAACAATTAGGTTTTTTTATGTATAGAAATGTTGAGGAGGTAGGATCGTAACCTATATTGTTGGTCAGAATAAATTTGATTTTATTTGGTGAAAAAGTTTGAAGGTCGACTTGGTCTATTGTTGCAATGAGACCACCAACAAATTTTCTTCCAGGGGGTGAAGAGAACCTTCCATAATGGTGCAAGCGGATAGTGTATTTCATGTTTGGAATATGAAAATGGGTTACTAGACGTTGTGATATTTGTTTGTGTGAAGGTGCATTATATAGATGTGTGCATTTAGTCCTTTAACTACTTAAATGTATTGTCATGTCACCTTTTTTATCAATAATAAATGATATGCCAGTGTATAATTCATTGTGGGTGTTTGATTATATGAACTTAATTTATTGCGAAAGGAAATATATTACAAGATACACCAAACTAGCCCAAATGCAAACAAAGTTTGTTTCTCTTAAAAACCAAAGTTGTTGAACCAACTAGAGTTGTTTAGGTTTATATCATCTAGGTGTTGAGAGGTGTATTGTTGTGAATTGTAGTGTTCGTTCGCAAAAGATGTGTTCTGATAGTCATTTCTCTGTGTATGATCATACTGTTGTGAGGGATGTATGTTGTGACTAAAGCTTTGTCCCCCATAAACGTTATCAGGTTGTGGCACTTCAGGGTTTTGAGTTTCGAAATGATCTGTTGGGTATGAGTTATGAAAGTAAGGTTGAAATGGTTGTGAAGTGTTTTGTCCGAAATCGTTAAAAGTGTTTTGGTTAAATTCGTCGACGGGACTAGCATAATTATTGTTTGTTGTTGGAACTTGTTGTCGGCGAGGCTTTACTGGTGGTTGTGGGATGTATGATTTTTTGCACTGATCACGCCTGTGTCCCCCTTCATTGCATCGGGTGCAATGTATACCCTTTGGTAACTCACCTTGTGACAATATTCTGTTGGTGTTTTTAAGACGGCCAGGTTGTGGGCTATACATTACAAGAGGTATAATGGGACGTATATGTGAAGGAAACTCCCATTCATGCACATCTCCAACAAAGTGGATGGATTCTGCGTACGTGGCTTGGTATTTTTCCTTTCTAAACCAATCTGCTACAAATTGTACGCAATCTGTTATGCACAAAAATCTAGTTACAGCTATCACGTGCCCACAAGGTATGCCTGAAATCTGCCATTTACGACATTCACATGTATGGTTTCCAAAGTCGACCAATCGGTTATAATGACCATCCATAACCTGGTACTGATATTGATTGACGCCGTGAACGATCCATGTTGCACTTTTAATCTTCCTTTTCTCCACCTTATCCGCGGCCCAATTTGTGATTTCGTACTTCATATTTGCTGGTAGAAAAAGGCAGATTATTGTTTATATAAAAATTTTTTAGAGTTTTACTTTTATAATTATGAACATAACTACCTGTAGCTTGACGCCGATCGTAGTACCAATTTTGCACCATTTGCCGGTACGACTCTATCAGCATTGTTATAGGTAGCCTTCTTGTCTTTCTTGTACAATTATTAACAGACTCGACGCTGTTAGAAGTACAATAATTGTAGCGGGGGCGGGGAGAATACGCTCTTGACCATCTTTGAGGACATGCTTCAATTAACTTCTGGTACGCATCAGGCTGAACTGCTTGAAGTATGTTCATGTTGTATGTAAAATCCTCCACCGTGTAAGCCTTGCAAATCTTCTAGTAAATTTTTTTTGTCCTCTTCTTTTTCAATGATAGGTTCATCATTAGATGTCGACAACATATACCATGAAACGCTAATGGAAACTCGTTTCGTATTGCCAAAGCTATAGTTGCATGTCTGTCGGATATGAAAATCATATTTGGATTTTCACCAATACATTCTTTAAGTACCGACATCCACCACGACCAGTTTGGGCCAGTTTCACCTCGACATATACCAAAAGCGATCGGCACAATTTGGTTGTTTCCGTCCATCCCCACAGCTAACAAACTTGCACCCTTGTACAAACCCTTCAAATGTGCAGCGTCGATTATAAGCAAAGGGCGTAGTTGATTAAGAAACGTTCGGATCTGAAGGTAAAAAATACAAAATATAACATATAAAAAATAATGCATCACTATTATACTAATGAATGAATAATATAAAAACTAAAACACTGACCTGAGCACCTAGGGCAATGAACAGCATCTCAAAAACTCCTTCTTCGTTTGTCTTAATACGTGTGACAGTTCCGTGATTTTTTTTTTGATAAATTGTAACAATAATATGGTAACATTTCAAAGGAATCATAAGGCGATCCCCTAATCATGTGTAACCCATAATCCTTACCTCTCCACGCTTGTTGATATGATACACTTATTTTATATTTTGACATGATGGCTTTTTGTATATCTTTACTTTTCAAATCACGCTTATCATCTTTTAACTCTTCTCTAAATATGTGACCAATAACTTTTTTGTTTGCGTTTCTGTGGTTTGGAAAAGTTTGTGTTTTTGGACATGTGTGAATATCAATCATGCTTGTAATCTCAAACGCATCTGTTTTTGGCCAACGTCTTGCCCGAATAATCCAGTCGCATTCTTCAAAATTATAGCAATGATAAACACGAGTATTGATGTTTGATTTTTTAGCTCTAAATTGATAACCGGATTCGATAACTTTCAACCTAACGGCCAAATCTAGGGCTTCCAACCTTAAAAACACCTTTCCAACGTAAACCTGTGTATCTTTATTGTAATCCCTTGCTATCGTAGGTTTTGACTTATAAAAGGGGGTTTCCGGGACGTTAGGTAAGTTTGACATTAAATTTTTCCATTTATTTGAAAACGGGTTTTGAGTATTATTATTATCATGTTTAGATGAATTATCATCATATTCATTTCCTTCATGTGTAGAAAACGCACATGATGATGAACCTGGTTTTGTAAAATTTGCATTCTTGTTATATCCAGAATCAACCTTTTCGTTATTAATGTCTACGTTGTTGTCATTTTCTTCATCCGATAAAAAAGCAAATGAAGATCCTGGTTTTGTAAAATCGGCCTCATGTTTATATCCAGAATCTACAATATCATTTTCTGAATCTTCATCAGTTTGTGATTCTTTGTTTTGAAATTCGTTATCATCGAAAAAATTGAACATTTTTTTTGTAAACGAACATACAAGTTGGGTATTTCGTTAGGAGAAGAACAAGCGCATTCAACAAAAAAAGATACCTCATTGTCGTCAGTAATATCTAGCATACTATCAATTGAAGAAAGTTTGACCGAAAGTTGTATTTTTTCACCTGGATTCAAATTGAACTTTTTGTATATCATCTTAAGTAACATTGAGTACGTCATATCTGCACGCATCATAGCACCACGTTCTTGATCGCGAAAGTGAATTATACATTTGAATGATTTTTGCTGTGAATTCATTTTTAAAATTATGGTTTATTCATTGCTAAGATAAACATTTATATCCCATTTAAAAAGATACTCGGGAGAGTTTTAAAGAGAGCATCAATAATGGCAGTGAGTTGTCTAATCAAATGTCAGTAACAATTAAAAAGATACTCGGGAGAGTTTTAAAGAGAGCATCAATAATGGCAGTGAGTTGTCTAATCAAATGTCAGTAACAATTAAAAAGATACTCGGGAGAGTTTTAAAGAGAGCATCAATAATGAGAGTTTTAAAGAGAGCATTAATAAATAAAATATTTCATTAAAAGCAATACATTAGGAAATAAATATTTACTATGAAATATTTATTTTTTTTTATTAGGAAAGAAATGAAATTACATAACCTATTACATAGAAAGGTAAAATACATTATGCAATTATATCACTAACTGGACGGTTTAGAAGGAATAAAGATTCCTTGTACGGGCCAACCATAAACGAACCCGGGATTCCTTGAATAGCTTCGTTGTTATTAAAGATCCCCATATCATGATTCCATGTTTCTAGTATGTGTGGTTCACCGTAGGGACCAACGCTCGTTTCAAAAATTGGGGTATCATCATTTGTGAATCCCAAAATTTTGGGCCTATGCTCAATTGGCATAGGGAGAAAATAATGCAATGGACCAACACTAACAATTCCACCGTTCAACATTAAATCCCATGCCATAGCACTCCTACCGTATTCCCAAGCTGTACTACCACCAAGGACGAGAGTGTTTTCAGATTGGGTAACCGTGAATGGCGGTGGAATGTGATTAATGATTTCTTGAGGAACATCTTGGACTAAGATTTGATTGGTAAGCAAATCAAATGACACGATCACGTACCTTCTGTGAAGATAACCTTGATCACAAACGTATTTTTCACAAGCTGACCAAAATATTTTACCATCAACAACTGCCTGACTACCCCTCTTAATTCTAATAGTAGCATCAGGAAAACCAACAGAGTCAAGATTGGTCCATGACCGGGTAGTCATTCGAAATACTGATACAGACCATGTACCCTGACCATTTATAGCATAATTAATTTTGACTATAGTTGGATCTTGTGTTGGTTGATACACCCCAAACCCAAAAATTCTTTTAGTAGCAGGAGGTTCTAGTTGTTGGAATGGTGTCAATATGGTTACCGACTTTGACATACACGGGTTCCATAACAGAAGTGCAACATCATTGGTAACTAAAAAACACCAAATCCCCTCTGATGTTGCAAGTGCCTTCAGAGCAGGATCATTAACTGTAGAATTTGTTGGTGTAAATGTTAAGTCAGCATCAACCCTGTACATTTGACTTTCATCTGTTTCCCTAAATTGTAAGATGAAACTACAATAATCAACTTCACGCGAACCAAACCTACGAATAAAACTTCGCCGATCAATGCAAGATTTCTATCGCTTAGACACAAGATGAAACCTGCACAAAGATTCTACAGGCAACCTAACAATGATTTCTCTTTGAATGTCAAAGGGAATGTAGTCAGACATTTTTTTATTATTCTAGTAAGATTATGTGGATTTGTTTAACAAAAACAATTTAAGTTGATACTTAAATAGATCCATTTTGTTATACACCTGAGACATTGTAAACAATGAAATTTTTATGCTCGGGAAATAATCCCTAAGACATTGTAAGGTGTCAGTGACTAGTCTAATCAATGTCATAATAAACAATGAAATTTTTATGCTCGGGAAATAATCCCTGAGACATTGTAAGGTGTCAGTGACTAGTCTAATCAATGTCATAATAAACAATGAAATTTTTATGCTCGGGAAATAATCCCTGAGACATTGTAAGGTGTCAGTGACTAGTCCAATCAATGTCATAATAAACAATGATATTTTTATGCTCGGGAAATAATCCCTGAGACATTGTAAGGTGTCAGTGACTAGTCTAATCAATGTCATAATAAACAATGATATTTTTATGCTCGGGAAATAATCCCTGAGACATTGTAAGGTGTCAGTGACTAGTCTAATCAGTGTCATAATAAACAATGATATTTTTATGCTCGGGAAATAATCCCTGAGACATTGTAAGGTGTCAGTGACTAGTCTAATCAATGTCATAATAAAAATGAAATTTTTATGCTCGGGAAATAATCCCTGAGACATTGTAAGGTGTCAGTGACTAGTCTAATCAATGTCATAATAAACAATGATATTTTTATGCTCGGGAAATAATCCCTGAGACATTGTAAGGTGTCAGTGACTAGTCTAATCAATGTCATAATAAACAATGAAATTTTTATGCTCGGGAAATAATCCCTGAGACATTGTAAGGTGTCAGTGACTAGTCTAATCAATGTCATAATAAACAATGAAATTTTAAAGTTAAATAATCAACTTCACAAATATAAATTCTTAGAAATTTTTGATTATTTCCAAATTTGTGATTTCTGAAATATTTATAATTTAACTATGTCTGATTATTTACCATTTGAGGTTCAAAGAGAAATAATGCTCAAGTCTGGTGTTGACGATTTAGTTCGTTTTCGCAACGTT
Source organism: Glebionis coronaria (assembly GCA_025667525.1). Lineage (NCBI taxonomy): Eukaryota > Viridiplantae > Streptophyta > Magnoliopsida > Asterales > Asteraceae > Glebionis > Glebionis coronaria. The sequence goes on from CM046876.1 coordinate 104,490,013, forward strand.
TGTAGGAGATGGCGTTATGAGATACAAGCTAGGGACTTCATACGTAGTTACGGTTCACGCACCATAAATCCTTTTTTTTTAAATTTGGCATATAAGCAAGGTAATGATGGATACTTGTATGCGGTGCATAATGACCGAATGTGCACACGTATTCATTCTCAATTAAATCTAAATGCTCTTAAGCCAATAGCAACTTCAGAAGGTATATGGTGCTTCGCGTTTGCTGATGATATGGCTCTTGTATTGTGGAACCCTTCAATACAAAAGTGTGTATCTATTATTCTACCAAACTTCGTGTCTCAACCCAATTCACCAAAAATGATATTTGGTTTTGGTGTTCATCCAAGAACATTAGACACAACCCTTTTGAAAATAAATGACCCCCTATACTCACAGGGACCATGGTACGTTCATGTGTTTACGCTAAGGTCAAATAGATGGACCAGTATTCCCATTGATCGTTTACCACGTGATAGCATTCGAATAAAAAGGAAAGGGCAAGCAGTGGTTGGGGATAAAAATTTTTGGGTGGGATCTGAATATTTAAATCCTGAGGGTATTTTTTCAGATAAAGTTTACTTAATTGTCTCGTTTGATTTACTTGCTAGACGATTTCATGTACAAAACATTCCTGAAACAATTACTTCAATGATTCCCCCACCGTTTTATGTTACTAATCTTGGAACCTCACTTGTAATTTCTGGAAGTTACATTCATGAAGATGCGAGGATTATTTGTGCATGGATAATAGGAATTGATGCTGCTGGTTTTATTAACTCAACTACGTTACTGTTCACTCGTGTCATGCCGTATTATGATCTGCCAAAATTATTAGGCTTTACAATTGATGGAGAGCCAATAATTGAAGTTGATGTCAACAGAGTGATGTTTCTTAATGTGGTGCAAGTGTACAACCAAAATTTGCAATCATTTCAAAACCTTGGAGCTATGCAAGGAAATCGTGGCTCATTCATCGTTGGTCCATACAAAGAATCCTTAATTCTGGTTGACCGACCACAAAACGAAGTTATATACGGAAATTAGGTTTCTATTTAGACGTTATGTGTTTTTCAAATAGTTTTAGTGTTTACAATATGTCTTTCTGTTTTGTGTTCGTTCAAGTTACTATGTTATGTACTATTCAATGTTTTCTAATCAATATAATATATGGTTTGTCTTTAATAACTGCATTTTAAATTACAAATAAATCTAGACACACAAACATAAAATAAATATTATTAAATTGATAACGAATTGATACACTGGAAAACAACACAAATACATCCATAAACTAAAAGTACACATACAACATGTCCTTATCAAAGAACACAAAGTAAAACATAAACTAAAAATAACCATAAATCACATTGTTGTCAAACACTGAAACAATGTTTTTCAAGGTGATGTTAAGATAATATTCCATTGGTTTCGGGTTAAACACGGACACGTTTTTAAGTATCAACACAGCTCCAACTGCTATAGACTTTTTGTATCCCTCTTTTTCCATAACTTTGTGATGAACTGTACCAGCAACAATACCAGATGTATCTTTAAGTGTTAAATTAAGGTCGCCAATTGAATTTAGGTTACAACTTTTAACTACCGCAACAACTCTTTCAAGTTTCCCTTTAGGTGTCATAAAATTTTTTATGTCACCTAAACAACCGATCACACTACTCCCTTCATCAGCTAAATACTGTATTGCGCAAATCCAAGGGTCACGCGAAAAATGATCATCCTCACTTGCATCTTCAACTATTTGCTTTACATAATCTTGGGTAGATGTTCCAACAACATCACCAACTTCGTTTAACACTGTTGCTTTTCTATACTTTGCTTGCTGAAGAACACCAGCCGGTCCAGGTATGATCCTCAATGGTTTTTCAACACTAGTTGGAAAACAAACTGGGGTCAAAGGTAGGGGCTGGTTGGGTTGTGAAGCAATTAGACGTCCTGGGGAGGAAGTACGTGCCATATTAGGTTGTGTGGCAGAACCAACAAAATTGTACAAATTCTTTGGGTAATGAGATTTGTTATCTTCAGCCATACTTCAAAAATTATTGATATATTTAACAAAATATGTAGCCATTTAACAAATGTATATATAGTGTTCCAAAAAATTTAAGGTCGGGATTTTTTTAAAGAGACAAACATAAATTCATTGTATTGTCACACTAAAAACTTTATATGTCAGGGTTCTGTCACATCATTGTCAGTAGCTTTGTTGTTATTGATAAGTCACATCTATGCTAGTTGTTTTTTTCTTAATAACTTTGATATATAAATATTAGTCAAATAACAACAAACATACAATTTGAACGAAAAAAGATAAATAACAGAAACTTTTATTTTTAACACTTAGAGATTGACGGACAACATTCAAACAAACAAATTCTGTGTATAGCCACAGTCCCTTGTATCCTCGCAACGATGGGTATAGAAAAACTTCGACATTTCTTCTCTAACTTGGCGAAAGTATGCATTAGGTTCACCTAATACAGAAGGGATTATACCTTGCGAAAGGTTGTATATCAACCAACATGTTATTACCCCACAATCCATAAAGTTTCCTTGTTGTGGAACTTGAAAATCGACTTCGTTGTAGGATACTTTGAAATCATGTGGTCTACGTATGCGATTTCTAAAATAACCTTGACGATACAAAAGGCCGTTCACCACACTTGATCATTCTGAAAATTGCTTCTTCAGGGCATCCTTTCGAATATTGCAATGTAATGAGTCTAAGATCGCCACCTCGTCAGTAATTAAATTAACTATAGCGGTTACCCAGTGACTATTACCGCAATTGATTGGCATATACACCTACAAATGTAAATCATATTTATATACAATTGATTAGTAGAACGCATATCTTTTATAGCAAATAATATTAAATATATGTTACGATGATAAGATATAAATGGAAATACTTACAGTTTGTACGTCATGCCACGCTGGGTATGGACACGTCGAACCATTCAAAGTTCCTTTCAAGAACCTATCAAATAAAAGATAAAAAACATTTGATCCAGGGTAATACGTTGCAGTCCCAGTTTTTGCAACTGTCCAATCAGCCCCACTCGGTCGACGCCTAACGAGCAACTCAATCCAACAATTAATTTGCTGTTTCAACATTAGTTAAAATTTTATTTTCAATAGCTACTAAATAAATTGTTAATACTTGAACAGTAAAAAAAAACTTACATCATCTGACAACCAACCAGCCCTTACAGAATTACGCTTTGAAAGGCTTATATTGGCAAGGTGAGGAACTAGTTCATACCAGAACGTATCCATAACAAGAAAAACCTTGATATGACAATCCAAGAATATATCAACAGGGTTCTGCATAAACTCCTCGTATGTAACATACATTCCTCGCCTTACCTAAACATGGCAAACAAATAAAGAATCGGTCTGCATTAACATAACATTTTAAAAATATTTAGCTAAAAATATACCTTATTGGGATCTACGTTCTCAAACGAAACAAATTCTGTTGTGGTTGGACTTTGATTTTGAAGCTGAAAACCAAATTCACCGTTCTCTTCATCACCCAGATTAAAGGTTGTAATGTCATCGAACACACTCTTATTTTTTGACTTTCCACCACGTTTTCCCGGACCTAATTTGGTTGTAGGCGGAAGAGATGTAAATGGGCTCAATTTTTGTGGTCCTGGACGACGTGCTCTTCTTTCACGATCTATCATTTCCTGACAATTAATTACAATTAACACTTATTAAAATAAATATTTTACATTATTGGCTTGTATAAATAATTATATAATAATAATGATCTACTTACTGGGTGTAAGCCGCGAATATCACGATGTTGTGAAGAGCTACCCTCCAATGTTCGATCAACCTTAGACCATCGACCAAAACCCTCGTGGGGCATCGGGTTATTAATTTGATACATACTATGACTGGAGGATGGCTTAGCAGGCTGCCCGAACGAAGCGTTTGGAGTCCCTTTATAAGAGGGTGTATGTGGCGACGGAATTCGAATATCGTCAAAGAAGTGGCTACCAACTGGGGTAAAATTACCTAAACCATCTAGTTGTTGGTCCTAACATACAATATATTCAAAGTTATTTTTAATTAGCATAAAAGTAAAAGTAACATGACAATTATAAAAAAAAAATTTACCTCAATGTTAACAAAACCACTATGTTGAGTACCAGTAAACTCATTACCGAACCCACAAACATCAGACTCCTTAACGACATTTTTTTTTTGGTGAAACTTGGCCAGAACCCTGTAATGCCTGCATTAAAATAGTTGGAATAATTATACGTCAAGTTTTCAATGATACACATGTACATACATCATGTTAACCATTTACCATAATTTTTGCATTCAATTCTTGGATAGTTCGATCCTTTTCCATCAAAACTGTGTAAACGTCTGCTGGTACATCATCACGACTATATCGGTTATCAAACTCAGGTACTTGGGGCGGTTGATGGATCTCATTATTGAAATATCTAAGGCTATCAATCCACCAGTCTGACGACATCTCAACTTCGTCAGGATACAACCTTTCGTTTGGTATAACACCCTTGCAAAATATTATAAGATTAATTAAACACATAAACAAATTAATAAATTAATTATTGACAAATAGGAATGTTTAAGCGTCGTATAACTCACATCGATTAAAATAGGAATTTATTTACGAAAAAACTTTTTTTCTCGGAACCACCGGACTGATCGAGGATAACCATCAAGTCGTGTGAAATAATCCACCGCATTAACGCTATAAGTCTCCAACATCCAAGCCTGAAAATAAAATGTATTCAAATTATACACGTACTATATTTTAGTTAGACTAAACACAACAAGTAACTTACCTTGAAAGCCCATGTAAAACCCATTAATTGATACTTGGGTGGTTCTTCGTCTTGGTCTCTGTCTACATTCGCGTGGTGGTGTTCGGCACGTGCGTATACGGCATTCCTTAACTGCTTATACTATGTCGACCAAACATACGAACCCCACGGATACAAGTTCCATGCATCTAAATTTTCAACTAACCTAAAACACCATTCTGGAACAATGTAACTAGACTCATGCCCAAGTAGCACCAACTCCAACACAGCTATCAACGTAACCCGTACAGCATCATAGTCATTTAGGTTTTCAAATGCATCGCTTTTAACAAATCTATATAAATCCCTAACGAGTATATGACGAGTATCATAAGCTGATGAAAAGACACGTCTCCTAAACGGCATTGGCCCCTTTAAATAACTACCGTTAAACTGTACACCAAATTTTAAACTAGTCATTAAGCAAAATTCTTCCCTGCCAAATTTTATGATATGACCACCAACATCATAACATAACGGAACATTTTCTGTCTCTTCTTCTACAAAATCCGTTTGACAACAAGCAAGGAAATGTATTAAAAGACCAGTCTCTACACATTGTGGCAAATTCCACAACCAACCAAAACATGATTGCCTAAACAAACGTTCTTTGGGTGTGTTTCTAAATCTTTCTCTCAAAAACGGTAACAAAGATAACTTGCTTCTACACGTCAACGTAACACTATAATCCTAAAATTTAAAAATAACAACATATCAATAATGTATAACAAATAAACATAAAAAACTATTAATGAAATTAAAAATTATTAAATAACATACCGCCATAAAAAGGAAAGGGCAAAAAACCACCAAATTGACTCTAGCTGCTCCGTTATATTTAAATATACTCTGGAATATATTTATGAGATTATGACTTAAACATAACCTAGTTGCTATAAACCGCCATTTTTAATAAAAGTCGGGTTTTTGGTTTTGAGAGATTGAGGATTTAGCATAACCTAGCTGCTCAAAACATCCATTTTCAGTAAAAATCGGGTTTTTGGTTTTGTGAGGTTGTGTGTTTGGTGTTAAAATGGGAACCTGTAGGTTATATGCATTGGATGCTCGGGAGACTATTAAAACGAGGATAGTAATGTCAGACATTAAATAAATGCATTGGAAACGCGGGGCCCAACCGACAACTTTGACTGACACAATGTCAGTCGATGAAACCAATGTTAAGACTTTTTTTTTGTGGCTAATAGGGCGACACGTGTAAAAATCAATGTCGTCTTAAAAGTTTCCCGAGCTTGATGGCCATTTTCGATTTTCAAGGTAAATATGGCCTCTGCCAGAAAGCTACCTAAAGTTATGGCCATGCCAGTAATTTTCGCTATAATACTAGCTAGTAACAGTTCAAGTTGATCGAGGCTTGCTTTAGTTGGACTTGGATGCATATGCTCTCAGTATTAATATAACTTTAAGACTGGCGGGAGTGAGGTGAAACCCACTCACCGCCACCTCAGTTCTACGTCAGTTTTTTATCAAACTCTTCAAAACTCACCCACGAAGATAATGACATTCACTCAAACTCATTACAACTCACCTTTCATACCTATTTTTTTATTATTTAAACACACCTCACTCGCAAAAAACACCCACAAATAAACCTAACCTAAAAAAATAAAAACATTTGGGCCCACATAAATTTAACTCACCTATATGAGTTTGCCCTTGTTTTTTTTGTCACAGCTACTAACTCGCGCGCAAGTTATATGAGAGGAATGAGAGCAGCGAGCTAATTTGCTAAACTCACCCGTGGGTTAACCCACTCCCACCAGCCTAAGTAACTTCAAAAAAATTGAACCAGTAAAAAAATCAAATTTGTACGATGTTGGTCAAAGTTGACGCCCCTAAACGTAGCACCATGCCAGCCTTGACTCCTTGCCACGTTAAAGCTCGATGAAACTATCGTTAAGCTTCAAATATGAGCTCGGCTTCAACAGCTGGTGAGGCGATGAACAACAAAAAAATTAAAAGAGCAAAGAACTATTACGTTTCTTTGATGTTGGCCACGAGCCGAGTATGATTGCAATGATGATGCATTTTAAATTTTTAATCAGCCTTTGTCGTGAAAGTTTTGTTCTTTGACTAAGAACGAAACCAAAACTAAATATTGTCTGGTGCACGGAAAATTTTAAATTATAAAATGCTATGACATATATTAATGGACAGGATGCATTTAATATAAATTTAAAAAAAAAAATTAAATTAACACTATGTCGTAAAAGTTAATAGAGTTCCCGACATCCGCGGAGATCCTCTGGTTCCGTCCAAATGACATGGCCACCGACACATGACAGATGCAAACACTACAACAAGTAGGTTCATTGTACACACTTTATATAAGGAAATTAGACGTTTTTTTGCGTGTAGAATATTAAACTCTACGCTTTACATACCGTGGACTATATGTGCGTCACAAATTATACCACACGCCTTTAACCGTGAAAAAATCACAAGAATATTCACACAATAAACCGTGGAGAAAAACTTAAAAAAACAACACTAAAATGCGTGGAGAAAAAAAAGCACACCAAAAACCGTGGAGAAAAAAAAGCTGCTTACTTCACACTTGAAAGCGTGCCAAAAGTCAAAAGTCAAAAGTCAAAAGCAAATCTCCATAAACAAATCTCTCTGTATATTCATAATTAACTCATATTTCTTTCTAACCTCCAGACACAAATCTCTGTATATTTTCATATAGATATACTGTAATAAATTAAAAATTAAAAATATATTTATCACACCTAATCAACACAAATCAAGAAAAACAACAATATATACAATTCTGCAAAACATAATAATATTACTTAATTCTGAAAAATCACCAGTTACAACATACAAATTACAACCGAAGGTTATGCTCATAAGTCATGACTCATGACTGTATAAAGTTCATCAACTAATCTCGCAAAATAAGAAAATAAAGCTCCTTCGGATAATGTTAGTACGCTCTCCCATCTTCATCGAGCACCTAAAAGATTAAAAGTAAACCTAGCATTAAAAGTTAATAAAAAATTAAGCACCTAAATGATGAATAGAGAACCAGATGTAAAAATAAGGTAATAAACATTTTTTTAAGGAAAGGTAATAAACATTGAAGACCTGCAACAGCGATAAGATATCAATATTGGTATGATATCTTATTCGTTTATATCTCCTTTATTTGTTTTCAAACACCTGCAACAGCGATATACATATAAGACCATATAAGAAATGCTATTAGAACACATTATAATGATGCAAACGTAACCGTTAACTAGTAATACAGAAACAAGATATCAATATTGGGAATATTGGAGTCAATAACTATGTAACATCAAATTCTCCAATGTGGAAATAAAGAAACGGAGGCAAAACATAATGGAGGGCAAAAGATATCTCAGCATTGAGACACTATTAAAACTATATAATATCCAACAACCAGAATACACCAAATCAATATCTAATTGAAAAATAGTTACTTGATTTATGTTTCGGCGAAAGTTTGGCAAGTGATGAATAAATGTTGTAGTTGCTAACATTGCGCACAGAGGTTCAATCATATCCTAATCGTCTTCTAAGTGAGGATCCATGTTCTGTGATCTACATGATCATAGGTTTCAAAGAAAATCAACATACCAAAATTACAAGACTTTGACGAGATGAATCAACAACACGTTACTACTAGGTTCTGAGACATACAGTGCTACTATGAAGATCCGCTAGCTATGCATTTTTATCGATCTAGATCGATAAACAGACTTGGTTCCAATCACTTGATGAAAACGTATCTTGAAAGAACCAACCGAACGTGTCACATTACATACTTTTATGCATTTTAAAGAAACTCTGAAATGGGAACAACTTGAACTGAAACGCCAGGGGTGTTTCAAATAAGTTGCTAAAGGTAGGTTTTGGATATGTTCTACTTTAATGGTGATTACGAATCTAATCTACTAGTGAAATTTTGTGTTTCAGAACTCGAACTTTTTGTTTAATACTAATGACATCGAGTAGTAAACAAATTTAGGCAATAAGTTAAGAATATGATAGTAAAAAAAGGTGTTGGATATGAGTTTAAGTGATGTGGTTCCAAAAGGTTTCCTATTGAGTTTGGATAAAGCAGGGTGCATGTCTATCCTTAACCATTGCTCGCATTTCAACACACACAAAAGCTAGCAAGCAAGTGAAAAGATGAGTTCTTCAATCCTCACTCCCAACTCTCTTCTGTCTTAACACCAAATTAAAACCCATTCCTAAGTCCATTTCGCATCTTTCGAAACCTTCTTCTTTCATTCCCAAAGCTTCTCTTTCCATTCCTTAAGAAATTGTCTTAAAATCTTTTAATGAAAGAAAAGCACTTAAGGTTTTTAAATTTCTTTGTTTAGCCTAATGATTTGTTTTTTTCTTTTACCAGTATTCTGAAAGGGGTAAAGAGTACCAAAACTCGAGCCAGGAACTTGATGATGCAAATAGAAATGAGATGCAAGCATATGATGATCACGAAGTCACATCATCCGCCACCTCAAAGAGGCATTACCAAACCATTCAGGACCATACTAGCAGCAACACGGTTAACCCAATGGTGCACCCCACTCTATTACTAAAAAAGACACGAAACAAACCACTGCTCTTAGTTAATAATAGTCAATTCTATAAGAGTCCATTCTATAAGAGTGTCTGGGATTGCTTGTTTTTTTCTAAATAACTGCTTAGCTGCTTAATTTGGGGCCAAGCATTTTTCATAACCAGGTCGGGACATGCTTATTCCAGGGTCCTTATTTGAGATAAAGCTAAAACCCCTATTCTGTCATCGTGTTAACCTATAACCCATTATAATATAATCAGATTAAAATGTTTTACACAATCCTTTTTTGGCTATTGCAATTTTTTCTACAGAAAAAGCAAATCCAAACCCATTACTGCTTATGCTTCTGCTTATAAATAACTAAATTAGTAATCAGTGTTCAAACGAACGAATGCTATAAATCTAGCTGGCAGGCTGCATATTTTTAAGCAGAAGCAGTTTGGAGTTTTGTGACATTCAAACCGATTCTACCAACTATTTATTTTGAGGTGACCAGGCAACTAACGAGCTGCATATTTCAAAGTGCTTATTTTAGATGATTCCTTTTTCATCATTTGTTTCAGCTTAGATGGCCGGCTTATGGCTTATTTGGTTTTGTTCTTAACTTTCATAAGCTAAATTTTGTGGATTATTTTAACACTTTCCAGATAACATAAGCTTTATTATGATATAAAAATTTATAAAAACAGAAAAGTTTCAAAATAAGGAAATGTTGGTTTCGGCTTATATGTGGGCTTATATGCTTATTTGATTTCGTCTTACCTATCATAAGTCTCAATTTTCCAGCTAATTTGAGACTTGTGGGCTTATATAAGTTTATTTTCGATATCATAAAATTATATAAGCTCACAGAACTCAAAATAAGACAGAAAATTGAGGCTCGTGACATATAAGGCGAAATCAAATAAGCTCATAAGCCCACATATAAGCCAAAACGAACACCCCCTTACACTGCATTTTCTACAACATAAGCAAAACCAAACACTAATTCCTAAAGCAGAAAAACTAAGCAATCGCGCAAATCCTAAACACATCGCGCAAAACCATCACTACCTAACTAGTTAACCGATTCAATTCTAAAATTCCTTAAAAGCTAATAAGCGAAAACGTCAGCCGCAACCGTAAAATAAAGCTGACTTTCAAGCTATAAATAATTAACACATACCAAACTATTATACAGTAACCTATATATACAATAAGCTATATATACATTAAGATTGTTTATACCGATGCGCAGCTGATCCGACTGGATGGATGACCTGAGATGAATCAATTAAACCCCAGCTGCATCAACCCGAGATGAATCAATTAAACGAAACCCCAGTTGATCCTCACGAATCGAGTGTGATTTGTGATTGTTGATTTGTGATTGTTGATTTGTGATTTGTAACAACGGTTAATTTGTTTTAATTGGGGATAATAACGGTTGATTTGTTATTTGTGGTTTGTTGTGGATTTGGGGATAAGAACGGTGGAGTGTGTGTGATTTCTTTTTAACTGAATATGTGTGTGATTTGGGATAATATTTGTTTTATATTTGCAAATTTACTCTACGCTTTGAAACGTTACTTCCTTTTTTTATTTTTTATTTAACAGTGTTTTTTCTTCAAATTTCTACACGGTTTTAAGTGTTGCTCAACATTGTACACGTTTTTATCCGTTTGCTTTTGTTACACGCTATTTTGCGTGAGCATAAATAAAAGAAAGTCAACACTTATCATTCCGTGGAGAAATAAGCGTAGATAAACCACAAATTTTTTGTAGTGAAAAACTGTCGTTGTCAAAAGTTGCTATTTCGGTGAATTTATATTACGAATTAATTATCATTATTTTGGAGCTTCAATGTGATATTTGTATTGACCGATTCCGTAGATATTTCAATAAGCTGTGAAAGTACTGTAGTACCTAAATAATACTCATTGAATTGGCTTAAAAACTTTTATCGTGTTTCTTTGTAAACTCTTTTTGAACATACAAAATGAACTGACTTGATAGTTTTTCTACTAATTCGAAATGTGACTTTGATAATGAGTTATGACGATTTTATATTCGCATATTTTTCTAAAAGGAGTTTGAACACAAAAGTTACGAATTGTACGGTCCAAGACACCCACTTGAAAATTCATTTAATTATTTCAAGGCTTCAAATAAATGTTGCTTCCTTTCAAAATATTTCGTCAATGAATTTGTTCCTTAATCCTTTGACCTTTAAGCATTTGACTCCTTATATGATAGTTGAGTCAAAAAACAACAAATTTTTGTACCTTCACACGCGGAAGCGTGGGTTTTATGGACCATGGTATTCAACCAATAGCCACCGATCCTACCAAGTTGGATCACTAGTAGTATTCACTTTATAATATACTAGACGATTATCCGCACATAGCAGCGGAATTACCTAAAGACATGTAATTAATGATATGTTAATTGATTCGATGGTCGAACGCGTGACCCAATAATTACCTAGCGATAGATAGTTAATGATTTATTAATTGACCTGATGGTCGAATCGGTAACCCGGTGACTCGTCCGGGTTGAACCGGTAGGCGAGCCTGTTCCCATAGACTCGATCGGGTTGATTCGGTGGTCGAACCCGTGTCCCAGTGGTTGAACCCGTGACCCGGTGACTCGATAGGATTGACTCGGTGGTCGAAACCGGTGACCCGGTGGCTCGACAGGATTGACCCAGTTGTCGAACCCGTGACCCGGTGACTCGATCGGGTTAACCCGATGGTCGAACCCGTGACTCGAAAAGATTGGCTCGATGGCCGAACCCGTTACCCGGTGACTCAATCGGCTTGGTCCGATGGTCGATCCGTGACCTGATGACTCAACCGGGTTGACCCGTTGGTGGAACCCGTGACCAAGTTACTCGACCAAATTAATCCGGTCGTGGAACCCGTGACCCGGTAACTTATGCAATTGTTTATGGTTTAATTTTTCAACATTTCTTATTTTATCTAACTTATGTGCATTTAATTTTTCAACAATTTCATAATTAATATCCAACTCCTATACATTAAATTTTTCAATAATTCCATAATTAAGTCATTTTTCAACATTGAAGGTTTTGAGGTTTTTCCTTTATAAGTAGTAGAGATAGAGATAGAGATTGCTCAAATAAAGTTTCCATTTTATACAATTTTCAAAAAGAAGATTATGGAAATATCATATTATTTACTTACGTAATTCTGGCCATTATGTGATATATTAACGAAAATTTTTAACAAAAAATAATTAATACTATTTTATATTATGGTAAGTGGCTCCAGTAACATTTAAAATAAAACGTGAAAAATATTACAGTAAAACTTATATAATTGTCTTTCTCGACAAACGGATCATATGCAGGGGCGGAGACAGGCAGGGGACAAGGGGGTCGTCTGACCTCCGAGCGAAAAAATCGTAATGTAAATTTTTGAAAACATTTGAATTTTTTTATAATTTGACCCCCTAAAAACTGTTTTGTTGTGTATTTTATAAAAAATATCTAAGTTTAACCCCGAGCCAATTTTCTGGCTCCACCCCTGATCATATGTGAATGTAGTCACAAATTACGTCATTGGGTTTAGTTGTTTATAAAAGACATGAAAACATGTTATACTAACAGTATACCGATATTTTTAAGCCTAAAACAATATATTAAGAAATAAGAATATACTATCATGCAAATAAATTTACGCCCTAACATATAAAATTAACTTGTGTAAAACTCGCATCTAAATGCCATGAATAATACACTATGTAAGCATACGAACCAAATAAAACTTTTCTTTTATATCATGAACACGTGTCACGAATATTAAATTCAGAAACTACGTACGTGTTAGTACACGATAATTATTAAGTACGTGTTAATACACGATAATTATTAATCATAATAATTATAATCTCGAGCATATGATCACGAACATAAAACACGAACATAAAACACGAACATGTGAACTACGTATATTTATTATTTCACGATAAATATTGATTACGTACAAGTATTAATTATAATACGAATAATGAACCACGAACTAACACGAGTATATTAGCATACGAACACGTAAATTATTAAACATGAAAATTAGTCGGATTTACCCTCGTGGGCCCCTAGTAGCCGCGAACAAGAGAAGGAGGAAGGGCCCAGCCCAACTTGATTTTTAACTAAAAAGAAACAAAAAGGAAAACACATACTTTTATTCTACAGATTTTACAAAAAAGAAAAAACCTAGCCTCCTTGCCGCCGGCTATACACCACACCACAAGGGTGTTTGTTTGATTTTGAGCATTGAATTTGTAAAGATCGTGTTCGTGTTTATTAACCAAATTCATCTACGCATTCAGTAACCTCATAACTCTTTTCTTTTTATTCTTTTTATTGGAATCATGAACATATGTTATATAAATCTTAAGAACAAGTAAGAACACATGGTAGTAAATCAATAAAACGTAAAAAGAATCGGCTTGGCTTGATTTGCACCAACAGCCGAGACTAAAGGGTCTCGGCGTGGTTGTGTTGGTTCGGTAGCAAGGAACAAGGGACCCCGAATCACGTCGGGGTACCGTTTGGTTTGTGTGGGTCTCGGCGCAGCGCAGCAGCACCACTGGCTCAAGCCGGCGGCTGCTTTGTTCTAACAGTGGGAACGCAACGAGAACAGGAGGAAACCACCGACTAGCAGTCGGTGGTGTTTGGTCCAGCAGTGGCTAGCCAGGCCACGGCAATGGCTGCCGGCTAGACCGGTTCAACCGCTGTCGGGCCGGTTCAGTCCGGTTCAAGGTTCGGTCCGGTTCATGGTTCGGTCTAAATTAAAATACGAGTTCGGTCACGGGTTTAATTTGTACAAGTTATATTATTATTTTCTTTCAAGAAAATTAAATTAATTAAAAACATGGACTATAATTAATTTAATTTGATCATGACTTAGGTTATATTATTTTTACTAAATAATACATGTTTTTAACCTAAGTATTTTACCATTTAATTTAGACTATAATATTAATTAATTATTAAAACATGGACTATAATTAATCAATAAATCATGACTTAGGTTATAATTAATAAGGTATTAATACATGTTTAACCTAAGTATTTTATATGTGTAGAAACTAGAAGGGGGTTGAATCGTTTCTTATATTTACTTGTTAAATGATGGTTTTCAAAAAATCTTTTTTCTCAAAAACTTAGACTTAAGGAAATAAGTGAAATCTTCTTATGCACAATATGAACAATGATAGTGTAATTTAAAACTAATACTAACTAATGTATATGCACAAATAATAAAGAATGTAAAGAGTTAAGGGTAAAGAAAGATCAAACCAAACACGAAGGATTTATAGTGGTTCGGCAACGAAGCTCACTCCTCGTTCCTACTCCACTCCTCGAGTACTCCTTACTCGAGAGTTCACTACACAACAAGCTCCTTATGGTGGAGAAAATCGTACACGTCGCTTAACCAATTTCCCACTCTAAGCTAAAAGTCGAGCCCTAATCGTAGCTAGGACCAATCTACACAACTATACTTAGTACATACACAACTTCCAAATAGACACAACTACTTGGATCTTCACAACTATTACACAACAAAAAATGTATAAGATTTGATCTTCAAAGGATCTTTGGTGGTGGACTCAACACTTCACAATGATAGTGTTCTTCTCTTTGCACTTGAAGAGGAAGGGATGGATGAGATATATTCACTTATAAACAAGTAGTAATCAATCAAATAATCAAGGATTTGAGTGATTTAAGAAGTATGTTTGAATCTGGAAATTTGTGTGCAAAAGAGGTGGATTGAAAATCTGAGAAAGGTCCACTATTTATAGGACAAAGGACCAACGGCTATATATGCCCGCGGTTCCTTATCTCAGCTGGCGGTACCTTATCGATAAGGAACCGCCTAGGCGCTAAGGAACCGTCGGGCTAGACTCCGCTCCCTTTTTGTCCTTTAGTGGTGGAGGTCATATCTGGTTATAAAAATATCTAGAAAGGATATTCTAAATAAAAAAGAAATATGCCATTTTCAAATTTTCAAATATTTAATTTAATAAAACATTTTCTTAAAAATAAAGTTTAATTAAAAACTTGTCACAGTTAATAAAAAGTGAGTTTTAAGAAAAGATTAAATCACTCGATCACTTGATTAAAGTTAGTACTTGTTTATTCATACCTTAAGTGAAAATGGGTAAAATAAAAAATACTTGAACTCAAGAATTCGTTTTTGTTGTTTTTGTAAATGCTTGTTTTTACATATTGTCGTAATCAAAACTAAGCGAGACCGAAAAATGCAAGTAACGTTTTTAGGCATTATTGCATTAACAATCTCCCCCTTTTTGATTCCGACAATATATAAACTCAATCACACAAAACACAAGATTTTCGAAGACGAGTTTATTCATTTCTCCCCCTTTGTCGAAGCAAAAATGTTGCACAAGTCGGTGTTGAAGAGACGGACTTTGCAAAGACTCCCCCTTGGTGCTTACTCCCTCTAGCTTGGGGCACCGAGGAATCGAGATATGGTGACAAGCTACATAGAAGGGTTAGTTGAACAAAAGAAACAACCAACAAGACATAGCTAAAGGTCACACTAAAAGAATAAAAGAGAAGAAAACACAAAGACTAAGATCCAAGTGAGTCATATAAAAATAAGAAAAGAGTCATACAAAGATGTATGAAACAGAAAACAAGCCAAAAGCATAAATCTAATCCTAGTGAATCTAGAATTCTAAGATTTGCTTAAAAAATGTCTTGTGGATAAGCAACCAATG
This sequence comes from Glebionis coronaria, assembly GCA_025667525.1. Taxonomy (NCBI): domain Eukaryota; kingdom Viridiplantae; phylum Streptophyta; class Magnoliopsida; order Asterales; family Asteraceae; genus Glebionis; species Glebionis coronaria. Next base: position 104,506,210 of record CM046876.1, read on the forward strand.
CTTATATGAAAGACAAGGTAGTGGCGGAATGTGGTGGTGGTGGCTTGGTGGAGATCTCATAATCAAAGTGAAGAGGAGGCTTGATTAAGAGACTCTTGATGTAGCTCAACTCCTCATAGATATGTGCCATAGCAAGATGTTGATATTGACAACAATGACAATATGTCCCATGGTGCATGACATTATCATGAGAAGGAGGAAGAACACTAAAGGGTGGTGGTGGAAGAAAAGATGTTCCACAATCAACATTCTTGGTAGGAGAGATGTGATTAAGAGTGTTCTTGGGTGAATTTGGATTGAAAGTGTTCTTGGGTGAGTTGGGATTGAAAGCAATTGGGGAGAATGGAGGAGAATCAAGGCTTTCATTAGGAGAGTAAGACATTTTGGGATGTGAAGTAAGGCAAAATGCTTATGGTTTAATAGGGAAGGCTCAAGGTATTTTTGGGGTGGTCAAAGGGTTGAAGCAAAGATTCTCAAAAATATTGGAACAAATTTGGAATTTCAGGAATACCCAAAAAATAAGGAAGCACTGTCCGCGGTTCCTTATTGCTTCTGGTGGTTCCTTATTGATAAGGAACTGTGGTTCATATATGGAACCGCCTACAGTGGTTGAGTTTTGGTGGTGAAGGAAGATTTTTCAGCAAATCTTATTTTTCTAGTCTAACTTATCATAGGGATATACATAAAAGCAAAGATAGACAAAGAGAACACATACTAACTCACCAAATAGGAATTGACCAAAATACATGGATTTAAAAATCGATGTAGGAGGTGTGTAAGGCAAGACCTTAAGTCATGACACAATGATCCTCCATGATTCTATCTTGTCCTTGCTATGTTTGAGAGAATCATACATATGAATTATGTAAGCTCGAGATTAATAGCAAGAATCTATGAAAAACGTTTTTAGATTGAATTAACAATGTCAAAACATTTCTCAATCATTTTTGAAAGAGACTTTGAGGATTTTGAAAAGGAAAAGAGAAGATTTTCAAGAAGAGTTTAAGAGACTCAAAGACTCAAAGTGATACAAGACTCAAAGTAAAGAAAGAGACTTAATAAAGGAAAGCAATTAAGGAATATGTTTCATTAATCCTAGACCTAGACGCAAGTAGTTAAAAGGTTCCCTCTTAAGTGGCTTAGTAAAGATGTCGACTAAGTTATCCTCGGAGGGTACCTTCTCAATTGAAATGTTCCCCTTTTGAACATTATCCCTAAGAAAATGGTGACGAATTTCTATGTGCTTGGTTCGCGAATGTTGCACGGGATTCTTGCTAAGGTCTATAGCACCCTTATTGTCACACATGATGGGAACATCATCAAGACAAATCTCGTAATCAACAAGCGCTTGCTTCATCCATAGAGCTTGTTGGCATGCTTTCCGGCACTCACATACTCGGCTTCCGTGGTGGATATCGCAAGAGCAGTTTGTTTCTTGGAGAACCAAGAAGTTAAACAACAACCCATGAAGGTACAAACACCACTAGTGCTTTTCCGGTCCACATAGTCTCCCGCATGATCCGAGTTCGCGTAGACAATGGTTTCTACGCCGGTCCCTTTAGGATACCATAATCCTAAATGTATAGTGCCCTTAATGTATCGGAAGATACGCTTAACCGCTTCAAGGTGAGAGGTTTTGGGAGCCTCTTGGAAGCGAGCACAAAGACAAACACTAAACATGATATCCGGTCGACTTGCCGTTAGGTACAACAAACTACCAATCATACCTCTATATTTGGTGTTGTCTACCGACTCACAATCATCATCTACGATGAGTTTAGTATCCGAGGCCATAGGGGTCTTCATTGGTCTAGATTCTTCTAATCCAAATTTCTTTAGCATTTCTTTAGCGTACTTAGATTGACTAAAGAAAATACCATCGTCCATTTGTTTAATTTGGAGTCCTAAAAAGAAGTTAAGTTCTCCCATCATACTCATTTCGAACTCATCATGCATGATTTTGGCAAAGTCATCACACAATTCTTGACAAGTTGAGCCAAATATAATGTCATCAACATATATTTGCACGATTATGAGGTGAGAATCTTTCTTCTTTGTAAAGAGAGTGTTGTCTACCATTCCCATGGTATAATCATGTTTAACAAGAAACGCTTTAAGTCTATCATACCAAGCTTTGGGTGCTTGTTTAAGACCATAAAGTGCCTTCTTAAGCTTGTAAACATGATCTGGTTTCTCAAAATCAATGAAGCCGGGAGGTTGAGCCACATATACCTCCTCATTGATCAAACCGTTAAGAAACGCACTCTTTACATCCATTTGTTGAAGCTTAATATCTAAGGCACAAGCGTAGGCTAAAAGGATTCTAATGGATTCTAATCTAGCTACCGGTGCATATGTCTCGTCATAATCAATCCATTCTTGTTGATTATAGCCTTGTGCTACAAGTCTAGCTTTGTTACGAGACACAACACCATTCTCATCTAGCTTATTCCTATATACCCATTTGGTTCCTATAATGGTAGAACTTCTAGGTGGAGAAACAAGTTCCCAAACATCATTAGCAACGAATTGATTCAATTCTTCTTGCATCGCAATGACCCAACTCTCATCCGTCAAAGCTTCTTTAACATTCTTTGGTTCAATCAAGGAGACGAAACAAAATAAGTTACTTTGGTTTTAGACGAGATCTTAGGGTCCTTTGATTTAAGTCACCAATGATATTATTGAGAGTATGATCCTTAGACTCCTTAATGTTTACTTCCTTTTCAACACTAAGGTCTTCAACTCCTATTTTTCTAACCTCTTTGGCTCTAACTACTTCTACTTCATCCAAGTCATCATCAACCAATGGTGGTGTCTTGGTTAAAGGAGGGGTTTCATCAAAAGTCACGTTAAGTGATTCTTCAATTACGCCTGAGGTTCTATTAAGGACTATGTAGGCTTTGCTAGTTTGGGAATAACCTAAAAAGATACATGCGTAAGACTTTGGGTCAAACTTGGTAAGGTAGTCTTTGGTGTTGAGGATAAAGAACTTGCTTCCAAGCACCCTAAAGTATTCCAATGAGGGTTTCTTACCTTTAAGAATCTCATAGGGGGTCTTTCCTAGGAAGGGTCGAATAAGAATTCGGTTGAGAATATAAGTCGATGTGTCCACGGCATTGCACCAAAACTTTTGAGGCAAAGATTGCTCGTTTAACATCGTCCTACTCATCTCTTGGATGGTCCTATTCTTCCTTTCAACTACCCCATTTAATTGTGGAGTGCGAGGAGCCGAGAAGTTATGGGTAATACCATGAGCTTCACAAAAGGCACCAAATTGCACTTCATTATCAAATTCCCTACCATGATCCGTCCTAATAGAGACAATTGGACATCCTAGTTGATTTTGAATTATTCGACTAAAGATTTCGAAATGATCGAAAGCTTCATTCTTAGATGCCAAAAATCTAGTCCAAATGAATCTAGAGTAGTCATCAACTATAACTAAGGTATAAAGGTTACCTCCGTTACTCCGTATGGCGGTAGGTCCAAAGAGATCCATATGTAGGAGTTCTAAGCACCGAGAGGTTGAAATCAAATTCTTGTCTTTGTGACTTGAGTGAACTTGCTTTCCAACTTTGCAAGCATCACAAAAGTGACTATCAAACTTCATCTTGGGGAGGTGTCTACAAACTCCTTAGAGACTAAAGATTAAATTAGACGCATATTAGCGTGACCTAATCTCCTATGCCAAAGAGTAGAACTATTATCTATAGTCGCAAGACATATGTTGTCCTTTGACTTCTTATTGACCTTCATGACATAAAGCCCATGCTTTCTAACAACTGCTCAATGACCTTTCCATCTTTCATGATTTCACTATCATTTTCCGAAAAGATAACCTTACACTTATTGTCACAGATTTGACCTATACTTAAAAGATTAAACCCTAAATTATCTACGTGCTCAACATTTTCAATAGTCATGGAGTCAAGAGAAACGGTACCTTTACCAATGATATTACCACGTAGACTACTAGTGAATGTGACGTTACCTCCATCATATGCTTTGTACCGTGAGAACAAACTTCGATTACCCGTCATGTGTTTAGAACAACCACTATCCTTAAGCCACTCGTCGGGTTCCAAATCAATTCCCAAGCATATCTAGGTAACAACATACACGATCAAACATTTGGTCCCCAATATCTCATGGGTCCAAAATTGTTAGTTCCAAACATCCCTTGCATTTGGTTGGGATGTATGAATTGAGGAGGGTTTCCCCATGGGGAACAAAAGGGAGGAGGATAAAAATTCATATAACCATTTTGTTGTTTATTATTTCTCCTAGGTGTATTTGATCTTGGTTTAGAGTTATGGTCATTCCTTCTAGGTGTTGGAGTTTTACTTCTAGCTCGTGAATTGTTTTGACTATCTCTTCTAGGTGTTGTCGTTCTACTTCTAGGCCTAGACTCATTGCGTACTTTTGGTGGAGTAGAAGATGGTCTTGATAAACTTCTATTTCCCATTAGAGGTTTACTCAAAGGATTATAGAACTTATCAACGGCATTGTCGTCAAGTATGGGTAATTTCACTTTGTTTACAATAAGATGCTTAGGATGTTCACCTAAATTTTATTTTTCAGAAAGTTCAGGATTTTTATCAGAAACGCTTTCTGGCCGCGGTACCTTATCTATGGCGACGGTTCCATATCGATAGGGAACCGCCCCATACAGTTTGGGACCGCGTACAGCAGATAGCTTTTCTGAAAATCGGACTTGTTTAGGTTCACTAGTTGATGCTTCATCTGAGTTAAAACCTACACCAAGTCTTTCCTTAGAATGAATTTGTTTGTTTAACATAGCATCAAGAGCACTAGTACTTTTCATGAACTTTTCCAGTTTAATGGAGGTGCTCTTGAGATCTTCATTTTCTAACCAAAGTTTCTCACAATCTAAGCAACCTATATCAACTTCTTTATTTTTCTCAAGCTTGCCTAATTTTTCCCTAAGTTCATTAGTCTCATTTTCAAGCTTAGTTTTAGTTGATTTTAGTGTTTTGTTCTTTTCTATGAATTTAAGGCTAAGTTTATGTAAATTGTCATATTGGCCTTCTAATTCAATATCATCTAAGGTGGAGCTATCATTGCTATAATATTCAGTTTCGGAATGTACCTCTTTAGAAGTGTGAGCCATGAGACATTTCTCCTCTTTGGGTTTGTCATCAACATCTTCACCGCTATCTCTCCAAGAACCACTAACGAATGTCGTGTGATTCTTATCGCGTGAAGGCTTTGGACACTTATTAATGAAATGATTTGGATCACCACATCTAAAGCAATTCCTATCACCCTTTTCATTCTTGGCAAACCGATCCTTTAAGAATGGTTTCTTGTCATTGTTAGGTTGCCTCACGTGTTGACCTCGTCTTTTGAAGAACCTCTTGAAATCTCTCACCGCCAATGCATACTCCTCGCCATCACTATCCGAGGAACTATAATGATCGTTTTGTGCCTTCTTGGCTTTGAGTGCAAGAGACTTCCTTTCACTCTTGGTCTTTACCAATTCCGAGTCCTTCAAAATTATCATCTCATGAACCTTCAAGTTTCCTATGAGTTCATCGAGTGATAAAGTTGAGAGATCTTTCGATTCTTCGATCGCCGTGACTTTTGCTCTCCACTTTGGATGTAAGGCCCTAAGAAACTTCCTAACATTGTTCTTGCTATAAAAACCTTCATCAAGTGCTTTTAGACTAGTAATAATAGTGTTAAATCTAGCAAAAGCACTATCAATAGCTTCATCTTCTAAGATGACAAATTGTTCATATTGTTGGACAAGAAGATTGATTTTGCTTTCTTTGACTTGGCTATTACCTTGGTGGGTTACTAAAAGAGTGTTCCAAATATATTTAGCGGTTTCACACATAAAAATCCTTTCATACTCTTTCTTAGGTAGAGCATTATAAATCACCATTTTAGCCTCATTATTTTTCGAAAGTTTCTTTTTAGTATCATCATTAGCTTTGTCAAAAGTGACCAATTCCTTTGTTTTAGAAACTTCATTAAATTGATAAGGTAAAAAATCACCATTGGTAATAACATGCCAAAGATCTAAATCTTTTGATTTCACATAAGTCTCAAATCTATTTTTCCAATAAATAAAACTATCGGTTTCAAAAAGTGGTGGTCTTTGCATAGATTTCCCTTCTAGGTACTTGTTGGAATCCATAGATCGATTCAAGTTTTAAAATACAATATACTTTAAAAATACTTGAGCAACCCGCTCTGATACCAATTGTAGAAACTAGAAGAGGGGGTTGAATAGTTTCTTATATTTACTTGTTAAATGATGGTTTTCAAAAAATCTTTTTTCTCAAAAACTTAGACTTAAGGAAATAAGTGAAATCTTCTTATGCACAATATGAACAATGATAGTGTAATTTAAAACTAATACTAACTAATGTATATGCACAAATAATAAAGAATGTAAAGAGTTAAGGGTAAAGAAAGATCAAACCAAACACCAAGGATTTATAGTGGTTCGGCAACGAAGCTCACTCCTCATTCCTACTCCACTCCTCGAGTACTCCTTACTCGAGAGTTCACTACACAACAAGCTCCTTATGGTGGAGAAAACCGTACATGTCGCTTAACCAATTTCTGACTCTAAGCTAAAAGTCGAGCCCAAATCGTAGCTAGGACCAATCTACACAACTATACTTAGTACATACACAACTTCCAAATAGACACAACTACTTGGATCTTCACAACTATTACACAACAACAAATGTATAAAGGATCTTTGGTGGTGGACTCAACACTTCACAATGATAGTGTTCTTCTCTTTGCACTTGAAGAGGAAGGGATGGATGAGATAGATTCACTTCTAAACAAGTAGTAATCAATCAAATAATCAAGTATTTGAGTGATTTAAGAAGTATGTGTTAGTGCAAACATTACGATGTTTAATCAAGATGATACCTTCATGTTTTGGTGATGACAAACGTATAACTCGCAATACATAATGTAAAATGTGTAAGGTACTCGTAATCACTCAAGCATACTTATGTATACTTCTCTTGACACCTTGAAGATTACATTCGTCATGAAAGACAAGAAGGACGCGCGGTTCTCTTATAGAACGCGCGGTTCCTTATTGATATCGAACCGCGGAAAGATATAGAACCGCGGGCAGTCAAGCCGGTTTAGGCTTACTCAAGATTTCTGGAAGCTTCTAGAAGATGGAGGGAAACTAATAAATTCAAAATTCAAATTTTGAATTTGGGCTCCAAGAATATAAGGTGCATCCTTTTATCCAATGGGTAGTCCACTCTTTTATCCAATGGGTAGTCCACTCTTTTATCCATTGGGTAAAAAGGTGCTCTGTAAGAGTTGGCTATAAATAGAAGACTATTCTCTTCCATTTTACTTGCACAAAAACACACAAAAACCTTCCAATATCCCATTCCTCATTTGCCTCATCAAGAGCAATGAGAAGAACACTTTCACCATTGTGAAGTGTTAGTGTCTAGAGTCATAACATGATGAAGATCTCTCTAGATCAAGTCATGATTATTGTCTTCCTACTATGTATATGTAGAAGATCCAAGTTGTGGGTACACTTGGATGTGTTTGTAAGGGTATAATACCCAAGTGATGGGTATCCTTGGATTAGGTGTTAGTTGTGTAGCTCCAAGTCTTGTTAGTACTTGGATATAGTGTTAGAGTTATAGATCTTGAAGGTTTATATAGTTCATAACAATTATTTAAAACCCTAATATGGATCAAAGAACGCATAGCGGAAGCAATTAACAAGATCATTAATTTAACACAATTATATTAATCAAGATTAGGGTTACATACCTTTATCCTAGCAAGATCCACAAGACGGCGGAACGAACGGCAACTAGGGTTGATCACGAACAATACCAAGAATATAATCTAAAGGAAGATTATATCACGTTCTTGTACACACGTAATACGGCGAGTTAACCGTGAGTCTAGCACGAGTAAACCGAGCTTCAACGCTTATGGATTATCTACCCAATAACCCTAGAGAGGGATTAGGACTAGATATTAAGCTAAATCGAAAACCAACCGAAACCCTAATTGGTGAGGGTGTGGCCGGCGATCAAGAGAAGAGAAGGGAGAGGGATGGGTAAAAAATTATGAAGGCTTTTAGGTGTTTATATAGGCTAGACAAAACTTGATCTCCAAGTAAAACACCAATTAGGAAAGAAAATCTTTCCTCCTTCCTTTTTTTCTCCTTTAGGCCGACGCCCCATTAAGCCCATCTAGGGCTTCCGGAACTTTTCCGTTTTCCTTCTTTTAGCTTCTATTTAATTCCATAACGGTCGTTATAACTTAACTTTTATTTATCAACGATCGTTAGTTAAGCTTTGGTTTGATTTAATAAATATATATAAAATATATTTAATAAATAAATTAACTCTTTATGTTATGTGTGCAATCCCGTGATCCCGAGTTTGATCCTATCTCACGACTATTAATTTTAAGTCCATAAACTTTCAGCTCCCACTTGGACAAAATTCTAATATCGTGATCACATTGACTAGCGTCTAGTTACACTAGCAATGTCACTAGTACAAACCGGGTAAGGTCTCCTGGACAAGAACCTTTTAATGATTACATCATTATTATTATCTTTTCATTTCAAATACGCTTGTTAATAAGGATATGGATCTCAGTCATTCCTTCATTAACTATTCTGTTTCTCGTTTACGGATATAGCAAGATTACCAAAACACATTTGGGTGTGGCCACACAAACATCTTACTACTTCCCCGAGGGGCCCAGTTGTATTTATACTTCAAAAATAAATTTTGAAGGAAACGAATCCCATTTCGACTACAAGCAAAACACATGAACTTCGCAACACTTCTGAAAATAACCCTTATGACTACCAGTTACGTTTAGCGTTAGGTTACCTTACAGAAATGCACTACATTCAATGCAGCTTTCTGGTATCTCAGGTCTAAGGATAACTATTTATGATTTACTTAATGACAAAGATCCATAAAGTAAAATCACATAGTTGGGATAAGTCCAATATTTGATCCATCAAATATCATCCAAAATTGACCAATATACTTTCAAGTATACTCTGTCACTATTTTGAATTGTCTTAGTTTAATAATACTCCCATATTATTAATCGACAACGGACATTTAGAAACATCAAAATGCTCATGGATTAAAACATGTAAAATAGGATACAAAATTAAATAACAGAAAAATAAACGAAATCCATTCTTTATTTCATCAATTTAATAATGTCTTACATCCTTTATCCAAATACTAATCAACAGATTTATTGCATGAATTCGCTAGCTAGTTGCAGCCCAATTGCCTTGGCATGCTTAACTACCTTTGGCCTAGATAAAGCCTTAGTAAAAGGATCAGCTACGCTATCATCTGTGTGAACTTTTATCAATTTTATTTCTCGAGCTTCCACTTGTTCTCGAACGTAGTGATATCTACGTTTAAAGTGTCTGGCGCCCTTCATGACTCCAGGGTCATTGGCGAATATTATTGCCGCAGAATTGTCGCAATATATATCAATAGGTTCTTTAATTGAAGGCATCACTCCAAGATCTCCAATAAACTTCCTAATCCAAACAGCTTCCATTGCGGCTTCTGAAGCGGCCATGTACTCAGATTGAGTCGCATGCATAGCAATGGTTTTCTGCTTACTGCTCTTCCAGTTAACTGCTCCTCCATTGATGACAAACACGTAACCCGTCTGAGACTTCGTATCGTCTTTATCACATTGCCAGGACGCATCACAGAACCCTGTTACATTCAGTTCTGTGTCTGGTTTACCCCCGAATACCAAAAACATATCTTTCGTACTCCTCAAATACTTTAGAATATGCTTAACAGCAGTCCAGTGGAACTTTCCTGGATTCTGTTGGTATCTACTAACCAAGTTCTGAGCAAACGCCACATCAGGCCTTGTACATCTTACAGCATACATAATAGATCCTACTGCCGAAGCATAAGGCACCTTCTTCATGTAAGCCACCTCTTCAGGTGATGATGCATCTTTCTCATGACTTAACTCATGCTTAACCTCCATCGGTAAGAAACCTTTCTTAGAGTTATGCATGTTGTATTTCTTTAATATCTTATCAATATAAGCATCTTGACTAAGACCAATTAACCGTCTACTCCTATCTCGATAGATTTTAATTCCCAGAATATATGCAGCATCTCCCAAATCTTTCATAGAAAAACATTTACCAAGATAATCCTTAACTTCCTTAAGTCTTGGAATGTTACTTCCCATGATCAATATGTCATCGACATAAAGAATTAGGAACACTACATTACTCCCACTAGCTTTGCGGTATACACATAGCTCATCACGATTTTGAATAAATCCAAACTTTTTGATTTCTTCATCAAATCGCTTATTCCATTGACGTGATGCTTGCTTCAAACCATAAATAGATCTTTGAAGTTTGCACACGCGCTTTGGATATTTAGGATCAACATACCCTTCCGGCTGTTGCATATAGATGTCTTCATCTAAGCGACCGTTCAAGAAGGCAGTTTTAACATCCATTTGCCATATCTCATAGTCATAGTATGCTACTATAGCTATGAGAATCCTAATAGCTCGTAAGTCTGCTACATGAGAAAATGTCTCCTCGTAGTCTATGCCAAAAGTTTGAGTAAAACCTTTAGCCACTAAACGTGCTTTATAGGATTGTACATCACCATCCATGTCAGTTTTCTTCTTATAGATCCACCTATTTTTCACTACTTTAGCATTTTTAGGTGCGTCCACAAGAATCCAAACATCATTGATTTCCATGGATTTCATTTCCTCATTCATCGCAACTATCCATTTTGACTTTTCTGGATCAGACATTGCGGATCGATAGTTAGCAGGTTCACTAAGATCCCCTACTTCCTCCTCATCATCCTCTATGTAAAGACATAGTTTGTCCGGCACACGTATAGTCCTTTGAGACCTACGTGGAGAAATTAATTCCGGCAGAACACTCAGACTTTCTGGTTCTTCAGGAATTTCTTCGCTAGTATTTTTAGAAGGCAATGTATCTTCTTGAATTTCTTCAAGATCATAATTTCTCCCACTGAATTCTTGATTTACAAGATCATTTTCAAGGAAGTCTCCATACCGAGCCACAACTATTTTGTTCTCAGCCGGATAATAAAAGTAGTAACCCATAGTTTCCTTAGGGTAACCTACAAAGATACATTTTACTGAGCGTTGTTGGAGTTTATCTCCAGAGTCACGTTTCACATACGCCTCACAACCCCAGACTTTCAAATAAGACAAATATGGCTTCTTGCCATGCCATAGTTCATATGGTGTCTTATCTACCTTCTTTGTGGGAACCATATTTAGAATACGAACAACAAATTCAAGAGCATAATCCCAAAAAGATAATGGTAAAGTTGTAAGATTAAACATAGATCGTACCATATCCAATAATGTACGATTTCTCCTTTCAGATACACCATTTTGTTGTGGAGTATATGGAGAAGTAAGTTTCTGAACAATTCCATTCTTACTTAAATAATCTTTAAACTCTTGACTTAAATATTCACCACCACGGTCAGAACGAAGAGCTTTAATCTTCTTTCCCAGTTGTAACTCTACTTCTGCTTTAAACGTTTTGAATGTTTCAAATACCTCATGTTTATGTTTAAGTAAATAAACATAACCATAACGGCTATAATCATCCGTAAATGTCAAGAAGTAGCTAGCACCTTTCCTTGACACATGTCTAAGTGGTCCACACACATCAGTATGTATTAAACCAAGTAGTTCAGTAGCCCTTTCAATATTGCTATTAAAAGGTTTCTTGGTCATCTTTCCAGAGATACAAGATTCACATTTATCGAATGATTCATCATTGATACTTTCCAAAAGCCCATCACGTTGTAGCTTTTGTATGCGAGTCTTCCCAATATGGGCAAGCCTACAATGCCAAAGATAAGAAGAGTTCTTGTCTAACTTACTCTTCTTATTCATGCTAAAAACAGAATTATTTTTCCTCTTGGAATTTTTATCATGCATGTTAATTTCAAAAACACCATTCACAGAAATTGCATCAAAATAGAATAGACCATCTTTGAAAACAGAAATTCTATTATTATCAATCGTGTGAGTAAATCCAAGATCCAACATACAAGAAAAGGAAATAACACCCCTAACAATTGTAGGTGCATAATGACAATTATTTAAAGACAGTACTAAACCCGAAGGTAAAACTAATTTAAATATTCCTATAGCTTCAACCGCTGCTTGTGCGCCATTGCCCACTTGCAGAAATTGTTCCCCATAGGATAGTCTCCTCTTCAACTCAAATCCCTGCAGGGTATTACAAATGTTAATACCACATCCCGTATCATATACCCAGGAGTTTGATTTGTTTGAAAGATTAAATAACTCTATCATAAATAAGTTACCTGAAGATGGTGCTGCAGCAACTTGCTCAGCCTTCTTCTTATGTTCTGCCATTTCATGGAGATAGAGAGAGCAATTCCTCTTCCAGTGTCCAGTCATCTTGCAGTAGTGGCAAGTCTCATCTTTCTGAGATTTCTTAGCAAAGTTCTGCTTCGGCTTAGATGTAGTCGCAACTTGCTTGCTCTTATCAGCCTTGCCTTTGCCTTTCTGCTTCTTATTCCCTTTCGGTTTAGGTTTAGACACTCTACCCTTTTGTACATAAAGTACTTGAGGCGTAGCAGTAGATGCCTTATCTTTCAAACCCTTTTCGAAGTCAATGAGCATTGCATGCAAATCATTCACTGTCTTCCCCGTGCAATGCATATTATAGTTACGAACAAAATCACCGAAGTCCTTATTAAGGGACCTATTGATCAAGTTAATAGCCATATTATGATCGAAGGGTTGTCCTAGTGCGATGAGTTGTTCCATATAACCCCTCATCTCCATGTAATGTGCACTTACGGACTTTCCAGGAGCTTGCTTGCAGCTATGTAGAGCATCAACCAGATCATAGATCTCTACAGCTTGTGGCGTTTCATACACTGCCTTGAGTTCATCAAGCATTTGCTTAGGAGGAAATAGCTCATACTTCCTTTGAAGTGATGGAGCCATTCTCCCTAACATTACAGCAACCACCTCATGGTGCTTCTTAACGTTAGCAGCGTGTTGAAGCCTTTCCGCATCAGATGCATCTTCAGCAAGATCCTCCGGAAAAGGAGTTTCCAAGATATTGATAGTACCCGCTGCTCTCAGAACAATTCTTAGTGAGCGGTACCAATCATTGAAATTCGGGCCAGTAAGTTCAGGTCGTTCAAAGAAAGCTTTGAACGCCGAGCTTATTGTCAGATTGCTTTCGGGTTGAGCCATTTCTACAGAAATAAGTTCAAACATTAGTATTTTCGATAATACAATTTCAAGAAAATAAAATTACCCTGGTAATAAAACCATAGTATTTTCCTTGAAAAAACTAGAACCCATATTAACATAAATTCATCACATCAGTTGATCTGCTAGTGACAAATGTATTCAACATAGTAACTTGTCGAACAATAATTGCCTAAATCAAATTGCAATTTCTAGATATGTTAGGGATTTACATTGCCAAAATCATTTGCATTGTAAACATGTTTTATCCCTACTTTATGCCTTAAGTTTCCAGTTCTCACTGAGTAACTTAATTAAGTCGACTAATCTAAAGAACGTAAAACCTTCATGTGCAATCTTATTCAGTCATGAAGTTTTCTCTCCATTACAACATCGTCCGATATCTTATATGACGACAATTGTAACTTCAAGTGTTCGTCAATTAGAGGGCATATGACTTAAATTTAGGGTATAGATTTTGGTGTCAAAATCATGTACGGAGAAGCATGCATACATCTCCATAACATAAGTTTAATAAAACGTTTAGTAAACTTTTTGGTGAGACTAAAAGTTCATCATATACTTGCAAGTTGAGGTATTGGTTAAACCAATTAAAGATTTTACACACAACTAAATTCACATCGTCCTTTTTCTAGAACATAGTTATAGCACAAAGCAATAACCTTATTCATTGTGTTTCGGATGTGAATTAATGTAGTCAAATCAACCTTAAAGAATTGTACCAATAACAACCGTAGGTAATTCCAATTTGACGCACAGGCGAGCCGGGAATTTGGTCAGCGTAAAAGCATAGCACCTCCTTCCTTAACCGGGTACATGACCAGCGGTGCGTTATACCCACTTTATAGTTTGCCAAAATTGAGTAGGCCGTTAAGTTGCTATTGCAATTCTAATCAACGCAAATCATATGAATTTTACATCTCAAAACAATTCATTAATTTTGATAAGATTTAGTCCATATTATTTTTCTTGGAAAAAATTACCCTTGTTTACAACATACAATAAAAAAACGTATGAAAACAAGTAGTACAAAAAAAAACTAAATCAAATAGCCACATGCAAACCAATTTATTCAAAGAACATCAAATCTAGAGTTTTTATAAACATAAAAAGTCTTCCCTAATTTTAAAACTTTGAATCAAATAAAGCAAATAGCAATCAAAATTATATGATCCGTAAAAAAACATGCACGTTCATTACGGATCTCCCACATTCTCTTAACAATTAAAAAACTACGGATCGTAACCACACATGACATAACAATTAATTCATGCAAAACATCTAAAGTCAATTACCATGTAATTTTAGGGTTTACAAAAATTATTTTTTTTTTATAAAAAATTCGACATAAGTCGATTTTAATAACAATAAAAAAAACAAAACCCTAATTTTTCATAAAACCTAAAAAACAACATGTAATTTTTAACACAAATCATTATTAGTAAAAAAAACTTTAGATCTTGATAATTATAATCATGTTAAAACGGCTCTCGATGCCACTGAAGGTTTATATAGTTCATAACAATTATTTAAAACCCTAATATGGATCAAAGAACGCATAGCGGAAGCAATTAACAAGATCATTAATTTAACACAATTATATTAATCAAGATTAGGGTTACATACCTTTATCCTAGCAAGATCCACAAGACGACGGAACGAACGGCAACTAGCGTTGATCACGAACAATACCAAGAATATAATCTAAAGGAAGATTATATCACGTTCTTGTACACACGTAATACGGCGAGTTAACCGTGAGTCTAGCACGAGTAAACCGAGCTTCAACGCTTATGGATTATCTACCCAATAACCCTAGAGAGGGATTAGGACTAGATATTAAGCTAAATCGAAAACCAACCGAAACCCTAATTGGTGAGGGTGTGGCCGGCGATCAAGAGAAGAGAAGGGAGAGGGATGGGTAAAAAATTATGAAGGCTTTTAGGTGTTTATATAGGCTAGACAAAACTTGATCTCCAAGTAAAACACCAATTAGGAAAGAAAATCTTTCCTCCTTCCTTTTTTTCTCCCTTAGGCCGACGCCCCATTAAGCCCATCTAGGGCTTCCGGAACTTTTCCGTTTTCCTTCTTTTAGCTTCTATTTAATTCCATAACGGTCGTTATAACTTAACTTTTATTTATCAACGATCGTTAGTTAAGCTTTGGTTTGATTTAATAAATATATATATAATATATTTAATAAATAAATTAACTCTTTACGTTATGTGTGCAATCCCGTGATCCCGAGTTCGATCCTATCTCACGACTATTAATTTTAAGTCCATAAACTTTCAGATCTAAGTGTTGTGTGCTTAGATCTATATGGTTTATGTGTTTAGGCCATAAAACACAAGGTTTGTTATGTTGGGCCATAAAACATAACTAGTGGGTAGATTAGGTTGTGTCTTGGTAGTTCTCACTAAACTCTAAAGTGATGTGGTTGTGTCTAGGTAGTTCTCACTAAACTATAAAGTGATGTGGTTGTGTCTTGTGAGTTCTCACTAAACTTTAAAGTGATTAGTAGTTGTGTTGTGTGAAGTTCTCACTTAGCTTCAAAGTGAAGAGTCGTGAAGATTGGTTCTAGCTTTCAATTAGAACTCGACATCTAGCCTTGTGTCGTTAAATGGTGAAGTGCGCAACGTTGTGTAGATTGGTCCTACCTAAGATTAGGACTCGACATCTAGCTTAGTGTCGGAAATGTGTAAGCGACGTGTATGGTTTTCTCCGCCTTGAAAGGAGTTTTGTTGACTAGTGAAGTAACTCTCGAGTAAGGTGTACTCGAGGAGTGGAGTAGGGCGAAGAGGAGCTTCGTGACCGAACCACTATAAATCATCGTGTCGGTACTTTCCTTTACATTTATGTCTTTACTATTATAGATGTATTTATATGTTGTGTGTTGTGTGCATCTCATAATCTAAACATCTAAGTTGCGGAAAAGCTAAGGCTTAGTACGTGTGTGCTTCGTGTTTCGATTATGGTCAAGTGTACATCACTTAGTCTAAACATCCTAGTTGCGGAAAAGCTTATGCTTAGTACGTGTGTGCTTAGTGTTTAGACTATTGCTTGATGTACTCTTGATTTGATGTGTTTGTGTGTTTACTTACTTGTAGTATTTATCTTTCAATCAAACACATCTCATATCTAGTCAAGCTTGATCGAGAATTTGATACAAAGAATTGTCAAAGTTTAACATGTAACAAAAGGTTAAGTTCACTGTCGATGGTTCTCTAAATGGACCGGCGGTTCTTTATTGATAAAGAACCGCGGGTACACATAAGGAACCACACACAGTGGATTAAGCGGAAATGTTTTGAAAACTAACTAGAAACTATTCAACCCCCCCCCCCCCTTCTAGTTTCTACAGTATCTTTGAATCTGGAAATTTGTGTGCAAAAGAGGTGGATTGAAAATCTGAGAAAGGTCCACTATTTATAGGACAAAGGACCAACGGCTATATCTGCCTGCGGTTCCTTGTCTCAGCCGGCGGTACCTTATCGATAAGGAACCGCCTAGGCGCTATGGAACCGCCGGGCTAGACTCCGCTCCCTTTTTGTCCTTTAGTGGTGGAGGTCATATCTGGTTATAAAAATATCCAGAAAGGATATTCTAAATCAAAAGGGAATATGCCATTTTCAAATTTTCAAATATTTATTTAATAAAACATTTTCTTAAAAAGAAAGTTTAATTAAAAACTTGTCACACTTAATAAAAAGTGAGTTTTAAGAAAAGATTAAATTACTTGATCACTTGATTAAGGTTAGTACTAGTTTATTCATACCTTAAGTGAAAATGGGTAAAATGAAAAATACTTGAACTCAAGAATTCGTTTTTCGTTGTTTTTGTAAATGCTTGTTTTTACATATTGTCGTAATCAAAACTAAGCGAGACCGAAAAATGCAAGTAACGTTTTTAGGCATTATTGCATTAACAATATGTCTTAATTTAATTTAAATCATGCCTATATTTAATTAAATCGTATAACCTATATTTTATTTAATTACCATGACATTTAATTAATAAACTATACTAATAATTACATGACTTATGATATACTAGCATGGTACCCGCGCAATGCAGCGGCGGATACCTAATAACTATTTTTTAGCGAACAAATGTTACATTTTAACTCATCAAATGTATATTCAAAGTGAAATGATAGTTATAAAAAAAATTAAATCAAATTAAAATAAACTCAATATCAATGAAAAAAAAAATTTAACAAAAATATAATAAAATGGATGTTAAATTAAAGAGCACAAAATTTTAAAAAATATGGCGAAATTACATTATAAAAAAAAATTAAAAAATAAAAAGATATTTTTGGCTTGGAGTTAGGTTTGGTAATTTTAAGATCGAAGTTAGGTTTGGAGTTAGCCTCTTTATATAATAGTATAGATATAGATAACCAGTAAACTTAAACTTATATTATTAGCTTATTAATTCAGCTTATTTCTAAATATGGAAACTTTCTATTTCAGGAAATTTGCTATTTTTGTAAACTTTCTATTTTTAAAAACTGATCTATTTTTAGAAACTAATCTATTTTTGGAAACTTTCTACTTTTAGAAACTTTCTATTTTTGGAAACCTGCTATTATTAGAAAGTTACTTATTATTACACAACAAGTAAAATAATACCAGATAATACTTAATCAGAATACATGAAATACATGATTAACACAATATAACATTTAAAACTATAAACAAGACAAGAACATATAAAACAAGTTAAGGCATGTTATAATCAGTTACGTACCCAGTAATCAGAATACTTATACATGTCCCCTATTTATGTAGCATTAGTAAGGTCAGAGTAGGACTTTCATCCTTTCGTCTTTCCTCGTTCACTGGACACAAGGTACGGATTTCCCGTCCTTCAGTATGAACATTCTCTCTTTATTAGGATTCCCCGTTTGCAACCAACTGTTTTCCCAGTATTGTTTTATATGTTTGATTACTTATGTTAGATTAAATTCCTAAGCCATATACATGCATGACCAGTAAAATAATATCAGATAATACTTAATCAGAATACATGAAATACATGATTAACACAATATAACATTTAAAACTATAAACAAGACAAGAACATATAAAACAAGCTAAGGCATGTTATAATCAGTTACGTACCCAGTAATCAGAATACTTATACATGTCCCCTATTTATGTAGCATTAGTAAGGTCAGAGTAGGACTTTCATCCTTTCGTCTTTCCTCGTTCACTGGACACAAGGTACGGATTTCCCGTCCTTCAGTATGAACATTCTTTCTTTATTAGGATTCCCCGTTTGCAGCCAACTGTTTTCCCAGTATTGTTTTATATGTTTGATTACTTATGTTAGATTAAATTCCTAAGCCATATACATGCATGACCAGTGTGACCTAGTTATGGAGGTACCATAACCATAACACTGGAGGCACCATTGTTATGACTTCCCCACGGCGGAGTGATTGCTCGTGGCGTCCCTTTTCAGTTTTGGCCTATATTTACTACCATATGGGGCGTATGGGTGCATCCTAGTTACATGTTTTACAGGATTTTCATGGTGAATGCGATGTGTGTCTTGCATCTTTCACAAGGAGTTGATCCCTCCTACCCAGACTATTTAATTAGAGGCAACCCCTCTAATTGCATGACGAGGTCTTCCCTCCAAGTATTCATGCACGGTGGAACCTCATGACCTATATGGGTTATTGGCTAATCAATACAGTTTTACATAAAAACATAAGTCTTTTCAAACTATAAAACCAGTTTTATGAACATGTTTCTAGGTTATCTAGAACTTATACATTTCCGCTGCTAATAGTCTTTTATGCTTATGCCATTTCATGTTATACTTGTATATCCGTTCACTGGGCGTTATGCTCAGCCGTTTTCCTTTCATGTTCCCAAATGGCAGGTACTCAAGGGCGCTCGTAAACTATAAGAGTATGTGCATATGGATTGGAAGCTATCTAGCCTTTTCTACTTTATGCATTTTTCCATACATTATGCTACTTATTTCTTTGGACATTGTTTAGTCCTTTTCCGTTTCAGTACTTATGTTTATGTGTGATGAGCTTATACTTGGACTACCGATGTTTATTTCCGGTATTTCCATTCATGGTCAATTAATGTTTTTAGACATTTACCTTGCATGCTTTGATGACACGCCATAATCACGCGTGACATTCCATTTACCAAAATGAGGTGTTACAACTTGTTTTAGAAAACAAAATCCGTCGGGTCATTCAAATCAGGTTGACCCGGGTTACTTTAAATCCGGTGGGTCTCATCGGTTTCGAAAGTACAAAACCCGAGTTAATTATTATTGAGTCACGAGTTCAATCATCGAATCAACTCAATCAAGTCATCGGATCACGAGATCGATCGTCAGGTCACCCCAGTCGAATCACCTCCGGCTCACGGGTTGACAATCGGGTCAACCCGGTCGAGTCATCGGGTCACTCTAATCGAGTCATCGAATCACAGGTTCAACCACCGAATCAACCCGGTTGAGTCACCAGTTCACTAATTCGACCACTAGGTAACCTGGTCAAATCATCAAGTCACGAGATCAACCACCGAATCACTCAGTCGTGACGCCAGGTCATATTAATTCAGTCAAGTCATTAGGTACCGATTCGATTACCAAATCAATTAACAAATAAAAATATTCTGCAGCTACATGTGAGTATATTTAATGTAAAAAAATAGTGATTTCCACTGTGGTCACCACTAAAAGCCAGTAAATATAGTAATATTAAACTTTGGAGGCTTTGAGAATTGGAGTTGTGTCAACTCGCGTTAACAGGAAGCTCGCATAATAATAATAAGAAAAGTCCACTTTCATTTGTCATACTGTATATATTTGAATTATAAGGTCAATCTAGCTTGTAGGTTCAAATTAAGAAACTTTGTAATTCGTATTCTCTCTCAAGCAATGGAAACAATAACTGATGAAGGTGGCGAAAAAGGCAAGAAGATTTGTGCAACGTTTTCGCGGTTTTGGTTGTTTTTTATGATCATGGCTAGTGCAGTTCTAGCTCAAAACACTACTGATCCAGCTGAAGGTCTAGCTTCATCATCCTCTCTAAGTTTTGTTTGTTATTTTTTTTATAGTTGCTACTTGCAATTCTGAGTTACTCTTGCTCAAACTTTACTTGAGCTACTTTGAACTGAACTTTACAGCCAGCCAATGTTTTCATTAGTTATTAGCGAGTAATTTTTCCAAATAGCTTTGGTCCGGTTAGTACTCGAAAAATTCGTAGGCATAGCAAAAGATTTTGTTGATAAAAGATCAAGCGTTTGAGTCTCGGCTTCTGCCTTGATGCCCACTAGGCTAGAAAAGAGTTGTCGAAACTATTCCTGGAGGTAGCCGAGATCAAGTCCCGCCAATTCACACTATTTTTTAGATTATCGAGTCATTTCACACTGAGCTCGACGTTGGACGATGAACTGCTTGGTTTGTTTAACGAATTAGGGTCAAATTTAGCTTAAGGTTATCCAAGATTAGTCAAAGTTTATGTTAGCTGGTTTGCACCATTAGGATATGTTGACTTTATTGTGTTAAGCATTTGGTAAATTATCGATTACCTAATTCATACCTTAACTGCCAAAAGTCAAATATAGATAATAATTAAAAAAAAATCTTTATAGATTAATATAAAAAAAAACCAACTACAGTTGGCCACCTAGGCTCCTCCTTTTGGAGCTTGGGAGGGGGTTTTGGTCGTGGGTTTGAGTTTTGCAAATGACAAAAATCTCAAAGATTTTCTTCTTTAGTGCGAATCCGTGAGTTCTATGAGTCTTCACGAGTCTCTCCTAGGGGGTTCAGGACCTTTTTTTTTCTTTTTAAATTAAATATCACAATTAATCATGAATCGTTACTTAAACGAATACCACCACGAAAAGAATTAAATATTTTTTTATAAGTGATTATTGTGTTGATACTTCATATGATCTAACTTTTAATACGATATTGGTGGTTTTGTAAGTATACTAGTCTCACTTTTGACCCGTTCCAACTATATTGACTATTGAGTATGTTTGAAACTGGCGGTTGCAGCGCGTGTTATAAATGAAATGTTCAGTGCATGGGGGATAGCAGAAAGTGCAGTAACAAATATGGGTTGGAACATAAGTGGAGAACTCTGCAGCGGTGCTGCTGTGGACTCTACCAATTTCGATTCTGGGGCGTATAATCCTGCCATTAAATGTGACTGCAGTTTCCCCAACTCTACTTGTCACATTACTCGACTGTGAGTCTTTCTCTTGGTTCTCTTTACTTATTTTTGCCAACAAGTTAAAAACCAACTTTTACCATCCCGTTAAAGTCATCAAATAATACTTCTTTGAATCGGGTGATCCATTCTGTACATACTACTTTAGTATAAGTACCAAAAGTAACTCAAACTACAGTAGCTATTTCGTTGCTGTGAACGGTAAAAACTGGAAACCGGTTGCAGGTTCCAGTAAATATTAAAGCCCATTTTATTGACTGATAAAGGTGAAAAGCCACACTTCTATTTCACTTCAGTTAGACGTTATTCAATAGTTATACAGCTATATTTCATACACAACTCTGTCATGTCTGAATGAACTTCAGGAATGGGACATTTTGGTCACTTCAATTGTTACATATGTGCACTTTATTAATCTTTTGACGACTATTTCTTGGTATAAAATCATCAGAAAAGTTTACGCCTTGAACGCTGTGGGCCCGATCCCAGAAGGACTCTGGACGTTGACTTACCTTACCAATCTGTATGTATGCTTACCAATCTCTGTATGTACATTTATGCACACATATCGCACTTCATATGAGTTATTTGTGGATCTCTATGCTTCTATTCCGCTTAATAATGGAGTAATGCATTTGTTACAGCAATGTGGCCCAAAACTACTTGACAGGTCCTTTATCACCATCTGTTGGCAACTTAATTCGGATGCAGTGGATGTAAGCATCCCTTTTTGATACTTTAAACTGGTATTATTCTAATACTCCACATATTAAGAATAATCTGAACGTTCTATAGGACTATGGGCATCAATGCATTATCAGGAGAGATTCCACCGGAGCTCGGACGTCTTACTGACCTTAGATTACTGTATACTTTATTCTGCTTTGTTCTTCTTCTTGTCAGCAAGAACAAACTTCTTCTATTTGATACTTTGTCGATTGGACTTTTTCTGAAAAAAAAATCTGATACAGGGCATTTGGCACAAATAATTTCAATGGTTCCTTGCCATCTGAACTCGGAAATTTGCAAAGATTAGAACAACTGTAAGAATATCCAAGATTATCTTTTTGATATTCTTTTGTTTTTTTGAACAAATCTTTTTGATATTCTTTTTCTCTATAATTTGCTTCGTTTTTAGATAACTTAATTTCCATCTTCGTGTATGTTCATTTTGTCAGTTACATTGATAGTGCTGGACTTAGTGGTGAAATACCTCCTACATTCGCGAATTTAAGTAGCCTGGTCAGAGTGTAAGAACATTTATTTTTATTGACCACTAGGATTTTGACCACTTGCATTATCTGTTATGAAACTGAACTATTGGCCTCTCAGATGGGCTTCTGACAATAACTTCACAGGGAGAATACCCGAGTTTATAGGGAACTGGACACAGTTACAATCATTGTAAGTTATTATTCATGTCATAATCAAGGTGTATGAAATGAAACTGTATAACTATAAAACGATTAATGTTTATATAGGAGGTTTGAGGGGAACTCTTTTGAGGGTTCAATACCACCTTCATTTTCTCGACTGACCGCTTTGCAGGAGTTGTAAGTATTTTGTTCTTGTTTCTTTAAGAACTCGTCATTTAACTTATTTAAGCCACTAAAGTCTACTTCTTCTATAATATAATGTAACAGGAGGATAACTGGTTTACGTAATGGAACACTCGACTTTATCACGAATTTGAAGTCCTTGACTAATCTGTGAGCAAATATTAGTACCTTTCTTAAGTCTACTATGTTTCCTTTTTGTAATGTTAATTATAACGAGATGTATCTCTTGCAGGCTTTTAAGGAATAACAGAATTACTGGCTCTATTCCATCCGATATTGGAGAATATCAAAATTTGACACAACTGTGAGTACTCTGCATTGGAACTGCAATATCTATGTAAAACGGTTTGTTCTTTATGCAGAGAAAAAATCTGATATTATTATACATTGTAATTTTCAGGGATTTGAGTTTCAACAATTTGTCAGGACCGATTCCACCAGCATTGTTCAACTTGAGTCGACTCCAATTCTTGTAATGCATTCTGTGTTTATGATATATATAAATATATAACAGAATATTGAAATAAAATATTTGGTCTTCTATTTTGACATTTCTCCATCATTCTCAGGTTTCTTGGAAACAATAGTTTAAATGGTACTCTTCCCGATGTGAAGAGCACGTCTCTCAGCAATATGTAAGTAAATTCAAAGTTGACACGCGAATATAAGAGAATAGATTCGTTTCTCTGACTTTTTTACAATTCTCTGCATGTAGGGATTTGTCATACAATGAACTATCGGGGACACTTCCTTCTTGGGTTAACGCGTCAAGCTTGCAACTGTATGTACAAGGCTTTGAAATACGATTTTCATATTAATATGTGACGGACACTAATATCGTGTCTAAAGCTAATATTGTGTTTCTGATGTGTGTGTATATGCAGTAACTTAGTTGTGAACAACTTTACTTTAGAAGGTTCAGAAAACAGGTAATCAATCATATGCTTATTTTTTTTACTTATGTTTGATATTTCTAAAAATCATTAGTATATTAACTTGAAATGTCTTTTGTTTTTAGTGGTATACCTACAGGATTGAATTGTCTCCAGAGGGATTTCCCTTGTGATCGTGGATCGCCAAGATGTAAGCAAAAACAAGAAGTTTCCTTTTTTAGGACTAGTTTCATATGATAGCAATGTACTTAGGTTGGTGGTCCATTTTGGTATATAAAATTAGCTTCTTTCGGAACTAAGTCTTTTTGTCTTCCACGAACTAAGTACTTCACTTTTCTACAGCATTAGCTCCTCTTGTTATTATACCATTAGAAGACTTGATTTGATAAGTATCCTTTTGAATAAACTTACAGATAGTAGCTTTGGAATCAATTGTGGCGGTCCTCAAATAACATCTTCTGCTCGAATAGTTCACGAGCAAGATAATGAAGCACTTGGGCCAGCAACGTACTATTTGACTCCTGAGAGAAGGTGGGGAGTCAGCAATGTAGGACAAAGTGATAATCAAGAATATACAGCCTCCTCTCAACGTCAGTTCACGAACACTTTGGATTCTGAACTTTTCCAGACGGCCCGAGTATCTGCTGGATCATTAAGATACTATGGTTTAGGACTCGAGAACGGTAACTATACTGTTAACCTCCAGTTTGCAGAACTACAAATAGTAGATGGTCGCATATGGGAAAGCCTTGGTAGGCGTGTCTTCGATATCTATATGCAGGTATGCTTTTGAGAGAATTCGTAGTAAGTTTGAGGTTGAAATTATGTACTGTGACCCCAAAAGTCAAAAGTCAATAGGGGTACTGTTAACCTTGTCAAACTGTTCCCTTTTTGCACTCTTTTACCTTTTCTAGGCCTATACATCATAATATTCATACAGTGTTTCTCAAATTATGTTTCTTCCAGGGAAGTTTGGTGTTTCCAGATTTCGATATTAAACGGGCAGCAGGTGGGGCCTCATTTAGTCCTGTTTCGAGGCAAGCAACGGTTCAAGTTTTAAATAACTACCTTGAAGTACATCTATTCTGGTCAGGAAAAGGGACATGCTGCGTACCCAAACAAGGAACATTTGGACCGCTTATCTCAGCAATCAGTGCCACTCCAAGTAAGAAATATAATCTTGAGATTTTTGGTTTAATTTGGGTTTCTTGATACTTGACAGCTAATACTCGTTGCTTACTAATTGTACAGACTTTACCCCAACTGTGAGCAACAATCCACCTTCCACAAAAAAGAAGAGTAACGCTGGTTTAATTGCCGGGATTTTGGTTCCAATTGTTGTTGTTAGCTTTCTGGCATTATTAGCCTTCTATATTATCCGCCAGCGGAGGAAAAAGCAGGATACTTTTGACGATTACGAAGGTAATACTTTTTGATCTTTCTTAATCATAAAATTTCCATTATACCGTGTGCATCCTTTTTCCGGAATGAAGTTTATTTTTATGTATGGCTACATGATTAGTGTTGCAAGTGTAATAATATATTGAAGACGTACACTCTAAAGACACATACAAACATACTCAATAAAACTCGATATAAGTTATTAAGCCATAAATGCGTCAATTATGATGAAAAAGCAATATTACTAAAACAATAATCTAATTATTGAATATCAATAATTTATAATGTTGTATGCATTCTTGACATTTTTTTGTCTACTTCTAGCCCAGCCGACACTTTCCCCTTTTTAGCATTATCTGACCCATTTGAGTTATAACACAGCCCAAATGACCCATTTAGGTAGCATGCATTAAACTGTGCATCGATCTTGTAACACGCTCACATGCTATTTTTCATTGCAGAGACGTTCTTAGGAATTGACGCAAGACCAAATACATTCAGTTACGCAGAATTAAGAACTGCCACAGATGATTTTAGTGCAGTAAATAAGCTTGGTGAAGGAGGGTTTGGACCTGTATACAAGGTAATTTATACTTATAGACAAGGATCTATTTTTTCTTTGTTTATGAAGTTGTACGGATCCAAAATTAGTCTTAAATTAATTATTTTTTTTATAAAGGGAACACTTGATGATGGGAGAGTAATAGCTGTCAAACAACTCTCAGTAGCCTCACACCAAGGCAAGAGCCAGTTTATGGCTGAAATTGCAACAATATCTGCTGTCCAGCACCGCAACCTAGTGAAATTGTATGGATGTTGTATTGATGGGGAAAAACGACTTCTTGTTTATGAGCATCTTGAAAACAAAAGTCTTGATCAAGCATTATTCGGTAAGCACACGTTAGACATGAATTATGTAAAGTAAACTTCAAAGATACAATTAGTGTAGTTATGGAACATCTGGGGTCTATGATGCAGGAAAAAAGAAGCTATCTCTTAGCTGGTCCACTCGGTTTGACATATGTTTGGGGGTAGCACGTGGTCTTTCATATCTGCATGAAGAATCACGCATACGGGTTGTACATCGAGATGTTAAAGCTAGTAATGTTCTACTTGATTCTGAATTGACCCCCAAGATCTCAGATTTTGGGTTAGCTAAACTTTATGATGACAAGCAAACACACATGAGTACTCGTGTAGCCGGCACAATGTAAGATTAATATATATTGTTTTTCTAGTGTGAAATATATATTCTAGCTGTTTGAGTAATGATAAGTTGACATGATTGATGATTCTACTGCTGTGATATGTAGTGGTTATCTTGCACCGGAGTATGCAATGCGTGGACACCTTACTGAAAAGGCTGATGTGTTTGGATTTGGAGTTGTGGTTTTAGAGATTATCAGTGGAAGGCCTAATTCTGATTCGAGTTTGGATGATGATAAAATATATCTTCTTGAATGGGTAAGTTTTATCTTCAGTAATCACAATCCCAAACATTCAGCAATGACAATCTAGGACTAAATCGAAATAGTGAATTAATGAGTTTCAAAATATAAATCCAAACACCCTAATAAAATTAGAACAGTGAAACTAGACTATATATATATTACAATTTATTTTAATCGTCTAGTCTCCATTTTTCTTAATACTTGGCATTTCTTATGATTCTAGGCATGGAACCTACATGAAGCCAATAATGAACTTGAATTAGTAGATGAAACATTATCTGAATTTGACGAGAATGAAGTACGGAGAGTCATGAGAGTCGCTCTTTTATGCACACAAACCTCGCCACTGCAACGACCATCAATGTCACGAGTAGTGGCAATGCTTTCTGGTGATATAGAAGCAAGTGGAGCTATTACTCGCCCCGAGTACCTCACTGGTTTTAAGTTTAACGATGCTACTACCTTTATTAGTGCTCCACCAACTTCACATAGTGATTCTGGCCCAAGTACAAATCAGTCCATCGTTTCTCCAAATACTACTTCGAGACCGAATCTTAATGATATCATTGGAGAAGGTAGGTGATGGTGACAACACACTACTGTTCTTTTATTGAATTCGTTGTGGATAATTTAGTCATACTGATTCAGAAACCTATTTGTAAAGTAGACCGGTTATAAAGTCCTTTGATTATTTTGTTTGTTTGTAAAAAGGTTGAAAAGAAATGCAGCGGGTATCGTGTGAGTACGTATCGCAAAGATTAAACCTTGATAGTCATACTGATTCAGAAACCTATTTGTAAAGTAGACCGGTTATAAAGTCCTTTGATTATTTTGTTTGTTTGTAAAAAGGTTGAAAAGAAATGCAGCGGGTATCGTGTGAGTACGTATCGCAAAGATTAAACCTTGATAGTCTACTGACACGCCATTTTTTTATCGTTCTACTATCGCTGAAACGCCTTTCGTATTGTTTAGATCTCTACTTCTGTTGAGGAACAAGATTAGACAATGAGAAAGTAGGAAACACAATGCTTGTTTTAATCTCCTTAATTTTTGACACTTTGTCGTTAAATATTCCGCAGTTCATATCAAAACATACAAAAGGAAAATTAACCAATGATTCAATGAACACGATTATCATAATAAACACATCCAAACACCCCCAACTTCACTATGATTAAAATCAAAATACTTCATTATTACTATTCCTGAATATGATCCTTAGTATACATATATCTTCCAAAAGTAAACATAGATTTAAGCAATATTAAACCAGAAACCAAAAATTTCTGTTAACACCACCATCAAAAAAATCAAACATTATGAAAAGAAACAACCCACCCCGACCCATATCGCCTTTTTTTCCTAATCAGTTACACAAAATAACCCGCATCAAAGCCAGAACAAAACAAGAAACCGCCACGAAAAACATGGTAACAAAATCCTTCCCAGACCATTTCTTCACACTTTTACTCTCGCCTTTCAAACTCTTAGCACGACGTAAGGCATCAACTTCTTTCAACAAATCAAAATCCAACCCTTTTTTCTTCAACTCGTCAACGCACTTCCCCAACAAATGCCCATCTTCTTTTTCCCTCTTCAACATCTTCTCCAAATGCAGCTCCACTTCCGTCTTATACCGAACCGCCCAAATCAACCCAAGCGAACACAACAAAGAGCACAAAGACGGCACCCAAGAACGAGAACAGCTAGTCGCCCCCGGGCCACTGCTGAATAGCAAAATGAGGGACAAAGAGTGGAAAAGGAAGAAGAAAACATAGAGATGAGTTAACTCCTTTTGGACGGAGTCGATTTGGGTTTCTTTTAAAGCGACACGGTTGAGGATGAGTTCTTCTTCTTTATGACGACAAGCAAACACACATGAGTACTCGTGTTGCAGGCACAATGTAAGATCAGTATATTGTTTTTCTACTGAAGAAAACATATATTAGTTATTCAGAGTAATAATAAGTTGACATGAATTTACTCATTTATTATGTAGTGGATATCTTGCGCCTGAGTATGCAATGCGTGGACACCTTACGGAAAAGGCTGATGTGTTTGGATTCGGAGTTGTGGCTTTAGAGATTATCAGTGGAAGGCCTAATTCTGATTCGAGTTTGGATGATGATAAAATATATCTTCTTGAATGGGTATGTTTTATCTTCTTCACTAATCCCTATCCCAAACATTCAACAATGACGATAATTACTGATTAATGAGTTTCAAAATACAATATAGTTTAACAACTCACCTCCCGTCTAGTCTCCATTTTTCATAAAACTTAACATTTCTTATGATTTTAGGCATGGAACCTACACGAAGCCAATAATGAACTTGAATTAGTAGATGAGACGTTATCCGAATTTGACGAGAATGAAGTACGGAGAGTGATGAGAGTCGCTCTTTTATGCACGCAAACCTCACCACTACAACGACCATCAATGTCACGAGTAGTGGCAATGCTTTCAGGTGATATAGAAGCAAGTGGAGCTATTACTCGCCCTGAGTACCTCACTGGTTTTAAGTTTACCGATGCTACAACCTTTATTAGTGCTCCACCAACTTCACGTAGTGATTCTGGCCCAAGTACAAATCAGTCCATTATATCACCAAATACTACTTCGAGACCGAATCTTCATGATATCATTGGAGAAGGTAGGTGATGGCGACAACACACTATTGTTCTTGTATTGAATTCGTTGTGGATAATTTAGGCATACTTATTCAGAAACGTCCCTTGTAAAGTAGACCTGTTTATAAAGTCCTTTGATTATTTTGTTTGTTTGTAAGAAGGTTGAAAATAAATGCAGCAGGTATAGTCGTGTGAGTACGTATCGTAAAGATTAAACCTTGATAGCCAACTGACACGCCTTTTTTTAATCGTTTTACAATCACTGAAACGCCCTCCGTTTTGTTTAGATCTCTACTTCTGTTGAGGAACAAGTAGCTCAACCAGATATCTAAGATCTACTTTCGAGTAAGTGTAAAGTATACATTAGACAATGAGAAAGTAGGAAGACATTGCTTGTTTTAGATGGATTAATCTCCTTAATTTTGACACTTCGTCGTTAAATAATCCGCAGTTCATATCAAAACATACAAAAGGAAAATTAACCGATGATTCGATGAACACGATGATCACAATAAACACATCCAAACACCCCCAACTTCACTATGATTAAAATCAAAATGCTTCATTATTACTATTCCTGAATAGTATACATATATCTTCCAAAAGTAAACATAGATTTAAGCAATATTAAACCAGAAACCAAAAATTTCTGTTAACACCACCATCAAAAAATCAAACATTATGAAAAGAAACAACCCACCCCGACCCATATCGCCTTTTTTTCCAATCAGTTGCACAAAATAACCCGAGTCAAAACCAGAACAAAACAAGAAACCGCCACGAAAAACATGGTTACAAAATCCTTCCCAGACCATTTCTTCACACTCTTACTCTCGCCTTTCAAACTCTTAGCGCGACGCAACGCATCAACTTCTTTCAACAAATCAAAATCCAACCCTTTCTTCTTCAACTCGTCGACGCACTTCCCCAACAAATGGCCATCTTCTCTTTCCCTCTTCAACATCTTCTCCAAATGCAGCTCCACTTCCGTCTTATACCGAACCGCCCAAATCAACCCAAGCGAACACAACAAAGAACACAAAGACGGGACCCATGAACGAGAACAGCTAGTCGCCCCCGGGCCACTGCTGAATAGCAAAATGAGGGACAAGGAGTGGAAAAGGAAGAAGAAAACATAGAGATGGGTTAACTCCTTTTGGACGGAGTCGATTTGGGTTTCTTTTAAAGCGACACGGTTGAGGATGAGTTCTTCTTCTTTGAGCCATTGTTTAAGGAGGAGTTTGTGAGTGGGGGTCATTGCGATTTCGTGAAGTGGGTGAAGGGGTTTCGACGAGGTTGGTTCCATTATGATCGATGTGTTTGTGTTGGTGTTGGTGTTGGTGTTGGATTCATCTGCCATTATATTTAAGAGATGAAATAAATTTGTGTTTAATGGTTTTAAGGATTTGAGATGTGTTCTTTTAACGGTTGAATTATGAATAGGAGCGTTGGTTTGGGTATTTGAATTGTTTTTCTAACGGTCGGATCTTGACTGTTTCATTTTTTGGCCTTTAAGATTTACTAGAGAACAACTTCGACCCTTTGACTTTTTTTAGTCAAGATATTGGTGTAAGATTAGTTCATTTTCTTGGGATAAACTTTACTGTAAACTTAATAAATTCTTGCTAGCAGAAGACGTGAACCGAGAATCGAACAGAATGACTCAGCTTGGTTTAACTTTGTGTCGGGCCGTTCAGCTGGATTCAATATATACGGTTTTGATGTGTTTGTTTGACTCGAACAAGCTGAATCGAAACAAAAAGCCATTAATATAGTATATGATTGGAAACCGAACCGCACGCACTTGGTTGGTTCGGTTTGGTTAGATTCGATCAGACTATATTGGTTTTTTTGTCCGACTTTCAATTTATTTTGCTAGCCCCTAACTTGGCGGATGATATGATAGAATTAAGATTTTAAATATATTAAGGCGTGGCGTGATGGCAAGGTCAAACTTAAGTATTTGTGATTAAGACAAAGCTTTTATGTTTTTAAGGCGTGATTTAAGATGACACAAAAATATTATATTATTTATATGTTTATATAGTAATTTTTATCAAGGTTTTCAAGATCGGGATCTTACTTAGGATCGTTTTTGTCTTTACAAGATCGAGATCATAAAATAGGATCGGGATCGTAAGATCTTACTATAATGTAATTTTCTTAGTAGTTTTTGCAATATTTTACAAATTTACAGATTAATATACATTGTAAACACAAAATTATACGAATATTTCATAAAAATGTGGTCCTAAATTATGATTATGAAATGTATAAGAAGATTTACATGTTTTTTTAGATTATACAAAATAGAACCTATAAATTTGTAGTTTTTAGTTTGTCGCTCGAGAAAAAGTAAGATCGGATCGTAGTAGATCCTAAGATCCCATGATCAAGATCGGGATCCTATAAGATCTTAAGCATGCAAAGATCCTACGTAAGATCCGGATCGTTTTTGCTATGCAGTATCGTAAAATTGTAAGATTCTAAGATCAAGATCAAGATCTTGACAACCTTGGTTTTTATAGAGAACAAGATTAAAGAAAACATCGTACATAATTAATAATGTTAAACTATTATTTTTACATGTAATTTTCTTATATTGTTGATACAAAAGTTGGATGATCCTTGCTAGACCCGAATTAGGCTTAATTCGGGTTGGTTGGGTTCCGGCTCCTGCACCAAGTGAAATATCTTGCTGGGATCCTGCACACTAAAGCAACACACGTTAGGCTTACCGTGCGAACGTATCCCACGATTAGACTCCGGCGTGAGAGTAAGTAATCGGTTAGGGTTTAAGAATCGGATGGGAGTTGAAAGTGTGTAGAATGTAATACCTCTGTGGAACCCTTGGGGGTTCCTTATATAGACAGTGAAACTCTAATGGGCTGTCACTGATGCTTCGGCCCCAAGCAAAGGATAAGCACCATAATTAGCTTGATTGCTATCTTCTAATTATGGTGAGTGTATATCCTCTACTTTAGGGTAAATCCTAATCATAATAAGATTATGATTATGTCTAACCCTATACCGGTCGTGTCGGGCCGTGGGCCGCACACATGTATGCGGTCACTGTTCATTCAAAGCCCATAAGCTCAAATGATATTAATCCAACCCATCAGTAACGGGCCGGATGCGGGTAGTACCCGTGAGCCAGGCTCATGACCCGGTTGGGGACTATACGTCCTCATGTCCCCCCAGTCTAGTTGCTACAGTCGTAGGCGTAACCTCTAGACTAATCAATGTCTTGTAGACCATATTGTTGCAATTACGGCCGCACTCCAAAATAAGCCGACCGGGACAACTTTAATGAATACATTAATGATAGTCAATAGTCGGACGCACGCCTGCAAAAGTGCACCAGAAAGGCCCAGCCTTGAGCCACGTAAAACTGTCAAGAAATGACCCGTGGGTCCCTTCTGACGTTTCAGAAGCGTCAGAAATCCCATCCGTTAGATGGGCGTAGTGGTTTACACGTGGCGAACATCCACGTTACCTTGGAAATCGAGGCAACCCTATAAAAGGGTTGGTGTGTGCTACTGTGTATACACACAGTTTACACCCTTTTCCGCCATTGTTATACTCGAGCTCATTCCTTCATACCTTCTCTTCTTATCCCACGGATTTTCTCCACCTCAGGTTAGATCATCACGCCCCTCTAATCCTTTTTATAAAACATAGTGAAGGATAATGTTGCTCCCTTGTAATTAGTACTATACTTAAGTAAACTAAGTATAGTACTAACCCATGGTTAAGTAATGCAATAAACTTAATACAAGTAAGTAAATTAACACAAAGTTTTCAACGTTTAACTCTTAGCTTTATTAAAGAATTATACCCTATTGTATTCGAAGCTACAATAGGGATTGAATAGACAATGTGTGGTTTTGTGATCTCCTCACTAACAAGCTAGTCTAATCCTAACGATTGCTAAGCTTGACGATTCTATCAACAGGAGTTTATAACTCAAGTGTATGATCGTGTTTGGATGAGAGAAAAACTTGTTTGTGAATGTCTAAAGCATTTACTGCACAAAACTTATTTTCTCTCCTTTACAAGCATCCTATTTATAGAAGGAAAGTGGGTAGAAGACAATAACTTCCCATGTGCAATTCTTGTCTTATTGGTACAGTGTAGTATCTTGTCTTAACTTATTCTAAGTAGTAAGACGTAAGTCCTTTACACATGTCAGTACCCCATCTATCCCAAAAGGGTAAGTCACACTAATTGTGTGATGTACTTCATCTTGTCACAATTCAACTTATCCCGCCTTTTCTTCAGTCTTGGAGAATGCTTGTTTTCTTCAGGGAGATCGTATGGGGTTCAGTGAGTCTATTGCCACAACTCACTGAACCCATCACCTTCTTCTTTGTCATAGAAGACATTCGTTGAGCTTCGCCTCTCTGAATGCTTGAGTCTTCCTTTTAGACTCAGTCTAGGAACTCGAAGGCAACTCACTGAGTGACTGTTCACTCAATGACCTTGTTATGTTCAAGGTTAATTATTCACTTAGGCTGATTGTTATTCAAATCCTTCAGGGAGGTCATTAGGTACTGAATCGACCTAACAATCTCCCCCTATTTGGATATAAAATTTGCTTAAGTGAAATTTGTTATAAGTGAGCAAAGAGGCTTCTTCTTATTACAAACTATTCTTCCTGATGAAAAGACTTAATATAACAAAGTACTTCATTTTCATTCATCATTACATAAGACTGAATAGTCTGATACAAGAAACATAAAAAAACAAAAGATTACATTTATTCAGGAATCCATTGCTTCCCTCTTCACCCTTGATGACTTTAACACCTTTTCTTTGTCAAGCCTCCTAGCAATTATCTCCCTGAGCTTCTCACCAAATCTTTTATTCTCATCAGTCTGAATTTGTCCAGCCATCACAAGAAAGATGAGAACACTCTCAGTGGTGCATTTCTCTATGTCACTCATTCTTTGAAATGCTTGATCCCCAAATACATCAATGAAGAAGATACCCCACTCAGGTTCCTCTATAACCATGTTGTTCACAAAGGGGACATTTTTAGGGAGAGTATGATTGCATTCTAACCCAGAGATCTTAGTCTCAGCTTCAAGCTCAACTCTTTTTCTCTTTCTTCCCTGGGCTTTGGTAGGATCATGTTCAGATAGAGGAAGATCTTCAGTGATTCCCAATTGTTCCTTCATTTGATTCAACCTCTCATATCTCTTACTTAGAGAGTTGAGTATCTCAGGGACACACTTGTTTGTTTTAGTCCTGAAAATCCTTCCCATTTCGTCCCACTCACTGAGACCAAAATCACCAAATGAAAATTTCTTCATGACTTCAAAGTTCCTCTCATCATTATTTCTGTAAACAGATACTGAGACTGGTGTGGTATGAGGAATGATCTGAAGATTAGTGATTGGCTCAGGCTTTCTTCTTTGGGTGACTACTTTGGTGTATTGGTCATACAACTTCTTGAGTTGTGTTGTTCTTTGTTTTTGCTTCAAGACCATTTCATCCTGAATGGCCTTGAGTTCCTCCTCTTGCTTCTGAATGAACTCCTCTCCCCCTTTCTTGCTCAGCAAGACCTCAGGGTTACCACCTACTTCTTTTACAAACTCAGTAGACACCTTCAAGATCTCAGCCTTTGTTGCTTCATTAGCCTTAGTCGACTCCATTCTATCTAGATACACTTGGATTTGATCAGGAGTCATTTGGTACATTATTCCATTTATCTCATATGGTACCAAGACCAAAGCATCAGGATCGGGCCTTACTTCCCTTGAAGCCTTTACAAGTTTCTTTGGAGGTGTAACGGTTTCATCAGCTATACATTTGCCCATATCTAACTTAGATACTGAGGGCTCAGGGTTGGGAGGAGTTGAGTTTAAGGGTTGGGGTTGTGCTAGTCTTTCCTGCTCCCCCTCAGTGTGAGAAGGAGGTTCATTCCATGTTAACATCATAGGTGGCACATTCTCCCCCTCAAAAGTTGAAGGATCAGCCTGACTAATCCTAACTTTTGCCCGTTGTGAGGATCCTAAGGTGGGGGGTGATCTCTTAAAAGCCTGGAACATCTCAGTCACCATCTCCTTCATGGACTGAGTGTCTGCTTTGATAGTGCGAACATCTAACTGAATAAGGGATTGGGTGTTTTCAATGGTGGTGATCCTTGTCCCGAGCCTAGGAATATCAGCTTCTTTCAGGGATTTGGAGATGTCAGAGAGATTGGTGGCATTAGCCATGTATCCTTGAGCAGCCTTTGACAATCTGAACTCTGCGTCTGCATCCATATGAACATCCTCATAGATGGCATCTCATTTCCCTTTCACCACATCCAAGTCAGACTTTAGAGAGTCTAACCTAGTGAAAACCTTAGTGAGCCTGTCCACCTTCAGGAACTCAAGTAATTGACCAACTCTGGAATTGGACTCAATGGTGCTAGTTATCAGTCCATCCAGAGTTGTCTTTAAGGACACATTTGCCTCAACCGTTGGAAGAGCATGGTTAAGGAAGTTGATGAGCTTCTTTTCCTGATTCTCATGACTGTTGTTAACAGAGCTGATGAATTCCATTTGATTATCTACCTGAATTCTCATCTTCTCCTCAGCCATATCAAACCTATCACCATATGTCTTGAACTCATCAAGGAGTTCATCAGCCTTTGAAGCCAAATCTTCATGAGCCTGAGTTACCTCAGCCTATAAGGCTTTCAAAGCTACCTCATCCAGAACCACAGTCTTAGTCCCCAACGTAGAGGTGTCAAGTTTTAACTCATAGGAGGGCTTGTTCGGTGCCTCAGGGGAGGGCTCCTTTTGTTCGGATACCTCAGGGGAGGGCTTTTGTTGAGCCTCAGGGGAGGGCTGTATGTCTGCGAACAAGGGAGGGGACTGTGGCTTCTGGTCTGATTGAAGAGGGGCCTGAGTGTCAGGTTCTTCCCCAGCCTCAGTCATTTCTTCGTCGTCACTGAACCCTTGGAGTAACTCATCAGGCTTCTCAAGTAAACTTATAAAATCTCCAAAGTTCAGTGACCCCTTAGGTTTATCCAGTTCCCCTTCAGAAGAAGGTTTGCCTTTGTTGTCGTCACTCCCTGCCCCAAATCCTGAGGCTTGGGATTTAGCCAACTGATACTCAGGGGCAGTTTGTGATTGATCATGTGTGGAGGTAGGATCCCTATCAGCGGGGTGTTTTACCCGTGGGCGTCCCTCTGAGTCTTTGGGATTAAGAGTGGTTCCCTCAGGCAAAGACTTTTGTTTTAGTGTGCCTTCATCGAGAGTTGTGGAAGTGAGATTCCTATCAGCGGGGTATTTTACCCGTGGGCGTCCCTCTGAGTCTAAGGAATCAAGTTGTGGGTCCTCAGGCAAAGACTTGTGAGCTAGTGTGCCTTCATTGGACTTGGTAGAAGTTATAGGCCTATCAGCTAGGTGTGTTACCCGTAGGCGTCTCCCTGAGTCTTTGGCCTTAGTTTTGACCTCAGGCAAAGATCGTAATTTACGAATGCCCTCATCGGTCTGAGTGGAAGGCAGTCCCGTAGAAGAAGGTGGTATGTTTCCTTCCCCATCAAGAGGACCAGTAGGTTGGCCCGTCGACCCTGATTGTGATGTATCAGGGCCTCCCGTAAGCTCTTTCCCTTGGGGTATTTGAAGCTTGGTCTGAACAAGGGTAGTCTTTTTAGCCTTGGCCTTTTTGGGTCGTGCCTCGGAAGCCTCAAGGCCTTGTGCCTTTGTTGGTTTGGTCTTTGGCACAGTCTGAGGCTTCTTGTTCCCCTTCTTTGGTAAGAAGGGAATGGGAGACACGGATGATTCACGACTGATCACCTCAGTCATGTGAACCGTCAATGCAATGGGGTTGACTTCAGATGGATTCTTTGAAAAGTTTGTGGAACTCAGGATTGGAGTAGAAAAAAACATTGAATTTTTCCTGAGTGTAAAGAGAACCCAGTAACCGTTCTAAGGCGCATGATATGAATCTTGGGTAAGAAACATATTTTTGCCTTGACTCCTTCAGGAGCCTGGTTACGAGATCATTATAAACAATCTCTCCTATGTCAATCTTCAGTCCATTAATAAGACTGTAGATTAACATCTGCTGAGTAGAATTAACTTGCTCAGTAGATGAATAATTCCCACCGATCACCTGAATCACAAAAGTGACCAGGATCCTCCAAGCCATGGGGAAAGCAGTTT
The DNA here is from genome assembly GCA_025667525.1 of Glebionis coronaria. Classification (NCBI taxonomy): domain Eukaryota; kingdom Viridiplantae; phylum Streptophyta; class Magnoliopsida; order Asterales; family Asteraceae; genus Glebionis; species Glebionis coronaria. The sequence goes on from CM046876.1 coordinate 104,543,855, forward strand.
TTATCAATGGAGTTTTAGTTACAAGTAACTCAGGGACCCCGATTTCTTTTAGTCCTTTTTTAACTGACTCCATGTCAGGATGTGCAACATACTTTCCATTGCTATAATCAAGTCCACTGCTTTGACAAAATGTTCTAAAGTCTAAAATCAATGGTGTCTTCCCATTGTTTGCAGTGAACATGATGACACGGTTCTTATGTGACTTGATCTCAGACCCCTGAGATCCTTCAGGCCCTTGGGTAGGGGTTACAACCACAACCGTATACCAGAACTCCCTGAGATATTCATGGTAGAAGACTGAGGGGGTTTTTGTAAAAGCATCAGCCCAATCACAGTTTTTGAAAAATTTGCAAATTGGTTTGTAGGCTGATACACTACTAGGGTAATTGAAATTTCCCTCATAGTTGTTTCCAGCAAAATGGACACCCTCATTGGTGAGATGTTCAGCCTGAGGGGCATATTTGATAGCCTTGGACATTGCCATTTAAAGATATCTTTTTTTAAAGATTTGAAAAAGGACAATGGCAATTTGTGGAAATCAAATCAAGACTTGTTTCTTGTTATAATACAACAAGATTCACCAAGTGACCTAATGAGAACTTTTGCCTTGTAAAAGGATCAAGAGTTAGAAACAATAGGTAACTTTGATTGCTTGTGCTATATAACAATAAAACGAGTAATCAATGTGATCGCCTTGTGTACAAGAAATCTTTTCTGGAAATTAGTTTGAACACACACACTTTTTCTTTGAGAGAAAATTTTGGCAGAGTAAAATTGCAAGTTCTTTGTGTGTGTGTTTGTTTATGGTTGTGGGGTATTTATAGGCTCGGATGTGAAGGAGATTTGTATTTGCTATAATTTCTTTTCACATCCGCATTTAATGAAAGCGTACAAGTGGTCCCCCTATTTTCTTGGCAACTGTTCCATTACTGCAAAGATAACACTTTTTCCAGAGATGACGTGGGGTCACGTGCATTTGAAAGGACGTTTTTACAACGGATTTTGCTAGAAAAAGGTAAGCATTTAATGCTTAGTGGGATACTTGTCATGAGTGACCCTTTGACTGGTTTATGACAATTTATTGAAGGAATATATGTTCCTTATTTAATATTGTGACTCACCAACCTAGGACATTAAGTAACTAAATCCTTAGAGCATTTAGTTACATCATTTAATGTACCTCAGTGTCAAAGGGTGAACAATAAGATATATTTACTCAGAGTGAAGATAAAGAACATACATTATACTGATTTCAATGTCGTCAGGGAGACTGATTAATCAATATTCAGCATACCAAGTTCAGCTTTTAGTCTAGTGAACGTTGGTTCATCCAAAGGTTTGGTGAAAATATCAGCTAGCTGATATTCAGTGGGGATGAAGTGTAATTCAATATCTCCTTTTAAGATGTGATCCCTGAGGAAGTGATATCTTATGTCAATGTGTTTAGTCCTTGAATGTAGGACTGGATTGTTTGAAATGGCAATTGCACTAGTGTTGTCACAAAAGATAGGGACTACTTTGTATTCCACATTATAGTCCCTGAGTTGACTTTTTATCCAAAGGATGTTTGCACAACAACCAGCAGCTGCCACGTATTCAGCCTCAGCAGAGGACATTGCGACTGACTGCTGTTTCTTTGCACTCCAACATACTAGCTTTCCACCAAGGAATTGACATGCACCTGAGGTACTTTTTCTATCCATGTTGCAGCCAACATAGTCTGAGTCTGAGTATCCTTTAAGATCGAAACCTGAACAACGAGGATACCATAGACCCAGTGAGGGAGTACCCTTCAGGTACCTGAAGATTCGTTTAATAGCAGTAAGATGTGATTCTTTGGGATCGGCCTGATATCTTGCACATAAGATCGTTGAGAACTGAATATCAGGCCTGGTTACAGTTAGGTACATTAATGATCCAATCATTCCCCTGAATAAAGTTTGATTGACTGGTTTACCAGCAAGATCGGGACCTAAGTTGTTGGGGGGGAACCATGGGAGTCTTTACTGAAGCACACTCAGGGATATCATATTTCTTAAGTATTTCTCTGGTGTATTTTTCTTGACAGACTGAGATCCCTTGTCCCCTTGTTTGATTTGTAGTCCAAGAAAATATGTTAATTCACCCATCATACTCATTTCGAATTTCTTTGTCATAAGTTTTTCAAACTTTCTACAAAGATCATAGTTAGTAGATCCGAATATGATGTCATCAACATATATATGAACTAGTAGAACATCCTCCTTGGTTCTGAAGATAAACAAGGTGTTGTCAATCTTTCCCTTGACAAATTTGTTCATTATCAGGAATGTAGAGAGAGTTTCATACCATGCCCTTGGTGCTTGTTTCAGTCCATAAAGGGCTTTGTCAAGTTTACAAACATGGTTTGGGAACTCAGAACTCTCAAAACCAGGGGGCTGAGCAACATAAACTTATTCAGTGATCTTTCCATTCAGGAAGGCACTTTTTACATCCATTTGGAAAACTTTGAAGTTCATGTAGGTAGCATAGGCCAGGAAGATCCTGATGGCTTCCATTCTTGCTACAGGGGCGAAGGTTTCCTCATAGTCGATCCTTTCAAGTTGACCACACCCCAGAACAACCAGCCTAGCTTTGTTTTTGATGACAATTCCATCTTCATCAGTCTTGTTTTTAAATACCCATTTTGTACCAAGAGCTGATTTCCCTTTAGGGAGAGGAACTAGTTTCCACACTTTATTCCTGAGGAATTGGTTGAGCTCTTCTTGCATGGCCTCAACCCATCCTGGATGTGTCAGGGCCTCTGAAACCTTCTTTGGTTCAATTTCAGAGAGAAAGTCTACAAACAGACATTCATGGGCTGAGGCAGCAGAGAGTTTAACAGCCTGACTGCGTGTGAGCATCCCCTCAGATACATCACCAATTATGTTTACAAGCTCTATGTGTTGTTGTCTTGACCATCTGTCCTGAGGACTTGGATTAGAGCTTGTTGATGGTTGGTGATTATCAGGGACCAGAGATTTAGTACATTGTACTGAGACATCACCTCCTTCTGAAGGATTTTCAGTAATAGGGTATTCAATATTTTCATCACTTGTCCCTTCAGTGTTCTCATAGATGGGTGAACCGTTTGATTCATTAGCTTGAGAAGTGATAACTTCAGGGACATGTTGGGACGTGATTAAATTATCAATTGACCTATTATGAGGTAATATATGGAAGAAAATATCAGCATCAGTTTGATACTGTTTTGAGGGACAGTGTTCATACTCATCAGGAGGATATCTTGATGAGTCATTGATCCCTATTTCTTCCATTGATTGATTTGTGAAGTTAATGGCATCCATACTTTCATCAAAGGTGACATGAAATGATTCCTCAATCTGTTGTCTCCTTGTGTTAAAGACCCTGAAGGCTTTGGAGACAAAGGAGTATCCAAGAAAGTATCCATTATCAGATTTGGCATCAAATTTACCAAGATGGTCCTTTTGATTGTGAATGAACACAGGACAACCAAACACATGAAAGTAGTTGATATCTGGAATCCTTTCCCTGAATATTTCATAAGGAGTCTTATCATGTCTTTTGACAATGATACATTTGTTCTGAGTATAGCAAGCTATTTTTACGTGTTTTGAAAGATTGGATCCATTAAGCATGGTTCGAGCAGCTTCGATGAGAGTTCTATTCTTCCTTTCAGCCACACCATTTTGTTCAGGTGTGTAAGGAGAAGAGAAGTTCTGAGAAATTCCTTTCTCATCACAAAAACTCTCAAGCTCTTGGTTCTTGAATTCTGTTCCATTATCAGTTCGTATTTGTTTAACTTTAGTATCATTTTGATTTTCTACTTGCCTGATAAAAGGCATTATGAATTCAGGAGCTTGACTTTTCTTTTTCTGGAAGTATACCCAAGTGTATCTAGAATATTCATCAACAATCACAAGAGTGTATTTCTCATGATTTATAGACATTGGACTGACTGGTCCAAACAAGTCCATATGAAGAAGATGAAGACACTTCCTGATAGAAAAATTCATTTTTGGCTTAAAAGAAGCTCTCTTGTGTTTACCTTTTTCACAGGCTGAACAAGGTTTGTCTTTTGCATACACAAGAGAAGGTAGGCCAAGAACTTTGTTTTGTTTTAGAAGTTTGTTCATATCTTTGAAATTTAGATGTGACGGTCTCTTATGCCAAAGCCAATTGACAGAGTCTGAGGCTTTATGATAGGTGTGTAAACATCCATCCTTTTACCACTTAATTACAATAATAACCAAGCCAAAACTTGTATTTTATGTCTTTTATGTCGGAATTATACGTGGTTTGTGTTTTTGTTGTGATTTAGGACGAAAAGGTGAAAAGTGGATAAAACACGGGCATTTACGGGCTTTTATTGAAGAAAAAGATGAAAGACGAAGTCAAGAAGTCAAGAGTGCAAAAAGAACAGAAGTCCAAGACCAATTCTGAAGATTTATCGAAGAAAAAGTCGAGAAAGACGGAAGTTTACTTAAAGCTGAAGAACTCAAGTCTAATTTATTGAAGAATTAAAAGACGAGTTCAAAGAAATCCCGAGCCAAAAGTCATTAAAGTCCAAGATTAAAGAAGATTAAAAGGCTTAAGGACTAATGGTGCAATTAACAAAAGATTAAGAAGAGAATGACTAAGCATGCAATTAAGGAGAAAGGAAAGAGGGGAGGAAGCTTCCTAAGCACCCCTTAATCCTCCCCTATAAATAGTCATTAGGTAATCTTTTCATTTTTGTTGGCTAATAGTGACAATTAGTTCTTCCACTTTTATTTACCTTGTCATTTATTTACTTGTCAAATTTAAATACTTGTCTTGCACCTTAATTACCATTTAATTTCTAGTAAGTGTTCTTTTAATTCTTGTTATTCTTTATCTTTATTGTTTGATCTCATTCTACCTTTCTTTAATCTTTGATTTATATGTTTATTATTCATGTTATGTTCATGTTCTTGAGTTTTTGTTGAATTTATTAAGTGGGTTTCGATTATCTTGATCATTATTGTTAGTTTGATTGTTTTGGATTGTTTGTTTATGATTATTAGATGTTATTTGACTAGTTTGATTTAATCTTGTGGTTGATTTTGCTTAATTTTTATCTAGATCGTATCTTTTTCTTGTTCCCTGTTCTTCGGGGTGTTTGTTTTATGTTTCTGTATCTTTCCTAGGTTCTGATCTTCCCATGTATTCCGAGTAAAGGTTATAAAAAGCATCTCATTCGGAATATTAAAACATTTCGTATAAGACTTTTATTCCGGATCAAGGTTTTAGCCAAGGTGGTTCATCCGGAATATCCAATATTCCGGATAGGGGAGATATTCCGGATAGGCAGAATATTCCGGATAGGCCAAATATTCCGAATAGCAAGGATATTCCGGATAAGGATATTATTCCGAATCGCCAGAGCATTCCGGATAGGGGAATTATTCTGGATAGGCAGAATATTCCGGATAGAGAAGATATTCCGGATAAGGAGCTTCTGTTCGGAATAAGTGACATATTCCGAGTAAGGTATCCTATTCGGAATAATATTCCGGATCAAGAAATATTCCGGAATCAAGACCAATATTCCGAATAGAGGATTATTCCGGATAAGTGACATATTCCGAGTAAGCCATTTATTCCGGATAAGGGTTTTATTTCAGATGAGCTGATTTTCAGGTTCTTTTAATTTCAGTTTTAAGTTTCTGCTTTTTAATTTCAAGCTTTATTTTTTCCCGCCTTTTTACTTAGTCGCACTTTAAGTTTATTTGCCTTAGATTTATTTTAGCCTTGCCTTAGTTTTAAGTTTTAGTTGCGTTTTAAGTTTGCCTTAGTTAGATTTAAGTTTACGTTATTTACTTTTAGTGCCCTTAAATTTCTCGGCATGCTTTTAAATACTTGCACCATTTACTTTAAATTAGATTTAGATTTACTTTAAAGTCATTTACTTTAATTGTTCTGCACTTTTATTTTAAAAAAAACAACCAAAAACATTTGTTCCACCAAAGAACGACTGAGTCACACATAGAACCTAGATCAATTCGATTAGATACCGAGAACAACAATTGAACCTAGCAAAATATGAGTTATCACTTTAGCAAAGAAACATGCTCCTGAGTTTGTTACAGATGACATGACTAGGACATATACATCATTTCTTCTTGGAGCAGTCAACACAATTTCTTTGTTGGCATTGAAGATTGTACCTTGCTTATCATCAAACTGAACGATGTACTTAGCATCACACAGTTGACTGATACTGATGAGATTGTACTTCAGACCGTTTACAAACGCCACTTTTGAGAAAACTATTCCACCACATTTGATTAAACCATATCCCTCAGTAACACAAGATGAATTATCACCGAATACTACCTTAGGACCTGGTTGTTCCACGTATTTGTGCAGATAACTTTTGACCCTTGTCATACTTCTTGAACACCCACTGTCTAAGTACCAGACAGGCTCCTTGAAGTGTTTCTGCACAAATAACGAGGTGGATTAGTTTCTCTTGTGAGCCCACTTTTTAGTAGGCCCTTTGGCTCGAAGAGCCTGACGTCTTTCACCTCGTTTGAAATACTCAAACTCAGCGTGGTCTGAGGTAGAATGAACATTGCTTCCACATGTTTTGCAGCTTAGTCCTACTGAGGATTCAGTACTTTGAGATGACTCAGCAATCATTCCTCTTCTGACCATGATGATTCTGTTGTGTCCTGAGGTAGTGTGATCATTGCTTCCACAAATCTCACACTCAGGGTAGTACACACAATCATCAGGTCTGTGATCGGGAATCCCACAATGTGTACAAGGTGGGTAAGGCTTAGCCTTGGATTTTCTGGTTTGTTCTGAGGTGGGCCCATAATTGTAAGGCTGAACATTGTATCTTTTAGCATTTTTAATAGAAGCAATGTGCATCTCATGATCTGCTGTCCTGTGATCTTCACTTTTACATTTCATGCAATAGAGAACTCTATAGCAGTCATCAGTGGTGTGATTTGTATAGTGGCATAGCTCACAGGTAGGTTTCTTTGTTTTAACTTTCTTGGATGACTCAGGTTCAGTTTTGTTACTTTTTGATGATTCAGGCTGTGAGGACACAGTTTTGTTACTTTTTGATGATTCAGGCTGTGAGGACACAGATGTTTCACCCTGAGATTTAGAGGCTGAGTTCAGCTTCTCTTACATGAAAAGTTGGAATAATCTACTTAACTCCTCTTGATTTACAATAGGAGTAGAGTTGACTGAATGTTTAGGAGTCCCTGAGGGAGATATAGGTTTGGTTATCTTTTCAGTGACAGTTCCTGACTTAGTGTGATCTAGTATCATTTTTGAGTCAGGCTTTGTTTGTTCAATACAACCTAACCCAGCTCTTCCTCTAGGTGAGTGTTCTTGATAAAACAATGGAATTAGTTCAGAACATGGACTTGCTCCTTGAAGGTTCTTCAAAGGAGGTAGAGGAGTCTCAATGTTTTCAGCGACACTAGATGTTTCAGTGTTACTGACTTTATCAGTCTCTTCATTCAGACCAAGTTTTTCATTAATAGCCTGAGATTCAGGAATTAATATTTTTCCAGTGTCAAAGTTAGGCAAAACACTCTCAGGATTTGATCTCTCAACCCAGTCTTTTGACTTAGGAATCATTTCATGATCAAACCCAACTGAAGCAGGGAGGAATGCGTTTTCACTCATTTCCTTAGTTGGTGCCTTTTCAGTGAGTTGTCGTGCCCCAAGAATTTTCTTCTTTTGGGCAGGTATTTGACTGTTTATACACTGAGAATCTAAGGTAGAGCTATTTGTCCATTTCTCATTGATTCGTTTTTCTTCCTTAAGTTGTTCTTGAAGAGCATGATTGATTTTAATAAGTTCAGTGTTCTGAAGTTGACAGCTTACTGCTTCAAGTTTAGCTTGTTTTAGAACTAATAAATCATCTCTACATTTGTTTAATTCAAAAAAAAGTTTATTATATTTTGACAAAAGATTCAATCTTTGCTCTTCAACAAACGATAGGTCAATGTTAATATACTTAAGGAATTTTTGCCAATCAGATTCTTCATCCATAGAGAGAAGCATGTTTACCTTTCTCATGGTGATGTCAACCCATTCTCCATTTCGAGCATGATTCTTTCCAACTGATAATTCATCATCGGCTAGAGCCATTAACACTTGATATCTGACTTCCTCCTCTTCTGAGGACAAATCTTCATCATCCCAATCAAAAGTTTCAGCTACTAGACCTTTGGCTTTGTTTTGAGCAGGCTTTTGAGTCTGAGCAATGGTAGGTTCAGCTTCCAAAAGTGCAAGTTTAGCTTTTACCTTTTTATACTCAGACCTATAGTCCTTCTCAATTTTCTTACTATTCTGAAAACTTTGATTAATTGGAGAAGCCTGAATTAGTTTTGGTGTAAACTTGGGTTGAAAATTGTCATTCCCTGATGAAAAACTTTGATTTTTATAAGAGGCCAAAGGGGTTTTTGAAAGACAATATTTAGCAAAATGCCCAGTTTTACCACATCGATAGCAATCCACTCCCTCAGTGGATTGATTACCAGCAAATCTAGTTCTTTTGATATAACGTTTGGTATTTGTCAACATGGCCCTTTCATGATATTCCCTATTCAAATCTCTTATGTATTCAGTACTAGATCTTTCATCCACCTCATCATCTGAGGTTTCCTGAAAATTTTGAACAATTGCATTTGAGTAAAAAGCAGTTGAAATGGGGCCATTATCAATTTGAGTGGGTTTGGCTGAGGTGTCTGTTATTAAGGCCTTCTTGGACTCAGGATATCTTCTATTTATCAGATTATCTTCATAGATGAATCTCCCATAAATATCTGCAAGCACCTGAGTCTGTATGTGATTAGCATTTCTCAGTCCTTGAGAAAAACCAAGCCATTTTTCAGGGAGACTGTTCACAAAACCAACATTGATTTCATGCTTAGACAGTTTCACCCCGTCATTCGTTAGCTCATTGAGCAAGGTTTTATACCTGGTGTAAGTATAAGGAAGTGTTTCAGATGTTTTGGCTCTGAAAGTGTTATATTCTAACTTCAGGTCCATAATCCTATTTTCCTTTGTGTCAGATGGTCCTTCGAAACTATGAACAAGATCTGTCCAAGTCTCTTTGGCCGTCTCACACTCAATGACAGCCTCCATAATATCGTCAGGAAGACAAGATATTATGATGCTTTTGAGACGTTGGTCTTGATTGACCACTCTCCTTTCATCGTCAGACCATAGGTTTTCATGTTTGTCATCACCAGTTTCTGTTTTTGGTTTGAATGGACCATCTTTAATACAAGTTGTGTAATAAGGTTCCATTCCCATCAAATAACACAACATTCTTTTCTTCCATTTGATAAATCTTTCAACTTCTAACTTAGGAGCGTTAACAGAGTAACTCGCTCCTTTTTTGTTAACAAGTTGAGGTACATTACTTTCAGCCATAATGGATCAAGGTTTTAAAAACTTTGAGACGGTGGTTAAAAGTTTTATAATCCTACCGCTCTGATACCACTTGTTGGTCCCTTGTAATTAGTACTATACTTAAGTAAACTAAGTATAGTACTAACCCATGGTTAAGTAATGCAATAAACTTAATACAAGTAAGTAAATTAACACAAAGTTTTCAACATTTAACTCTTAGCTTTATTAAAGAATTATACCCTATTGTATTCAAAGCTACAATAGGGATTGAATAGACAATGTGTGGTTTTGTGATCTCCTCACTAACAAGCTAGTCCAATCCTAACGACTGCTAAGCCTGACGATTCTATCAACAGGAGTTTATAACTCAAGTGTATGATCGTGTTTGGAGGAGAGAAAAACTTGTTTGTGAATGTCTAAAGCATTTACTGCACAAAACTTATTTTTCTCTCCTTTACAAGCATCCTATTTATAGAAGGAAAGTGGGTAGAAGACAATAATTTCCCATGTGCAATTCTTGTCTTATTGATACAGTGTAGTATCTTGTCTTAACCTATTCTAAGTAGTAAGACGTAAGTCCTTTACACATGTCAGTACCCCATCTATCCCAAAAGGGTAAGTCACGCTAATTGTGTGATGTACTTCATCTTGTCACAATTCAACTTATCCCGCCTTTTCTTCAGTCTTGGAGAATGCTTGTTTTCTTCAGGGAGATCGTATGGGGTTCAGTGAGTCTATTTCCACAACTCACTGAACCCATCACCTTCTTCTTTGTCATAGAAGACATTCGTTGAGCTTCGCCTCTCTGAATGCTTGAGTCTTCCTTTTAGACTCAGTCTAGGAACTCGAAGGTAACTCACTGAGTGACTGTTCACTCAGTGACCTTGTTATGTTCAAGGTTAATTATTCATTTAGGTTGATTGTTATTCAAATCCTTCAGGGAGGTCATTAGGTACTGAATCGACCTAACAAATAACCATATTATTACAGATGTCCTCAACGTGATGCCGCCGGAGAAATACATAGACTTTTTGTTTAAGTATTATATTCCTGAAAGCGTACATCCGACCTATCCAGGTGACGGTGAAGCTATTACGGATGCTCCGAAGGGAAAGATATGCGTGTATACGCGTCTATTTGACTCGGCTAACTACCGCATCCTCCTTTCTAGGTTCTTAGTAGATCTGCTTCTGTACTACGACTTCCACATAACCCAAATTCACTGCATAGGGGCATGTAAGATCAACCAGTTTGAAATTACCTGCTATACATGTGAGGTAACCCCCGACCGTGAATCTATTTAGGGTTTTCTACTCCCCCCAACTGGTGAATGGGTGGCTATCGTTTAAGAAACGATTCGCGACCGCCCCCATGACTTATAAGAAACCCTTATATTCCCTTAAGAATCGGTACGACCATTATTTTTTCGTGGATAAGAAAGTATTCCCCACCCCATTTGTTCTCAAAACCAGGGTACCCGTTGACTATCCTCCCAAATCCAAAGACTATAGTAGTAAGGAATTGAAAATATTAGACACCCACCGCACGGAATTCCATAGGGGTCTGCCGGAGCACTTTCTGTGCCTAGTAGGGATCATCCGCTATTACTATGGGAGGGAGGATAGATATCCGTGCTTTCTGACCGAGCGTAGGCAGGGTAGGTCTTCTATACTTTCGATGCGAACATGTCTTATAGTACTTGTGAAATTACTAATCCGTATGTATGAAAATGTCCGCAAAGATGAAGTTGTTTAGCTTATTACGCCAAGGCGATCCAAGCAAAGTTCTTCAAGGATCACGACCACTAAAAGAAGGTGAACCCCCCTGCTAGAGGCCACCGTCAACATGACCATCCCTTTGGAAGAAACAACTGAGCAGCGGTCGGATGAAGAGGAGCCCGTAATCCAGAAGTCCCCCCTAGACTTCCATAATGAAGATGGTGAGGAACTGCTGTTAGAGGATGTCGTACCGCACCAAGATGAAGAAGAAGAACTCACCAATCCAGCTAACAATCTCACCGGTGAAGAAGATGAAAGCATACAAGATTCTGGATCCCTCCAGCCATCAGAGCCTAAATCTAGAAAGCGGAAGACCACCAGGAAGGTAGCGAGAATCCTGGAGGCTGGGCAGGGGCACACAATGCTCCCCCAAAGAAGCTAAGGAAGGATCATCCGCAGTTCCAAGAGGGAAGCAGTGTCTCTACAGCCCAAGCCAACCCTTCGCTGCATGTTGATGAGCAAGTCTGGAAGGCCACCCCTGTGAATGTCGTGGCTCCTACTACCGTGGAACCCATGACTGGTACTACGTAAGTACCAATCAATACTCCACAAGATATAATCCACAAACAAAAACTAATAAGTGTGTTCTAATAACAGGGCGGACCCGTCGATAGTAGCACACGAGAAAGAGGTGGAAAGGGAACCCTCACCCGTGATATCACTAAGACCTCCATCCCCCCCCCCCCCCCCCCCCCCCCCCCGTAACTCATGAAGAGGAGCCACGTCCAGAGGGACCTGACACCAACCTCCGCCCAGCCTGGAACTTGTCCAGCTTAACAAGATTAGAGGCGGAGTCCGAGTGCAGAGAATTTATGGATCACATCACTCCTCTAGCGCTGGCACAAGACTTGGATGAACTCGAGCACGAGACGCTGCTGGAGCAGTTTGATGTATCCTCCGCACACCAGGTGACAGTTGGTGCGGCCCTACGGCGCCACCTGGAAGGAGCTTTGGCCAACGTGAGCCGTGTTGATAGGAAGATAGCTCGTCGAGAGGAACTGGTGGAAAAGCATGAGAAAACTATCACATCTCTGCATGCAGCTTTAGTCGTAGCGGAGTCAACTGTCAAGGAACAAGCCCACCATGCCAACGTACGTGAGGAACGCATTGCTGAGCTGGAGGACCTCTTAGCTGCATCCAATGAGAAGGTACACGCTTCTATCGATACTCATTTTGCTCATATAAGACCCATATTGTCTAGTAATAATTCCAAGTATTATTTATAGGTATCTGCAGCCGAAGCCGTCACTAAAGCCGTAGCAGTCCAAGCCTTCACCATTTCCCAAGAACGTGATTCACTTAAGGACAAACTTACCCATGCGCAGACTATTATGGAAGAGCGAGCTGCAGTAGTGGAGGGAGAACTGAGCAGGATAACAACGGACTGCACCGAAATGCTATGCCCTCCTTTGGTTACAGCCATAGCCGGGCGTAGATGGATGGTTGGCCAGGGAATGCGGCTTGCCGTGAGCAAGGTAACGGAGGCTCCTTACTTGTTGCAGGCTTTTGCTGATGTTGTATCAGACGGCATTGACCGTGGTAGGCACGAGCGTTTGACCAAAGCTGCGGAGCTGATAAGCAAGAAGGTAGACATTACCCAACATGCCTACCACAACCCTCTAGCTGAAGAGAAGATGACCGCATCGATGTCCGCCCTTGGGGAAATCCAACACCCATTCCTAGACGAGCTAGAGTCGCTGAAGGATGCTCCCAATGAGGTGATAATGTCCAAGCTTACAGCCGATCCTATCCAACTGACCCTGCCCACCTACGACTCCGTTTCAAAGGTGATGAAAGGGGAGAAGTTGTTAGCCGAGGCGTTGGATGCTAACACGACCAGGGCACAGGGCGAAAAAGATGCTCGCGGTGAGGTCCTCCGCGCCTTGATTGAAGAAGGGAAGAGAGAGATAGGAGAGTTCTTACCTTCTCTATAATTTACATTGTAAACATTTGTGCCTTTATTCGTCCGTGTATGTATACGGCTAGAACTGACAATATTGTTGTAACTCGTTATGTTTATGTAAGTCCGTGATGACCACGGCTACTTTGTGTTTTGAATTTGAAACTTGTGTATTTTATTTAGATATTATTTATCTACATTGCATGACATGTCACGTCTTACCCAGAATACAACCAAGTCTATATTTTACTAGACGTGCGGCGTGCGTCTTTAGCATGTAAAGCACTACGTGAGCGCGGCCTATGGAAACTTATTACAACGTCTTGTAAAGAAGGTGTCTAGTAAGGATACATGATCCACGTCACTGGGGTTGCATCCCTCTTATGCGACAAGTTGAATTATTAGGTTCACTTAATCCTCTTAACCCGCCTGGAGGCGAATAGTACATGTACGGTTTTGAATGAATGCATGTGAATAAAAGATAGCACATTATTGAAATAACAACTAAATCTATACGATAATAATTTGCACACATAATCTAAAAGATATGACAATAATTTGCACAAGAACGAGCCGTGGAGCTAGCTAGGCACCACAACATTTTATTAGAACGTTTACGATTTTTGTTTTGACAAGAATGGGAAATCCTAAAAACAAATAGAACCTAGAAAGCATGAAAAACAAAACAAAAGAGAACACATGGATCTCCATTGAAGCCAACTAAAGCGAAGTGTCCATGCGGAGGCCGTAGCCTTTCAAAGATAGCACCTTTTAAGATTGCAGATGTCCCATGTGTGTTCCAGGTCACGGCCATCCATGTCACGCAACTTGTACGCGCCCCGTCCTAAGGCTTCCGTGACCTCATACGACCCTTCCCACTTGGGGCCCAGTTTTCCTGTATTCTCCGCTCGACTTGCCTCGTTGGCACGATAAACAAAATCTCCCGGTCGAAAGGAGAAACCTTTAACCTTGGCGTCATAATAAGCCTTCATCGGTGCCTTGGACTTGGCCTCATTGATAGCTGATATTTCTCTTTTTTCCTCCAATAAGTCCAGGTTAATCCGGAGCTGCTCGTCGTTCGTGACAACATTAACCTCCGTCGTGCGGATGGTTGGCATTCCAATTTCTGTTGGTATAACAGCTTCAATCCCGTAGGCCAGTGCAAATGGAGTGTCTCCATTGGCTGTTTTAATCATTGTCCTATGTGCCCATAGAACATGTGGTAGTTCATCTACCCATTTGGCACTTCGTTCATCCAGGCGTGCCTTGATGCCTTCCCCTAAGCTTCTATTCGCTCGTTCCACGAGACCATTTGTCTGTGGGTGCTTAACAGATGCGAAACGTCGCGTGATATTCAATGTTGCGCATCAGTCCTTAAATGGATTATCCGCGAACTGCTTCCCGTTGTCCGAGATGATTTCCCTTGGCAAGCCAAAACGGCACACGATGTTTTCCCAAACAAACTTTTTAACCTGCTTGCCCGTAATGGATTTAACCGCTTTAGCTTCTATCCATCGTGTAAAGTAGTCCATTGCGACAATCAAGAACTTAACTCCCCCTGCAGCTACAGGGAAAGTTCCTGCAATGTCAATCCCCCACTTATAGAATGGCCATGGGGATGTAATGGGTGTCAGTTCCTGCTGGGGATGTCGCGGTACTGGTTTGTGTACTTGGCAATCACTGCACTTACGAATCATGTCACGTGCATCCCTATGCATAGTAGGCCAATAATATCCTGTGCGTAGAGCTCGTGCCACTACCGATCAGGGGCCTGCGTGCATACCGCATAACCCTTCATGTATCTCACTTATCACATAAGTAGCCTGGCGCAACACACCGCAACCACGGCTGTAGGAAAGAGCGCTTGTAAAGAATACCTTCTCGAAGCTCAAAGTGCTGCGACTTCCTTCTTATACGCCGTGCCGCCTTTTCCTCATCCGGAAGGGTTTCATCAGTTAGATAGCTGACGATCGGGGTCATCCATGTAGGACCATCTTCCTCAACTATAGCTGCGACTTCCCCTTCCGTTATAGATTTTTCTTTTAGTATTTCTACCAAGACTTGCTTGGATAAGTGGGCGAAACTTGTAGACGCAATCTTGCTAAGAGCATCCGCCTTCTTGTTTTCACCTCTTGGTACCTATTTGATAGAAAACTTGCTGAAAGTAGCTATGAGTGACTTTCTCCAAGTATCGAACCATGTTATCCTCCTTGGCTATGTAGCCTCCTAGAATGTGGTTCGCGACAAGCCGTGAGCCCACGTAAGCCTCAAGGTTGCGGACTCCCATTCTAGCGGCGATTTTTAAACCCGCAATCAACGCTTCATATTCTGCCTCATTATTAGTGGCTGTGAATTCAAAACGCAGAGCGTAAGTAAACTTCATTCCTTCCGGATTCGTAAGGATGAGGCCAGCTCCTGACCCGTCCGTGCATGAGGATCCGTCAGTAAACAAGACCCATGGCTCTACTAGAGTTTCCTCTCGTTGTACGACTGGTCCTTCCTCGTATGGCTTCTCTATTAAGAAATCTGCCAAGATTTGGTCTTTGACCGTTGTCCTTGGTCTATAAGAGATGTTATGCTCTCCTAATAGAATGCTCCACTTCTGTAGCCTATCGGCCACGTCTGGTCTGGAGATGATTTGTTTTATTGGTTGATCAGTAATAACCACAATTGGGTGCGCCTGAAAGTACCGGCGTAACCGTTTTGTGGCAAACACTAATGCCAAAACCAATTTCTCCATAGAGGAATAATTCAACTTCGGCCCTTGTAGTGTTCTACTTATGAAGTAGACCGGAGTTTGGACTGTGTCCCTATCCGTCATAAGTACCGCACTTATTGCTCCATGTGTGGCCGACAGATACATGATGAGCTCTTCCTTCGGTCGGGGTGCCACTAGCATAGGAAGAGCTGCGAGGTGTTGCTTAAGCTGACCAAAAGCTTCCTCAGCTTCCTTTGTCCAACGAAAATCTCCCTTCTTGATGCACTTCTTGAGTGTTTTGAATAGGGGGAGTGACTTCTCCGCGGACTTCGACAAGAACCTGCTTAGCCCGACCAACTTTCCATTTAATGATTGTACCTCTTTTCTCGTCTAAGGAGACAGTAACTGTATCACCGCGTCCGTCTTTTCTGGGCAAGGTTTGATCCCATGCGGATCGATCATGTATCCAAGGAACATCCCTTCAGTTGCCCCAAACGTGCATTTTTTGGATTTAGTTTCATATTAATCCTTCTCAATGTGTCAAACGTCTCTTGGACGTCACGGAGAAGTGCCTCCTCCGTATGACTTTTGATGACTAGATCGTCAACGTAGACCTCAAGGTTACAGCCTATCTGCGAGTCGAAGGCTTTATCAACAAGTCGCTGATATGTTGCCCCGGCGTTCTTTAGTCCGAATGGCATTTTTGTATAATAGTATACGCCCTGACTAGTATGAAACGCCGTTTTCTCCGCGTCCTCTTCCGCCATCTGGATCTGGTGGTATCCTTTGTACGCGTCTAAGAAGCACTTAAAGGGATACCCCACATAGGGATTCCACTTTCCAATCAATCTCTGGTAACGGATAGCAGTCCCGTGGACAGGCTTTGTTTAGGTCTGTGAAGTCCACACACATGCGCCAGCTCCCGTCATGCTTCTTGACCATGACCGGGTTGGATAACCACTCGTGGTAGTATACCTCGCGTATAATTCCTGCATCCACTAATTTCCGTACTTCATCCAGTATTACTTGGCTGCGTTCTGGTGCTTGACCACGCTTCTTTTGCTTAACGGGGGGATATCCCTGGCGGATTTGGAGTTTATGTTCTGCGATCGCACGCGGCACACCCGTCATATGCTTGGGCTCCCATGCGAATACATCCAAGTTTGCTTTTAGAAGAGAGCACATGGCCCTCTTGCCGCTATCCGAGAGTGTTCCTCCTATGGACACCTCTTGTTCCGGATAATCGGGATGGATTGCCACCTTCCAGTTGGGAGGTGGTGATCCATCCTTGATGGGAACAGGTAGGACTGGTGTTGTCACGGCATGACATTCGGATGCTGGTATGATTGAGTTATAGATGGTGACAATTTCTCCTTCCACAGGGAATTTAATCATTCCGTGAGCTGTGGAGGGTACTGCCCGTATGGCCAGGATACCTGGTCTTCCTATGATCCCATTGTATGGAGAGTGTGAGCGTATCACCATAAAGTTCATCCACGCCGTGGTGGAATGCTCTTCATTCCCAATGGTTACTAGAAGACGCAACTGTCCTATTGGCCAGATGGTGTCTCCACTAAAGCCGATGAGCGGCGATGTGGCCGGTACCAATTGGCTTTTGTGGTCGTAACTGTACGAAACAGTGTTCGTACAGTACTTCTGCCGATGACCCTCCATCCACATACATACGGCGAACATTGTGTGTTCCAATGCTTACCTCAATCGTGAGAGGTGCATCAGATACGTCGCTTGCCGTGATGGGAGGGAATGAGATTTCTCTGCCGCGTGAAAAATTTTGGCTAATTTTCTGCCTTGTGCGGCGCTGCCAGGATTGGATCATGTATATAGTCGAAGGTTTGTCTTTTTGGGGATCCTTCTTGTCGTGCTTCTTGTTATCCTTCCCGTCCTTCCAATCCTTGACCAGATGTTTGAGTTTGCCTGACTTGATCAGTGACTCAATGTGCTTCTTGAGATGGATGCACTCCTCCGTGTCGTGACCTTTGTCGTTGTGGAATTCGCAAAAGCGTTTTTCTTGACGACGGTCCACCATAGTCGTCATCGGAGGAGGTCTCGGGAAGTTCGCCCCTTCTGTCAACAAGATCTCCTGGTAAGACATCTTTAAGGGGGTGAACTTATCCTCCGACCGCACTCCTTTGCTTTGGCTCTTGTAGTCCGAGCCCCTTCCACTGCCTTGGTTGTTTCGATCACCCGACTGTCTTCTGGACTGGTCGTTTGATCGATAGCCGTTTCCCTTTGTAGGATAGGCCGCGGCTACCGCAGTTTCTCCTTCTATAAAGTTCCTGACCCTTTCCATGAGATCGTCATATCTCTCCGGTCGCTTGTCATTGAGACGTCTAATTAATTCCCTGTCTGTTATGGCATGCATGTAATCGGAAATTTTTTAGGAGTTCCGGCATTGTCTTTGTGCGCGTGCACTCGTAATTGAAGCTTTCGGTGAAGGCCTTCGTAGATTCTCCAGGCCGTTGCTTGACGGTTGCCAATGAGACCGGATCCCTATTATACTTATTTCGCTGAGTATTATTGTTTTTGAACGCAGTACGCAGTTCAGTGAAGCTATAAAATGCTTCGGGGGGGGAAGTCCCTCAAACCAATCACGGGCATTGTCGATCAAGGTTGAATTGAACATCTGGCACCATATAGGCATGGGTCATCGTTCGATTTTCGCCTGCATGTCAAATATCTTTAGGTGGTCATCCGGGTCACCAGACCCATCATAAGTCTTGACGCACGCTGGCATGCGACGCTTCTTATCCTCGGAGTAATTCCGTATGCGGAGAGTGAAAGGATCTTCTCTGGGATCACACCATGGACGGGTGAGATTAGGATCACACCATGGGCGGGAGAGATCTTCCTCTTCCGCCTCACGATAACAGGGGCCACCGTAGTACCCCTCATCGTCTGACGACAGTGGAGGAGTACGCCTAGGTCGGCGACGCTTGGGTGGATGGTCGTCCGAATCCTCTCCTGAGGGACCGGGGGAAGGGGGCGGTGCCCCACTCCTTGGCTGAGGATCGCTCTTGTGAGAAGAGCTAGGAGCCTTCTTCCCGGTATTCATCCTATCCCACACGCTTGTGTGGCGATTAGTTCTGGTTAACTCCAGATCTGGTCGTTCGGCTGAATCGTCGGACCTATCTCCTCTTCACGAGATTGTAGCAGTTCTTGCATAACACGATCCCCTATACGTTCGAACACATTCCTAGGTTGAGGGGTTTCCTCAAATAGGTTTCGCTCTTGGGGTCGTGCCCTCCGCTTCTTTTGAGTATGAGGAGAGGTGTCGGGTCCGGCTCTGCCAAAGTTGAGCCTAGATTGGAGGTTCCTCCCTAGGTTCAACCTGGACGCGATTCCCGGGACGATCCTCTCAAAGTTCTGTGTGAGAACTCGAGTGAGGTCTTCCTTACTAAGTGGTTCAACTTCCACTTCTTCTTCAGTCGATGGCCTGCGCGGCTCCTTGTTAGGGGGCTTAGGCGCACTCCATGGATCAGGGTTGTCCAAGGTCGAGGTTGGTGGTGGGGTGATAGCGGACGTGCCTACTCCACCCACCCATGGACTGAAAAACGCTCCGGTTATTCGGTCCACCTGTTTGGTTGCCGGGGGACTGAGTGGGGATGAGTATCCCGTCCCCTGTGGACTTCCGATTCGCAGGATTCGTGTTCCTGGGGTTTCCTTGCGGATGTCCTTTCGTCATTGAGAGAGAGATCGAGATGAGGTTTGCTCTAGCTTAGTGTATAGGTCCTACAGATGGCGCCAACTTGTTGATAAAAAAGTTGGATGATCCTTGCTAGACCCGAATTAGGCTTAATTCGGGTTGGCTGGGTTCCGGCTCCTGCACCAAGTGAAATATCTTGCTGGGATCCTGCACACTAAAGTAACACGCGTTAGGCTTACCGTGGGAATGTATCCCACGATTAGACTCCGGCGTGAGAGTAAGTAATCGGTTAGGGTTTAAGAATCGGATAGGAGTTGAACGTGTGTAGAATGTAATACTTTTGTGGAACCCTTGGGGGTTCCTTATATAGGCAGTGAAACCCTAATGGGCTGTCACTGATGCTTAGGCTCCAAGCAAAGGATAAGCACCATAATTAGCTTGATTGATATCTTCTAATTACGGTGAGTGTATATTCTCTACTTTAGGGTAAATCCTAATCATAATAAGATTATGATTCTGTCTAACCTTATACCGGCCGTGCCGGGCCGTGGGCCGCACACATGTATGCGATCACTGTTCATTCGAAGCCCATAAACTCAAATGATATATCCAACCCATCAGTAACGGGCCGGATGTGGGTAGTACCCGTGAGCCGGGTTCATGACCCGGTTGGGGACTATACGTCATCATATATAAAATAAAAAATTCGGATTTGAATAGAAAAACTCACCACGTCTCACGTATTTGCATGTCATATCACGCATTTTCACACTTTATTTCATGTCATGTCTAGAACTCACGTCATGATCTATTTCGTAACAGCGAAGTCACGTCTCACGTTTTAGCGACGCTTTAGCGATGTTTTACTGCTGTCATAATGCGTCTTTTAGAACCCTGAATAGAATAGATAAATAAACCCGCATGTGAGTTCTGGGTCAACTGACTTTTCTATTTGTTACGTGCGGGGGCATTATAGATTAATTCAGTGTGATTCAACTTAGTTTAGTGTGATTCCGTTTAGTTTATCAGTTTGGTTTGATTTTCAGTTATTTATGCTCACCTTAATCGAATATATTTGAAAGTTTCAGAACACGAAAAAGTTACAATTGGTAAGAATTTATTTTCACAACTTAAAACGGTAAAACAATTTTTATTATAATAAAAATTTTCTTTTAAATAAATTATCAACAAAATTTATTCAGGGGTGTTTAAGATTAATTATTGAAAATAAATTATTTATTTTGAAAATGAATAATAAAATAAATATCATTTTGAAAACGTTATTTTATAAAATAGTGTGTGGATTTGATTATATAATTTAAAATCGCAATAATTAAATCAGTTTTTTTAAGTGTTTGATAAATTTGATTATTTAATTATTTGACAAGTAAAATGATTAGGGGTGTTTGGGATTACTTATTGAAAACAGATTATTCATTTTGAAAATTAATAATCAAATAATCATTATTTTGAAAACGTTATTTTAAAAAATAGTGTTTAGATTTGATTATCCTTTTAAAAAATATATAAATCATTATTATAATTTACATATTAGAAGAAGGCAAACGGGCAACAAGCTGCGCCACTAGCCTTTTTTATAGCAAACCAAGTCTATTAAATACAACGTTTGTGGATTTAGGAGTCAAAACATTACTATTCATAACACGTTGTATTCTCGTAAGTAGCTTCACCACCTCAGGTGCAAGGAAACCAAATGTATCAAACGCGAAAGGAATAAACACGTGTTGAAAAATAAAATAATTAGATAATCAAGTTGCAAATGCAATCTTAAACACCCACTAAAATAGACTTATTTTACTTGTCTTCATTCCGAAAATGAATCAAGTAGCTCCTCACTTGCCTTTGCAAAAATCTATTTTAAAAACTTTTAAATAAAAAAATCACTTTTTTCTCTCATTATTAAAATACTCATTTTAATTTATTTTTATTTTCAAAATTAAATAAATAGAGTTTTTAAATACAAACAATTATTTTTTTCTTTTTATTATTTAAACGTTCATTTATCTTTATTTTCAAAATAAAATAAATAGTTAATCTGTTCGGACGCAATCCAAAAGCCCCCTAATTCTTAAAAAGAAAAAAAATTAATTTGTTTAGGCATTAAAAAAGGTTGGCATTTCCATTTTGAAATGGTAAGAACAAAGCTGGAGCTCCAAACCAAGACACAATCCGCCATTAACGCAATCTCCAAACCTACTTAATTCATTTCCATCATCTAATCCTATCTTACACGTCATCATCAATTGATTTTCAGCACTGATTAAAACCCCCCATAAAAGCTAGTTACAGGGGCTTGATTAAATAATAGTAAAGATGAACAAGATAGAAAGAGCACATGAGATGTATAGAGATGGTCAATACAAAGAAGCTTTGGAGTTTTATACCGAAGCCCTTTCGATTGCCAAAACCAACCCACAAAAGATTGCTCTTCATAGTAACCGTGCTGCTTGTTTCCTTAAACTTCATCTCTTCAAAAAGGTGCCTACTTTCCTATGTTTTTTCTATGTAATGTTTTATGATTTTTTGTCTATGTGTCGAAAATGACTAGTTTTCGATAATTAGGCGTGTTTAGTCGACCCGATAAGCAGCCTTCTTGCTGTATTGAAATGATATAAGCAGTTATTAAAGTAATCACTTTAGTTTAGGAGTAGCAACTTAGAGAAAAGTTTTTTGTGATTACTGATTATTTAGCAACTTTAGATGTAAATCAAACCCAACGGTATGCAATCCCGTCTTCCCCGGTTTAATGGAGGGGGTGAGATTTTAGGCAGCCTTGGCCTTACCCCGAAGGTAGAGAGGCTGCTTCCAGCGGACCTCCCTTACAGGGAGTGAGGATTGAACCCTTGAAATGATCTGTCTATAGAAGGGGGAGAGGGCTTTCCTACCGATCCAACCCAGCTTGTTAACTTTAGATGTAAAATACCTCAACTTGTTTACAAAAATTTCTATGAGAATTTTTCGTAAATGCTTCAGCTAATCAGAGTTTGCCAAATGATCTGTTGATAACTGCAAGTAGTATTTAATTGTAATGACTTGGAAGCAAAGTCCAAACATTATCACACAACTAGGTTCACGTTCAGAGGATCGTTAAATTTTTATTCCAAATGTTGGAATAAATGTCGGCATTGATTTTAATTGCATATTGTGTCAATTTGCAAGACTTACAAAAGTACCTTAAAGTTGAGAGTCCCACATACTTTACTGGATCTAAAGATGAAAATAAGTTGAGAAAGTACACTAGCTTTATGTGATTGCTATTTTACTTTATGCAACTATCTATTATGAATACTATATGCAAACACTGGTTGTTTAGGTCCAACATACATAGGTTACTTGTATTGGAGCCATATGCCCATATGTCTCAGATCTGATCTTTAACTCGGATATTTAGCTGGTTCATGAGCTTATCAAGGCTATTTTATTAATTACCGAGATAAATCAGGTGTCTTATGAGTCAATCAAGGCTGTTTTAATTAATCTTCGAGTTCCAATTAGATGGTTTATGAGTCAATCAAGGCTGGAGGCTCCTCCTTTTAGTACCTCTATGGTGCACATGGCCTTGATTGGTCCACCCGTTTTCATAATCTTATTAGGTGACCAATCTGAATTAAATATGTTTGATATTTCACAAATGCAGTTGGGAAAGCAAAAAAATCCTAATCAAGTCTTCTAAATTGCTCTACCTGTTATAGGACCAGATACCTTGTTTACTGCAGTAAGATTTAGAACTTGGATTAAAGTATATATATACCTACCAGAATATTCAAGTTTGGTATGTGGCAACTGAAAGGGAAGTATGACATTTGGCTGGTACCAATAGAAGTATAAGCATACTTGTGATTTCTATATTTAGTAAATAAACCGCAGTTCATTTTTATTATTAAAGATTTTATGGAACAAAAGCAAAGGAGCAATTTGGTTTTGGGAAGATTGTCATATATCGATGAGTTGATCATACATTTTTATTATTGAATTATGGTCAAATGATTGCCAATCATGCATGTGATATTGTATATCTTAGCCCATAGTCACATGGTTCGCCAAACCCTAAGCGAATTTCTATCTGGTACGAGCGATCCCAATCGCGGTACGGTCGCGATCCGGATCGCCATGGATCGCGAACCAAAACCCATAAAGTGTCGTTCCCAATCGTACCCAATTGGCGTTCCCAATCGTACCGGATCGCGATCCAACACTTTGCAAATCGGCGATTTACAGGCCTCGAAAACGTGTTTGATTCTATCTAATACGAAGTGTGTTAATGGAAAGGCTTATAAATGTTTGTTTCAGATTTGAAGGCTCTTAAATGTGTTTTCTTGGGAAGAGTAAAGGTTTTCTTATATTACAATGCACTTTTCTTTCTTACAGTATAAACAACACTCCTAAAACATCAATACATATCTTCAGTGCATTACGAAAACAGCCTTTTTAAATAAATATTGAGTAATTACTAATTTGTTCATTAATAATTCATGAACAGGGTACACTATTATAGAATTTATATATATTAGCATATTCTTTTCATTGAACCACATTAACATCCTTAAGTTACCAGTGAAACTATGAGTTGCAACATTTAGCTCATTTAAATAAGAGGAATTTGTAAGTTTTTGCCTACATGACTGCTGCTTTGGCCAATAATTTTAGATGCAATAGTGTGGTGAGGCATCAGAAACGGTAAATATATCACATGACATATGTGGTGATCATTTCCTCCCCTTTTTTAAACACTATTTCTTGTTTGGATAATACAGTTGCAGAGATAACACACATATTATATAATGATTGCAGATAATAGATTTATCCGCACTTTGAGAATTAGTCATATTTGACTGACATTTTGGTTATCATCTTAGGCGGCAGAGGAATGTACTTCAGTGCTCGAGCTTGATTACAATCATACAGGAGCCTTAATGTTACGGGCTCAGACTCTAGTCACCCTTAAAGAGTACCACTCAGCCCTATTTGATGTAAACCGGCTCATTGAGTTAAATCCTGAATCAGAAGTGTACCAAAATCTCGAAGCCCGTCTAAAGACACAAGTGGTACTCCCCATACCATACTCGACACTATATACGGGATGTTTGTGATTGCTTATTTTAAACTGCTTATCTGCTTAAACTATAAACAGGTGCCAACTTGCTTGTATGTAAGTGCTAAATTTATTTAAACAAGCAGATAAGCAGTTTTGTGCAAACACTTCAAGCTGAATAGCACAAGCAGTTTTGTGCAAACACTTCAAGCTGAATAGCACTTAAATATGCAATCCCAAACACCCTATTTTGTAGACTTTTCTAAAATTTCTTAATATTTTTGGTCAAGGAAAGGCTCTCGCTCCAATACCGGAGCTAGAAGAGGAAGTTGAAGACGAAAATGAAGACGAAGATGAAGAGGAAGTTGAAGACGAAGATGAAGAGGAAGACGAGGTATTGGAGCTAGAAGAGGAAGATAAAGGAGAAGATGAACATTCTACTTCATTACAGCTAGCAGACCACGATAAACATGAGTCGACGGAACCCGTGCCCAAAATTGAGGTCGGCAAACCTGAAAACGCCCCACAAACTATAAGCATTAAGGAGGAAATACCGAAGCCAAAAGGGCATTCACGTCTTGATTATTCAAGATGGGACAAAGTCGAAGATGATAGTAGTGAAGATGACGAAGACGATGATGAAGATTCTAAACCTCAGTATCGTTTCCGTGTAAAGAATATTGGTGTAAGGTCAGTAAAGTAGACAAACGCAATAAGTATCTTAGTAAATTATTGTTATACCCCTACCGCCTCTCAGCTCTCCCTTATACAGAAATGAGGAGAAAGGGTACTTGCGACATACTTTGTACAGTTTGTAGGTGCGCTTGCTGGATCGAGTTTATGATGGTCCCTTGAGATTAAAATGACAGAGTCCTACATGGATTTGAGTTTGTAAGAGTATTTATTGTATTTGAGGGTGACAATTTACATTTGTTATTTATATGAATGGAAAATGAAGGGAATCCTGTTCCAATAGTTTGTTTTCTTATCTCTCGTAGAAGTTAAAACAAGTACAAGGTTTTCAAAATCGATATCCTATTCAATAATATTAAAATGACAGAGTCCTACATGAATTTGAGTTTGTAAGAGTATTTATTGTATCTGACGTAATAGCTCCGGTAATCGAAGTTGTAGTTCCAGCAACCGAAGCACAATCAGATACGTCTACACCTACAATTAGTCAAGATATACCTTCAACGAGTAATTCTCAATCAACTACCGAATCAACTACTCATGTCATGCCTATTGATGATGAAAAGAATGATGATGATCACGATTTGGAATTCGGTCAAATGCGTGAACTTCCATTCTTTGGTGTACCAATTCCCGACTCTAATCAAGCCGGGTCGTCCACCTCAGAGGAAGCTCCTACTACGGTCTACTCCAATCCACGGATTCGTGAACATGACAGCAAGTGGACAAAGGATCATCCTATAGATTCTATTATTGGTGACCCTAATCGTCCGGTATCCACACGAAGTTAGTTACAAGAAAATGCAATGTTTTGTCATTTTGATGCTTTTCTCACTGAAGTTGAACCTAAGACATGGCAAGAATCTTTTACTCAATCCTGTTGGATAGAAGCTATGCAAGAAGAACTTAATAAATTTATACGTCTTGAAGTATGGGAACTTGTCCCATGCCCGGATCAAGTGCAGTTACTCACTTTGAAATGGGTTTACAAGGTGAAACTCGACGAGTTAGGCGGAATATTGAAGAACAAAGCTCGACTAGTAGCTCGTGGATACAAGCAATTATTGGGCATCGACTTTATGGAATCCTTTGCACATGTTGCCCGTTTGGAAGCTATTAGACTATTCCTTGCTTATGCAGCCCACATGAATATGATCGTCTATCAGATGGATGTGAAGACGGCATTTCTCAAAGGTGAAATCAAGGAAGAGGTCTATGTTCAACAGCCGGATGGTTTTGTGAATCCTAAATATCCTAATCATGTGTACAAGCTTAAGAAGGCTCTCTATGGGTTGAAGCAAGCTCGACGCGCATGGTATGATCTATTGTCACAATTCCTCATTACGCAAGGCTTCGCTAAAGGCAAGGTGAATCCCACGCTGTTCATTCAGAAACGAGGTAAAGATATGATTATGGTACAAACATATGTTGATGATATTATATTTGCTGCCTCGACTCAAACCTTATCCGACGAGTTTGGGAAACTCATGTCTTCCAAGTTCAAACTCGGCCTACTGAGTTACACTTGGCTACTGTGAAATGGATCTTTCGATATCTTAAAGGAACCATTAATTGGGGACTTTGGTATTCGAAGGACTCTTCGATTGCACTTATGGCATATGCAGATGCGGATCACGTGGGTTGTCAAGATACAAGGCGTAGCACGAGTGGAACTTTGCAATTACTAGGAGATCGTCTAATCTGTTGGGCATCGAAAAGGCAGAAAAGCGCCGCAATTTCAAGTACGAAAGCAGAATACATAGCTATGTCCGGTTGCTGTGCTCAAATTCTTTGGATGAGATCACAATTAACCGACTATGATCTAGGTTTCAACAAAATTCCTATGTACTA
The DNA here is from genome assembly GCA_025667525.1 of Glebionis coronaria. NCBI lineage: Eukaryota > Viridiplantae > Streptophyta > Magnoliopsida > Asterales > Asteraceae > Glebionis > Glebionis coronaria. Next base: position 104,570,900 of record CM046876.1, read on the forward strand.
CGACAACAAAAGTGCAATTGTCTTATGCTGCAACAATGTTCAATTCTCCCGGTCGAAGCATATTGACATTCGCTACCACTTTATCAAGGAGCAAGTGGAAAATGGAGTGATAGAGCTTTACTTTGTCCGATCTGAGTATCAATTGGCAGATATTTTCACAAAGGCTTTAGATCGCGCTCGAATGGAATTTTTGGCCGACAAGCTAGGTTTGAGAACAGTCTCGCCCGAGACTCTAAAGGAAATCGCAGATGAAGCGACTGAATAGTGGTGGTAAACTATTCTCCGTATCCTTGGTGATCATCTGTATATATTGTTTATATTTTTAACCACAAAAGGAAAATACAAAAATATAAAACTATATAAAAACCATAAAAATTGAAAAATTCATAAAAATTCAAAAATATTTTTTACTTTATTTTTCAAAGGCATGTCTTTTGGTACGATAATATTTACGGCCTTAGAAATGTCGATTAATATTGACACGGCGCGATAAATAGAGTTCGTACAAAAGTTGTAAATATTTCATAAAACATGCCAATATGGCTTGTAGTTATTTCAGAATACAACCCGGTTTTCATATTAAAGTCAAGTATTTCTTATGAAAGCTTTGGCTCACAACGTGAATTAATTTTCTCGGGCATGGTTTACTTTATAACCATGTAAGGGATTGTGTTTATGTTATAACACAATCTAACACGGATATATGTACGCATCAGTGCATTTATTTGTTAAAACAAGAGAAATCTTGTTTTTATGAAGCAATCATCTCTACAACCATAAGCTATTTACAATTGGTATCTACATACTCGACGATGCGACTACTCAAACGGAGACTACAACTCTTTCAATAGAACACAGGTCAACAATTGAGGGGGAGCAATTGTCAAGCATTTAGAATCTTCGATGCCGTCTGTGCCAAGTTCACTAATTGGTGTCAAGACAACAATACCAATCGAACATGTGGTGTCAAGAGATGACTTCAAACGTGATGAGGCGACCGACATTTGCCGACAAGAACCATTTGATCTTATCATATGATGTTCTCATCAATCAGGTCCAACCTTGTCAATTCATTCTTATTTGATGAATATGTGATCATATTACAAATTGGTATCATATCTCACAAATTGGTCTCATGAATATTAAACGGACTTGCATGTTTATTCCCAAAACCTTTGTTAAAACTTCATTAAATCAATTGATATTAAAAACATCGATTGGGTTAATATTTTAATATGGGGGAGAAAATGTGATTTAATATGGGAAATTATCACAAATGCTTTGACTTAACGTGATGGCTCATCCCGACATATGCGAAATATTTTCGAATATCGTGGCATATGTTAAGGGGGAGCAAAATGGATTTGCTATACCAAAATGGATTTCATGGTGACATATACTTACCATAAACCCATTTATTTCACGACGATGGAGATTGTGTTGACATAAGGATGGTAGGATAGGTTAAGTCCAATGATTCTTCCAAAATCGGAGGAATTTTCCCAAGGACATTCCATAGCTAGAAATAGTAGTCCTTAGGAAAGATGGGGAAAGATTGTGAACGTAGCTGAATGCCGAACAAGTACTTAAGTTAGCACTGGAACAATCACAACAAGGTGCTAGTTATGACGTATTGGTAAGCATTAAAGGGGTTGAAGAATGAAAAAGAATTGTAAAGATAAAGGGCCTAAAGAAAGAAGCCCTCCTTACAACCTTAGGCAGAAACCGGGTCAACACATATGCTATTGAGATCATTTTAATGATACTCGATATTGAAGATAGACATCATGGACCCAGTGATGCAATGCACAACCCATCCCAACTAACTCAGATATCTCTTAAAGATATTTGTTTTAATCACACGGAAACAACGGATTATCTATGGATTTATTCACTCCGAATAAATTGGTATTGAAATGGTGGCACTCCTCTCCAGCCTCCGATCACTAAAATCCAAAATGCACGATCGAGTCTAGAGCCATTTGAGATCATCAAATATCTCATTAGGACACACTTTTATAATTCATTGCTTCTTCACACACTGTGAAAAGTAAGAAAGATCTTAAGAGTCCTACGCAAAATCTTCATGATCTTGCCTAAACATCCGAGTGATACGAAAGTATTTACAATGAAGATGGAAATCCTTCTTGAGCGAATATCAAAAAGCTCATGGTAGGTGACTTGTGCGATTCTTTATGAATCAAGCTTGTGATAACTGGAAAGCAACAGTGGTTTAATTCTTAACTGAACTTAAACACGTTCCAGGCCTCTACGCAATATCTTAGTGATTTTGCCAGAACACTCAGAGTGACACTCTATAGTGTTCATAGTGATGAGTGGAAATCCTTCTAGTGTTAACATCAGACAGCACTTGGTAGGTAACTTGCAAGATTCTATATGAATCAAGCTAGTGACAACTGGAAAGCAACTATGGTGCGATTCTTTAATGAATCAAACTTGTTCCAGGAACATGAATTGACGGCTTCAATCACGAGGATAACTTTATCCAAATGATTCACTTTTTACGTTCGTAGTCAGCTTTGGACGGTCGAGTAAAGAGAACGGGTTTACCCGCGAAATCTTGTCAAGGAGGTTCTTAATTAAATCTACCTGCCATAAGTACGATATTTTATATCGTCCAACGGTCTTCACCGACCGGAGGTAAAATGCTACCGAATTAGAATGAAATGTTCAAAGCCATTTCGTTCGTGTCTACTTATGTTGCTGTATTTGAAGACGGTGGCGTTGCGGAATCCGAGAAGAAGTCGTCCCCGCATGCTTATACTTTTTGCATTCAATACTTCATCTAATTCTAGAAAGCATAAAAGTCAAGTCTTCCGCTGTATCGAACTCTGACGCTTTCAAAAATTACGAAGGTATAAGTATGTGGGACATGAAGTTGCGAAAAGGCGAAGATTACAAGTGAAGGATGTACAAGATCAAGGCAAGAGATTAATGCTAAAGATTGATGTCAAAGATCACATCAGCATGTTCACCAGAAAAGAAAAAGAAAAGAAAGACGAAGACTACGAGATCAAGACAAGCATAGTATGCTAGGTTTATTTTATTATTGTAACTTGGGTAACGCCCTTGTTTGGAGTGACCTCCCTTAGGGGGAGATTGTTGGAAATACATTTTACGTATTAGAAATGATCGGTCACTCCAACAATAGTCTAAGTAATAGCTCGTAGTTTAGTTTTACTAATATTAAGCAAACAAGACTAAGCCTAACCTAAAACTTGTGTAGGCCGACCCAACTTGTAAGCCCAAGCCCATCTTATGAGCTTGGGTATATAAACCTCTCCTTAGATTGAGAGGGTGTGGTTTCATTTTCAATTTACACATAGTTCTTTTATTTCTCTCTCTAGAAGTGTGTGAAATCATCTATCTTTCTATCTTTTTCTCTCTCTAAAACATAAGATAGATTTAGAATATCCTACAGTGTTTGCAAAATTGAAATCGTAAGATTGGATTAAGATCTTAAGATCTTACTTTCATGTCAGTTTTTTTAATAGTTTTCGTAATACTAGCATAGTACTGTATTGTGTAATGCAACAGGTCCCCAATGACTATTTAAATTAAAATAAATAAAACTACTAAAAATGAAAACAAAAACAAAAACAAAAAAATAAATGAATTAAAAGAAGGGTTAAGTCCATATATTGGTAATGTACTATCCATCATTTACACATCTAGGTAATGTATTATTTTTATTACCAATATTGCTATAAAAACCGGCTATACTTTTCTATTTTGGGTAATATTACCGGCTCATTTCCAGTTTCACACAAAAATATACCGACATGTCATTTTTTGTTTTTTTATTACGTGGCGTGCCACATTGGATATTACGTCACCTCTTTGGCTGAGTAGGATATAAACATATAACTTCGAGTATGTGCACAGTGCCACAACAAACACAACTTTATCTCTCCCACCTAATTTTTCCCCCAGTTATGAACAAACCCTAGAATCAAGATTAGTTAAATTAACTTAGCAAATCGATGAAGACGAATAAAGGTAACAATATAATTGTCGATTAATTACACTAATCTTGCTTTAATTTGATTTAATTCGCTAACCCTAATTTTTTATAACCCTATTTTTTTTTACAGATCAAGTGTTTATGGTTAATTTACACCATGATGGCGTGTTCGTCAAAAAGCCATTAAGGTACCTTGAAGCAGATGTTAAACAAATAACTGACATAAACTTCGAAGGTTTGAGCTTTAACCATGTCAGAGAAATCATTAGTAGGTTGGTCCATAATCTTGTCTTTTCACTATACTATTGTCCTATTAAGACTAAAATGAGTTTAGGTTTAAAACCAATTAGGACAGATTCTGATGTTGAGGATTTTGTTAGGGTTGGTTATCAACAAAAATGGTTTATAGATTTGTATGTTGAGCATTTTGGTTATAATATTGAAGATTTTGTTAATGAAGACTTAAATGGAAACGTTTCTGCTTCTGTTTTTTATTCTGATGGGTCTAGTAGTGATGAATACTACAGTAGTGATGAATGTGAGGATTTTGAAGGTGTAGACTTTCAGAATGAAGGAGAAGATGGTGTAGTTATTAAGGAGTTAAGCACTCAGGACCCATTTCTTAACAAATTTTGCACTACTAGTGGGATGTTTAGGGGGTTTTGTGATGGTCCAGTACCTCAAGATGGTGACTCTTTAGATGACCCTGATGAGGAAACCATTGACCCTAGTTGCCAAGTTCAAAGAGGTTTGGTTTACCCAAAACATGACCCAACAATACCTTGAAATAAAACGTGTCATGTTTTAGGAATGAGATATGAACACCCTGAACAGCTTAAGCTAGCTTTAGCCAATTATGGGGTAGAAAATGGGTACCAGTTATGGTATGCTAGAAATGATTGGAAGAGTTTGCTAGTTTTTTGTGGAAGGTTTGTTGAGGAAGGTAGGTGTGCTGGTAAGTATTGCAACAAAAAGAAGAAACCAAGTTTTAATTTGTTTCCAGACGGTGATGATGATTCGCCTAGGGCTGCTAAGTCTGCTAAGACTGATGCTAGCACTAGTTGTGGATGCAAGGGTCTTAAGTCTACCAAGTATAGGAGTGGTGGAAAGGGTAGTAATTCTCCCAAGTCTAGTAGGTGTGTTAAGTCAAGAAAAGTAGTCTCATTTAGTCAACCTATTAGCACAAATGTCAATGTTGGGGAGGGAACAAGTGTACAACAAAAAGCAGCTAGTGATGGTGAGGGAACAAATACACTAGATAAATCAAATACCAAATCAGGTAACTGGTCTAGAAGTAAAGTTAGGAATGACAAGTATGGCAAGTCTCATCCTGTGTGTGGTTTTAGATTGTGGGCTTCATGGATGAAAAGTGAAAAGTCATTCCAAATAAAGTCGTTGCATATAGACCACAAATATAGTAGAAATTACAACATTGGTTCACTGGTGACTTATAAATGGATTGCTTTACATTTTGCCAAACAGATAATTGTTGACCCATTCATATCTTACATTAGCATCAACTCTCAGATCAGAGAAAAGTTCATGATAGATGTTAGTATAGGACATTGTAAAGGGGCCAAGCAAAGGGCAATTTATAACCATGAGGGAGGGTTGGTTGAACACTATGGTAGATTATGGGACTATAGACAAGCTTTGCTAGATTCAAACCCCGGTTCAACTTGTAGGCTAGACGTAGAGGACTGTGGTTCTGGTAATACTTATTTTAAGTGGTTCTACGTTTGTTTTAAAGGAGTGAAGGATGGATGGTTGGAAGGTTGTAGGAGAATCATAGGTTTAGATGGTTGCTTTTTGAAGCATACTTGCAGAGGTGAGTTGCTCACAGCAATGGGAAGAGATGCCAATAATCAGATGTTCCCCATTTCTTGGGCTGTTGTCAGGGTTGAGAACACTTCTAACTGCACTGGTTTTTGTCTTTGCTGCATGATGATCTAAATTTACAACATGGAACTGGATTAACACTTATTTCAGACTCAAACAAGGTAAATATTACTTAGTTACACTTATATCAACCTGTTTCTTCTTAATTAATGCTTGTAAATTTTATGTGGGGACTGTTGGAAGCTGTTGGTGCTTGGTTGCCACATGTAGAGCACAGAAAGTGCACTAGACATGTGTATGCCAAGTTTAAGAAAAAATATAGTGGCTTGCAGATGCAGAGACTGTTTTGGTCAGCTGCTTCAAGTACAATGGAGCAACTTCTTTATGTCAAGATGGATGAGATGTGTAACACCCATTTTGATAAATGGAACGTCACAGGATAATTATGGCGTGTCATCAAAGCATGCAAGGTAAATGTCCAAGAACATTATATGACCATGAATAGAAATACCGGAAACACACATCGGTAGTCCAAGTATAAGCTCACACACATGAATATAAGTACTGAAATGGAAAAGGACTAAACAATGTCCAAAGAAATAAAGTAACGTAATGTATGGAAATGCATAAAGTAATGAAGGCTAGATAGATTCCATCCGTATGCACATACTCTAAAGTCTACGAGCGTCCTTGAGTACCTGCCGTTTGGGAACATGAAAGGAAAACGGCCGAGCATAACGCCTAATGAACGGATATACAAGTATAGCAAGAAATGACATAAGTATAAAAGACTAATAGCAACGGAAAAGTATAAGTCCTAGATAACCTGGAACATGTTCATAAAACTGGTTTTATAGTTTGAAAAGACTTATGTTTTTATATGAAAAACTGTATTAATTAGCCAATAGCCCATATAGGTCATGAGGTTCCACCGTGCATGAATACTTGGAGGGGAGACCTCATCATGCAATTAGAGGGGTTGCCTCTAATCAAATTAGTCTGGGTAGGAGGGATCAACTCCTTGTGAAGGATGCAAGGCACACACCACATTCACCATGAAAATCCTGTAAAACATGTAACTAGGATGCACCCATACGCCCCACATGATAACATGAATATAAGGCTAAAATTGTAAAGGGACGCCACGAGCAGTCACTCCGCCGTGGGGAAGTCATAACACTGGTGCCTCCAGTGTTATGGTTATGGTACCTCCATAACTAGGTGACACTGGTCATGCATGTATATGGCTTAGACATTAAAACTAAACATAAGTAATCAAAACATATAAAACATATAATTGGGGAAAACACTTGGCTATAAAGGGGGAATCCTAATAAGGAAAGAACGTCCATACTGAAGGACAGAAAATCCGTACCTTATGTCCAGTGAACGAGGAAAGATGAAAGGATGCAAAGTCCTACTCCGACCTCACTAATGCTACATAAATAAGGAGTATATTACTGGTTCTTGTATGTTGTTAGCTTGTTTTATATGTTCTTGTCTTATTTTACAGTTTTAAATGATATATTGTATTATTCTTGTATTTTATGTATTTTTATTATGTATTATCTTGTATTCTTGTATTAGTATACCTGTTGTGTAATAATAAGTAACTTTCTAAAAATAGCAGGTTTTCAAAAATAGTAAGTTTCCAAAAATAGAAAGTTTCCAAAAATAGATTAGTTTCTAAAAATAGAAAGTTTCCAACAATAGATCAGTTTCCATAATTAGAAATAAACTGAATTAATAAGCTAATAATATAAGCTAGTGTTTACTGGTTAAAAGTCATAAGTCATGTAATTAATAGTATAGTTTATTAATTGAATACTATAGGTTATAACTGATTATTAATTAATAATGATAGTTCATGTTTTATTAATTAATAATATATCATTGTTAATTAATAAACTACAGGATATACAAATTTAATTAAGTCATGGTTTAGTTAACTTAAGTCTAATAAAATACTTAGGTTAACATGTATTATTAATTTTAATTAATAAACATAAGTCTTGAATTATTAATTAATTATATGTCCATGTTTTAATAATTAATTAATAACTATAGTCTAAAACAAATGACAAAATACTTAGGTTAAAACATATATTATTTATAGAAATAATATAACCTAAGTCCATGTTTAAATTAAATTAATTATTATAGCATGTTAATTAATTTAATTATCCTTGTAAAAAAAATAACTTGCAAATAATTCCGAGCCCGAATCCCGAGACAAAACCAAACACCCGACACCAACCACCACCCATAGCCGCGGCTGCGGTGGCGGCTGGTCGATGCGCTGCCACGACGGCGGCTGCTGCCGCTGCTACCCAATGTTCGAACAAAGTTGTCACTGGCACTAGGCCGGTGGTTCCCCCTGCCGCGCTCGCGTTCCCCCTACAACCAAACAACCACCAGCTTGAGCTGGTGGTGCCTGTTGTTGGACCGAAACCCACACCGAGCCCCTTAGGGGGTCTCGGTTGTGGCGAACAAAGGACACCGAGAGTCGTAAGACTCTCGGTTGGCTGCCGAACCAAACCACAACCAAAATAACCTTTTTCCATGTTTTATTTTAATTCCTAACATGTTTTATTTACTTGTTTTTAAAGATCTAACATGTGTTCATAAATAAATAAAAATAAAAATGATGAAGGTTTGATGATATACCCGAATACTTGATTGCGAATAACACGAACACGAACACAATCACCAACTAATCAAAGATAAAAAAAAAACAAACCGAATGCCTCTTGTTCTTGTGTGGGTGCCGCAGCCTAGGAGTCACCAAGGAGAGCTAGGGTTTTAATTTTTCTTGTAAAAATATGTAAATGGTTTTCCTGTGTTTTCTTATTACCATTTAGTTAAAAATCAAAATGGGCTTGGCCCCATCTTTCCCCTTGTCCGCGGCTACCACAAGGCCCAAAGGCAAACCGTGCCTTTTTCATGTTTAAGTAATTTACGTGTTCGTTCGTTTTAATTATTCTTTCTAGTTCGTGCTTAATGTTCTTGTTATATATACTTCGTATATATATCGTGTTCTAATAGTCGTGTTATAATTTTTATACGTAATAATTATCATGTTTACAAATGTTCGTGATCATATGTTCGTGATATAATTATTATACTTAATAATTATCGTGTGCTATTACGTACTTAATAATTATCGTGCATTAATACGTACGTAGTTTCTGAATTTAATGTTCGTGACACGTGTACATGACATAAATGAAAAGTTTTAATTGGTTCGTAAGTTCACGTAGTGTACTGTTCATGGTATTTATATGCGGGTTTTACAACTCTTCCCCCTAAAAAGAATAATTCGTCCCCGAATTATAGATAACGTAAACTGAAAGAGGAACGTACCCGAATCAAAACTTGAAATGAGGGTAAGAAGTCCGGATAGACTCCTTTTTCTCCCAAGTGGCTTCCCGCTCGGTATGGTCCCTCCAATGGATGTTGACGAATGGAATCGTCTTCTTTCTCATGACTCGTTCCTGACGATCAAGAACTCGTTCGTGTTCCTCAATGAAGGTAAGATCTTCACGAATCTGTTCAAGTGGATACTAAACAATGTGAAGGGGATGATAATTGAACCCTTTGAGTAAGGACACATGAAAGACATTATGAACGTGAGAAAGCTGCGGAGGTAACACTAAACGATACGATACTTCACCGACTCGCTCGATGAAATCAAACGGTCCGATGAATCGAGGACTGAGTTTTCCTTTGATTCCAAAACATCTAACAGCACGTGCCGGTGATACCTTAAGAAAAATATGATCTCCCACGTGGAAATGCAAATCCCTATGATGCTTGTCAGCATAACTCTTTTGACGTGCACGGGCTTCTTGCAGTTTCACCTTAGCTACAACTACTCTCTCATTTGTCATCTCTATCATCTCCGGTCCTTCAAGTGTTCGCTCACCAACCTGATCCCAACAGATTGGGGCGCGACACTTCCTGCCATACAACATCTCAAACGGTGCACACTTGATGCTGGTGTGCCAACTGTTGTTGTATGCAAATTCTACCAAGCAGATGTAGTCGTCCCAACTTCCTGTCCATTCTAAAGCACACGCTCGAAGCATGTCTTCTAATGTCTGAATGGTTCGCTCCGACTGTCCGTCTGTTTGAGGATGAAAAGTCGTGCTTAGCTTAAGTCTGGTGCCCTAAGCTTTCTGCAGACTTCTCCAAAATTGCGAAGTAAACCTAGGATCTCTGTCCGAGACGATGCTGGATGGAGCACCATGAAGTCTCATGATCTCCTTCTGATATAAGTCAGCGAGTTTGCTAACCGCATCATCCTTGCGGATCGGTAAGAAATGAGCTGACTTGGTAAGTTGGTCAACGATAACCCAAATGGCATCATTCTTCCTCTTGGCCTGCGGAAGTCCGGTGACAAAATCCATGGTGATCTTGTCCCACTTCCATTCTGGGATGTCTAATGGTTGTAGTAGACCACTAGATCCTTGATGCTCGATCTTAACCTGCTGGCAGGTAAGACATTTGGAGACATAGGTAGCAACATCCTGTTTCATACTACTCTACCAGAAATACTGTTTGATGTCATGGCACATCTTGGTGGAACCAGGATGAATGGAGAATGGGGAGATATGAGCTTCAACCAATAACATTTCCCTGAGAGTAAGATCATCAGGAACACAAAGTCTAGTGCCCTGCCATAAGATACCGTCGTCATATAACCGAAACTCCGCCTGCTGCTCTAGGTTCTGAATAATTGCCCAGATTTCACCATCATCCTTATGAGCTTCCTTGATCCTAGAGAGTAATTCAGGCTCCACTATAAGATTAGCCCAGTAGCCATGTTGTCCACGTACCGTGATCTCAATATCCAGTCGCTCCCAGTCTCGTATAATCTCTTCCTCTATCTTAATGTCGTTGATCATACCCGACTTCCTACTAAGAGCATCTGCAACTACATTTGCCTTGACGGGATGATATTGCAGATTAATGTCATAATCCTTCAACAGCTCTAACCACCTTCTGTGTCTCTTGTTCAGTTCACACTGAGTGAAGATATATTTCAGGCTCTTGTGATCTGTGAAGATATAATATGATTCGCCATACAAGTAGTGCCTCCATATCTTCCGTGCAAACACGACTGCTGCAAGTTCCAAGTCATGCGTAAGATAGTTCTCCTCATAAGGCTTAAGCTGTCGGATCAAAACCCGCGTTATTGGTGAATCCAACTTAACAATCGTTAGTCGCACACATTTTAAGGCTAACAATCTTCCCCCAATGTGGAGACATACGGAATTACTTACAATGTTCCTAACAAATGCAAATACAACAAAAATATGACAGTATTAAGTTTGCTTCCAATGCTGAGGATGACATCGTTGTCTTCAAGTCTTCTAGAAAAACTTATACCACAGTTTGAATCTTCTTTGTCTTTGCTTGTTGAGGAACCATTGTATCATGTATGAACTGGATTAACTTCCCCCCAATTCATACCACATGTCATGAAAAGCTTTCTTCATAGACTTCTTTTTGACAAAGCTTCTGAATCAGCTTCCCCCCAAACCAATATCCCTGTCTTGAGCAGAATCTGTAGCTTGAGCAATCTTCTTTCTTTGAAATTTAAAGTGCACAGCGGAATTTTGTAGAAGAAGAAGTAAACCACACCAAGTAACTTCTACCTTGACATTTTTTGTCTTCATGATAATGTGTTTGGGGGAACATGTAAGAAATCAGCAACAAATCTTCTCACGCTTGTAGAATGCTTCCCCCTGGATGTTGAACTAAGTACTCCAGAGTGGGAACTAAGTCTCCAAAGTACACGTTCTTCCCCCATGATGGTGACGAACTCTCGAAAGCATCATCTGACGTGTACGGTCAAAATCGCGAGATGTTCTTGTCGAAAGTATGATGGTGACGAACACTCAGAAGCATCATCTGACGTGTACGCTCAGAATCGCGAGATGTTCTTATCAGGAGTAAGATGTTTAAGAACTCTCGGAAGCATCATCTGACGTGTACGCTCAGAATCGTGAGATGTTCTTATCAAGAGTAAGGTGGTTAAGAACACTCGGGAGCATCATCTGACAAGTACAATCAGAATCGTGAGATGTTTGTGTCTGAAGCAGAAATCTTTGTTGACATTTTGTAGCTCAAGTTGCTCATGAGAATTGTTTGCTAATCACATCTCTACTCTTGTACTCTCTGGCTAAACTTACCGACCTCGTATTCTTTCGGCTATCTGTAGTGACCACTGTTGAAGTAAACCTGATATTCCAAACTTGAAACAGAAGTACAATCTCCCAAATTTGTTACTTACGCTTAGCACTATTGTTGATTGACGAATGGTGCAGAGAAACGTCTCGTAGTACCTTATACATAAAAGAAGAGAGAAGTATAAGATGTAAAACACCTCTTGAAGTATCCACAACTACAGGTGAGTGTGACACTGAGCACTACAACGTAACTCCTTAAGTGATAGTTGTCCATGTCATCGACCATCCACCCCTTGACATTGGAAACTAGATAAATCAAGTCTCAATTATAAATGCTGAAGCGAATCATCAATCGATGGAGGGGGTGAAAAGGCTCGATGATGAATTGAGTAGACGCCTTCGTGATATTCCACTTCACCTTCAAATAGTAAATACCAAATCCACTTCTTAATCACTTGACATTACTTTGCCCGAATACTAACCGTTTTGACAATTTTAGTGAATCTTAAAGGATCGTTTTGGTGTTTGTTTGTTTTTGTCTTCGTGTTTGTTGTGTGTGTTGAGAATGAGTGAGTGTCGTTAACTAGGGGAAACAACGATGACTAGAGAATGAGAAGTCGTCAACGTCGTCTAGCTAATTTGATTTTTAAAGCCCAAATCAATCATATACCCAACTGATGCGCGGATCGACCTCCGCGGTGATGCGGCCGAAATTTTTCGACATATTAGGGTTTTAAAACGAGGGTTTTCTTTAATCGGAATAACCCGTAATCACCATATCCCGATAATACGCACATTTTTCATAAATCGACCTAATACCACTACAACCCAATTCCATCATAGCAAAATACTCTAGAGGCTGGCCGAACAGAAATGATAAAAGAATGGACTACGAGCTGGCCCATCGTACAAGACCAACTGCTATACCAAAAATATGGCCCAATAGCTTGTGTATGAGAATCAGTCGGTCCAATGAATGAGATCAGGCGGCCCACTTAACTCTTTAATAAACCAACCCTAAAGATTAGGGATATATATATGCACTTACCCTTAATTTGTCTCATACATTAAACCTAATCCACATAACACGTTACATCCGCCCCATTTTCTCTCCATTATCCCCATCTTATAAAACTCCGTCCCCATCACATATCAAACTAACCTCGATAAAAAAATCAATCTCATCTTTAACCCAATCAAACGAATCACATCCCACAATAATAGTGTTAACTTGACATTTCCATTAACAGTGTTATTCGAATCAAAATCGAATAACCACTACCATGTTATGATATAACTTTGTACGAATACCTTAAAGATAAAGGTATTGAAAGGTCTCCATCTTGGGGGTCTCGGGTAGGATTATTGTTTTTAATTGCATGTGATTGATTAAACGAATCAAAGAGGGATTTTAACATAATTGTTATTAATTTCTCTTTAAATTCGTATATCGAAAGAGGGTTTTTACTCTCGATAAGGGTCAGTGAGGAAATATGGTCAAAAACACAAGATCTTCGAAGATCTTCAATTGTTTAGACTGAATCTGAGATCAATATATATATATATATATATATATATATATATATATATATATATATATATATATATATATATATATATATATATATATATACATACATATATATATATATATATATATATATATATATATATATATATATATATATATATACATACATATATATATATATATACATATATATATATATATATATACATATATATATATATATATATATATATATATATATATATATATATATATATATATATATATATATATATATATATATATATATATATATATATATATATATATATATATATATTGTTTAGATTATGAGACTAGCCGTGATGGATTTTAGGTGTCGACGGGATCAGAATATAGATATGATTCGGTTTTAATGGAGTTCTAACCTTTGACTCACTTGAGTTAACCCGGTCAACTCGGTCAATACCGAGTTGACCCGGTGTGATGTTTGTGATGAATATGAGTCATCGGAATGTTTACCATCTGTCACAATGTTTAAATCACTTTCCATCGCAATATTCAGAAGGTTTCCATCGTAATATTGTTCAAACACCCATCGCAATGTATCTGAGACTGTCCATCGCAATGAGTCAGCCCATCGGAATGTTTTGCACATCCATCGAAATAGTTTAAAAATATTTTCAGCAGCATGTAGCCTTAAATACCATTTCGATAGGTTAAACCACCCATCGCAATGAGGCCCATCGGAATGAGTCCCATCGCAATAGGTACAGTCGAACCCATCAGAATGTTTCAAAAACCCCATCGGAATGTAGCTGTGATTTCCCATCTGAATATGCATCGGAATAGGCCATCGAAATCTCCCATCGCAATGTGGGTCGCATAGTCAAAACCCCATTGCGATGGATTTTGTTGCGCCACAAAAGTACAATATTGTTGACCTATACCCGAAATAAATGGATCTTGTTCATTGTTTTATGGGACAAAAGAAAACGATGAGCACAAATTGCTCAAAAGCAGTTAAAAAACTATTAAAACAATGAATACGTGGACTCATGGAACAATAATGTAGCCGAACATGATCACCATAGCCAAGCAAGTACCATAAATATTAATAAAAAACGAAGACTGTTAGAATAAGAAAAGAACAGATATCGAGGTGATTCTTAGATGATGGAACGGACAAAAGACGCAAAAGATTAGATAGATGTATAGAATGATAAGGAATTCAAACCGTGAACGAATCAAACACAAACACGAACATAACCACGAATCAAAACACGAAACACCCCCGGTTAGCTCTGATACCAATTGTTAAGTTGGATTCACCAATAGCGCGGGTTTTGATCCGGAGGTCAGGGAGGATAGAAGTGGTGTTTAGCCATTTTAGAGAGAGAAACAAGTAAGAATAAAAGTGTGTGTTTTATTCTAGTGAGAGAAAGTGAAAACAAGAAATGGTAAGCCTCACCCCTCTATGAAAGTATGGAGGGGTTTATATAGCACGGGACTTGGACTTTACATATGACAATATTAGTCCCTGCAAGTCCCGGCTATGAAACTAATGTAATTCCGTTAGTCGCACACATTTTAAGGCTAACAGTAAGCAATCACTTTCCCATGTTGCATAAGAACACAGCCAAGGCCCTTCCCTGAAGCATCACTATAGATCTGAAATCCACTTGTACTAGATGGGAGAGTAAGAATAGGTGCAGATACCAGCATCTGCTTTAGGTCTTCGAAGCCCTTATCTCTTTCTTCAGTACAGACGAATTTCTCCCCTTTCTGCATCAGTTTGGTAAATGGCAATGCTAATCGGGAAAAGTTCTTTACGAACCTACGGTAGTAACCAGTTAAGCGTAGAAAGCTGCAAACTTCAGTTGCTGATGTCGGTCTTGGCCACTTGGTAATAGCCTCAACCTTCGCAAGATCCATGGTTATTTCCTCTGCGGATACTATGTGGCCTAGAAACGCCACTTTACTTAACCATAATTCGCATCTGGAGAACTTGGCATACAGCTGCTTCTGGCGAAGTATCTGTAACACTGTACGAAGATGGTCTTCGTGTTCTTCCTTTGATTTAGAGAAAATCAGAATATCGTTAATGAAGACAATGATGAACTTGTCCAGAAACTCATGGAAGATACGGTTCATCAAGTCTATGAAAACTGCTGGAGCATTGGTAAGGCCAAATGGCATGACTACGCATTCGTAGTGTCCATATCGTGTACGGAAAGCAGTCTTGGCGATATCCTGCTCTTTCACCCGAAGCTGATGATAGCCAAACCTCAGATCGATCTTGGAAATGGTCAAACAGATCATCAATGCGTGGCAAAGGATATCGAATTCTGATGGTGATCTTATTAAGCTCACGATAATCAATGTAGAGACGCATACTACCGTCCTTCTTCTTTACGAATAAAACCGGTGCACCCCATGGAGATGCACTACGGCGGATGAAACCTCGTTCCAAAAGTTCATGTAGTTGTTCCTTTAACTCCTTAAGCTCGATGGGAGCCATGCGAAAGGAGCCTTGGAAATCGGCTCAACTCATGGGATGAGCTCAATATTAAACTCTACCTCACGAGCATGTGGTATGCCTGAAATTTCTTTAGGAAACACGTCGGGAAATTCTGACACGATAGGCTGATTCTGGATGGATGGAGATTCAGTCTCCACATCATGAAAAGTAGCTAAGTAGCCCTCGCAACCATGTGACAATAATGCATGTGCTTGTAAGGTTGAAATTATTTGTACAGACCTCCCTGGTATAAAACCGTTGTGGTACTCTGATGCATTTACATCACCAAAAATGACCCGATATGAGTGGCAATCTATGGTGTCTTGGTGTTTGGATAGCCAGTCCATGCCTAATATCATGTCAAAATCGTACATGTCCATTGGAAGTGCGTCAACTGGACGAATGTTGTCGTCAAACTCAAGGGGAAGACTCTTGTATCCATGTGTGATGCGTATAGAGTCTCTTAAGGGCGTGGAAATATTTAAGACATTTTCTAGTGGCATAGGGGATATCCTAACACGTTTTACATAAACAATTTAGATGACCGAATGAGTAGCACCCGTGTCAAATAATATGCATGCAGCTTGACCATACATATACAAGATTTCAGTGATGGTACTTGTTGACTTGTTGGCCTGGTCACGCGAGGTCGTGTACACCTGTCCGGTAGTCGGAGGTGGCTTGGAGTCGGCATGTCTAGAAGTACCCTCAATCTCACCCTTACGGTAGTCCTTCATGTGATGGCCTGGCTGACCACACTTGAAGCAAGCATCACTATCACAGCGACACGGTCCTGGGTGTCTACGGTTGCACGTAGTGCAAAGAGGGTGAGTATACCCTCCAACAGGTGCCCTAGCTGGCTGGGAGCCTGTTTCAGAAAAGTATACGTGAGGCATGATTAATGGGTACAAACAGGACAATGCAGAAAATTGTAAGACGTAATACCAGATGTAGTTGCACGGTTGGGCTGTGAACCTCTACGGTCCTGCTCCCGTCCGCTGCCATTATTCCTGGTAGTAGATGCTGAAGTGTCAGAATTATGAATCATAAAACACATAACATATGAAATAAGTAAGTTTATAGACCTGCTGCTGTTGGAGTTGTTGGTGTTGTTACGGTAATTGTCATTACCGCCACGCCTATCCGAAGCAGAATGATCCTAAGTCTGACCGTTACCCTTATGTTGATTCTGCTGCTGAGTGGCCGGTTGGGACCGGTCCCCAGTCTTCTGCCTGAAAGATGTAATTGTAAAGAGAAAGATAAACATTTGGATAGTATTGAATAAAATGAAATGATCACCGCTGACGACGAAATATACCTCTTGTCGGGTCTTCTGCCTCTCCAAACTCATCCTTCTCTTGCAGCATCTCCAACTTACGGGCTACATCTACTACTTGTGCCACAGTATTGAAAGTAGCACACACCAAGTTATTGGCGACAGATGTGCGAAGAGCCCAGCGAAAGTGATACGCTTGCTCCTCTGTAGTCCTGGTTGCTGTGACAAGGAATCCAGCCAGTCGAAGAAACCTTTGCATGAACTCATTGCTATTTTCCCCATCTCTCTGCCTAATACCATGATATTCCCTCTTCAGCTTATCCTGCTCAGCTTTCGGGAAGAACTGCCCCATAACCAACTCCTTAAACTCTTCCCAAGTCAAGCCAGTCACCCAGTCGTCGCCTCCATTCAACAACTTAAGTTCCTTTCACCATGCAAGCACGTTCCTTTCAAACTTGTAACAAGCTAACCTTGCCTTAAAGACAAGGGCACATCCCATTGCGTCAAAAATCTTCTCAATGTGAGCTATCTAGCTCTCAGCCTCGGCGGGGCTGTCAGTTTGCTCGAAATATTTCAGACGCTGCTTATTGAATCGCTCCAGCCATGTGATCAGGGTAGCTAGAGGTGTAGGAGGAGGATTATGATGCTGGTGCTGGTTCTGATTGTTGGCAGCTTGTACCTCAGCTCGAATCTCATTCCTTAGTTGAGGAAGCATAGCCTGCATAGCATCTTGAACTGCTGCATTCAGTTGCTCTTGTTCACGTGTGAGAACCATTTGATAATATAAAACACAATGCAATGATTAAGCTGTTTAAAACATAATATATATACATGAAAAAAAAGTTATGGATGAAAACAGTGTATGAATGCATGACAACGAAGATGACATGGGTTTGGGCGAACACCTATGGCTCGGTTCACCTAAACAAAATGACATGACGAGGATGAACGCCCATGGGTCGGTTCATCAAAACAAAATGATTCGATTAAAAGCACATGCGACTAAATATGGCCAGTCCTGTACCAACCATTACTTAGTCATAATTTCTGCAACAATGATACATGAAACAAATGCATGAAACAAACTGTCAGTTCTAAGAAGACCATGGTGATTACCCACTAATCACATGTCATGTTTTAGAGCCTACAGGTCGAAGCCTTGGCTTAGATACCATAATTGTAACACCCCATTTTGATAAATGAAACGTCACAGGATAATTATGGCATGTCATCAAAGCATGCAAGGTAAATATCCAAAAACATTAAATGACCATGAATGTAAATACCGGAAACAAACATCGGTAGTCCAAGTAAAAGCTCACACACATGAATATAAGTATTGAAATAGAAAAGGACTAAACAATGTCCAAAGAAATAAAGTAACGTAATGTATGGAAATGCATAAAGTAATAAAGGCTAGATAGCTTCCATCCGTATGCACATACTCTCAAAGTCTACGAGCGTCCTTGAGTACCTTCCGTTTGGGAACATGAAAGGAAAACGGATGAGCATAAGTCCTAGTGAACGGATATACAAGTATAGCATGAAATGACATAAGCATAAAAGACTAATAGCAGCGGAAAAGTATAAGTCCTAGATAACCTGGAACATGTTCATAAAACTAGTTTTATAGTTTGAAAAGACTTTTTTTATATGAAAACTGTATTAATTAGCCAATAGCCCATATAGGTCATGAGGTTTCACCGTGCATGAATAATTGGAGGGGAGACCTCGTCATGCAATTAGAGGGGTTGCCTCTAATCAAATTAGTTTGGGTAGGAGGGATCAACTCCTTGTGAAGGATGCAAGGCACACACCACATTCACCATGAAAATCCTGTAAAACATGTAACTAGGATGCACCCATATGCCCCACATGATAATATGAATATAAGGCCCAAATTATAAAGGGACGCCACGAGCAATCACTCCGCCGTGGGGAAGTCATAACACTGGTGCCTCCAGTGTTATGGTTATGGTACCTCTATAACTAGGTGACACTGTCATGCATGTATATGGCGTAGGCATTTAAAACTAAACATAAGTAATCAAAACATATAAAACATATACTTGGGGAAAACAGTTGGCAGCAAACGGGGAATCCTAATAACGAAAGAATGTCCATACTGAAGGACGAAAAATCCGTAGCTTATGTCCAGTAAACGAGGAAAGATCAAAGGATGTAAAGTCCTACTCCGACTTCACTAATGCTACATAAATAAGGGACATGTATGAGTTGTCTGATATCTGAGTATATTATTGGTTCTCGTATGTTCTTAGCTTGTTTTATATGTTCTTATATTATTTTACTATTTTAAATGATATATTGTATTATTCATGTATTTCATGTATTCTAATATCTGAGTATATTATTAGAAACACGTAATAACAATGGCGGCCGATCTGATCTAATTTTCCAATCTTATTCACTAATTCTTTTGTAATCCATCTGTGGACTATCCCTGCAGTCTTGGGATTGATCTTCAATCTCCTAAGAGCGAGCGATCTTACACGAGGTGTGGTTCTTGAGTTCTTTAGTGATTAGATTCATCCTTTTGATGAGATGCGTATGGTTTTATCTTCTGCTTAACATTAGATTTATGAGTTGCGTGTGGCTCCTATTTGCTGTTTTCTTATGTGAGGATGTTAGGCCTTCGTTTTCAACGATCCCTAATTAATTCCGTGATCATAAGGATTGTCGGGATTCGAGTTACGGTAACCGTAGTCTTTTATTAAGCGTTTTGATTTTTCTTTCGTATCTTGTTTCATTTTTTTCATTAGGTTATTCGGCCCGCCCTAGATCCCCCTTTGTGTAGTGATATCCCTTCAATCCAAATGTCTAAAGAGGATTTTGTTAATCAGATCTCTAAATCTGTATTTGTTACCAATATTCCTGATTCATTCATTTCTAAAGACCTTTGGAAGCTCTGTGAGACGTATGGCCATGTCGTAGATGTTTTTATTCCTTATCGGAGATCGAAAGAGGGCAAAAGATTCGCTTTTGTTCGTTTTATTAAGGTTATTAATCTTGATCGGTTGATTGGAAATCTGTGTACTATATGGGTTGGTCGTTATCACCTCCGAGCAAATGTTGTTCGTTATGAAAGACCTAAGAAGTTTAACCCCCCTGTGAGAACATCAATCCCTCCGGCAAATGTTAAGGCTGGGTCGTATGCTCATGTTCTGAGAGAGCACCACACCCCTATCAACAAGGTTAATATTGGTACCTCTGATACTGCTATTTTCCTTGATGACTCGTGCTTGGTAGATCGTGACTTATCTCATCATGTTTTGGGTAAAGTTAAAGATGTTAATTCAATTACCAATTTAATTCCTATTCTTGCTAAGGAAGGGTTCGTATCAGTAAATCTGACGTATATTGGAGGTTTATGGGTCATATTTGAACCGAATTAAAAGGAAGCTAAACTCAAGTTTCTTGATCACAAAGGATTTAATTCTTGGTTTAGTAATATCCATTCTGCAACAAATGATTTCACCTCAGAAGAAAGGGCTCTATGGGTTGACTTTGAAGGGATTCCTATGCATCTTTGGTCTCGTAACACGTTTTTGAAACTAGGATCCAAGTGGGGAAAAGTTCTTGAATTTGATGAAAGTTCAGATTCTACATTTGCACGTAACGTCTTTGTGTCCTCACTAAAGTACCATATAATATTTTAGATAGTTTCAAAGTTATTTTTAAAGGTAAGATTCTAGTGGTTCGAGCTAAGGAATTATTCACATGGACGCCTGATTTTCAACCTCTAATTCGTGATGCCAGTGAGTCAGATGATGAATCTTTTAATGACATCTTAGAAAATCAGCAGGATAATCATGATGTGGGATATAACGAAAGTATTAGAGATGAGGTATTGGAAACTGTTTTTGGTGATAAATCAGTGTCACCAGAAGAAAGTGTTCAGAATGGAACCTTCAAAGCTGAGGAACAATTTTCCTCGGATCCTTTCGAGATTTATGATGTATTGAACAAAAACCCAATTCCAAAGGGAGTGTGCTAAGTCAGATTCATCGATACCACACCCACCTGGTTATACATCACCAGTAGAATAGTAGGAGAATGATAATGTTTCTATATAGCAGGAGTGCAATAATGTTGCTAGTAGTAATAAAGAGAAGTGTATTGAACCTGAAGTAGAAACAGAACCTAATAGTGAAGTCCAGCCAAAGGTGATGAACTTTTCGCATGATAGCCATTTTAAGGTTTCTTCTACTGGCATTTCGTCTTTTAATATTTAGAATGATAAATTGAAAGGGGCTCCATTTTAGAGGTCCTTGATGGTATGATAAAGGTTGGACAAGCAATGGGTTATGATATGGTAGGGTGTTCTAAGGATATTGAGCGTATCATTGCTACTCAAGGAGACAAAGATGGTTTTAGATGAAATTCTATCCCTAAACATACAAGGTCTTGGTCATAAGGCTAAGAAGGAGTGGGTCAAGGAGTTAGTGGTTTCTCATAAAGTTAATTTCTTAGCTTTGTAGGAGACTAAGGCGGATAAAATTACTCACATGGATGTTAAGTTCTTGTGGGAGAACTCTAATTATCAATTTGTATGTAGTGATTCCAGAGGTAACTCTGGAGGAATTTTATGTGTATGGGAAGATTCTATCTTCAAAAAAGAAGTAGTATCGGTGGCTGATAATTTTATTGCTCTATATGCGACTTGGCTTCCCAATAATACAAAGGTGCTGATTGTTGTGATTTATGCCCTTCAATCTCCTGTTCTCAGAAGATTATTATGGGAATATGTATCCAGTTTAGTTACTCGATGGCAAGGTGAGTCAATTGTGTTAGGCGATTTCAATGAAGTTCGGTCCGAAGAAGAGAGGTTTGGTTCAGTCTTTAATCGTTCTTCGGCTAGAGATTTTAATAACTTTATCTCTGAGACTGGTTTAGTAGATATTAAATTGGAGGGTTACTCTTATACTTGGTCGCATCCCTCGACCTCTAAAATGAGTAAGTTGGACAGATTTTTTGTGTCAGAAGGTATTATGTCTAATTTTTCTGCTATTACAGGTATTTATCTTGATCGTCACCTTTCTGATCATAGACCCACATCCTTAAGGAAGTATTCTCAGACTTCAGGCCTATCCCGTTTCGTGTATATCATTCGTGGTTTTCACGGGAATGTTTTGATTCTATGGTGACTCAAGTATGGGGTTCATTGTCTCTTCCTGATACCAATCGCCTAGTTCGGTTCAAGAAAAAATTGCAGCTTCTTAAAGGTAGCATATGAATGTGGATTAAGGATCAAAACTCTGCTAAGGTTAGGGTTAAGAGAGGTATTTTGGTGGAGTTACAGATAATCGATGTGACTTTGGATAATGGGTGCAGTTCTGATGATATTCTTCTGAAGCGTATGGATCTGCAACGTAAGCTTTTTGATATCAAACAAATGGAAGCTGTTGACTTTATCCAAAAAGCAAAAATTAAATGGGCGATTGAAGGAGATGAGAACTCTAAATTTTTTCATGGGTTGATCAATAAGAAGCGTTCGCAATTATCTATTCGAGGTGTTTTCGTGAATGGAGATTGGATCACTGATCCTATGGCTGTTAAAGACACTTTCAGGGACCATTTTGCATCTAGGTTCAAGAGGCCAGTAGGTGCACGTATCAAAATTAACACTCAATTTCCTAATGTCTTGTCTCTAGATCAGGTTAATGAATTGGAAAGGGCTGTTTCAAGGGAGGAAATTCGTGAAGCGGTTTGGGGGTGTGGTGTTAATAAATCTCTAGGTCCGGATGGATTCACTTTTGAATTCTTTAGAAGATACTGGAACATCATAGGAGTAGATTTTTGCGAGGCAGTGGAAGATTTTTTTGATCAAGGCTTGTTTCCAAAAGGAAATAATGCGTCGTTCATTACATTGATTCCTAAAATTCCGGAGGCCAAATCGTCACAGATTTTAGGCCCATTAGCCTTATCGGGAGCGTGTATAAAGATGTTACAAAGATCCTTGCAAATCGATTATCTACTGTTATTGACGGCCTCGTTTCTAAATCTCAATCTGCTTTTGTTGCTAATAGGAATATCCTAGATGGGCCTTTCATTATCAATGAAACTTTAGATTGGTGTAAATGAAAGAATAAACAATCTCTCATTTTCAAGGCGGATTTTGCAAAGGCATATGACTCGGTTCGATGTGATTTTCTCTTAGATGTTCTACAAGCTTTCGGATTTGGCCCTAAATGGTGTAAATGGATTCGTGGGATATTTTCGTCTTCTATGGCCTCAGTTCTTATCAATGGAAGCCCTTCTACTGAATTCCCGTTTTATTGTGGGTTGAAACAAGGAGACCCACTGGCACCCTTTCTTTTTATTCTAGTCATGGAGTCCCTTCATATTGCGTTTTCTAAAGCAGTGAATGAAGGTTTTTTTCAAGGTCTTCATATTCATGGTTCGATTACTATATCTCATCTTTTTTATGCCGATGATGCCATTTTTATTGGAGAATGGTCAGAAGAGAATCCGGTTAATTTGGTGAGAATTCAAAATTGTTTCTATCTTGCTTCCGGTTTGAAGATCAATTTAAGCAAGAGTAACGTTTTAGGGGTTGGTGTTCCGCTTGAGATTGTTAGACGTGGTGTTTCCTTTATTGGTTGTGACGTGATGAGGACTCATTTTAAGTATCTCGGGGTGATGGTTGGAGGTCTGATGAATCATATATCTGCTTGGGATAACGTTATTCAGAAAGTTCGTTCGAGATTATCTAAATGGAAGAGCAAAACTCTATCGGTAGGAGGTCTTTTAACCCTTATCAAATCTTTTTTAGGGGCTGCCCCTTTATATTATATGTCGATTTATAAAGCTCCTACAGGGGTTCTGAAATTGTTAGAAGCAATTAGGAGTAATTTTTTTAATGGTATCGACCCGTTGGAGAAGAAGGTAACTTGGATTTCTTGGGATCAAGTTTTGGCGTCTAAGAATAAAGGCGGTTTAGGTGTTTCCAGTTTACATGCCTTAGATCGTGCTTTACTTCTTAAGTGGGTATGGCGTTTGGTTTCTGATGATGGTTCTCTTTGGTCATCTGTTATTAAAGCGATTCATGACGACTCATTTGAATCTCATTCTTCGAAGCACTCTTCTCCGTAGTGTAAGATCCTTAGAGAAATTCGAGTGTTAAATAATAAAGGGTTTTATTTCTTATCTCATCTTAAGAAAAGGGTAGGTAATGGTCTTGACACAAGATTCTGGTTCGAAAAATGGATTATGGATACTCCCCTTAGAGATAAATTCCCTCGTATGTTCGCGCTTGAAGTTAATAAAAATATTTCTGTTGCTGACAAGTGGAAGGATTCAGATTTTAAATATTCTTTTCGGGTGGATATTCGTGATGGGGTTGAGTTGGAGCAGTGGCAAGATATGATTTCCGTTCTAGATACTGTGTCTCTTTCTAATTCCAATGATCGATGGTATTGTGATCTCAACGGGGAAGGTACGTTTTGTGTTAAAGATGCTCGTAAAATTATTGATGATTTGTATCTTCCTGCGTTGCCTACTGTGACTAAATGTGTTAAGTATATTCCCATTAAGATTAATGTCTTTGCATGGCGTGCTCGTTTGGATCAGATCCCCACTAGATGCAATCTGATTCACCGAGGTGTTATATTGGACTCGTCCTCTTGCCCAATCTGTGGCTTGTATCCAGAAGATGTTCAGCATATTGTTTTCCAATGTGAGCTAGCTAAATCAGTCTTTCGTAAAGTTTGCTGGTGGTGGGATATTGAGTGGAGTGGCGTTCTCTCTTTTGAGGATTGGGATTTGTGGTTTTTGCAGATCCGCCTTTCTTCTAATATTAAGTTGTTGCTGGAAGGTGTTTGTTATGTTTTTTGGTGGTTAATTTGGAACTTCAGAAATCTTTCTATTTTCAGTAGCTCTCCTCCTAGACGAGATTCGATTTTTGACGAAGTTCGTTCGAGGTCTTTCTTATGGAGTAATAGTAGATGTTCTAGTTCGTTAGATTGGGATGTTTGGATGAAAAATCCTTATTTGATTTCTTTGTAATTTGTTTTTTGATCTAGCATCTTACTAGTTTTCTAATAAAATTTGTGGTTCAAAAAAAAAATAAGCTAATAATATAAGCTAGTGTTTACTGGTTAAAAGTCACAAGTTATGTAATTAATAGTATAGTTTATTAGTTAAATACTATAAGTTATAACTGATTATTAATTAATAATGATAGTTCATGTTTAATTAATTAATAACATATCATGGTTAATTAATAAACATAGGTTATACAAATTTAATTAAGTCATGGTTTAATTAAATTAAGTCTAATAAAATACTTAGGTTAACATGTATTATTAATTTTAATTAATAAACCTAAGTCATGAATTATTAATTAATTATAATTCCATGTTTTAATATTTAATTAATAACTATAGTCTAAAATAAATGACAAAATACTTAGGTTAAAACATGTATTATTTATAAAAATAATACAACCTAAGTCCATGTTTAAATTAAATTAATTATTATAGCATGTTTATTAATTTTATTATCCTTGTAAAAAATATAACTTGCAAATAATCCCGAGCCCGAATCCCGAGACAAAACCAAAAACCCGACACCAACCACCACCCACAGTCGCGGCTGCGGTGGCGGTTGGTGGTTGCGCTGCCATGTCGGTGGCTGCTGCCGCTGCTGTGCCCACTGTTCGAACAAAGTTCCCACCGGCACTAGGCCGGTGGTTCCCCCTGATGCGCTCGCGTTCCCCCTGCTCGAACCAAACAGCCACCGCCTTGAACCGGTGGTGCCTACTGTTGGACCGAAACCCACACCGAGCCCCTTATGGGTCTCGGCTATGGCGAACAAAGGACACCGAGAGTCGTAAGACTCTCGGTTGTCTGTCGAACTAAACCACAACCAAACGAACCATTTTCAATGTTTTATTTTAATTCCTAACATGTTTTATTTACTTGTTTTTAAAGATCTAACATGTGTTCATAAATAAATAAAAATAAAAAGGATAAAGGTTTGATGATATACCCCAATACTTGATTGCAAATAACACGAACACAATCACCAACAAATCAAAGATCAAAAACCAAATTGAATGCCTCTTGTTCTTGTGTGGGTGCCGCGGCCTAGGAGTCACCAAGGAGAGCTAGGGTTTTAATTTTTCTTGTAAAAATATGTAAATGGTTTTCATGTGTTTTCTTTTTACCATTTAGTTAAAAATCAAAGTGGGCTTGGCCCCCTTCTTTCCCCTTGTCCGCGGCTACCACAAGGCCCAAAGGCAAACCGTGCCTTTTTCATGTTTAATTAATTTACGTTTTCGTTCGTTTTAATTATTCGTCCTAGTTCGTTCTTAATGTTCGTGTTATATATACTTCGTATATATCATGTTCTAAGAGTCGTGTTATAATTATTATACGTAATAATTATCATGTTTACAAATGTTCGTGATCATATGTTCGTGATTATAATTATTATACTTAATAATTATCGTGTGTTATTACGTACTTAATAATTATCGTGCATTAATACGTATGTAGTTTCTTGAATTTAATGTTCGTGACACGTGTACATGACATATATGGAAAGTTTTAATTGGTTCGTAGGTTCACGTAGTGTACTGTTCATGGTATTTATATGCGGGTTTTACAATATGAGGTACTGTAATGAACAAGCTTACCAATTCCTACTACAAAGAAATCCAAATACTTGGTTCAGAGCATTCTTCAACTTAGATGTCAAGTATGCTGCATTTGAAAATGGAATTTCAGAAAGTTATCACAGGAAAATCCTTCTACAAAGATCAAAGCCCAAAACATGACCCAAGAATACCTTGGAATAATATGTTTGACTAACTATTTGTTGTTTTTTAGGAACTGGAGAGTTGTTGCTAGTGCTTATGATGAACTGGAAGTCAGAAGTGGGTCTCAGGCTTTTGGTGTAAACATAACAGCAAAAAAGTGTGTATGCAGACTATGGGCAGTTGACTGGTGTACCCTATGTACATGCAGTAGCAGGGTACTTGCATTTAAATAGAGAACCAGAAGAGGGAGTTAGTCATTGGTATAACCAAGAAATGTAGGCTAAGGTATATCAATACTCTATTAGGCCTGTGTCTGGCACCCTATTATGGAAAGAGACTAACAATCAGCCTCCTTTGCCCCTATAGTTAGAGCAATGCTTGGGAGACCTAGAAAGAATAAGATAAAGGCAGCTGATGAAAACAACTCACAAGTTAGTAGAGTGGGGAGAAAGATGACATGCTCAAACTGTCAAATAGTAGGTCACAACAAATTAAATTATGACAAAGAGTATGTCCTAAAACATGTGCTTGTTAAAATGGTTCCTGGTAGAAGAAGGGAATCAAATCTTCAACATGCTTCATTTAGGGCCCGTGGCAGAGGTAGAAGAGGTAGTGGCATAGGTGAAGGTAATGAGGGTTTAGAGACTGATGGTGGTGAAGGTAATAGGGGTTTGGGGACTGATGGTGGTGAAGGTAATGGGGATTTAGGGACTGATGGTGGTGAAGGTAATGGGGGTTTGGGGACTGATGGTGGTGAAGGTAATGGGGGTTTAGGGACTGATGGTGTTAGAAAAGGTTCAAGAGGTGGTGGGAGAGTATATAGAGGTGGTGCTAGAGGTAGAAGAGGTGCTGGGGGTGTCTAGGGGTGCTACCAGAGGTAGAAGAGGTGGTGGAAGAGGTGAAGGTAGAGGGTTTAGGGGTGGATTTTCACACAGAGCCCAATTCATGGTAAGTAACTTTAAATCTTGCTTTTTTGAAATTTCTTTAGTTACAAGATTTGATAAGTCCTAACAACTTTATGTTTTATAGTTGATGGAAGAGCAAGATGAGATGCTTAACAATATGGAACATGAGTATATGGAAGGCTTGTTGGATGGGCTAGAAGATCAAAGGCAAAAGGATGAACAACAGAAGATAGGTCAAGAAACTGTCCAACAAACAAATGCAGAAGATGACATGTATGAGAGAATGGAAATAGACAGATGCATGAGAGATGCAATGTGGGAGGCTCACTTAGATCCTACATGTGATTTCAGATACCCGGATATGAACACTCAGGAATCATGGTCACATGCTGCTTCAAACATTGCTGGTCCAAGTGTTCCTGCAACAAAGAAGAAAACTAAAAGACCACCTGCACAAGTCAAACTAAGGCAAAGATCAGAGAGGATCAAAATGCAAAAGGGAAAGGAGTACAAATTTGATAAATATGGTACTGGTTCAACACTTGATAAGGCATTTGATGTTAGTCCTTAGGGTTATTAATATATATTATCTTTGATATCTAGACAATAAACCTTATCTTTTGTGACTTTTTAAGATTTATCTTTTGTAATGTTAAGACATGCTTGTGGAAAACAATGGTTGTGTTCCCCACTTAATGAAAAGTTGTTCCCTTGACCAACTTATTATCTGTGTAATTTTGGCCTTTTTTGATTGACTTACTCAACACTTAGTGAATTTTTGAGCCTTGGCATGTGCAATGTATTTGAATATTACAAAAGATTAGCATGAATCTTGACATGTGCAAAGAGTGACCATGTCATTTACTTACTTAAAACCTCACAAATTGCCCATACAATTTTCCAATAGTTCAGCAAATAAAAGAGTACAAAAGAACAGACATGGAATTTGATAATACAACCTAAACATCTATTTCATGGCCAAAACAAGGCACATAACAATTGCAAATCCTAAAAACATTGACTTCCAAAAAGTCAACGATTCCTTGCTTTTCACCAGTTCATTGTGCTTTTCATCCAATTGAGCTTCAAGATCTTCAATCCTCCATTGACGAATGCCCATTTCATTGGGATTTTCACCCAATTGAGCTTCAAGCTCTTCAATACTCCTTTGACGAATGGACATTTCATTGTGATTTTCACCCAATTGAGCTTCAAGCTCTTTAATCCTCTTGTGATGAATGCCTTCTTGAGCCATTTGACGTCTATGTTGTGGATTCAATAGACTGTACATCTCAAACAAGTTCATACGATACCAATCGGATTCGAGCTCTAGATCGTACCAATCCCAAACAGTGCATTTTTTACCAGGGTTGTATCGATTAGGACAAACAACGAACCTACGACATGGGCAATTTGAAGTCCAAGATGTTAAAACTCTTAGTGGGAGATCACATTTGCAAAGCTGATCTTGAAGGTAACTGGACATGGTAGATTAGGGTTTGTTTGTTCAAGATGAAAAGATGAATGAGATGGGGGCGATTTTGTGTTTATACGAATTAGGGTATAGGTTGGGTTTCTAGGTTAAAAGATTGGTCGGGCTGGGTTTTAAAGTATAAGATTGGGTCGGGTTGGGTTTTAGTATATATGATACATACACAGTTGGAAAATAAAATTAAAAAAAATACCAACGTGTTAATTAATTATCTAGTTCGCAACATGAGCCGATAAGATTACCTAGAATAGAAAAGTATACTCGAATTTATAGCAATATTGGTAATAAAAATAGTACATTACCTAGATGTGTAAATGATGGATATTACATTACCAATATATGGACTTAACCCTTAAAAGAACAAAATTTTAGAAAATATGGTAAAATTAGATTATGGAAAAAACAAATGAATTAAAAGATATTTTAATTTAAAAATAAATGTAAGTTTTTAATAAGTTGTTAAGAGCATCAATTATGATTGTTTAAGCATAAGTTTATAATGTTATAAAGAGGTTTATACTTTTACAATTTTATAGTTATATGGCATCAATTTTATAGTTATATGGCATGAAGAGGTCTAAAATCTTCTACTTCTTCATTATTTAATGCAAGATATATTTTATGTTTATAAAGGTTTTGAGATTAATATATAGTAGAAATAGGTTTATAAAAGTAAAAAGTTTAAAAGTTAATGATTTCGATGAATTATAAACTTTTGTAGAGGTCTAACATAGTGGATGTCTTAAGACTAGAGGGAGTGGTAAGAAACCCACTCACCTCCACATCAGCGCCACATCAGATTTTTAACAAACTCACTACAACTCACTCGAACCACAACTCATTACAACTCACTACACATCACTCTCACTTTTTTATTAAATATTTTTTATTCATAAAATAAAAACTTTTATTCATACATTTTATTCAAACACGGTACACGCGGGTAAATGAAAATGATACAAAGTAAATATGGAAAACCATAATAATCTAAGAATTGGCTAACAAGTGCTCGACCAAATCTGCTCGAAGATTGTGATGTTCTTGCGCTGAGATGATTTGCTGCATAACTTGTAGCACGTGTTCTTGGGGTCCTAGCACGTCTTCTGGTTGAATTTCTTCTTCTAAGAACCATATAGGAGACATTGCTTTTTTTTTTTAACTTTCGAATCATATTATGTAATATGATACATGTGTACATCATATTCATGATTCTGTCTTTCCGGAATGCTCGTACAGGATTGGCTAATATGACCCATTTCTTCTTCGAAACATCAAAAGCTCTTTCCACATGCTCTTGTGGTCACCATCTGCTGGTTCGGGAATTGTTGTAACAAGTGTTGCCAATTCTAGATATATTCGGTAAACCAGATAGTAACCCCATGGATAGTGTACACCGTTAGCAACAAAATCAACCTCTGGTGCTCGTCCGGCTTTCAAATCTTTAGATAAAGTGGACTGATATAAATCGTTGATGTCGTTGTTCGACCCAGAAACACCAAAAAATGCATGCCATATCCATAAGACCTGCGACGCCACAACTTCAAGTAAAATGAATGGATTTGGTCCATGATCTCGTCTAACATATTGCGCTTTATAGGCAACTGGACAACCAAACCCCCAGTCCGTACAATCAAGACTTCTTAGCATCTCTGGAAACCCGTGCTTTGCTTCATGATGCGCATAAAGTTTTTGTACATCAATATACGTGGGTTTCCTCAGATACTCAGGCCCGAAAATTTCCATAGCAGCACTACAGAAATGATCAAGTGATTCTCAGGAAGTTCTTGGGCTCATTTGTAGATAAACATCTAGAAAACAAGGAACAATGGCGTATGCCAATTGACGAATTGTGGAGGTGCACTTTAACAACGGCGATATACCTTCTTTTCCGGTACAATCAACATTATTACGAAAGTATGCAGAATGGATAGTCACTTCATTAACTATCCAGTTGAGAAGGGAACGATCCATTCAGAAAAGCCTCTTGAACTCTTTCTCATCGTATCTTGGGTTCGCCCAAAAAAAGATGTAACTAACTGATCATGAGCACCTATTCGGTCCTGATTTATGATGTTTCTTGGTATTTGATTAGCATTACGTCTTCTCTTAATAAACACAAACACTTTTCTAATGAAACTCAACTTGCGTTTCATTACGACTTCGGCTTTTTCAATGGCAAAGAATAACTTGTATTTGTCGATATTATCCATTTAAGTGTTTTAGGAAGAATGTGTATGAAATGTGATTGTGTGTTTGAAAAATATGAGTTTTAGTAGGTATATTATAAGTAAAAAGAGGGTATTGATAATTTTTTTCCTTTTTTTATTTAAAAGTAATGGATAGTATCATGTGGGTCCAAAAGGAATATAAGTCGCGATAGGTGAGTCTGCTCAGGATTTTTGGAGAAAAACGGGAAGTCGCACGTGAATGGGTTAGTGGGGAGGGTGGAAAGTCGCGCACGACTTAGCCAAGACACTCGTGGGTTTCATCCCACTCCCTTCAGCCTAAGGCTACATTTATCAGTCACACCAAAAACACCCTCACTCCAGTCACGTCAGCGCCACATTAGTTTTCTCTATCGTACTTTTCACCATCACCCGCACTCACACTTCACTCTTATCAATCACACCAAAACCCCCCCTCACACCAAAATAATACTTTTTAATTAAGATAAAAACAATACATTAAAAACATAAATATATTACAGAAATAAAAAAAGTACAGTTACGGAATAAAAAAAGTTACGAAAAAAAACATATATTAATAAAAAAAAACACATTAACTTAATCGAATAACCTCTTTCGGAGCACAACCTTCAACTCTTTATCGGTAGTCGTCAAGTATGGTTGTTCGTCTTTTTGTCGGTTTTCCAGTCTCTGAATTTCCAAATCGACGCGCTTGAGTTCCAGCTCCTCATGTTTGATACGCAGCATCTAAGACATTTCATGACACTTTTGAGTGTGCATCGGGTTGGTAGCCATTGCATACTCGTTGGCCATCAATTTCACCAATGCTTCTACATCAACGCTTCCAGACGACGACCCCGATTTCCCTTTCCTTTTTGCTATGTCCATCCCTATTGGACGAAGGCATGGAACTGGCTCCACTTCCTCTTCTGCAGTCTCAATATTTAAATTGATATCGCCTTCACCAGATTCTCTCGTGGAAAAAGAACTCGACCCGCTAGACTTATACCTTTTGTTCTTTTTCTCCTCCACTTCTAACAGAAATGCTGCAATTTCTCTGCTATTCCATTTCTCACTATCTTTTAACTCCTTCCAACAATGAACTAGTGTTAACAGGACACCATACCCAACATTATAATCTGCCAATGCTCGTTCAATATAATCACCATCAATGGCTCCACTGTTGTATGTCCAAAAAACATTAGCATAAACACCGCAAAATTGACATACCTTCGGACGCACGATCTTTCACTTTTCTTTAATCATGTCGTAAGTCCAACACTCGTTGTGCGGACAAATCTTGTGCATGTATTTCACGATCGACATAATGCAACCTTTTCTTAAACGGTCCATGGAATACAACGTTGGTTATCAAGATGCGGCTTTTTCACCACTATTGTCGTCTTGTGTTTTGTTTCCTTCTTGGCTTCGCCTTTGGCGCCGATATCTCCTCGTCTACGTCTTCGGCATTCACGGAAAATTCATGAGGATTTGTTTCTGAAAACTGAGGGGAGTACATGTCCTCGTCTAATAAATTACAACGATTGATCGGAGATAAAGAATCGCCGACATTAGGTTGAGATAAAGAACCGCCAACGCCAAAGTTAGTTTGACTAGAAGAACCGCAGACGTCAAAGTTAGGTTGACTTGAAGAACCGCTGATGCCGCATTGGCCATAGACGTTCGGGTTAACCATTTGTGGTGGTGCAAATGTCGTGTTATTATATGGTTGGTTGTAATATTGGTTTGGCTAAACCAATTGGAGTGATGCGAAGTTGATTCGTTGTTGTTCATGCATTTACGGGGAAGTATTGCGGAGATCGAAGGTTTCGACCAGTGTCTAGGGTGAGCTTCAGATAGTTCTTGATTGTTGACGATTTGGGTTTCGGGGAGTACGGGAGTTAGACATTTGTGATTAAGAGTTGTGTTTAGTGTGTAGAAGTTGTATTTTTTGTTGTGTAAAAATTAGTTTGGTTTGAAATGTATTTATAGGAGATAAATATGGTATGTTTTTTTAAATAAAACTATCTGTTGGACAGTGGGGCCCAGTTGTGCACATGTAACGAAAAGTGAGGACCTCACCAAGCGTGCGGCTTTTTGGTCTCAGTCACACGCGAGGATAGGTGCAAACAACAGGGTCACACGTGCGTGGTGGGTTTTTTTGCTCAGGAATTGCCTCTTCATATCTAAAAATTTGTTACAAAAGAGATGAATGTTCAAAATTGCACATTTTGT
Source organism: Glebionis coronaria (assembly GCA_025667525.1). Taxonomy (NCBI): domain Eukaryota; kingdom Viridiplantae; phylum Streptophyta; class Magnoliopsida; order Asterales; family Asteraceae; genus Glebionis; species Glebionis coronaria. The sequence continues at coordinate 104,604,824 of CM046876.1, forward strand.
TTGGAGTTATGTTTTGATTAATAATGATCTAATGGTTAAGATTTAATATGTTAATTTGGAGTTATGTGTTTGATTAAAAATGATCTAATGGTGAAGATTTAATATGTTAATTTAGAATTAACTTTGAAATTAGGATAAAAATCTTAAACCTTTTATATAGTTGTAAAAATATACACCTTTTATATAATTTGGAGTTATGTTTTGATTAATAATGATCTAATGGTTAAGAGTAATATTTTACAAAAGTGTTTGTTCTAAATTATACATGCTAAATTATACATTCTAAATTATACATTCTAAATTATACATGTTTTAATGCATAGAAAATAAAACATATTACATTTAATGTAAACAACATACAAACAAAGAAACATATTGTACAACTTTTTAACACATGATTAATACTTTTTTTAAAGGCAGTTTGGTGCAGCGGAGTATTTTGCGTGTCAGCGAGACATTAAGTCTCTCGACCTAAGTTCGAATCATCTCACGATGAGAATATTAACCTCCATGCTAGCCATCCAGTTTCCCATTAAGGGTTTAAAGACATTGCGTTGAGATTAATACTCTTATTATAACAACTCGTTACTTAAAAATATAATTATTCATGCAAAATATACAATTAAACAATGTATAAACACACACTTATTGACTAGTCAATACATTTAATATTATTCTTAGAACACCTTTAGAACGGAGGGTACGACGGGCTATTAAGCCTCGCGCCGTATCACCAGCCAAGAAAATGGTTGGCTTACCAAACCGGACCAAGTATCAAAGTTTCTCGCGCCGCCAAACTCGGTTGCGGTAGATTAAAAATTAAAAAACTATGCACAAATAAATAGTACAGTAAAAGCTAACGATTCGTCCTACCGTTTTGATTAGAAGTGTAGAACCAAAATTTCAACTTTTAAGCCCAAACTAACGCGGAGTCCCTACCGTTTTCTTACCCATTAATAAGTTTTTAGAAGCCCATTATAACGTTAATTAATAAAAGGAATGTTTGGAACAAACCTACTTAGATTTTGTTTATGTCGGTTTAATTTAGGTCGGTTGGTTTTGATTTATAAATATGCTCATATCCTTTAGACATTTCATTCCATCATCATCCATCATACAATTGTCTAAACCTAACATCTACATATACATTTTAATAAGCTTTTTCAGATCAAACTATGGTTTGAAGAATTAGGGTACGTTTGATATGTTAAGAAGAATCACTATTGGTAACGGAATGTTATAAGGGTGGAATAATAATGAATATATCATAATTGATATTGTTGTTTGGTTTGTATTAGTTGGGTATGTAATAATTTAATAAAATTTAAAATTTATAAATATGTGGTGAAGAAATTTGTATTTTAATAAATATGTGGTGGAGAAGTAAAATACACGGGACCTACATGAATGAACGGGACCCGATCTATGCGTATCTTTTCACAAACTAATTTCATAGGCATTAACTAAATATTTTTATTGATTACGATAGTCATCCCACCATTCTTCAAATACATACCAAACGCATTACAATTTCCTGTCTACTCTGATGAAGAATGTTTTTTACTCGATCAAGGATGTATTTTACTACTACTTGCTTGATGCGGGTCGTGACAAACATGTTTCCAGAAACAAGGAAGCCTAGTGGGATTGCTCCAACCTTACCATTGAAGTTTGAAAATCGTGAGAAAAGGATGGTCGATGATATTAATTTTGGTCATAAAAAAGGCGACTATGTGAAAGACTACATAACTCCCCTCCTCATCTTTTATTGATATGATGTTTACATACTAATACATAGCATAATAAAACCCTAATAGACAGCCCCACAAACAGACTTGGGCCACATATATATCCTCTAATACTATGTTCCAGAAATCCTACTCATGTCATTACCACCTTTTGCTCGTTGAACTCAAAAGAAGCCTACACGTAGTAGGCCTACACAAGATACAATCAATAGGCTTGCTGCAGCCTTCCCATTCAACTTCGAGGGTAAAGAACGTGCAACATGTGTATTCTAATCTGTTCATTTTAATGATAATATGTTTATGTCTTTTTTTTCCCGATGTACCCGTAGACTTATGGTCTATTACGGATGATTCTTATCAATATATTGTACAACAGTTCTAGAATTAGAGTTCGACTCTTAAACCAGATGATATTTTCTATTTCAGTTTTTTTTATAATTTTATTAATTTTATAAAATTGAGATCCTGAAAATACGAAATGAAATTTATAAAGTTTAATAGGTTAAAAGTAATAAACAGATAAAAATACGAAATCGATACTGATAAAAATTTTTACTAGACTATAAATTGTAAGGGACAAAGAGAAAAAAATACTAATAATATGACCCTTTTCAATATCAGTCGCTAAGAAAGTACAAGTACACCTTTTCTAACATCTAATTATGGCAAGATCTATAAGGCTGGTCACAACAGCGATCTAATGTGACTTCGATTTTTTTGTCACTGTCAGTTTTCTCTCTTTAGCGACCTACAACGACCTATTTGTCTCACCAATACGACCTAGTTCAATTTTTTAATATAATTTTTTTTTCAAATAATTATTTAAATGAAATAAAAACATTACAATAATATATATATTTAAATATCGTAAAAAAATGATTAAAAATTAATTATAAGAAAAAGGGATAAAATGCATTAGTTAAAACAAACTTTAAAAATAGTCAAATTAATATATGATGTGAGGGATTAAGCAAAGCTCAATATATTAAAATTTAGAAGTTTTTATAAATTTTATATAATTAAAACATAATTAAAACTAATATAAATTTATCAAAAAAGTATAAAACAAAAACCAAAAAAATAAGAAAACCAGAGACCGTGTATGCAAATAGATCGCACCTACGATCGAGTTTGGAGGGTAGAATTGCACGAATCGATCGCCGCAACAAGGCGACCCAGTCCGACCTAGGTCACGGCCGAGCCATTTGGTCGGCGTTGTGTCTAGCCTAAAGAAAAGATCCTTATTTACTTTATAAGATTATACACGGGACTATCTTTTTTTAGAATTGGCGATGACGAATTCACAAATGGTTAAACTTCCTTGCACTAGAGAAAATCATAGAAGTACATGACTTGGCAGTAATACCCATAGACTTTTGGTCTCTTGCGGATGATTCTTATCAACAGTATTGTACCAACCGTTCTCGAATTACAGTTTGATTTTTAAACCATGTGACATCTTTTATTTTTTACTAAAAGTATAATAATACCCATAGACTTTTGGTCTATTACAGGTGGTTCTTTTTAATAGCATTGTACCAACAGTTCTAGAATTACAATTCGACTCTTAAACCGGATGACATCTTTTATTTTTAACTAAAAAGTACAGTTATACCTATTTGGTCTATTACGGATGGTTCTTATCAATAGTATTGTACCAACAGTTATAGAATTACAGTTCAACTCTGTAAAACCCGTATTTAAAATACAAGAACGTTAAATATGCACAGTCTCAGTTTTATTTAAAATCGTGAAGTAAACTAATTATTTAGAAAATAATTAATAATAGTTATAATTAATACAAGTCATTCAGTAATGCGTAAATTCTATTTTTTTTGGGAAAACGAATAATAAGTTTCAGGACGAGATTTTAAACACGAGCTTTTCGTAAAATTTTAAAACACGGATTAAAAACCAGAAAATGTGTACTAGTTCTTTGGGTCGGCGGTTTTAGAAACTTAAGAGAAGGAAAAATGGGCTATAAGCCCGGCCTTGTTTGGAAAAAGAAAAACACACGGGAGTATATCCCCTCGTTTGTCAAAGCAGAAACAACAAAAACTAGGGTTTCTTATTTCCTTAAGGTGGCTGACGACTAAAAAAAAACACGGGGAAAACGATTTGTGACTTAGCTATTGAATCTGTTATGTGTTTGTAATCAATCCTTAATCACGAAAAGGTATTTCACATTCTTATTTTCTTTATTTTTGTCCGAATCCATCTAAAATCATGTCTTGAATTCGCGAGTCTATATGTTAAACAAGGAATTAAATCAGTGAATTAGTCGGGTTTGGATTTAATCACGAAAACCGAGAGCATAGACTCTCGGTGGGCGTTGGTGATGAACAACCGAGACATTTAGTGTGTCTCGGTGGTCTTTTCTGTTTGCACAGCCTCGAACAAACCCCAAACAGGGACAACAAATATTAAAGGGGTGTTTGGGTTTGAAAACAGTGGGTAACCAGAACACAACATGGGTGTTTGGTTTAGTTCGCAGGGGTGTTTGGTGTAAACAGAACAGTGGGAACTATAACAATAGCAATGGGAACTATAAAACAAACAGTGGGTATATCAACAAAACTTTTACTCGGTTTTGAAGTAACCCGAGACATGGGTGTCTCGGGGAAAAAACTTATACTCGGGTTTCGGGGTCACGGAAAATAATAAATACAGAGTTCGTTTTAATTATAATTAAATCATGTTTATAAGTTAGTTTTAATAAATAAACTAATCAAGTGGTTTTGTTTTAATAATTTAATTAGTAAAATTAAATTAATTTTATTTTTTCCTTTTGACCACTTAAAAACATGTGATTTATTATGATTTTATTTTCAAGAAAAACTAATTTCGAAACCTTTCTAATTTTAGAAACTTTCTTTTTATAACAAGTTACTATTTATAGTAATACCAGAATAGACATTACACAGTAATCAGAAATACAGTATATATATTAATCTGTAATGTTATCGAACAATCAGAACTTATCAGATTATATACAAACAGTAATACAAGAGTAAAATAAATTAAACTAAGAACAGATAAGAATCAGTAACAGTAAACAGTAATCAGACAACTCATTTCACGTCCCTTATTTATGTAGTATCCGTGAAGTCAGAGAGTAGATCCTTCAGCTTTCATTCTTGTTTCATTACTGGACACGAGTTACGGATTTCCCATCCTTCAGTAAGGACTTCCTTTCTATGCATGCTTAGGATTCCCTATCTGCAGACAAATGTTTCCCCAGTAAATGTTCTAAGTTTTATCAGTAATCATTTTAATAACTAAGTTAAATTTGCATGAGCTTCATATACAAGCATGATCAGTTACGTACTAGTTACGGAGGTACCGTAACCATGACACTTGAGGCACCGTTGTCATGACTCCTCTGCGGGGGAGTGATTTCTCGTAGCGTCCTAATTATTTCAGCTTGGCCATTTTATCCGTATTATCAGCGGGGCGTATGGATGCATCCTAGGATATCAGTTTACAACTTATCAGGTGAATGTGGTGTGTACTCTACATCCTTCACATTGGAGTTGATCCCTCCACCCAGCACATTATTTAGAGGTCATTCCTCTACAGCATTATGAGATCACCCCTCCATGTATTCATGCAAACGTTGTTACAACACATGACCTATATAAGCTCTTGGAATTTAAAATACAGTAATTACACGTTTTCATATTTAACAGATAATAATTCAACATTACTTTTATTAATCATACTTTTCAAAACATACACAGTTTTCCACTGTACTTTACATATCAGACTTATAGTTTCAGTATTTGTTATATGTTTCATTTCAGTACATTCTTATCATGCTTATATCCGTTCACTAGGCGTTATGCTCAGTCGTAGTTCTTTTCATGTTCTAACTGCAGGTACTTCGGGACGCTCTTAGGATTCCAAGAGTATGTGCATTTGGATGGAAGCTATCCAGACTTCTTACGTAGTGCACTTCATATTTTACCCTACATGTTTGGAAATTGTTTAGTCTTTCCTTTCAGTATTTACTTTTCATGTTTTGAGCTTATGTTTGGATTACCGATGTTTGATTCCGGTATTTCCTTTATGGTCAGTTAATGTTTTAGGACATTTATCTTATATGCTTTGATGACACGCCATAAATACACGTAATGGTCCATTTATCCAAGTGAGGTGTTACAATTATGGTATCAGAGAATAAGGTTCGACCTGTAGGCTCTAAAACCTGACTTGTGACTAGTGGGTAGTCACCAGGCACTTCCTAGATTTTGGCGTTGTTATCTTTCATGTTTCTCATGCATTTATCAATCATTTTTCTTCATTTATCAGTCAGTTCTTAAAGTTTTTGACTAAGTAAAAGGTTGGTATAGGACTGGCATATTTAGTCACATGTGCTTTTATGCGAATTTCCGTTTTGGTAAACCGACCCATAGGCGTTCACCCTAGCCCATTCAGATTTTGTATTGGTGAACCGACCCATAGGCGTTCACCCTAGCCCGTTTAGATTTTGTATTGGTGAACCGACCCATAGGCGTTCATCCTTACTCATGTCAGATTCATGTTTTCAGTCGAATATTACTTGGTGAACCAGCTCACAAACGTTCACCATTGTTCAGGTCAAATTTCATGTTTTCAGACGATAGATGTTTTGTAAACCGACCGAAAAGCGTTCACTTTGTTCATTCACAATGTTTCATTTAAGTTTGACTAGTATGGATTAGACAAAAGCTATCCACATTTAGTCCCAGATTGTAATTTCTATACATGGCAGTTCTCATAAAATTTTGACAAGTATGGATCGAACCAGAATCGCCCATACTTCGTCACATGCTTTCTACTTGAATTCTGTGGATTGAACCATAGTCATCCACGTCAGTTGAGGTTAAACCCAGTTGATTATACTTTTATGTTCTTTGAACAATCCAGTTTCATACTCTCACGTGGATGTCGTCTTCATGCTGATTCAGTTTCATGTCTCCTTATGAGGATTATGTTATCAGCAGGGTGATGATGTTTTCATGCTAAGACACAAAAGGGTTTCAGTAAAATCCTGTTTCATGATAAATCATGCTTGGTCTTCATCAATCATGTCTTCATGCTGACCATTGTTGAAACTTCGTTTAATCATATTTTGTAGCCTCTATACAACCAGCAATAAGTCTATGCAGAAAATTTCCAGGCTATCATGTTATTCGTTTCAGTTCAGTTTGAAATCGCTTAAATCAATTTACTTTACTTTGATTGATGAATATAGTCCCCAACCGGGTCATGGACCCGGCTCACGGGTACTACCCGCATCCAGCCCATCACTGATGGGTTGGGTTAAGTCATTTAAGCCTATGGGCTTCGAATGAACAGTGGCCGCATAAGATGTGTGCGACCTACGGCCCGGCACGATCAGGACAGGGTTAGACAGAATCACAATCTTATTAGGATTGGGATTTACCTCAAAGTATAGGATATACACTCACCATAATTAGAAGATATCAATCAAACTAATTATGGTGCTTATCCTTTGCTTGGGGCCGAAGTATCAGTGACAACCCACTAGGGTTTCACCGCCTATATAAGGAACCCCCAAGGGTTCCAAAAAGGTATCACATTCTCTATTCTCTCAACCAAAAACCGATTATCTAACCCTAAACCGATTACTTACTCTCCCGTCGGAGTCTAATCGTGGGATACATTCCCACGGTAAGCTTAACGCGTGTTGTTTTAGTGTGCAGGATCTCAACAAGATATTCACTTGGTGCAAGAGCCGGAGCCCAGCTTACCCGAATTAAGCCTAGTTCGGGTCAATCAAGGATCATCCAACTTTTGTATCAACAAGTTGATGCCATCCGTGGGACCCAAACACTAAACTCATTCTCAATCTCAGTCTCTCCCAATGACGAAGGGACACTTTCAGGGAAACCTAAGGAATACGAATCATGGGAATCGGAAGTCCGCAGGTGATGGGGTAGTTACCTCCGCCCAGCCCCAGGGTGCCAAGCAGGAGGGCCTAATAATCGAAACACGTTTTAGTCTCTCGGTGGGGCAGGCACGTCCGATAATACCCCACCACCAACCATCACTTTGGATAAACCCGATCCGGGAGCTGCACCAAAGGCCCCTACCAGGGAGCCACAAAATCCACCAGTGGTCGAGGCCGAATTGGAAGTTGGTTCACTCGATGATGAGGACCTCGAGAGTGTACTCACGTAAAATTTTGACAGAATCATGCCAGGTATCTCGGCAAGGTTAAATCTGGGACGGAATCTCCAGTCCAGACTTAACTTTGGAAGCTCTGCGCACAGTACTCCCCCTCAATCTAGGAAGGGGGGAAGGAAAAAACGAGCTCATGAATAGCCTTCCTTCGAGGAAACCCCTAGACCACATAATATGTTCGAGAGCATAGGGGATCGCATCATGCAAGAATTACAAGAAGCTCATGAAGATGGGGACATATCCGACGGCTCCAATGGACGCTCGGTGTTGGAAACTCCCGTGAACAATCGCTGCACAAGTGTCTGGCATAGGATAAACTCTGGTGGGAAGGAAGCCCCTTCCCATAAAAGTGCCCATAATAGAGGTGGGGCACCCCCCCTAATGACCCTTCGGGGTCTGATTCGGATGATCATCCCCCCAGACGTCGTTGAGCTAGGTATTCCCCACAACCACCATCGGACGATGAAGGACGCTACGGTGATCCCTACTATCGTGATGAAGAGGTGGAAGATCTCTCTCTTCCGTGGTGAGACGACAAGGAGGACGCATTCACTCTTCATATACGAAACTACTCTGAGAAAAAAGAAACGCCGTATGCCGGCGCGCTTTAAAACCTGTGATGGATCTGGTGATCCGGATGATCACCTGAAAGTGTTTGGCACATAGGCTAAAATTGAATGATGGCCGATGCCTATATGGTGCCAGATGTTTAATTCGACCTTGATTGGCAATGCTCGTGATTGGTTTGAAAAGCTCCCTCACCGGAGCATCGATAGCTTCGGCGAGCTACGCACCGCGTTCAAAAATAATTATACTCAGCGGAAGAAGTATAATAGGGATCCGGTCTCGTTGGAAACTGTGAAGCAGAGGCCCGAAGATTCTATAGAAGACTTCATGGAGCGTTTCAGAGTGCACGCGTACCAAAGCATGTCCATAAGTCCTCAAAATTTCTGATTACATGCACGCCATAACTGACAAGGAGCTAATCAGTCGCCTTAATGATAAACGGCCGGAGAAGTTTGACGAGCTCATGGAAAGGGTTCGGAATTTTGTAGAGGGGGAGACCGCGGTTACTGCGGCTTACCCTACAAAATAGAACCACGGCTACCGATCAAATGATCAGCCTAGAAGGCAATCAGGCGGCCAAAGTAGCTTCGGCAATGGAAGGAGTCTGGACTACAAAAACAAAGCAAAAGGAGGAAGGTCGGATGACAATTTCACCCCTCTAAAGATGACTTATCGGGATATTTTGCTAACAGAAGGAGCAAATTTTCCAAGACCTCCTCCGATGACAACTCCAGTTGATCGCCGTCAAGGTAATCACTTCTGCGAGTTCCATAATGATAAGGGTCGCGGAACGGAGGAGTGCATCTAGCTCAAGAAGCATATAGAGTCGCTGATTAAATCAGGAAAACTCAAACACCTGGTCAAGAATTGGAAGGATGGGAAGGATAACAAAAACGACGACAAAAAGGACTCCCAAAAGGACAAGCCTTCAACCATATATACGATTCAATCATGGCAGCGCCACACGAAGCAGAAAGTTAGTCAAAATTTTCACGCGGCAGAGAGATCTCGTTCCCTCCTATCACGGCAAGCAACGTGGATGATGCGCCTCTCACGATTGAGGTCAGCATTAGAACCCACAACACTCGTCGTATGTATGTGGATGGAAGATCATCGGCGGAAGTACTCTACGAACATTGCTTCGTATAGCTACGACCAGAGATCAAAAGCCAATGAATGTCGACCACGTCGCCTCTCATTGGCTTTAGTGGAGAAACTATCTGACCAATAGGACAACTGCGTCTACTGGTAACCATTGGAGATAAAGAGCATTCCACCACGGCGTGGATGGACTTCAAGGTGATACTTTCACATTCTCCGTACAATGGTATTATTTGGAAGACCAAGTATCCTAGCCAAACGGGTAGTCCCGTCCACGGCACATGGCATGCTTAAGTTTCCGGTTAAAGGGGGAGTTATCACTATTTACAATTCAATCACACCGGCATCCGAGTGCCACGCCGTGACAACACCAATTCAGCCAGTTCCTATAAAGGAAGGATCACCACCCCTCCCCCAATTAGAAGGTGGTAAATCCACCCTGAACATCCGGAACAAGAGGTGGCTATCGGGGGAACGCTCTCCAAAAAAGGGAAAAAGGCCATGTGCTCTCTCCTAAAAGCAAACCTTGATATATTCGCATGGGAGCCGAAGCATATAACAGGAGTACCGCGTTCGATAGCAGAACATAAGCTTCAAATCCGCCCGGGATATCCACCTGTTAAACAAAAGAAGCGCGACCAAGCACCAGAACCCAACCAGGTAATACTGGACGAGGTGCGAAAGCTGGTAGACGCAGGAATTATGCGCGAGGTCTACTACCATGAGTGGCTTTCTAATCTGGTCATGATCAAGAAGCATGACGGAAGCTGGCACATGTGTGTGGACTTTACGGACTTAAACAAAGCGTGCCCACAAGATTGTTATCCGTTACCAGAGATTGATTGGAAGGTAGAATCCTTATGTGGGTACTCTTTTAAATGTTTCTTGGATGCATATAAAGGATACCACCAGATCCAGATGGCGGAGGAGGACGAGGAGAAAACGGCGTTCCATAGCAGTCAGGGTGTGTATTGTTACACTAAAATGCCGTTCGGACTCAAGAACCCGGGCGCCACGTATCAACGACTTGTTGATAAAGCCTTCGACTCGTAGATAGGTTGTAACCTTGAAGTCTACGTCGACGACTTGGTTATCAAAAGTCATACGGAGGACGAACTTCTCCGCTATGTCCAAGAGACATTCGACACATTGCGAAAAATCAACATGAAGCTAACTCCCAAAAATGCACGTTCGGAGAAACCGAAGGAATGTTCCTTGGGTATATGATTAATTAGAACGGCATCAAGACTTGTCTGGAGAAGAAGGATGTCGTAATACCGCTTCCATCCCCTCGGACACTCAAAGAGGTGCAGTCACTTAATGGGAAGCTGGCCGGTCACAATAGGTTCCTATCAAAGTCAGCAGAAAAATCATTTCCTTTGTTTAAAACACTCAAGAAGTGCTTAAAGAAAGGAGACTTTCGCTGGATAAGAGAAGCGGAGGAAGCATTCAGGCAGCTCAAGAGACACCTCGTGGCTCTCCCCATGTTGGTCGCCCCGCTACCTAAGGAGGAACTAATGATGTACTTATCTGCTACATATGGAGCAATAAGCGCAGTCCTCATGACTGATCGCGATTTGGTCCAGAACCCGGTCTATTTCATAAGCAGAGCGCTACGAGGTCCAGAGCTGAATTACTCACCAATGGAGAAATTGGTCTTATCGTTGGTTTATGCCGCAAAAAGGTTACGCCGCTACTTCCAGGCACACCCAATAGTGGTAGTCACTGACCAACCGATAAAACAGGTGATCTCCAAACCAGACGTGGCGGGAAGACTACAGATGTGGAGCGTCCTGCTAGGGGAACACAACATCTCCTATAGACCGAGGACAGTCATCAAAGGCCAAATTTTGGCAGATTTCATAATCGAGAAGCCCGAGGAGGACGAGCTGATAGTGCCAAAGGAAGATATCCCGCTGGAACCATGGGTTCTGTTCACGGATGGATCTTCTTGCACGGACGGATCGGGGGCTGGCCTCATACTCACAAATCCAGAAGGAATGGAATTTCCCTACGCCTTGCGCTTTGAGTTCACAGCCACGAATAATGAGGCAGAATATGAAGCATTGATTGCGGGTTTAAAAATCGCCGCTAGGATGTGAGTCCACAACCTTGAAGCCTACGTGGACTCACGGCTTGTCGCGAATCACATCCTAGGTGGGTATGAAGCTAAGGAGGAAAACATGATCCAATACATGGAGAAATTCAAGTCACTCATCGCCATTTTGGTAAGTTCTCTATCAAGCAGGTGCCACGAGGCGAGAAAAAGAAGGCGGATGCTCTTAGCAAGATCGCGTCTACGAGTTTTGCCCATCTATCCACGCAGGTGTTGGTTGAAATACTCAAGGAAAATTCCATTACAGGAGGGGAGATAGCGGCCATAGTTGATAAAGAGGGGCCTACATGGATGACCCCGATCATAAACTATCTAGCTGATGAGACCCTTCCTGAGGACGAAACGGAGGCGCAGTGCGTCAAGAGGAAGTCGCAACATTTCAAACTTTGAGATGGCGTCCTATATAAGCGTTCCTTCCTACAACCATGGCTGCGATGCGTCGGGCCACGCCAAGCTAGCTATGTGATTAGTGAAATACATGAACGATCGTGTGGCATGCACGCAGGCCCCAGATCAGTAGTAGCACGAGCTCTACGCACAGGATACTATTGGCCATCTATGTATCAGGACGCACGAGACATGATTCTTAAATGCAGCGATTAACAAGTACACAGGCCAGTACCGTGACATCAACAGCAAGAACTAACACCCATCACATCCCCATGGCCATTCTACAAGTGAGGAATTGACATCGCAGTCCCTTTTCCTGTTGCCGCAGGAGGAGTTAAGTTCTTGATTGTAGCTATGTACTTCTTCATTCGCTGGATAGAAGCTATGGCGTTCAAAATGATCAAGGGGAAACAGGTAAAAAAGTTTGTTTGGGAAAAATTGTATGCCATTTTGGTTTACAAATAACGGAAAACAGTTTGCGGACAATCCGTTCAAAGATTGGTGTGCGGTGTTGAACATCAGGCGGCGCTTCGCATCAATTAAACACCCACAGACTAATGGTCTGGTGGAGCGGGTGAATAGAAGCCTAGGTGAAGTTATAAAGGCGCGTTTAGATGAAAGAAGTGCCAAATGGGTGGACGAACTACCGCATGTCCTGTGGGCACACATGATAATGATCAAAATAGCCAATGGGGACACTCTATTCGCACTGGCCTATGGAACCAAGGCTGTTATCCCAGCAGAAATTGGGATGCCAACAATCCGCACGGCGGAGGTTAACGTCGTCACAAACGATGAGCAACTCCAGGTCAATCTAGACTTGTTAGAGGAAAAAAGGGATATAGCAGCTATCAATGAGGCTAAATCTAAGGCACGTATGAAATCTTATTAAGACTCCAAAGTCAAGGGTGTTTCCTTTCGACCGGGGGATTTTGTCTACCGTGCTAACAAGGCAAGTCTTGCGGAGAGCACGGGGAAACTTGGTCCAAAGTGGGAAGGGTCGTATGAGGCCGCGGAAGCTTTGGGGCTAGGCGCGTACAAGTTGCGTGATATGGATGGCCGTGACTTGGATCGTACATGGAATACTTGCAACCTTAAAAGATGTTATCTCTAAAATGCTACGGCCTCCGCATGGATACTACGCTATAGCCAGCTTCAATAAAGATCCATGTACTTTTTGTTTTCATGTTTTCTAGGTTCTATTTGTCTTAGGATTTTAATTCTGTCAACAAAATCGTAACCGTTCTAATAAAATGTCGTGGTTCCTAGCTAGTTCCACGACTTGTTCTTGTGCAAATTATTGTCTTTGTTCTTAGAGTTATTTGTTATTTTATAGCATGTTATTACTTGTTCATATGCATTCATGCAGCCGTACATGTACTATTCGCTCCTAGGCGGAGTAAGAGGATTAAGTGAACCTAATAATTCAACTTGTCGCATAAGAGGGATGCAACCCCAGTGACGTAGATCATGTATCCTTACTAGACACCTTATTTACAAGACGTTGTAATAAGTTCCCATATGTCGTACTACATAGTGGTGGGCGTGATAAAGACACACAGTGCATGTCTAATACTTCGCTTTTGGCTAGGTATAAAATCTTATCGTCCGAATCTTTTCGAATTGAAAACCGGTCTAAAGTGCGACTCAATCGTCTTTTGGTGAATCAAGAGAATGGTTGGTTTGTTTGTCTAATTTAAACTATAAGCAAGTAATTAAAGTGTCGTTGAGTAAAGTGGAAGAATAAAGATTAATACTAAAATGATGCGTAAAAATAAAAGCTTGTAAACTTAAAAGTAACAACGGAAAAGTACTAGCACACTAAACAAAACTAACACTTGGAAAAACTTTCTAAAAATAAGAACTTAGTTGAAAAGTACTAAAAGAAAGTAAGATCGGAATTTAACAAAACAACTCAATCGGAATAAGCCAAAACAGGCCCAGATCGGAATGTATTCCGATCTGGTGGTCGGAATGTGGGGAATGATGCACACAATCGGAATATGGGAAAGGTTCAGATCGGAATGTCCACAAAATGATATCAATCGGAATAATGACAAATCCTACTTATCGGAATATTGGAAAAAGTCTCAATCGGAATGTCCAGAAAATTGCACCTATCGGAATACAACACCAAGGGCCAAATCGGAATACCACAAAACTGTCCAATCGGAATAACTGAATAAGCACAATCGGAATATGGGGAAACCCTTTTCCGATTGGCAAATCGGAAAAGGGGAGGCTGCTTAGAATGTGTAAATCGGAAAGGGGTTTATACCCTTTCCGAAAATGATGGGATTCGGGTAAAAAGCCAATGAAATAAGCTATTTTGACAAGCTTTACACCAACTAAAACGAATCAATACTAGACCAAATCAAATAAGCACTTTTATCAACTTATCTAACTCGAAAATAAACAAACTTTTTCAATCAAACAATAAAAACATGAACTTTTTTAAGGAAAACTTTTATAACAAATAAGCTAATCATAAAAATAAGTCAATAAGCACGAAAGTCTTAAAGCTTAATCAAATGAAAACTTATGAAATGATCAAAAGATTAACTTTTTAAGCACGAAATCAATTAGAACAACACGGATCATATGATAATCGCACCAAAATCAATCTATAATCAAAGAAAAGTAGAATGAGATTAAGGATTAAAAGCTTAAAATAGAACTTGATTAATGAAAATAAGCAATACAAAGTGTTTAATCTTGAAAGATTAAAAGAAAAAGATGAAACTTAGTGAGAGAAAGTTTAAGACTTTCTCTCTCTAAAACTAGAAAGAAAATGAAAAAGTGAAAATTAACTAAAACTATCTAACTACTTTCCTAATGACTATTAGGAGGGTATTTATAGGGAAGGTGGAAGGAGTGCATGTGTTGCATCTTCTTTCTTGCTTTCTTCACGTTTTCTCGACTCGACTTTAATTCTTTGTCTTTGTCGTCTCGGGATTTGAACTTGTCTTTTAATTTTCTTCTTCTATTAGACTTAAGTTCTTCGACTTCGTTTAAACTTCCGCCTCTAGACTTTTTCTTCGATAAATCTTCAGAATAGGCCTTGGACTTCCGTTCTTTTTGCACTCTTGATCTTTTGACTTCGTCTTTTCCCGTTTTCTTCGATAAAAGCCCGTGAAAACCCGTGTTTTCTTCCTTTTTCATATTTTGGTCCTAAAACACAATAAAAACACAAACCACGCATAATTCCGACTTTTACGACATAAATCACACGTTTTGGTCTTGTTATTATTGGAAATAAGTGGTAAAAGGATAAGTGTTTTCACACTTATTAAATCCCCTACACTTGACCATTGCAATGCCCTCATGCAATGCATTAATTTTAAAGCACGGTTTACATTTTCCATCATAAATAACCCACCTTGGCCTTTATTAAATACTAAACATAAAAGATAGAAATAAGTAAAGAAATTAAAAACTTACATTGGGTTTTGGCGGCCATGAACGTTTATCATCCTCAAGTTTCACGTTCCCCATACCAAGCTTAAAAATGAGATCATTGTTATTATAAGTTAGCAAACTATCACGAACTCATGTGGGCCAATTACTCACTTAGACTCCCTTTTTCCTAGGTGTATCTCTTATATTTTATTTTTGTCTTGAATGATCACGAGGATGCATTGTTTGACTTATTTTGATAGTTATTTTAGTCCGAAAATAAGGTGAACGATTTAATCAATAGTTAGCTAAAGGACCAAATCTTTTAAAACTGCTTCTCGGGACCTCATAAAGTTCATATCTTGGCATAACTCGCTTCACGATTTGAGACCTTTCTCGGACCGATATTTGGCAGCGACTTTATACTTCGAATCTTGAGAGACGTTCATGAAATAATGGCCTTCTCTTCATAATAGGATTTTCTTCACTTGTAGTTTTGAGAGATTCTTCATCTTTGGACCACGACTTCTTCATTTTTCTCCAATCTTTATTTTGGACTTTGATATACAACGATCTGCCTCCTTTTAGGACTTGGATCTATTTATCCTCATACCTTGTTAGGGTCTTTTTGGATAGACTTCTCCATGACTTTTGGGGAGTTTTTGCTTTTCGTCGTGTGTCTCGATCCTTCATATTGATTTTCGATAAATGATTCTTCACATCACTTTTGGATCTTTAGCAACAAAATGTAGCCCTCATGCCTTGTTAGGGCCTTTTCGGACTCGCCAATCTTCGCATCCCGCTTCAATAAGTTATGCCTTGTCTATGAACTCTAATCCGTACCGAGCAACTTTTAAACGATCTGGGGCTAGAAGCTAAGTAACCTTTTAAATCGTACAACCTTATTTATTGCAGATAAATTTATTAACAAGCGGAGGGAGAATAGCCTTATAATTAACTCACATAAATTCACGAAAGAATACCAAACTTATAATTGACTCTATCATCTCTCGTTCTCCACAGTTTAAAATCTCAAGGAATGAGACTCGTGGATGCTTAGCCTATTAAATCAAAGTTTTGGGTTTTCGAGTCGCCTATAGGATCTTGCAAATTCTTAGACTTTTTCAAGTTTTAGAAATCGCATTTTAAAGTTCCCTTGATAAACGTTTCTCTAGGATCAATTATAGGAACTTGCGAAAAGTTCTTGTTCTTAACCCGTGAGAGTTAAGACTTTCGCGTTTTATAGCTCCCTATATAAAAGCCTAGCAAAACTTGACTTAAACATGTTAAGGATACTAGCTAGAGTAAACTTAGACAAGTAAACTCGGGTTGAGTCAAAATGTTCACGACTAAGAAAAATCTAAAACCACTTTATTGAAAAACTATTCTAGCAATGGAAAGAAACTAAACATAACAAAGGCAAATACAACTATACAACTAGGCCAAAATAGATTAAATATTTTGAAAAATGTCGAAAAATCAAATTTTCCGGTTAAAATGAGGGCAAATTCATGGAAAAGAACACTTACTTTGATAGAAATCCCCCCTACACTTGAGATAAACATTGTCCTCAATGTTTAAGCATGTGTGATTAAACTCCCCTACACTTAGGACATTGTGCACTTTGTTTAAATCTTGATAAGGAAAGGACAACTAAAGTGAATTCAATGTGAACATATAGAATATGAAATATTGAATCACAAGAGTTTAGGATAGAACCGGGAAGATGGGAAACACGGAATCACGGTTCGTCAAAAGTCATCAAGGTGGATCTTTGAAGCTTTAATCCCTGCACAGCACAAGAAACAAGACAACAAACACATACGGGGCTCCCCCTACACTTATTATGAAAGCAGTAAAGGATAGATCACGGGTTGCCTCCCGAGAAGCGCTTGTTTTTGGTCACCGAGTCACGAGCCTGACTCGACCCAATTTAGTTCATGGGGAACGTGGTGAGGGATGGAATCATCTCATGAGAGATGTCCTCACCAAAGTACAGCTTCAGACGCTGGCCATTCACCTTGAAGTTGGGCCCATTTGCCTGAGAAAGCTCAATGGTCCCATAAGGAAAGACTTTGGCGACGGTGAATAGACCAGACCAGCGGCTCTTCAACTTGCCAGAGAAGATCTTCAATCGAGAGTTAAAAAGTAAGACTTGATCACCAACGTGGAACTCTCGGTTCTTGATTTTAGCATCGTGGATAATCTTGGTCTTCTCCTTGTAGATCAATGAGTTCTCGTAAGCTTGATTCCGCAATTCTTGTAGCTCGTTGAGTTGAATCTTGCAAAAATCACCGGCTTTGTTGATGTCGAAGTTAGCCCATTTCAAGGCCCAGTACGCCTTGTGTTCTAGCTCGATGGGGAGGTGGCATGCTTTCCCGTACACAAGACGATAAGGTGTACAACCGATCGGGGTCTTGTAAGCAGTACAGAAAGCCCACAGAGCATCATCTAACTTATCGGCCCACGCGGCGCGATGCTCTCCCACAGTACGCTCCAAAATTCGCTTCAATCCACGGTTGGATATCTCGGCCTGCCCATTGGTTTGGGGATGATAAGCGGTGGAAAGACGGTGATTGACACCATACTTAGCCATGACTCTTGCAAATTGATCATTACAAAAATGAGTCCCGCGGTCACTGATGATAGCACGAGGAATGCCAAATCGAGCGAAAAGCTGCTTCAAAAAGTTCACAACCACCCTCGCATCATTCGTAGGAAGAGCCTTAGCTTCAACCCATTTAGAAACGTAGTCGACGGCGACGAGGATGTACTTGTTCCCTTTGGAGGATGGAAATGGCCCCATAAAGTCGATGCCCCATACATCAAAGATTTCACATTCCTGTATGAAATTTTGAGGCATCTCATCCTTATGTGTGATCTTGCCTTGGCGTTGGCAAGCATCACAATGCTTAACCATTTCGTAAGCGTCACGATAAATGGTGGGCCAATAGAATCCAGAATCAAACACTTTTTTAGCGGTGTAGTTGGGACCAAAGTGACCACCGGTGGGTCCTTTGTGGCAAGCTTGGAGGATGTCAAAAGCTGCCGGTCCGTCAACACATCGACGAATGATCAGATCAACACATTGTTTGAATAGAAAAGGGTCATCCCAAAAGTAAGTCTTAACATCATTCAAGAACTTCTTCTTTTGTTGGGATGTTAACCCTTGGATGAGAATTCCACCCGCTAAGTAGTTTGCAATGTCTGCAAACCACGGGGTGCCATCAAGATTGAGATTTATAGACATTAAGGTCTCAAGGGGGAAAGATTCATTGATCTCTTTGTTCGGATGATCCCCTTGATATGGATCCTCAAGTCTGCTCAGATGATCCGCGGCCAGGTTTTCGGCTCCCTTCTTGTCACGAATTTCAATGTTGAATTCTTGAAGGAGTAAAACCCAGCGAAGAAGTCTTGGCTTAGCATCATGCTTTGTCATCAAGTACTTCAACGCAGAATGGTCCGTGTATACAATGGTGGGGGATAAAACAAGATAGGGGCGAAATTTCTCAAAAGCATAGACAACAGCTAAAAGCTCTTTTTCGGTTGTCGTATAATGCAATTGAGCCCCCGTCATTGTTTTGCTAGCATAGTGGATTGGTTGGAAGTGTTTATTCACTCGTTGGCCCAAAACCGCACCAATAGCAAAGTCGCTAGCATCACACATCAATTCAAAAGGCAGCTCCCAATTAGGGTTAACCAAGACCGGTGCCTTAGTTAGCTTATCCTTAAGAAGATTGAAGGCTTCGAGACACTCTTTAGAAAAGATAGAAGGAGTATCTTTTTCCAAGAGGTGGGTCATCGGGCGAGCGATTTTAGAGAAATCCTAAATGAATCGACGATAGAAGCCCGCATGACCCAGAAAACTTCTCACACCCTTCACGGTTGAAGGTGGAGGTAATTTGGCTATGACATCTACTTTAGCACGGTTGACTTCTAGACCGGCTTTAGAGATTTTGTGTCCTAGCACAATGCCTTCTTTTACCATAAAATGGCATTTTTCCCAATTTAGAACAAGGCGAGTGTCTTCGCACCGCTTAAGCATATGTTCCAAATTGGCAAGGCAAGATGAGAAGGAATCCCCAAAGACCGAGAAATCATCCATGAAGACTTCCATGGTTTGCTCAACCATGTCATGGAAGATAGCCAACATGCACCTTTGGAATGTCCCGGGGGCATTGCATAAGCCAAAAGGCATTCGTTTATAAGCAAATGTGCCATAGGGACAAGTGAATGTTGTCTTCTCTTGATCTTGGGGATCGATGGGTATTTGGAAATAACCCGAGAAACCATCAAGAAAGCAGTAATATTCATTACCCGCTAAACGTTCAAGCATTTGGTCCATAAAAGGTAGAGGGAAATGATCCTTTCTCGTGGCATCATTGAGTTTGCGGTAGTCAATACAAACTCTCCACCCAGTAACGAGACGGGTAGGGATCAACTCGTTGTTTGCATTGGGCAAAACGGTGATACCGCCTTTCTTAGGCACACAATGGACTGGACTAACCCATGGTGAATCCGAAATAGGGTAAATCGTACCCGCATCAAGAAGTTTGATAACCTCTTTTTTGATGACTTCGTGGATTTTAGGATTCACCCTTCTTTGGCTTTGAATTGTGGGCTTAAAGTCGTCCTCCATGAGAATTTTATGTGTGCAGAAGTGAGGATCAATTCCACGGATGTCGGAGATTTTCCAAGCGATAGCTCTTTTATGCTTCTTCAACACGGCGACAAGTCAGGCTTTTTCTTCTTCTTGAAGGTCCTTCGCGATGATGACCGGTAACTTCTCGTTGTCTTCCAGGAAAACGTACTCAAGATGAGGAGGTAGGTCCTTAAGCTCAAGAGTAGGAGGATCCTCAATAGATGGTGAAACTAACGATGGATCATCATTAGTCACCTCTTTAGGAGCAGGAGGAGAAAATGGGTCCTCATTGAGAAGTCTCTCAATTGTACGAATGTCCTCATCCCAATTGGTGGATAAATTATCATACTTAATATCAAGAGGACCCAAGCTAGCTTCGAAATCATCCAAGTCACTTTCTCCAAAAGGAGTCAATGCTGGAGCAATTGAGGCAACGGTCTCAACATTGGGTAGAGAAGAAAGAGTACTTTTACAAGCATCATGAAAATGTTCTTCACAAGCCTCATCGAGAACATCAATAGAATTAACGCTCTCATATGAATAAGGTTGCTTAGAAATCTTACCCATGTTGAAGAAAATTTTATCGTCACCAACTCTCATGATTATTTCGCCTGCGGCTACATCAATAAGAGTGCGACCGGTCCTCAGGAATGGACGTCCAATGATTAATGGAACACGAGGATCCATCTCGTAGTCAACGACAACAAAATCCGCCGGGAAGGTGAATTTGTCAACGCCAACAAAGACATCTTCGGCTATCCCCACTGGATAAGCAACCGTACGGTTGGCTAATTCCAAAGTCATTTTGGTGGGGACTAGCTCGGGGAGAGATAATTGCTTCCAAACACTTAAAGGCATTAAGTTTATACTGGCACCTAGATCGGCTAGGGCCATGCAATTCTCTACTCCCGGGAAGTTGCAAGGAATCAAGAAGCGACCCGGATCACCAAGTTTGGTGGGCAATTTCCTTAAGAGCACTACGGAGCTGTCCTCATTAAGTTGGGTCTGAGCAATGTCAAGAAGCTTTTCCTTATCACTTAGAAGATCTTTAAACATCTTAGCGTATTTGGGCATGTGAGCGAGAGCCTCGGCAAAGGAGATGTTAAAATTCAATTGTTTAAACATTTTTAGAAAGTTTGAAACCTGAATATCATCCTTGCTCTTTTGCTTCTCTTTCCTCAACCTTGAAGGATAAGGTATATTGGATGAAGAAGAAGGCTTTAAGGGAATAGGATCACTCACAACCACGGGTGGTGGGGAAATGGGGATAGAAGGTGAAGGAGGTGAGGAAAGTTGCTCTTTTTCCTTGTTCACAATCACTGGTGGAGGTGTAGGAAGCTCGGGTTCCATATAACCTTTTCCACTTCGAGTGGTGATTGCTTTCATCTCCCCTCTTGGATTCGCAACGGTATTACTCGGAAGAGTACCCGAAGAAGAGGGTTGATTACCTTGGATGAGCGAACCAATCATATCACGAAGGTGAACCGCTTGATTATTAAAAGAGTCTCTCATGTTTGCATTAATTCCATTGCTGTGTTTGGCCATGTCATTCCTTAGCTCGGCTCGAATATCGTTCCCTTGTTTTGCCATTTCGCCCTTTAAGTTGCGGACTTGACTCTGAAGATTCGTCACCATCTCCCGATTAGTCTTCATGAATGTCTCGACATCTGGACTCACTGCCATCGGTTGATTGAGAGGTGGAGCTTGGTAAGCTTGAGAATTTCCTTGAGGTGGGTATGGGTTTCGTTGGGATTGATATTGATTGTTTGCACGAGGTTGGGATTGGTTGTAGCTTTGTTGTTGGTTTTGGTTTGCAGGAGGGAAACCGGGTGGAGCAAGATAGTTGTTCGAACGATAACTTAGCAAGCCACGGTCTCCTTGAGGGCGGGCTTGATAGCCTCCCGTGGGATAAGTGCCGTAAGCTGCGTTAACATTTTCAGAAAAATTGCCTTGGGTAGAAGGACAATCATTATAAGAATGAGGATCACCACATGTGTCACAAGAAATAGCAACAGCTTTAGCTTGGTGAAAGTTGTTTGTGGCTATGGACATGAAATCTTTGTGCATATTCGCGATTTGTCAGGAAAGTTCGGATATCTCGGGATTGGAAGTAGGAGAAGAAACATTGACTCTCTGATTAGATCTTGAGGATGCGGATGAATCCCAATTCTTGTGGTGAGTAGTCATGTTTTCGATCAACTCTCGACACTCCTCCGGTCTCCTTTTCATAAAAGTACCACCGGCGGCGGCATTGATCGTGTCACGATCACGAAAAGTGAGACCATTGTAGAAGGTGTCAATGAGAGTGACGGGGAGTATATTGTAATTTGGACAGCGGTCGATCAAATCATTGTACCGTTCCCAAGCATCGAAAAGTGATTCATCATTCTCTTGCATGAATCCACTGATTTGGTTACGAAGGCTTGTGACCATGGATGGAGGGAAGTAGCACGATAAAAAGCGTTGAGTCATGTCGTTCCACGTATGAATAGAATTCTTAGGAAGACGGTCAAACCATTTTTCGGCATGGTGAGAAAGTGAGTGGGGAAAGAGTTGAAGGCGAAGGTCATCCATAGAAACACCGGAGAACTTCATGCTTTGGGTTATGGTAATGAATTTGTCGAGGTGTTTGTTGGCATCATCATCCGGAATTCCGCGAAACGGGTTAGTCTGCACTTGCTGGATCATGTGATGCTTCAACGAAAACTCCTGAGCCGTGACGTGCATTGGCGCAATCGGGCCTCCGCGTCCGTTCATGGTGGGTTGACACAATTCCTCCATCGTTCGTAAATCAGGTAGGTGGACATTGTTGTTGTTGTTGTTGTTATTATTATTCAAATTGGGTTGAGGTGGGTGATTATTGTTGTTATTAACACCAGCCATATCTAAATCTTCACGAGTCTCGGGCTCAGAATAGTTCGAAGATCTAGTACGCATACACCTGCAGAAGAAAAATATACACAAAGAATACCTATATAATCTTTTTGGTGCAAAACCTTATGAAAAGAATTGCTTTTTATGATTTTTTAATGTTTTTGTATTTTTGAAAAGTTTTATATTTTTTTAGGATTTTTGAAAAATTTTTAAAGCAAGGAAAATAACGTTCAAAGAACGGATCCCAAAATTCAATGCGTCTCTCACTAAAAACCGTTTATCTTAACGAAAAGAGCTGGCAGCGGCGCCATTTAATACTTCGCTTTTGGCTAGGTATAAAATCTTATCGTCCGAATCTTTTCGAATTGAAAACCGGTCTAAAGTGCGACTCAATCGTCTTTTGGTGAATCAAGAGAATGGTTGGTTTGTTTGTCTAATTTAAACTATAAGCAAGTAATTAAAGTGTCATTGAGTAAAGTGGAAGAATAAAGATTAATACTAAAATGATGCGTAAAAATAAAAGCTTGTAAACTTAAAAGTAACATCGGAAAAGTACTAGCACACTAAACAAAACTAACACTTGGAAAAACTTTCTAAATATAAGAACTTAGTTGAAAAGTACTAAAAGAAAGTAAGATCGGAAGTTAACAAAACAACTCAATCGGAATAAGCCAAAACAGGCCCAGATCAGAATGTATTCCGATCTGGTGGTCGGAATGTGAGTAATGATGCACAAAATCGGAATATGGGAAAGGTTCAGATCGGAATGTCCACAAAATGATATCAATCGGAATAATGACAAATCCTACTTATCAGTATATTGGGAAAAGTCCCAATCGGAATGTCCAGAAAATTGCACCTATCGGAATACAACACCAAGGGCCAAATCGGAATACCACAAAACTGTCTAATCGAAATAACTGAATAAGCACAATCGGAATATGGGGAAACCCTTTTCCGATTGGCAAATCGGAAAAGGGGAGGCTGCTCGGAATGTGTAAATCGGAAAGGGGTTTATACCCTTTCCGAAAATGATGGGATTCGGGTAAAAAGCCAATGAAATAAGCTATTTTGACAAGCTTTTCACCAACTAAAACGAATCAATACTAGACCAAATCAAATAAGCACTTTTATCAACTTATCTAACTCGAAAATAAACAAACTTTTTCAATCAAACAATAAAAACATGAACTTTTTTAAGGAAAACTTTTATAACAAATAAGATAATCATAAAAATAAGCCAATAAGCACGAAAGTCTTAAAGCTTAATCAAATGAAAACTTATGAAATGATCAAAAGATTAACTTTTTAAGCACGAAATCAATTAGAACAACACGGATCATATGATAATCGCACCAAAATCAATCTATAATCAAAGAAAAGTAGAATGAGATTAAGGATTAAAAGCTTAAAATAGAACTTGATTAATGAAAATAAGAAATACAAAGTGTTTAATCTTGAAAGATTAAAAGAAAAAGATGAAACTTAGTGAGAGAAAGTTTAAGACTTTCTCTCTCTAAAACTAGAAAGAAAATGAAAAAGTGAAAATTAACTAAAACTATCTAACTACTTTCCTAATGACTATTTGGAGGGTATTTATAGGGAAGGTGGAAGGAGTGCATGTGTTGCATCCTCTTTCTTGCTTTCTTTACGTTTTCTCGACTCGACTTTAATTCTTTGTCTTTGTCGTCTCGGGATTTGAACTTGTCTTTTAATTTTCTTCTTCTATTAGACTTAAGTTCTTCGACTTCGTTTAAACTTCCGCCTTTAGACTTTTTCTTCGATAAATCTTCAGAATAGGCCTTGGACTTCCGTTCTTTTTGCACTCTTGATCTTTTGACTTCGTCTTTTCCCGTTTTCTTTGATAAAAGCCCGTGAAAACCCGTGTTTTCTTCCTTTTTCATATTTTGGTCCTAAAACACAATAAAAACACAAACCACGCATAATTCCGACTTTTACGACATAAATCACACGTTTTGGTCTTGTTATTATTGGAAATAAGTGGTAAAAGGATAAGTGTTTTCACACTTATTAAATCCCCTACACTTGACCATTGCAATGCCCTCATGCAATGCATTAATTTTAAAGCACGGTTTACATTTTCCATCATAAATAACCCACCTTGGCCTTTATTAAATACTAAACATAAAAGATAGAAATAAGTAAAGAAATTAAAAACTTACATTGGGTTTTGGCGGCCATGAACGTTTATCATCCTCAAGTTTCACGTTCCCCATACCAAGCTTAAAAATGAGATCATTGTTATTATAAGTTAGCAAACTATCACGAACTCATGTGGGCCAATTACTCACTTAGACTCCCTTTTTCCTAGGTGTATCTCTTATATTTTATTTTTGTCTTGAATGATCACGAGGATGCATTGTTTGACTTATTTCGATAGTTATTTTAGTCCGAAAATAAGGTGAACGATTTAACAATAGTTAGCTAAAGGACCAAATCTTTTAAAACTGCTTCTCGGGACCTCATAAAGTTCATATCTTGGCATAACTCGCTTCACGATTTGAGACCTTTCTCGGACCGATATTTGGCAGCGACTTTATACTTCGAATCTTGAGAGACGTTCATGAAATAATGGCCTTCTCTTCATAATAGGAATTTCTTCACTTGTAGTTTTGATAGATTCTTCATCTTTGGACCACGACATCTTCATTTTTCTCCAATCTTTATTTTGGACTTTGATATACAACGATCCGCCTCCTTTTAGGACTTGGATCTATTTATCCTCATACCTTGTTAGGGTCTTTTTGGATAGACTTCTCCATGACTTTTGGGGAGTTTTTGCTTTTCGTCGTGTGTCTCGATCCTTCATATTGATTTTTGATAAATGATTCTTCACATCACTTTTGGATCTTTAGCAACAAAATGTAGCCCTCATGCCTTGTTAGGGCCTTTTCGGACTCGCCAATCTTCGCATCCCGCTTCAATAAGTTATGCCTTGTCTATGAACTCTAATCCGTACCGAGCAACTTTTAAACGATATGGGGCTAGAAGCTAAGTAACCTTTTAAATCGTACAACCTTATTTATTGCAGATAAATTCATTAACAAGCGGAGGGAGAATAGGCTTATAATTAACTCACATAAATTCACGAAAGAATACCGAACTTATAATTGACTCTATCATCTCTCGTTCTCCATAGTTTAAAATCTCAAGGAATGAGACTCATGGATGCTTAGCCTATTAAATCAAAGTTTTGGGTTTTCGAGTCGCCTATAGGATCTTGCAAATTCTTAGACTTTTTCAAGTTTTAGAAATCGCATTTTAAAGTTCCCTTGATAAACGACTCTCTAGGATCAATTATTGGAACTTGCGAAAACTTCTTGTTCTTAACACGTGAGAGTTAAGACTTTCGCGTTTTATAGATCCCTATATAAAAGCCTAGCAAAACTTGACTTAAACATGTTAAGGATACTAGCTAGAGTAAACTTAGACAAGTAAACTCGGGTTGAGTCAAAATGTTCACGACTAAGAAAAATCTAAAACCACTTTATTGAAAAACTATTCTAGCAATGGAAAGAAACTAAACATAACAAAGGCAAATACAACTGTACAACTAGGCCAAAATAGATTAAAAATTTTGAAAAATGTCGAAAAATCAAATTTTCCGGTTAAAATGAGGGCAAATTCATGGAAAAGACCACTTACTTCGATAGAAATCCCCCCTACACTTGAGATAAACATTGTCCTCAATGTTTAAGCATGTGGGATTAAACTCCCCTACACTTAGGACATTGTGCACTTTGTTTAAATCTTGCTAAGGAAAGGACAACAAAAGTGAATTCAATGTGAACATATAGAATATGAAATATTGAATCACAAGAGTTTAGGATAGAACCGGGAAGATGGAAAACACGGAATCACGGTTCGTCAAAAGTCATCAAGGTGGATCTTTGAAGCTTTAATCCCTGCACAGCACAATAAACAAGACAACAAACACATACGGGGCTCCCCCTACACTTATTATGAAAGCAGTAAAGGATAGATCACGGGTTGCCTCCCGAGAAGCGCTTGTTTTTTCTCACCGAGTCACGAGCCTGACTCGACCCAATTTAGTTCATGGGGAACGTGGTGAGGGATGGAATCATCTCATGAGAGATGTCCTCACCAAAGTACAGCTTCAGACGCTGGCCATTCACCTTGAAGTTGGGCCCATTTGCCTGAGAAAGCTCAATGGTCCTATAAGGAAAGACTTTGGCGACGGTGAATGGACCAGACCAGCGGCTCTTCAACTTGCCAGAGAAGATCTTCAACCGAGAGTTAAAAAGTAAGACCTGATCACCAACGTGGAACTCTTGGTTCTTGATTTTAGCATCGTGGATAATCTTGGTCTTCTCCTTGTAGATCAATGAGTTCTCGTAAGCTTGATTCCGCAATTCTTGTAGCTCGTTGAGTTGAATCTTGCGAAAATCACCGGCTTTGTTGATGTCGAAGTTAGCCCATTTCAAGGCCCAGTACGCCTTGTGTTCTAGCTCGATGGGGAGGTGGCATGCTTTCCCGTACACAAGACGATAAGGTGTACAACCGATCAGGGTCTTGTAAGCAGTACAGAAAGCCCACAGAGCATCATCTAACTTATCGGCCCACGCGGCGCGATGCTCTCCCACAGTACGCTCCAAAATTCGCTTCTATCCACGGTTGGATATCTCGGCCTGCCCATTGGTTTGGGGATGATAAGCGGTGGAAAGACGGTGATTGACACCATACTTAGCCATGACTCTTGCAAATTGATCATTGCAAAAATGAGTCCCGCGGTCACTGATGATAGCACGAGGAATGCCAAATCGAGCGAAAAGCTGCTTCAAAAAGTTCACAACCACCCTCGCATCATTCGTAGGAAGAGCCTTAGCTTCAACCCATTTAGAAACGTAGTCGACGGCGACGAGGATGTACTTGTTCCCTTTGGAGGATGGAAATGGCCCCATAAAGTCGATGCCCCATACATCAAAGATTTCACATTCCTGTATGAAATTTTGAGGCATCTCATCCTTATGTGTGATCTTGCCTTGGCGTTGGCAAGCATCACAATGCTTAACCATTTCGTGAGCGTCACGATAAATGGTGGGCCAATAGAATCCAGAATCAAACACTTTTTTAGCGGTGTAGTTGGGACCAAAGTGACCACCGGTGGGTCCTTTGTGGCAAGCTTGGAGGATGTCAAAAGCTGCCGGTCCGTCAACACATCGACGAATGATCAGATCAGCACATTGTTTGAATAGAAAAGGGTCATCCCAAAAGGAAGTCTTAACATCATTCAAGAACTTCTTCTTTTGTTGGGATGTTAACCCTTGGATGAGAATTCCACCCGCTAAGTAGTTTGTAATGTCTACAAACCACGGGGTGCCATCAAGATTGAGATTTATAGACATTAAGGTCTCAAGGGGGAAAAAGTCATTGATCTCTTTGTTCAGATGATCCCCTTGATATGGATCCTCAAGTCTGCTCAGATGATCCGCGGCCAGGTTTTCGGCTCCCTTCTTGTCACGAATTTCAATGTTGAATTCTTGAAGGAGTAAAACCCAGCGAAGAAGTCTTGGCTTAGCATCATGCTTTGTCATCAAGTACTTCAACGCGGAATGGTCCGTGTATACGATGGTGGGGGATAAAACAAGATAGGGGCGAAATTTGTCAAAAGCATAGACAACAGCTAAAAGCTCTTTTTCAGTTGTCGTATAATGCAATTGAGCCCCCGTCATTGTTTTGCTAGCATAGTGGATTGGTTGGAAGTGTTTATTCACTCGTTGGCCCAAAAACGCACCAATAGCAAAGTCGCTAGCATCGCACATCAATTCAAAAGGCAGCTCCCAATTAGGGGTAACCAAGACCGGTGCCTTAGTTAGCTTAGCCTTATGAAGATTGAAGGCTTCGAGACACTCTTTAGAAAAGATAAAAGGGGTATCTTTTTCCAAGAGGTGGGTCATCGGGAGAGCGATTTTAGAGAAATCCTGAATGAATCGATGATAGAAGCCCGCATGACCCAGAAAACTTCTCACACCCTTCACGGTTGAAGGTGGAGGTAATTTGGCTATGACATCTACTTTATCACGGTCGACTTCTAGACCGGCTTTAGAGATTTTGTGTCCTAGCACAATGCCTTCTTTTACCATAAAATGGCATTTTTCCTAATTTAGAACAAGGCGAGTGTCTTCGCACCGCTTAAGCATACGTTCCAAATTTGCAAGGAAAGAAGAGAAGGAATCCCCAAAGACCGAGAAATCATCCATGAAGACTTCCATGGTTTGCTCAACCATGTCATGGAAGATAGCCAACATGCACCTTTGGAAAGTCCTGGGGGCATTGCATAAGCCAAAAGGCATTCATTTATAAGCAAATGTGCCATAGGGACAAGTGAATGTTGTCTTCTCTTGATCTTGGGGATCGATGGGTATTTGGAAATAACCCGAGAAACCATCAAGAAAGCAGTAATATTCATTACCCGCTAAACGTTCAAGCATTTGGTCCATAAAAGGTAGAGGTAAATGATCCTTTCTCGTGGCATCATTGAGTTTGCGGTAGTCTATACAAACTCTCCACCCAGTAACGAGACGGGTAGGGATCAACTCGTTGTTTGCATTGGGCACAACGGTGATACCGCCTTTCTTAGGCACACAATGGACTGGACTAACCCATGGTGAATCCGAAATAGGGTAAATCATACCCGCATCAAGAAGTTTGATAACCACTTTTTTGATGACTTCGTGGATTTTAGGATTCACCCTTCTTTGGCTTTGAATTGTGGGCTTAAAGTCGTCCTCCATGAGAATTTTATGTGTGCAGAAGTGAGGATCAATTCCACGGATGTCGGAGATTTTCCAAGCGATAGCTCTTTTATGCTTCTTCAACACGGCGACAAGTCGGGCTTTTTCTTCTTCTTGCAGGTCCTTCGTGATGATGACCGGTAACTTCTCGTTGTCTTCCAAGAAAACGTACTCAAGATGAGGAGGTAGGACCTTAAGCTCAAGAGTAGGAGGATCCTCAATAGATGGTGAAACTAACGATGGATCATCATTAGTCACCTCTTTAGAAGTAGGAGGAGAAAATGGGTCCTCATTGAGAAGTCTCTCAATTGTACGAATGTCCTCATCCCAATTGGTGGATAAATTATCATACTTAATATCGAGAGGACCCAAGCTAGCTTCGAAATCATCCAAGTCACTTTCTCCAAAAGGAGTCAATGCTGGAGCAATTGAGGCAACGGTCTCAACATTGGGTAGAGAAGAAAGAGTACTTTTACAAGCATCATGAAAATGTTCTTCACAAGCCTCATCGAGAACATCAATAGCATTAACGCTCTCATATGAATAAGGTTGCTTAGAAATCTTACCCATGTTGAAGACAATTTTATCGTCACCAACTCTCATGATTATTTCGCCTGCGGCTACATCAATAAGAGTGCGACCGGTCCTTAGGAATGGACGTCCAACGATTAATGGAACACGAGGATCCATCTCGTAGTCAACGACAACAAAATCCGCCAGGAAGGTAAATTTGTCAACGCCAACAAAGACATCTTCGGCTATCCCCACTGGATAAGCAACCGTACGGTTGGCTAATTCCAAAGTCATTTTGGTGGGGACTAGCTCGGGGAGAGATAATTGCTTCCAAACACTTAAAGGCATTAAGTTTATACTGGCACCTAGATCGGCTAGGGCCATGCAATTCTCTACTCCCGGGAAGTTGCAAGGAATCAAGAAGCGACCCGGATCACCAAGTTTGGTGGGCAATTTTCTTTAAGAGCACTGCGGAGCAGTTCTCATTAAGTTGGGTCTGAGCAATGTCAAGAAGCTTTTCCTTATCACTTAGAAGATCTTTAAACATCTTAGCGTATTTGGGCATGTGAGCGAGAGCCTCGGCAAAGGAGATGTTAAAATTCAATTGTTTAAACATTTTTAGAAAGTTTGAAACCTGAATATCATCCTTGCTCTTTTGCTTCTCTTTCCTCAACCTTGAAGGATAAGGTATATTGGATGAAGAAGAAGGCTTTAAGGGAATAGGATCACTCCCCCAGGTCGGCCATGGACGTTGTCAAATTCGCCTCCACCCCGGGGTTATGGTAGGCATGCTTAGTGATGTCTTCATTCTTGCTTATTAATTCAGCAGCCTTGGTCAACCCCTCATGCCTGCCGCGGTCAATGCCGTCCGACACGACATCAGCAAAGGCCTACACAAACTATGGTGCCTCCATCACTCTTGTCACGGCCAGACGCGTCGCTTAGCCCACCATCCACCTACGACCAACAATGGCCGTAAGCAGTGGGGCGCACAGCACTTCAGCACAGTTTGTGGCCAGCACATTCAGCTTGCGCTCCACCTTGCCCAAGGCCTCAACCATTCGCTCCTCCATATCCGCCCGCTCCTTGATAAACTCTTCTTTCAACGTATCACGCTCCTCTACAAGGGCGGATGCTTGCTCAGCTGTGGTTTTGGTCGCAGCTTCGGCTGCGGCTACCTATGTAAAAAATTAGGGTTACTACATGGGTGAGAAAGACAAGGGTGTTACACATACAATTCATATAAACATGTAAGGATATGTACCTTGTTGTTGGCTGCCTCGATAAGGGCTTCCAACTCAGCAATGCGTCCATCACGGGCATTGGAGTGGCTTGTTTGTTCTTTTATTGTGGCCTCAGCCACGACCAAGTCCGCCTGCAGAGAATCAATCGTTTTCTCATGCTTCTCTACAAGCTCCTCCCTGCGCGCCATTATCCTATCAGCGCGACGCACGTATGCCAAGGACTCCTCAAGCCGGCGGCGTAAGGCTGCACCTAGTGTTACCTAGTGTGTTGTTGCTATGTTGAATTGCTCGAGAAGGACCAAGTGGCTCATTTCATCTAGGTTTTGCGCCAAGGAGGTCGGAGTCAAGTGGTCCATAAACTCCTTGCATTCCGACTCTGCTTCCAGCCTTGTCAGCTGGGACAAGTTCCAGGCTGGGCGGAGGTTGGAGTCCGGACCTCCAGGTTGGGGCTCTTCTACATGAGTAGGGGAGGAAATGGTGGAGCATCAACTATCATAGGGGAAGGCTCCCTCTCCGCGTTGTTCTCCTGCGCTGTGGTTGTAGGATCTTCCCTGTTATTGGGCCAAAACACTTGTAAGTTTTTTGGAGATTTTTAAACAAACATACAAGAGTACGAAAGATAGTGCTTACGTTGTGGTCGTGGTGGGGGCTACGACGCTCACAGGCGTTGCCTTCCACACATGTGTGTCTACCTGCTCCTATGTTACGGCAGGGTGAGGAAGGGGGTTGTCTTGTGGCAATGTGGTGCTGCTCCCTTCTTGAAATTGGGGGTGGTCTTCCCTCAGCTTCTTAGGGGGCACATTGAATTCCCCCGCCTCCATTTCTACTTCTTTCACCACCCTCCTGGTGGATTTGCGCTTCCTGGAAGCGGGCTTTGGTTGCCTGGAGGTCCCGGTCTCCTCCGCCACTTCCTCTTCCTCTTCATCGTCTTCACCAAACATACGGTTGATGGACGGATTGGTTGGATGCTTTTCACCTTGGATGGTGGTGGCATTCTCCAATAGCAGCTCACCGCCATCTTCATTGGTGAAGTCCAACGATGACTTCTCTATCATCGGTCCCTGTTCATCGGACCGTGGCTCGATTGTTTCTTCAAGTGGGATGGTCATGCCAGCGGTCGCGACGAGTAGAGGGGGCTCGCCCTCACAAAGTGGTCGGGATCCCTCCGCGACCTTCCTCGGATCCCCCTGGCGTAGTAACCCAAATAGCTTCATCTCTGCGGACATAAGCATACATATGTGTTAGTATGTTTACAAGCATTATTGTCACATTTATACGCATATACATGCATAAGGAAATACCTACCCTGTCTATGCTCGGTCAGAAAGCAAGGATATCTATCCTCCCTCCCAAAATAGTTACGGCTGATCCCTACTAAGCATAAGAAATTCTCTGGTAAATCCTTGTGGAAGTCACTACGATGGGTGTCTAACGTTTTTACATCTCGACTGCTATAATCGTTGGTTGGGGGAAGATAGTCGTGACGGACTTTGGTTTAGAGAACAAAAGTCGTGGGAAAAACTTTGCCATCTACAAAAAAGTAGTGGTCATACCACTTCTTAAGGGAGTATAGGGGTTTCCTATAACACATGGGGGCGGTTGCGGATCGTTTTTTAAACGACAATCACTCATTCACCATTAGGGGGACGTAGAAAACCCTAAATAAGCTCACGGTGGGGGCTACCTCACAAGCATGGCAGGTGATCTCAAATTGGTTAATTTTACACGTTCCTATACAGTGGAGTTGGGATATGTGAAAATCATAGTATGTCAAAATATCAACAAGGAACTTAGATAGAGGGATGCGGTAGTTTGCCGAGTCAAATAGGCGCGTGTAAACGCCTATTTTCCCACCAGGAGCGTCCGTGATAGCTTCACCATCACCCAGATAGGTGGGGTGTACGCTCTCAGGAATATAGTATTCGGACAGAAAGTCCATGTATTTGTCTGGGGACATCACATTAAGTACGGACGTGATGGTGGGGTTATCCTTCACCATGATTTATAAGTATGAGTAGAAAGGCGCGGTGATCTAACCTGATAAGGTGGATTTCTATAGGAAATAAGGAGAAGGAATGAAGGAAAAGTGCAGGTATAACAATGGTGGACAAAGAGTTGTTAACCGTATGTTTACATAGTTACACGCACCATCTTTTTATGGGGTTGCCTCGAGTTACGAGGTGCCCTGGATGATTGCCACGTGTAATCTACTACGCCCATCTAATGGATGGGATCGCTGACACAACTGAACCGTCATAGGGACCCACGGTTCACCTCTTGATCAGTTTTGAGCAGCTCGAAAGTGAGCCCATGTGGTGTACTTTTGCAGTCAAACCTGCGAACCATGCCTATCGTTAATGCACGCATTAATGTTGTCCCGGCCGACTGTTTTTATAGTACGACTATGTTTGCAGCAGCGACAGATAGGGGACACTGGTTAGTCTAGAGGTTACGCCTACGACTGTAACAACTAGACTGGGGGGACATGATGACGTATAGTCCCCAATCGGGTCATGGACCCGGCTCACGGGTACTACCCGCATCCGGTCCATCACTGATTGTTTGGGTTAAGTCATTTAAGCCTATGGGTTTCGAATGAACAATGGCCGCATAATATGTGTGCGGCCCACGGCCCGGCACGACCGGGACAGGGTTAGACAGAATAACAATCTTATTAGGATTGGGATTTACCTCAAAGTATAGGATATACACTCACCATAATTAGAAGATAACAATCAAACTAATTATCGTGCTTATCCTTTGCTTGGGACCGGAGTATTAGTGACAGCCCACTAGGGTTTCACTGTCTATATAAGGAACCCCCAAGGGTTCCACAAAGGTATCACATTCTCTATACTCTCAACCTACAGCCGATTATCTAACCCTAAACCAATTACTTACTCTCACGCCGGAGTCTAATCGTGGGATACATTCCCACGGTAAGCTTAACGCGTGTTGTTTTAGTGTGCAGGATCTCAACAAGATATTCACTTGGTGCAAGAGTCAGTGCCCAGCCTACCCGAATTAAGCCTAATTCGGGTCAAGCAAGGATCATCCAACTTTTGTATCAACATTGATCATGTCAGAAGATTGACACAAGTGTCGATCATCTCAAGAAATTGCCATCGGAGCCATGTATAGTATTTCATGTGTACTCCATGTATAGTATCTCAGGTGTACTCATGTACAATATTCCATGTGTACTCCATGTATAGTATTTCATGTGTACTCCATGTATAGTATCTCAGGTGTACTCATGTACAATATTCCATGTGTAATTCATGAGTAGTATTTTGGGTGTACTCTATGTACCTTACTGCACGTGTATTGTTAATAGATTCTTAATCATCTCAGGCATTTCCACTTGTCGATATTCTACCAGATGCTGATGCTGCTCGTAAGTTGAAGATTTTACCAGATACTGATGTTGCTAACACTCTGAAGACCTCACGAATGCTGGTGTTGCTGATACCTTGGAGAATCCACAAGATGTCGATGTTTTTTATACTATTAAGACTCTTCAAAGCAAGGATGAAAACTATAAATTTGAAATTACGGACAAGAATATACTTCAACCATCAGACGCTACCATCCCATTCCATGCTTTTACTTTCTCCGCTAAATGTCACACTTCACTCAGCTAACCTTTTATTCAAAAGAGTGGGAACCGGTACCCAGCCGGGCACTCAGCGGAATAGTTACATGAATCATGGTCGTGATAATGGCCGTCATGAAACTGACAGATAAAGCGGTAGTAACAACCACTGTGCCATTAATTAGTCAGTCAGTAACCATCCAAACTTCAAAACGGACGTGACCGGAAATACAGAGGTCAGCTGTCTAACCAGTACGCCAATCCTAGCAGTTACCAAAAGTTTTCAACCTTTTTCGTATCCTGATATGTGTACCGGACATAGATATTTAAAGAATGCAAATACAAATCCCTGACAAGAAGCCAAAAACTTGATACATTCTTTCCACACATTGGGTTTTAAATTTATAAACAAGAATTACCGATATAATTAGGAACACAAATTCGAGCAAGTATACTCTAGTCATGTTGTAATTAGGTTGGTAAGTCAAGGTCGTCCCATGGGACTTGGTTATACTCAAGTGTAGTTGTTTGTAACAATGGTAAGTATGATTGTCACGATCACACCACCATGAGAATCGTTTAAAGGCACAAGCACACAAAGAACATACATGTATGGTCAAATGATCACATGGACATTATGATGTTTAGTTTGGAAAACATATTAAAGGTAATCCTTTCGACCTATAGAACCAATAATAAGACACTAGTGCTTTATAAATCAAATATACATAAGTCTCCATCAAGTGGTCACTCATGAGCCTTATGCCTAAACCAATAAAAACAAGAATCCTTTCGACCCATAGACTTGGTTATCGATTTGATAAGTTCCATTTACTTGAAAGATGATTAGAACAATACATTCGAAAGACTCCTTTCGACCTATAATCTAGATTAAACCATTACTTGTTATGTTTATTAAGTCTCTTGCACAATCTTCACAAGCACAAGACCAAATCATTTGTCGATTAACGAATTGAAATCAAACATATTGAGAATAACTTTGACATATAGACCCAACAATGATTAACCAAATTGACAAACAAGAACAAGTTCCAATTCAACCAAATATAATATTATCACCATAATCCAATGACAAGCACTAATAGAATCCAAACATCCATATATCACAAGTTTCATAGGAACAATACAAGTATCAAGACAAAATTCACAATATCACACAAAACATAAGAATCACCATGAACATGAACATAAACTACATTGAATAATAAAGAATAAGTTACCAAACATTAGAGTTCATAGTACCAAAATACAATGCATTCTACCCACAATCTTCTTGGGTTTTGTATGGAGTATGGATTTCTTCTCTACTCTTCTATGTCTTATAACATGTACATGGCTACCAATTCCACCCCTCACCACTTGGGTGAGGGGTGATATCAAAATCACAGAAATATGGAGATGGGATAGATAATGATTGAGATGAGATTGGATAGGATGATTGATGAAAAACACTACCCTATGGGTTTTATTTATACTTGAATTAGCCTTGGCCATCAAGCACTTTTCTTGGAGCCAAAGGTGAGTAATGATGAGTGTAATGAAGCTTGGAGAAGTGGGAATAGAGTTATGGCTGAACTTGGTGAGCAAGGTGAAGTAATAGAGGTGTTGAAGTTTACTTGGAAAAGTGGCAGCCATGGGAGATGCTGGTGGCTTCTTCTCGTGTTGGTGGCTTCTCTCGTGCTGGTGGCTTCTCAGCCATGCTGGTGGCTTCTTGGCCATCTTTCCCATATTTCTTCTTTTGGTCCTTTATCTTTGTTTCTTCCACCTTCTTTCTTCCAAAATTTCCAAGACTCTTATTCTTTGTATTTTTTATTATACGAGAGCTACACTTTCATGTCTCGTTCATTCTTTCACCTCCAATACTCGTATTTTCTTCATTTCTCGTGAGTTAACCATAGATGAACCTACAATAGCAAATAAGCTTTTTTAAGTATCATATGTTCATACTAATCACATAAATATATGCATAAACACCATGAATATGCTCCTAAAAATATGTTAGATTTGAGCGTTATCAAATCCCCTCACACTTAAGTTTTGCTCGTCCTCAAGCAAGGAAAAGAAAAACTTTGCTTGCCATCAAGCAATAAAAGAAGATTAAAGCTAAAAACAAAATACCTAGGTTCTAAAAGAAAAGAAAATTTTTAAAATCCTATGAAAAATTTGAAAATCTTTTTGGTTTTTATAGGAATTGGCTAAAGGTGCAAACCCCTCACACTTAAGAGTTTGCTTGTCCTCAAGCAAGTAAAAGAAAATATTTTTGGGATTTTTAATTTTTTATATATACGAAATCGCTAAAGGTGCAAACCCCATCACACTTAATAGGTTGCTTGTCCTCAAGCAAATAAAAGAAAAATATTTTTCACATGGTGCATAAAAATGGTTTAGAAAAATAAGATACAAATCTACAAAATACAAACAAGAGTAAACCGAATGGCATGAGTACCAAGTGTACACATCTAAAGAGGACTTTTATGCGGGTTACTAGGCTAAGGCTTTGGGTTAATGGGTAAGGATAAGACATGGGAATTTTATGAGAGGTGTATCACGAATATACAAGTTAGAAGTTTAAGTCCCATGTTGCTAGTTACCGAACAAATCACAAGCCCAAAAATGATCATAGCTACGAGCTTTATTCAACACACAACACACACATATCACGACTTGAACATTGGCCAATCGATATCTAAACATACTTCATCTTCCTTCATCTTCATAATATTGTCATCGCTTTTTTTTTACTTCCTTTTTCGATGACTTATTGTTATTTTTTTGACTCTTTTATCATTCTCCTCGTTTTTTCATTTTTTTTAACATACATCACATGCTCCCTTCACACTTCGCTTAAGCACACACCAAAAAAAATACAAATAAGAAGTGGGCCCTCTCCGTCTTTGTTGGAAAGGCACAGACATATAACGAAGTGTGACAACTATAAATCATCAAAAACGATCCAACACACCATGCAACTAGCAACCCACCATTAAGACTTTGACACGGGTTAGGCTAAGGTCTAAGGTTATATATATATATTTATTTTTTTCTTTTTAGTGGATTGAACAAAAATTTAAAGGAATGGCTCAACGGATGTTCTAAGGGTATCTAGCACTAGTGAAAGTGCTAACAAAAGGGTTAATATGGGAGGTTAGCTAATCGATTAAACTAGCTAAAAAGAAAATGGAAAAGGCTATTTGGTTTTTATTACTAAGATTTCCTCTTTGTCACGCATATACACTTATATCACACAAGTGTGATCTCACTAAAACTTATTTTGTTTTTTATTTTTTTATTATTTTTTTAATTTTTTTTGAAATTTTATATTTTTTATTATATTTTTTACCATGTGGACGATTATTGAAATATATTTACATACAAATGTGTGAAAACATTT
Organism: Glebionis coronaria; assembly: GCA_025667525.1. NCBI lineage: Eukaryota > Viridiplantae > Streptophyta > Magnoliopsida > Asterales > Asteraceae > Glebionis > Glebionis coronaria. Next base: position 104,643,387 of record CM046876.1, read on the forward strand.
AAATCCTAAGGGCAAACAAGTACACAAACTCTCCCTCTTTTTTTTTTCTAAATCATCATTTTTTATAATTAGCCCAAAAATTTATATTTTGAAAATTCGGTTTCGTTTTCCCATTTATTTCCCCTCATACTTAAGTTTTGTATTAGACTCAATGTGAAAAATAAACTTCAAAGCATGAAAAGTAGGGTAAATAAATAAATAGTCCAAGAGAAACGAAACTTCCCGGGCTAAGAAATTGCAATTGATCTCCATATAATAAGATGCCAAGTAAGGAAGATCAAGCGATTTCGTCTCCAAAACGAGTATTTACATACAATCCATCAATCACAACCAATCCATCCTCCATAAGCTTTATTAAATCTGCAAAATAAACTAAACTACAAAACACATAAATTTATTAAACACACTTTCGTAGGCAACACGATTGCATTAAGCATATGCAACAAGCCTTTAAACCCCTGGGTATCCCGAGTGGATGAGTTATAGTCTCGTGAGGGTTTCCAGCGAACACACCCACAAAGTTCATACATTAACCACATGAACTTAAACAAACACAAACAAGCACGCACGCAAACAATATGAACCAAACACACAAGACAACAAACACAAACAAAAACAAACAATATGCATATATAAACATCACGTACGAGAAATGAAAACAATCTAAACACTTAAAAACATAACACGACTCAACAAAAACTAAATACAAAAAACTAATTTTTTTTATTAAATGAAACAAAACACATAATAGAAGTTTTGAACCAAATCTATTAAACCGGATGGTTTTCTAGACTTCCGGTTCTATCCAGGGGTTTGGAAATTAACCAGAGCGAATATAAATACGAACAAGGCACAAAATGACTAAAACGGGGTGGTTGGGTGGGATATACGCTTTATTAATAATTGGTTCGAAACTCGATGAACAGATGTTCAAACGAGTGTAAAACACAATTAGGAATGGTTTTGGTGATAGCCTAGTTTAAATAAAAGAAGATAAAAAGGAAAAAATATATTTTTTTTGGAAAATTTAGAGATGCCGCCGGCACGAATAGTTGTCACCGGCACGGTGATAACAGTGGGTGAGAAGCCTACCGGCAAGGCACTTTGCCGCCGGCACCGATTTTTTTATTTTTATTTTTTTAAATATTTTTTTTGAACATCCCAAGTTTTGTCGACCGGCACGGGATCATGCCGGCAGCAAAGCTTTCATAGTTTAACAGATGTCGTCCGACATCTCATCACGCCGGCGGCTTCTTGTTAACAGAATGCTAGATGCCGGCCGGCACGAGTTCATGCCGACGGCTTCTTGTTCACAGTGGGCTAGATGCCGGCCGGCACGGGTTCATGTCGGCGGCATCTTTGCCCTGCACACAAATTTTCTTTTTCCAAACTTCCTTATAACTTAAAATAAGAATTTTTTGTTAAAACACTTTTATTAAAATCATTAAAACATATAAGATATAGCTTCATCCAAACACACCCTTAAACTAGGAAAATAAGAACAAAAATATGCATACAATGGGAAATGCAAACAAGCAAGCAAGCAAGCACATAAGAACACAAGCACATAAACACATAAAAACACTAACATGACAGATAACAAGACACAAACTCACAAAACAAAAAAACACAAGCAAACACAAAATTCATGTGGTCAAGTAGTTCTAGCCATCGACTAGAGTGATTCGGGACAAGGTTTTTGGGTTTTTGAGAACAAGCACTTTAGGACACATTTAGGAAGCAATCATTGAAGCAAGCATTTTGAGAACACAAGAGAGGAAATCCCAACACCAAATATATGATTTTGGCGCCAAGACTATTTAAGCAACTTTTTGAGAATTAAGAGATTTTAAGAAAATGGTGTTCTAACCTTTGTCAAGGGTTAGAACAAGAGCAGTCATTCAAGAGCAATGGAATTTAGAGCAATTCAAAGCCTCCAATTTAGTAGTCAACCACCAACCGAATTCCCCCTATGTGAAATTCGTCCCCCCTATGCGGATTAATGGGGTATAACTACTCTTTCGGGTTATGTATTAATTGGTAACACAAATGATTCAAGTAACAAGCAAGCAAACAAACAAACAAACACAAAGAGTATAAACTAGCAAGTCCCCGGCAGCGGCGCCAAAAACTTGATATGTGTACCGGACATAGATATTGAAAGAATGCAAATACAAATCCCTGACAAGAAGCCAAAAACTTGATGCGTTCTTTCCACACATTGGGTTTTAATTTTATAAACAAGAATTACCGATATAATTAGGAACACAAATTCGAGCAAGTATACTATAGTCATGTTGTAATTAGGTTGGTAAGTCAAGGTCGTCCCATGGGACTTGGTTATTCTCAAGTGTAGTTGTTTGTAACAACGGTAAGTATGATTGTCACGATCACACCACCATGAGAATCGTTTAAAAGCACAAGCACACAAAGAACATACATGTATGGTCAAATGATCACATGGACATTAGGATGTTTAGTTTGGAAAACATATTAAAGGTAATCCTTTCGACCTATAGGACCAATAATAAGACACTAGTGTTTTATAAATCAAATATACATAAGTCTCCATCAAGTGGTCACTCATGAGCCTTATGCCTAAACCAATAACAACAAGAATCCTTTTGACCCATAGACTTGGTTATCGATTTGATAAGTTCCATTTACTTGCAAGATGATTAGAACAATATATTCAAAAGACTCCTTTCGACCTATAATCTAGATTAAACCATTACTTGCAATGTTTATTAAGTCTCTTGCACAATCTTCACAAGCACAAGACCAAATTATTTGTTGATTAACGAATTGAAATCAACCATATTGAGAATAACTTCGACATATAGACCCAACAATGATTAACCAAATTGACAAACAAGAACAAGTTCCAATTCAACCAAATATAATGTTATCACCATAATACAATGACAAGCACTAACAGAATCAAAACATCCATATATCACAAGTTTCATATGAACAATACAAGTATCAAGACAACATTCACAATATCACACAAAACATAAGAATTGCCATGAACATAAACATAAACTACATTGAATAATAAAGAAGAAGTTACCAAACATTAGAGTTCATAGTACCAAAATACAATGCATTCTACCCACAACCTTCTTGGGTTTTGTATGGAGTATGGATTTCTTCTCTACTCTCCTATGTCTTATAACATGTACATGGCTACCAATTCCACCCCTCACCACTTGGGTGAGGGGTGATATCAAAATCACAGAAATATAGAGATGGGATAGATGATGATTGAGATGAGATTGGATAGGATGATTGATAGGTGTGTAAACACCCATCCTTTTTACCAATTAACTACAATAATAACCAAGCTAAAACGTGTATTTTATGTCGTAAATGTCGGATTTATGCGTGGTTTGTGTTTTTGTAGTGATTTAGGACGAAAATGTGAAAAGGGGAGAAAACACGGGCATTCACGAGCTTTTATCGAAGAAAAAGACAAAAGACGAAGTCAAGAAATCAAGAATGCAAAAAGAACGGAAGTCCAAGACAAATGATTGATGAAAAACACTACCCCATGGGTTTTATTTATACTTGAATTAGCCTTGGCCATCAAGCACTTTTCTTGGAGCCAAAGGTGAGTAATGATGAGTGTAATGAAGCTTGGAGAAGTGGGAATGGAGTTATGGCTGAACTTGGTGAGCAAGGTGAAGTAATGGAAGTGTTGAAGTTTACTTGGAGAAGTGGCAGCCATGGGAGATACTGGTGGCTTCTTCTCGTGCTGGTGGCTTCTCTCGTGTTGGTGGCTTCTCAGCCATGTTGGTGGCTTCTTGGCCATCTTTCCCATATTTCTTCTGTTGGTCCTTTATCTTTGTTTCTTCCACCTTCTTTCTTCCAAACTTTCCAAGACTCTTATTCTTTGTATTATGTATCATACGAGAGCTACAGTTTCATGTCTCGTTCATTCTTTCACCTCCAATACTCGGCTTTTCTTCATTCTCATGATGTAACCATTGATGAACCTACAATAGCAAATAAGCTTTATTAAGTATCATATGTTCATACTAATCACATAAATATATGCATAAACACCACGAATACGCTCCTAAAAATATGTTAGATTTGAGCGTTATCATATCCACCTACCAAAACACATGTCAAAACATCAGTTAAGACACACAAGTCTCAAGTATCGGTTCGGAAGACACTTGTGAGGATACCAGTCATGATACATGTCATACGAATATCTTCTCAAGGCACGAGTCAAGACTCATAACTCCAGTATGCCTACTGAACCAGGCCTTAGTAATTTAGGGTACCCTCCAAGGGGGTATACCCGTTTTATCATGCCACGCAGAAATCAAACCATTAAAGATTCAACCACCACCACTGGAGTATTATTCAGGTTAGACACGCAGTATTTATTCTGTGAAGTTACAGACGAACATATTCAGTGAAAAGTCGCCACGTTTACTTCACGTAAGCTAGCTTTATCTTAAATCAGGTAGTTACCTAGCTCTCAGCCAGAAAAGACTCCACAGTATCACCATATTTATAAGGGCTTTTCTTTCTAGTTGAAGACGAGATTCGTCTTACTAACTCCTGAATATGTTCATTATATCTTCTGCCAGAAAAATGTCAGTACAAATTGTTTCTGCCTTACCAGCGCGTGACTTATCAGTCCAAAGCTACGAAGACTTGTAGCTACTAGTTTAAATTCACGATGGTTCTAGATGTAATTCCAGAAGGTTTTCTAGAAATCCCTCCCTAACCACGAGACGGAGTTTAACATAGAGTTTGTCTTAAGGACATATTATTTTTAGAACTCCTTATCGCATGGGCTTCAGCTGAATTAAAAGAGGTGCATCATTTGCTGCAAGAGTTACCGGAACGAGGCTTTATTCACAATAGCGTACCACCAGGAGGTGAACCGTTTTCTGTCTATCAGGAAGAAGGCCGGTAACATGAGATCATGTATCGACCACCAAAAATTTGACAAGATCACCATTCTTAACCAATATTCATTCCACGTATAGAAGGTTTATCTGATCTGTTACAAGGTCTTAAACATTGTTCCAAAAACACTTCACGATCATGCTATTATCAGTGATGAGAGACAGAACAGTACATTTCCAAGACTGCTTTTGCACATGTTATGGTCTCTCTAAAATTTTGATTCCAACTTCTGAGTTCCCAAATGTTCCAGCTATAGTATGAATTTGATGAATAAAATTTTTCCATGAATTCTCAGACAAGATCGTCGGTATATTCTTGATGACATTCTGATCTGCTAAATTCTAGAGAAGAACTCGAGAATCATCTTCTCACAGTTGTACAAATTCTACGATAGGAGAAAATTATATACGCAGCTTCCCAGATCTGAATTCTAGTTTAACAAGGTGGCGTTTCTGAGCCACCCTATTTCAGTAGAAAGAAATTTCAGAAATACTGCGAAGGTGAAGGTCATCACCAGATTGGTTAAGACCGACGTCTGTGACTGGAGTACAAGTTTCTCGAACTTAGTTGACTACTACCGTAGAAATTGCTGACAGTTCTCACGATTAGCTTTCCATGGCTAAGCTTACATAAAGGAGAGGACCTACACTAAAATTTAGTATTCCATAAGATCCTACGCTAGGAGAGATCTAATTTTACCGAGACTCATAATCCTTTCATGACTATTCACCCATATTTCACCAGAATGTACCATAATCCCAGGCAGAATTTTGGTAAAAGCAGTATAACACATGGATGCAGCTATGTACATATCTAGATGCCTGACATACTGTAGGTTCAAGATAGAACGCCGTCATGCTAGTGAGTTATTACAACCATTAGAAATTCTGAACAGAAATGAGACAAGATTTCATGAAGATTGTTATCAGTTTACAATAGAACTCAGAAAAGTATAATGCTATCTAAGTCATTGTCGACCATTTAAGCCAGCCTATACGTGTTCTTTCATCCGAAAGGATTACGAAGTAGCATATCTGCAGGAAATTCAGCAATAGATCGTACAATTTCACGGTATCCCATTATAACACCCCTATTTTACCTTGACGCAGCGGAATAATATTTTTAGGGGTATTACTTAAGGATATGAAAGCAAAGTAATAGAAAACAGCTCATAAGAGTGTTTAAATAAACTTCATTTATTCTTTATAAATTTATCATTCAAAATCAGAGATTTTTAATAAAACAATTGTACATACACTGTACATGACAGGTTCCTGAGATCTAGAAAATATGTTTGAATGATAAAATCTTCCAAGATTATATCTCTCCACGTCATTAGTATGCTGCTCCATGCTATCAATTTCAATACCTGAAATATATGCTTAAAGTCAACACGAATGTTGATTGAATTCATAGGTTTTAAAATCAGTTTGAATACAAGATCCTTTTTCCTGAGCTATGTTGTTATTTGCTCGTAAGTTTGAATAAAATGATGATTTAATTGCACTAAGATTATGATACCGCGACTAGACATAGGAACCAACACTTTGCCCTTATGAGGAAGTCTGCCATCCTTATAAGCAAAATAAAGTATGGCTGTTTGACCACTAAGGTGCTAGCAAGTGCGACTTGCCCAGACAGGAGATTTCAGTCTCCAATAGTACTACTTATGATATTAGCGCTCATTCTGAGAAATGATTAGCGATTTACAATTAAAAAGGGACTTTCATAGGCAGTAGTAAACATAGTGTAAATGAATCATATCTGGAAAGCATACCAAAAATACTTGTATTCCATTTTAGCATATATCCCCCTCACGGGTTTTGAAATCATTTAAAAGTAGTATACTTTAGTGAGGCTATGAACTTACCTTATGTCCAATAATCATGTCGGGTTTATGTCACACATATAAACTTGAGCTAACAAACAAGAACGTGGTCTCACACCAACTTGTTTTAACATAATTGGTAAGGTATTAAGTTTTTAATCTTTTGATCAATCTCTTTAAGCATTTGGTTATATTTTCTCTAATTATTACTTGGTTGTAACTCTAGCACCATTTTTCGGGCCATCATACTTAGAAGCCATTCTATAAACGTTTGAGGAGCGAGGGCACTTTAAATCGTAAACCCAACCACTCAGTCAGAACGTAATATCGAGATGGAACATCTTTGTACAAAGATCCCTACTAACATGATACTTTCATTACCTCCTCATATTCATGATTAATCTTCTTTAGTTTCAAGGTTGGCAAAAATAGTCCTTTTGGTTACATTTTGGTATAATTACACTTTTAACCCCTAAAGTATATAGTTTTAGTATTTGCATTTTAAACCTTCAATATTTAACTTTAGGGCATCAAAATTTCAAACATTTATTCTTATAGTTTTTACTTTCATAAAATGACACTTTTGGCCCAAAATATTAAATAGTTTCAAAAATGACAGTTTTAGTCCCTGAACTTGTAAAGATCACATAGCAAGCTCAAAAATGATCCAAATGAATTAGGATTTGAAAACAAAGTTTATGAACACATTTATAATCATAGTAAAAACATTTATTCAGAATTATAGCTTTTGAAAAGGGTTTTTGCTTATTATTTTATGTAAATTATAAAACTAGGGTTTTAAGTCATCTTTAACTTATAACTTTCATTTAAAATGATGAAACGACTTTGTTTCTTTTAGATTATCTTTCTAACATAATTTTGGCATTATAAAAACTCTAAATAATAATTATAACAAGATCAAATCTTGGTTAACATAGATTTTACCTAGGTAGCTCCAAAATGGCTCCTTATGGCTTCTTATGAACACAACTTGCTACGAAAGCTTCAAGAGCTTCAATGACTAGCTTCTAGACCTGGTTTTTGGTCTTGTGGGATTTCCTAAGACATATATAGAGGTGGATATGAAGAATGGGTAGGAGATACAAAGAAAACGGGGTGCAAGTTTAGAATGAAGACTATACGCCTCTATTTATACTAGTTTTCACCCTTAGCCTCCAAGTTAAGCATCTAAACGTGTAAGAAGGATAGATGGATTACTAATGAAGGCTAGTTAAGATCTAAATAAGTTTATAGGTCCTAGATTAGTCCTAATCTTTCCTTGTGGTTCAAAATGGGTCACGGCATACATATGATAAGAATGGTGATGTGTAGCAAGCGAGGAGGTAATGCATCTACTTTTCACACTCCTAAAATATCTTAGGGTTCATAACTATCAGGTTTTCAAACTAGAATGGAGGGAAATGGTTTGAAAATGAGTTTTGGAGGGAAAATACAAAACCAGGTTTTAAAACTAGGGCTTGTAACTTATGGTTAGTGTTTTTGGTGATTAAGGACTTGGGAAAGTGATTAGTTAATTATTAGGGCTTAGTTAATGTTTAGACGTTCTATTTAAGAGATTTGGGTCTTTGGTTTGAAGTTTAACAAAGGTTTGATGTGAAAATGGGAAGTATTCATTTGTAGATTAGGGTTTTCTAATGATCTAGGGTTAAATCTTAGTAAAAGGATTTATCCTTAAATTAGTTACTGATTTAAACTTAATTTAGGTCCTATAAATTGAGTTTTAAGTGTTCAATGAGTTATCACACTTGGTTTAATGGTTTAGTTTAGGTAAACATGTCTAAAGAGTGAAAATACCTATTTTGACCTAATTCACAAACCATGCATTGAAATGTTGTACCTTGTGCATTAGGGTACTTGTGCATTGTCTTAACATAATCTCATAACCTTAATTAAGTCTTATAAATATTTATAGACTTGTCCAAAAAGAACTAGGTAATGATTCCATGTAGGTTTCTTAATATAAGGGTTTTTAGGTCATTAATCCTAATAACTTTTTATATTGGGTAATTAGTGTTTGTACCTTTATAAACACTTATTATAGGTCTTATATAGTATTTTTATTACTTCTAGGGATTCTACATTTTTCGTTTAAGGGTTTGTATAGGTTGATCATATTCTAGGGACAATTATGGGAGCTTAAGGTCTTATGCTTTGATAACTTCTACTTTATGCTTTACCTTGTAACTTGACTTGAAATAAATTTATATTCTTAATATGATATATAGTTGAGTTTTATAATATGTGGCAAGATATTAGACTCTAATTCAATGTATAATGGATTTTATATGCTAATTTTGGTTACTAGGTCTTAACTTGTAATTAGCCTTGGATTAGTGACTATTAGCAATTTGAGATCAGTTAACTTCCCTTTATATGATAGATTGTAATTAGTACATTGTTTTTGATAATATTACATAGATTTTATGTAGTTACATTGCTTGAAATATTGTTAATCAAAGTTTCTAGGTGGTGATCTAGACTATTATGTACAATTACTTGTACTTAGCTTTGTATGGTTTGTCCTTACCATTCTTAGGTATTATTATGTCCTTAATGTATAATTTATAACTTTTTTATGTTTCATAATGACTTATTCATAAGTGTTCTCCTTTTATGGTTTATCATTCTTGAGTTTACAATTCATTTATTGGAATTCTAGGGTTTCTAAGGGAATTTATGGCATCATGGTTACATTTGAGATGTTCTTATTGATATTGAACTTATTAGATCTCCTTTATAGTTTATACTTGTGTATTTCATCATTATAGGAATGTGTGGTTATAATATTTTATGGTGTGAGAAGCAGTTCATTCTACCAAGTAATACACAAAAAGCAAAAATTTCTAGTGGCTTTTCCACTCCTATTCAATCATTGCATATATTACACTTGTAAATTTTATGGGTTGTCATAGCCTCGTCCATTTAAAGATATCTCGTCCCGAGATTATAATCATAACATAGTGTACCAAAAAGGCAGATGTAGTTCTTGTGTGCCGCTTAACATTCTATTCATATATCAATGAATAAAGTTTTCACTGTCGTTATTTCTTTTTACTCAATCTCTTTATTAGAGTTATCGTGAAGCATGATATATTGATCATTTAGATTGTAATAAAATCTTATAAAGATTATAAGAATGAGTGTAAATCGTACTAATCAATTAGGGAAATCCTCTTTAGTTCTCTAAATAGGAAGGCAAATGTGATTATTTATGAGTTTCTTGGGTAAAACTCAAGTTATTAAGTCACAATTCACTTTAAAATCATGGATTGATTATTGCATCTCTTAAAATCAAATAAGGAAAGCATTTCACCAATGTTAATAATGTTTTACATGGTGTAGCTTCTCATCCTTCTTGAGAAAATATTTGTGATTACTCTTGGAAAAGATGTTTCACAAATTATGATATTAATCTGGCAAATAGGTAATAGTTACTTCCTATTGCACTACGACTGCTCTATCACTATAGTAACTTCATAGGATAGGTGTAATTCCAGATAATATAATGCATACATGGAGTATGAAATTCTAATATCTGGGTAGTTCTCTCACTTTAACCTATTGGTATAGAGGGAAATGTTCTTTCTTAATGTATTCAATATTACATATATCGGTACTTTATGTCAACAGATTATTTTGGGGATAACCTTGTTAAAGTTTACATATCCTATATGAAATACAATTGACAATGGTCCAGATGGTGTCATGTCGTATCTTAAGAAATTCTGAAAATAAGTTTCTCATTACTTGTTCTTACCTATTTTTCATAAGGAAAAATTTAGGTTAAACATTTTGTAATTTAGATTTTGAAATTCCGTTAAGATATATGTTGAATAATTAATCCAAAGATAATCAAACACATATGATTCTAAGTACATGTAACACAAATGAGTTATTCTACCAGATAGTGAAGTAAAATAACACTTAGAAAAAATGAAATCAAAAACTTCATAGATTTTTATTGATAATACTCACTTATGTTTAACACACTTATTTATTTACAAAACACGGAAATCTTAGGAAAAATCTAAAAATTCGCCTTGCTCCAACAGTATCATGTTTGATGACCTATTTTGAAGCAGTCCTGGCACTTTGTTGTGCAGTTTCCAGTGTGATGCAATAGACAATTCATACGTTGGGGAATGTGTCTAGCATAGTCACCGTATTTTGTTGGTTGGGAATGGTTAACTAGGTTAGTATTTGGGTAATATAGGTAGGGAAAATAGGGACCATAGGTAAATTTAAGGGATTGGGTTTAGTTTCAGCATATTCTTCTTCTTCTTTGATAAATTTACATTTAAGGGTGGTGGATTCTTGCACAGGATTGTGCTTGATTACATGATCCATTAAGTTCTGAGAAATCTTAATGGATTCTTCTAAACTATGAGGTTTAGAAATAGTAATCATACTTCTGAATCTTTGGGGAAATCCTTTGATAAAAGCCTTCATCATCCTTTGCGAATCAGTGATAGGATACAATTCTGTTAACTCTTGAAATTTTCTCAAATAGGCTTTGAGATCAATTCCTTGTGTTACTAGGTTGCAAAATTCCTTTTTCACTTTCTCGATTTCTTTTTAAGGATAATATCGGGTTATTAGGAGGCACTTAAAATCTAACCACTTCATCTTATAGGCTTCTTCTAAACCAACAAGTTGAGTATAGTACTACCACCATAAAAATGCTTCATTAGTTAGGGTACTAATAGTAAGCTTTACTTGGCGATCCTCAATGAAACTATTTTGGGGAGAAAATTGTTTATGTCCTCTTAATCTAATGGGCCATACCAATAACATCTTCATTTCCTTGGAATTTATATAACCGGCTAGTTTTATAGTCTTCCGTTGGATTAGCATTCCTTACTATTTTGAAGATTGGTATTTTCAAGGTTGTAGCTACTTCATCTTTAGTTATTCACTGAAGTCTTTCGGGAGTTAGGGTAGAAGATATTGATGTCCTTAAATGTGTCATTATGATATTAGAAGACCAATTTTTTGAAATTTTAGATATACTTGTCTATTTAAGCATTTGTCATATGTGTATACATACAACGCTTTACGAGCATAAATTTTCCAAAAATTTAGAAACATAAAAGTCTTTAGGGAATAGGTTTATAGGGCTCACATAACTAGCAACTTGTCCTAGGTTTCTTAGGTTATTTATCCTTTATTTAGATTAATATTCTCTTTAACCAAATACACTTGAGAATTCCTTTTTAGTTTAAGATAATATCTTTCTTTTGCTATAATTCTTTTAAAGACTTATACTTTTCAAGTATTTCTCTTTTCTAGAATAATATGCAAATAAAGGAAAGAAAAAGAAACTTTTATTTATTAACAATTTGCTTCACTGGTGGATAGATAAGCTTCTTTGTTACATAAAAGTAAAGACTGATAGCTAAAATATTTACAAGGCTTTTTGGGAAGCTGAAATATTTATAGGCTGGTCTATTTCTTCTCCTTGGGATCCTTGATTTCTGCTAAGAGAGCTTTGATGTCGTCTTGGTGTCGAACTTGAATATCCTCGATAAGTTTTTCCATTGCTGCCATTCTTATTTTTGCTAAGGTGATTTCCTCTTCACTTATCCTTTGCCTATTACGTAACTCAAAATTCTCATTGCTTATTCTTACAAAATTACTCTCTAATTTCTCTATTTCCTCTTGCATCATTTCTTGTTCACACATTCGCCTTTCGACTTCATATTCTAAATCCTCAATACGGTTGGGTGGCACTTCATTGAAATAATTGATCATATTCTCCATTTGTTCCACAAATAGGTTTTGGCTAATTGGGATATTATTCGAAGCTTGGGATGATGGAGTTTGATACTACGGAATAGGTATATTTTTGTTATTTGGTTGGGGATTATTTTTTGGTGTCAAAGGGTTAAGGTGATTATTATTGGCAGAAAGAGATAGTACTAAAGGTTCAAGAAAATCCAAAAGGTATAGATTTCTGGTTCTGAATCAGATATAACGATGGGATGAGAATAGGAAGACATATTTCATAAGACGTTAGTAAAAAGAAAATTTTACTTCTATCAGTAGCTAGCACTATATTACTTACACATACTATCATTTAAACACGTAATAACATTACTAGAAATCTTAAATGTTACTTACAACTTTTTGTAGCAGCACGATTTTTGATGCGGAGACTTCACTTGGAAATTTTATTTAAGAAAACCAGTTATAGTTAACATTTTTAAATCTCTTAGTTCTCTATAACTATAGCTCTGATGTCAATCTATAACACCTCCATTTTACCTTGACATAGCGCAATAATATTTTTAGGGGTATTACTTCATGATATGAAAGCAAAGTAATAGAAAACAGCTCATAAGAGTGTTTAAATAAACTTCATTTATTCTTTATAAATTTATCATTCAAAATCAGAGATTTTCAATAAAACAATTGTACATACACTGTACATTACAGGTTCCCAGGATCTAGAAAATAGGTTTGAATGACAATATCTTCCAAGATTATATCTCTCCACATCATTAGTATGCTGCTCCATGCTATCAATTTCAATACCTGAAATATATGCTTAAAGTCAACACGAATGTTGAGTGAATTCATAGGTTTTAAAATCAGTTTGAATACAAGATCCTTTTTCTTGATCTACGTTGTTAGTTGCTCGTAAGTTTGTATAAAATGATGATTTAATTGAACTAAGCTTATGATACCATGACTAGACATAGGAACTAACACTTTGCCCTTATGAGGAAGTCTGCCAAACTATCTTTATCATCAAAATAAAGTATGCATGTTTGACCACTGAGGTGCTAGCAAGTGCGACTTACCCAGACAGGAGATGTCAGTATCCAATAGTACTATTTACGATATTAGCGCTCATTCCGAGAAATGATTAGCGGTTCATAATTAAAAAGGGACTTTCATAGGCAGCAGTAAACATAGTGTCAATGAATCATATCTGGAAAGCATACCAAAAGTACTTGTATTCCATTTTAGCATATATCCCCCTCACGGGTTTTGAAATCATTTGAAAGTAGTATACTTTAGTGAGGATATAAAATCACCTTATGTCTATTAATCTTGTCGGGTTTATGTCACACAGATCAACTTGAGCTAACAAACAAGAACGTGGTCTCACACCAACCAGTTTTAACATAATTGGTATGGTATTAAGTTTTTAATCTTTTGATAAATCTCTTTAAGAATTTGGTTATAATTTCTCTAATTATTACTTGGTTGTAATTCTAGCACCATTGTTCGGGCCATCATACTTAGAAGCCCTTCTATAAACGTTTGAGGAGCGACGACACTTTAAATCGCAAACCCAACCACTCAGTCAGAACGTAATATCGAGATGGAACATCTTTGTACAAAGTTCCCTACTAACATGATACTTTCATTACCTCCTCATATTCATGATTAATCTTCTTTAGTTTCAAGGTTGGCAAAAATAGTCCTTTTGGTTACACTTTGGTATAATTACACTTTTAACCCCTAAAGTATATAGTTTTAGTATTTGCATTTTAAACCTTCAATATTTAACCTTAGAGCCTCAAACTTTAAAACATTTATTCTTATAGTTTTTAATTTCATAAATGACACTTTTGGCCCAAAATGTTAAATAGTTTCAAAAATGACAGTTTTAGTCCCTAAACTTGTAAAAATCACATAACAAGCTCAAAAATGATCCAAATGATCTAGGATTTGAAAAAAAAGTTTATGAAAACATTTATAATCATAATAAAAACATTTCTTCAGAATTATAGCTTTTGAAAAGGGTTTTTGTTTATTATTTTATGTAAATTATAAAACTAGGTTTTAAGACATCTTTAACTTATAATTTTCATTTAAAATGATGAAATGACTTAGTTTATTTTAGGTTATCTTTCTAACATAATTTTGGAATTATAAAAACTCTAAATAATCATTATAACAAGATCAAATCTTGGTTAACATATATTTTACCTAGGTAGCTCCAAAATGGCTCCTTATGGCTTTTTATGAACACAACTTGCTACCAAAGCTTCAAGAGCTTCAATGGATAGCTTCTAGACATGGTTTTTGGTCTTTTGGGATGTTCTAAGACATATATATAGGTTTATATGAAGAATGGGTAGGAGATACAAAGAAAACGGGGTGCAAGTTTAGAATGAAGACTATACACCTCTATTTATACTAGTTTTCACCGTTAGCCTCCAAGTTAAGCATCTAAACGTGTAATAAGGATATATGTATGACTAATGAAGGATATTTAAGATCTACACAATTTTATAGGTCATAGCTTAGTCCTAATATTTCCTTGTGGTTCAAAACGGGTCACGGCATACATATGATAAGAATGGTGATGTATAGCAAGCAAGGAGGTGATGCACCTACTTATCACACTCCTTAAATATCTTAGGATTCATAAATATCATGTTTTCAAACTTGGAATGGAGGGAAATGGTTTGAAAATAAGTTTTGGCGGGGAAATACAAAACCGGGTTTTAAAACTAGGGCTTGTAACTTATGGTTTGTGTTTTAGTGATTAAGGACTTGGGAAAGTGATTAGTGAATGAATAGGGATTAATTAGGTTTTATACATTATATTTAAGAGATTTGGGTCCTTGGTTTGAAGTTTAAGAAAGGTTTGATGTGAAAATGGGAAGTATACATTTGTATATTAGGGTTTTCTAATGATCTAGGGTTAAGTCTTAGTAAAAGGCTTTATCCTTTAATTGGTTACTGATGTAAACTTAATTTAGGTCCTATACATTGAGTTTTAAGTGTTAAATGAGTTCTCACACTTGGTTTAATGGTTTAGTTTAGGTAAACATGTCTAAAGAGTGAAAATACCTATTTTGACCTAATTCACAGGCCATGCATTGAAATGTTTTACCTTGTGCATTAGGGTACTTGTACATTGTCTTAACATAATCTCATAACCTTAATGAAGTCATATAAATATTTATAACTTGTCAAAAAGAACTAGGTAATGATTCCATGTAGATTTCTTAATATAAGGGTTTTTAGGTCATTAATCCTAATGACTTTTTTATCTTGGGTAATTAGTGTTTTTACCTTTATAAACACTTATTCTAGAGCTTATATAGTATGTTTATGACTTCTAGGGATTCTATGTTTTTAGTTTATGGGTTTGTATAGGTTGATCATATTCTAGGGACAATTATGGGAGCTTTAGGTCCTATGCTTTGATAACTTTTACTTTATGCTTTACCAACTTGTAACTTGACTTGAAATAAATGTATATTCTTAATATGATATATAGTTGAGTTTTATAATTTGTGGCAAAATATTAGACTCTAGTTCAATGTATAATGGATTTTATATGCTAATCTTGGTTACTAGGTTTTAACTTGTAATTAGCCTTGGATTAGTGATTATTAGCAATTTAGGATCAATTAACTTTCCTTTATATGATAGATTGTAATTAGTACATTGTTTTTTATAATAGTACATAGATTTTATGTAGTTACATTGTTTGAAATATTGTTTATCAAAGTTTCTAGGTGGTGATGTAGACTATTATGTACAATTACTTGTACTTAGCTTTGTATTGTTTGTCCTTACCATTCTTAGGTATTATTATGTCCTTAGAGTATACTTTATAACTTGTTTATGTTCCATAATGACTTATTCATAAGTGTTCTCCTTTTATGGTTTATCATTCTTGAGTTTACAGTTCACTTTTTGGAATTCTAGGGTTTTTAAGGGAATTTAGGGCATCATGGTTACATTTGAGATGTTCTTATTGATATTGAACTTATTAGATATCTTTTATAGTTTAGACTTGTGTCTTTCATCATTATATGAATGTGTGGTTATAATAGTTTATGGTGTGAGAAGCAGTTCATTCTACCAAGTAATACATAAAAAGCAAAATTTTCTAGTGGCTTTTCCACTCCTGTACAATCGTAACATATATTACACTTGTAAATTTTATGGGTTGTCATACCCATCAACAATCATGTCAGATAGAAATTCACGTTCGCGAATCACGCTCACGATCATGTGTACGTTCACGATCACGTGTACGTTCACGATCACGTGTACGTTCACATTACGTTCACCTTCACGTTTACGTCTCACGCCCATATTGTGATGTTGTTTCAGTCCATATTTTGTGCTATCTCATGATTTAAGTTAACGTCCGCATTCATGAAATTGTTCACGTTCAGATTCGTGTTCCATCTCATGATATACATTTCACAGCTTGTTACTGAATACGGTCACAGAAAGCTTAGGAAACCAGATTCAAGTTTAGCACAGCTTTTCCTTACCCAGGCAAGACGTTTCACGTCTCAGATCGTATTGTTTGGCATTCCGTCCTCAGTCAGCATACGTTCATGATATGTCCTAGTATCACGTTCACAGTATGTTTCACGTATCACATTCACGATATACTTCATGCACCACTTTCCTCATATAATCGCTAACCACGTTCACAATTGCTCACGTAGCACGTTCACAATTGTTCACGTAGTTTCTCCCTATATATTTATATGTACCGTTTCATATATCCTACATGCTATGGCTTTTTGCATTCTATCAGATTCAAAAAATCCATCTTAGGTATGGAACCATAAACTATTCAGCATTGTTAGGACAGGTTCATCAGGACCAAGATTTTTACGGTGTTTAGATCTTTGAAGGAGCCGTTTCGAGCAAGAAGCCACTCGGGACGGAGCAGTCCATCCGGACCTCTCATCCGTTTTCCTTCAATAATTCAGTTAAGTTATTTCAGTTATGTTACGTTTTATGTCCTCTTCAGTTATGTCACGTTCCATGCGCACTTCAGTCGTATCACGTTTATACCTTCAGCAGCTTTATGTCCTATTAAAGGCCAAATTATCCTTTCAGCTTATATGCCTTTTCAGCTTTCATGTTCTTTCAGCCTATGTGTCCTTTCAGCTTTTAAACTTCATCAGCTTATTACCTTTAATTCGAGGACGAATTTTCCTTTTTTAGAGGGGAAGAATTGTAAAACCACAGCATTATCGTATCTCTAATTCGAGGACAAATTATTTTTTTAGAGGGGAAGAATTGTAAAACCCGTATTTAAAATACAAGAACGTTAAATATGCACAGTCTTAGTTTATTTAAAATCGTGAAGTAAATTAATTATTTAGAAAATAATTAATACTAGTTATAATTAATACAAGTCATTCAGTATCACGTAAATTCTATTTTTTTGGAAAAACGAATAATACGTTTTAGGACGAGATTTTAAACACGAGCTTTTCGTAAAATTTTAAAACACGGATTAAAAATCAGAAAATGTGTACTAGTTCTTTGGGCTGGCGGTTTTAGAAACTTAAGAGAAGGAAAAATAGGCTCTACGCCCGGCCTTGTTTGGAAAAAGTAAAACACACGGGAGTATATCCCCTCATTTGTCAAAGCAGAAACAACAAAAACTAGGGTTTCTTATTTTCTTAGGGTGGCTGACGACTAAAAACAGAAAAATATGGGGAAAACGATTTGTGACTTAGCTATTGAACCTGTTACGTGTTTGTAGTTAATCCTTAATCACGAAAAGGTATTTCACATTCTTATTTTCTTTATTTTTGTCTGAATCCATCTAAAATCATGTCTTGAATTCGCGAGTCTATATGTTAAACAAGGAATTAAATCAGTGAATTAGTCGGGTTTGGGTTTAACACGCCCACCGAGAGCATAGACTCTCGGTGGGCGTTGGTGAACAGCCGAGACATTTAGTGTGTCTCGGTGGTCTTTTCTGTTTCCCCAGCCTCGAACAAACCCCAAACAGGGACAACGAATATTAAAGGGGTGTTTGGGTTTGAAAACAGTGGGTAACCAGAACACAGCATGGGTGTTTGGTTTAGTTCGCAGGGGTGTTTGGTGTAAATAGTGGGAACAAACAGAACAGTGGGAACTATAACAATAGCAGTGGGAACTACAAAACAAATATTGGGTATATCAACAAAATAGTGGGAACCATGACTCTAACAGTGGGAATAAAGTGAAGAATAGTAGCAACTGGCACTAGGCCAGTGGCTACTGTTTATGGACAGCAGCAAGGGGCCACGACACTAAGTCGTGGTGTGCTCGATTTTGAAGTAACCCGAGACATGGGTGTCTCCGGGAGAAAACTTTTACTCGGGTTTCGGGGTCACGGAAAATAATAAATACGGAGTTTGTTTTATTTATAATTAAATCATGTTTATAAGTTAGTTTTAATAAATAAATTAATCAAGTGGTTTCGTTTTAATAATTTAATTAGCAAAACTAAATTAATTTTATTTTATCCTTTTAACCACTTAAAAATATGTGATTTATTATGATTTAATTTGCAAGAAAAACTAATTTGGAAACCTTCTAATTTTAGAAACTTTCTATTTATAGCAAGTTACTATTTATAGTAATACCAGAATAGACATTACAGAGTAATCAGAAATACAGTATATATATTAATCTGTAATGTTATCGAACAGTCAGAACTTATCAGATTATATACAAACAGTAATACAAGAGTAAAATAAATTAAACTAAGAACAGATAAGAATCAGTAACAATAAACAGTAATCCGACAACTCATTTCACGTCCCTTATTTATGTAGTATCCGTGAAGTCAGAGAGTACATACTTCAGCTTTCATTCTTGTTTCATTACTGGACACGAGGTACGGATTTCTCGTCCTTTAGTAAGGACTTCCTTTCTATGCAGGATTAGGATTCCCCGTCTGTAGCCAAATGTTTTCCCCAGTAAATGTTCTAAGTTTTATTAGTAATCATTTTAATAACTAAGTTAAATTTTCCTGAGCTTCATATACAAGCATGACCAGTTATGTACTAGTTACGGAGGTATCGTAATCATGACACTTGAGGCACCGGTGTCATGACTCCTCTGCGGGGGAGTGATTTCTCGCAGCGTCCCAATTATTTCAGCTTGGCCATTTTATTAGTATTATCAGCGAGGCGTATGGATGCATCCTAGGTTATCAGTTTACAGCTTATCATGTGAATGTGGTGTGTGCTCTACATCCTTCATATTGGAGTTGATCCCTCCACCCAACACATTATTTAGAGGTCACCCCTCTACAGCATGATGAGGTCACCCCTCCATGTATTCATGCAAACGTTGTTACAACACATGACCTATATAAGCTCTTGGCATTTAAAATATAGTAATTGCACGTTTTCATATTTAACAGATAATAATTCAGCTTTACTTTTATTAATCATACTTTTTAGAACATACACAGTTTTCCGCTGCACTTTACATATCAGACTTATAGTTTCAGTATTTTTTACCTATTTCATTTCAGTACATTCTTATCATACTTATATCCGTTCACTAGGCGTTATGCTCAGCCGTAGTTCTTTTCATGTTCTAACGGCAGGTACACCGGGACGCTCTTAGGATTCCGAGAGTATGTGCATTTGGATAGAAGCTATCCAGACTTCTTACTTAGTGCACTTCATATTTTGCCCTGCCTGTTTGGACATTGTTTAGTCCTTCCTTTCAGTATTTACTTTCCATGTTTTGAGCTTATGTTTGGATTATCGATGTTTGATTCCGATATTTCCTTTATGGTCAGTTAATGTTTTAGGACATTTACCTTATATGCTTTGATGACACGCCATAAATACACGTAACGGTCCACTTATCCAAATGGGGTGTTACAGACTCTTAAACCGAATTACATCTTTTATATTTTACTATAAAGTACAGTAACACCCATAGACTTTTGGTCTATTACGGATAGTTCTTATTAGAGGTGGCAAATAGATGGGTTGGGTTGGGTTTGGGTCATGGATCTAGACGGGTTTGGGACTAAATGGGTTTGAGTTTAAATGGGTCTTTTGGAAGGATCGGTCTAGACGTGTTTCGGTCTAATTGGTTTTAGGTTTAGATGGGTTTGGGTCTAGATGGGTCATTAAAAAGATTTTGAGTTTTTGAGTCTCTATGGGTGTTTATGAGAATGGTGAAGTTTATTTAACATTTTCTTATTTTAATCATAAAATCTTACGTTGTCGTCAATAATTTTCCGTTTTCGTCAGTATTATTACGTTTTCTTCTGTAAATTTACGTTTTCATCATAAATTTTACGGTTTCGTCAGAAATTTTATGGTTTCGTCAGAAATTTTACGTTTTCGTCAGTATTTTTACGCTTTCGTTAGAAGTTTTACGTTTTCATCAGATATTTTACGTTTTCGTCAGTATTTATACGCTTTCTTCTGTAAATTTACGTTTTCATAAAAAAATATTACGTTTTCATCAGAAATTTTATATTTTCTTCAGTAAATTTACGTTTTCATCAGAAATTTCACGTTTTCATTAGAAATTTTACGTTTTCATCAAAAAATTTACGTTTTCTTCAGAAATTTAACGTTTTCATCAAAAATTTTACTTTTCTTCAGTAAATAAACGTTTTCATCATATATTTTACTCTTAATTATATGTTTTCGTCATTATTTTTACGTTTACGTCAGAAATTTTACGTTTACATCAGTAATTTTACGTTTTCATCAGAAATTTTCGTTTCGTAAGAATTTTTCCGCTTCCATCCGTAATTTTGAGTTTCCGTCAGTAATTTTACGTTTTCGTCAGTAGTTTTACGTATTCGTCAGTAATTTTACGTTTTCGTCAGTATTTTTACGTTTTCATCAGTAACTTTACGTTTTCATCAGAAATTTTACGTTTTCATCAGACATTTCACGTTTTTGTCAGTATTTTTACGTTTTTGTCAATATTTTTACGTTTCGGTCGGAAAATTTACGTTTTCGTCAGAATTTTTTATTATTTTCATCAGAAATTATACGTTTTTTTAGTAAATTTACGTTTTCATAAGAAATTTTACGTTTTCATCAGAAATTTTACTGATGAAATTTTGATGAAAACGTAAAATTTTGATGAAAACGTAAAATTACTGATGAAAGCATAAAATTAGTGATGAAAACGTAAAATTTCTGAGGAACCGTAAAATTACTGATGAAAACGCAAAACTACTGATGAAAACGCCGTGGACGAAAATGTGAAAATACCGAAGAAAATGTAAAATTACTTACAAAAACATAAAAATAGTGATGAAAATGTAAAAATTCTGGTGAAAACGTAAAAATACTGACGAAAACGTAAAATTACTGACGAAAACGTAAAATTACTGACGAAAGCGTAAAAATACTGACAAAAACGTAAAATTACTTACAAAAACGTAAAAATACTGATGAAAACGTAAAATTTTTGATGAAAACGTAAATTTACTGATGAAAACATAAAATTACTGACGAAAACGTAATAATGCTGATGAAAACATAAAATTTCTGATGAAAACGTTATATTTTTTATAAAAACGTCAAATTTATGCAAAAAGCGTAAAAATTATTGACGAAACCGTAAAATTTCTGATGAAAACGTAAAAATATTGATGAAAACGTAAATTTCTTCTGAAAACGTAAAATTTCTGATGAAAATGTAAAATTTCTGACGAAAACGTAAAAATACTGATGAAAACATAAAGTTTCTGATGAAAACGTAAAATTTCTTATGATAACGTAAAATTTCTAATAAAAATATAAAACTTCTGACGAAAACGTAAAAATACTGACGAAAACGTAAAATTTCTGATGAAAACGTAAAATTTCTAATGAAAACGTAAAATTTCTGATAAAAACGTAAAAATACTGATGAAAACGTAAAAATACTGACGAAAACGTAAATTTTTTGATGAAACTGCCGAAAACATAAAGTTTGTGCCGAAAACGTAAAATTACTGACGAAAACGTAAAGATACCGATGAAAACATAAAAATGCCGAGGAAAACGTAAAAATACTGATAAATACGTACAAATATTGTATTTGTTAATTTTTTTAGACTTGTACGATTAAGATCCATAGAGTGTATTTTATTTATCCATGTGAGACCCATGTAGTTTTTGCATTTAGACCCATCTAGACCCATGTAGTTTTGCAATTAGAACCATCGAGACCCATGTAATTATTTTGATGAAACTAAATTAACCGTCTAGACCCATCTATACTTTTCAACAAACCCAACTTGACCCCTTCCTTTTTTATATTTAACCATAAATACCCAAAAATTACCATTGGGTCACAAAATGCCACCTCTAGTTCTTATCAATAGTATTGTACCAACATTTCTAGAATTACATTTCAACTCTTAAACCGGATGACATCTTTTGTTTTTTACTAAAAAGTACAGTAACACCCATAGTCTTTTGGTCTATTATGGATGGTTCTTATTAATAGTATTGTACCAACAGTTCTCGAATAACAATTCGACTCTTAATCTGGATGACATCTTTTATTTTTTACTAAAAAGTACAATAATACCCATAGAATTTTGGTCTATTACGGATGGTTCTTATCAGTAGTATTGTACCAACAGTTCTAGAATTACAGTTCAACTCTTAAACCGGATGACATCTTTTATTTTTTACTAAAAAGTACAGTAATACCCATAGACTTTTGGTCTATTACGGATGGTTCTTATCAATAGTATTGTACCAAAAATTCTAGAATTACAGTTCGAATCTTAAACCGGATGACATCTTTTATTTTTTACTAAAAAGTACAGTAATACTGATATGATTGAAATCTTATATCAATTATAACATATTAAACCCTAAAACACAAAGAAGAATACCAGATTTTATGTGTAAAAGAGGTATTATGGGGTATTCTTTGTTGTTTGTGCTTTTGTAGGTAAAAAGATACAAATTTGATGCAAACACGGATTCCAAGGCATTATAATGAAGAAAAGACAAAATAAGGACTCAAGATGACAAATCAACAAAGATCAAGGACCTTTCTTGCCAAGCTATTAAAGTTAAAGGACTAAAAGTGAAAATTTGATAAAGTCAAGAATAAAGTCAAAAGACCTCAAGTTCAAAGTCAACAAGTCAAAGGATCAAAGCTGGTCAAATAGCAAGTCAAAGGGCCAAGAATGTCAAGTGTATGAAAATTTGAGCTTGAAATACCAAACTGCTAACAAAAAGGACCAAAGCTGCCATTTTTGGAAAGACTAGAAGACAAGATCCGTGTGAAGTAAAGAAGAGCCAATAAAAAACGAGTATAAAGTGGGTTTGGATCACCAGCTAAGCATTATTAATGGAGAGAGGAAAAGCAGCCGCCATCTCTTATCAGTGATACGCACTAAACCATTCCACCAATAGCAAGCCACCACTTCATCAATCCTCACTAATACAATAGATAACGATCCGTGGCATTATTTATGGTCCAATCCACAACTGCCACATCACTTCATCATCTTCCCAGAAATTACATAACGAAGAAAGCCATTTCAGAAGATATGATCAACATGAAAAATGATCAGTATCAAGAGACGAATTCATCCCAACACTTCAATTAACAAATCATTCAAGGAATTAAAAACCCCCAATCTGGAATGAACACTTGAAGAAACTAAGTAGCAAGATTTAGACACGTAGCATTTGGCAATTGGCTACAACACGTCATCACCCTCACCAACTTCTCATCACAGCTCTATAAATATCCTTAGATTAGTTCATTTGAAGCAAGTAGTTAAAGTGTGAAATCACAAACACTTTTGAATTTTCCCTCAACTCTGTTTTTCTTTCAGTAGTCCTACTTCTAAGAGTGATTGACAACCACTCTTAGATAGTTGTTAGACAGTTATAACCACCTTGTAACTAATCCACCATTAATGAAAGTTCAAATTTACGTATTCAGTTCTCAATTGTCTCAAATACTTACCTTCATTATTATTCATTCATTCACATAGCTTGATTCTGTTATTCCTATGGAATAATGGAGTTTGTTTGATTGTTTTGGAGCTGTTACATTTGATCAGAAGTTACTAGTTCAGAGTTCATTCAGTTACTGGCCAAAAGTTCAAGAATTTACAGATTAATCAGATTTAGATGATGATGATGATGATTGATTGGGTTTGATGCTGTGTTGATTAGTTACACTGGTGGTGGTTAGAGTATAAGTGAGCTCAGCGCTCATTTCTTTATCAAAGGAGCCTTCAAAGTTCATTCATAAGTTTACTTTACAATTTCCCCTAAAAAGTGTAGTCTACATGCTAATATTTGATCTTAGTGTAATCCTACTTGAAATTGCTTGATAATTGTTCTAATTGATCTTGTTGATTAATTTTGATAACTTGTTGCCTTAATTTGTTAGCTTAGTTAAGTTCACTTAGCTTAAATTTGCTTAAAACCAGTAACTAGTGTTTGGAATAGAAGTTTATCTTTGATTCAGTTGGTGATATTGGTTAAAAAGAGTTGCTTTACACTTACAACTTAAAAACAAGTGTTTTTGCAAGTTTTGGTAGTCAACCATAAAGTCAAACAGGGAAAAGGTCTCTAAATACTTTGGGTCAGATTCAGTGCTTAAAACATGCCTACTTCAAACCTTTACAAAATCTTCATTACTTAGATTTAGACTTGGATGTTTGTTTCTAGGTGAAGCTTAACATCCTACCTTTCAGAATCTATAAGCTAGATAATACAGTTCTTAAAATTGAGTGAGAAATAAGCTGTTTAAAGTCTCTTTAATAAGCTTAGTTTTCTATGAAGGCTTATTTTCATTAATGGCTTATTCCTTTCATAAACTACCCATTTTCTTTCACAAATCGGTTTAACAAGTCTTAAAAATAATTTTGGACTTTGGTCAAACTTGGTCAACGAAAGTCAACGCTGGTCAACATAAGCTCTTTTCAGCTTATTCGATTTTCTGGCTTATTTCTTGAGTGTTTTTCAAAATTTCTTGGATAGGTGTTCCTTATTTGGGTTCTTGATTAGATTTTGACAATATCAGGTCATGTGCTTATTCCAATAAGCCAGTCTCTTAAAAGTAGCTTAATCCCAAAGTGCTTATTGGAGTTTTAGTGCTTTTCAGCTTATTTCCTTAAACCTTGCTAGGTGATTTTGAATTTGCAATCTTTTAAGACAAATCTCAGCTTATTTGGTTGACTAAATCTCAAGATACAACTTATTGAACCAATAAGCCCGTTTTTAACCAAAAACTTTTGTTAATTGTTCTTTGGTCCCTGAAAATTAGGCAAGTTTGTACTTTGTTTTTACTAGTTTAAACTTTCTAGGTTTTGCAAATCAGTCCTTTTAGTTTGTTAAGTTGGTTAAATTTGTTGCTTAGTTTGGTAATTTTGTTACAAGTTGTTATTAGTTGGTTAATTTTATAATTTCAGTCCTTCCATTTTTGGAATTTACAATTTCAGTCCCTCTACTTTCATTTACTTTACATTTTTGGCATTTTTACATATTGTGCATTACTTGGTTGTACATTTGGCTTTGTATTTGGTATGTAAACGATGTTTTTAGCTTAGTATGGATACGTAGAGATATTATTTTTACCTTTTTACGTGGTTTGTGATAATGAGACATAGATTTCCAAAATATTATCAATCAAATACCAATAAATAATTAGTTAACTTGATTTCTCTCGATCATTCAATTCGTAAAGATATCGAGAAAAAACAAACTTAAAAGACAAATATTAAATGGTGTCGCTGCTGGTTCTTTACGTGGAGATTGACGATTGATTGACGGTTACATATTGGATTTTGGGATCCGTTCACTTGTGGACGTTCCTTTTACGTATTATAAATCAAAAACATAAAAAAATCAAAAATATAAAAATAAAAAAAAAATAAAAAACCACAAAAATCAATTCTTTCCTAAGAATTTAACAAAAAAAATAAAAAAATCAAAAAGTAATCTTTTTCCTAAAAGATTACACCAAAAATATATTGTATATATTGGTTTCACTCGTTTTTACGTACATACTATATTTTCATAAAAATCAAATAAATACAAAAATATTTTTGATATATTATTATATGTAAATACATATACGTAGATACGAACAACCAATTTACCTACTTTCATAAGTATTGCCTTGGCAATACACCGTACTTGGGGATGTTCCGGTCCCGTTTACGTGTATCAATCAAACAAGAATTAAGGCAAAATAGATAAGCACTTTCAATAAGCAAGAATTCGAGGAATACGAACTATTAAGTGAATAGAAAGGCGGCTTTGCTATAAAATGCAAGCCTAAGGGAAACAGGTACTTAAGAGCTTAGCGCCACCTCATTCCCCCGTTCACTAGTAAGTATTTCAAGAAGGAAGGCTTGTTGGGGGTTTTGCCGCCCAATTAGTACTACATATATATTATACTTTCTTGTGGTTTTCACTATTGAACCTCGAAAGAGATAATCTATTCTTTTCCAAAATCTATCGAGAGCTCCTCTCTCATTCCTCATGTTGAGTTGCATGCGCACTCGAGCTCGTGCACATATACCTATTGGTGTACCACTTCCTCCCAAAAGGAATAGAAACAAGAACAAAATCGTCCATCAAGCCGATCACGAGCATCGTGCTTTCGACAACTTAAACGAAGCCATGGATAATAGAGCATTGATTGAGATTATCCAATCTAACGTGGATGGGAATGCGGATGCCATAGTCATTCCCGAGATAGCCGCTAAGAATTTTAAGCTTAAGACATGCATGATACAAATGGTTTCTTCTATACCTTTTTAGGGAGACCTGTGGATGACCCTCATGACCATATCAAGAGATTCATGTCCCTTTGTAATACCATCAAGTATAATAGGGTACCTCATGACGCGGTTAAGATGATCTTATTCCTTTTCTCTTTGGAGGGAAATGTTAGGAGTTGGCTAGATAAGCAACCATCAAATAGCATTCTCACTTGGGACGACTTGAAGAAGAAATTTGTGAACAAGTTCTTTCTCCTTCACGAACCACCGCATTGAGAAACAAAATCATAGGCTTTCAACAAAAGAGAGACCAAACCTTTAGTGAAGCTTGGGAAGAGTTCAAAGAGTTGTTAAGAAAGTGCCCAAACCACGGTTTTGACCAAGTTTACCAAATTAACACCTTCTACAATGGTTTGAGACCTCACCATCAAGATTCCCTTAACTCGGCCGCGGGTGGGAACATTCTTTCAAAATCCACTCAAGATGCATGGGATATCATTGAAACAAAATCCATGGTTCAAAGTTATAGGGATAGAGATGAGGTGGTACATGTTGTTCAAGAGAGTGCTCCTCAATCAATTGATAGTCAAATACTTAAGCAAAATAATGAAATACTTCAACAACTTAACAAGAATCAAGAGATCCCCATTTTCCCCATGAATTAATTCATTGTGGGAAGAGTCGAACTAGAGACTCATTAAATCAATCTTGAATAACTAGGTTTAGATCATTTAGAATAGAGTGTGGTAGGATAGGAATAAAAGGGTATATAGTCGAGATGAAGTGTAGGGGGTGACTTTATTTTGTCTTCTTGGTGTTTGTAGGGTTGCTCTCTCTCATTTCATGAATTGGAGCTTATGGAGGAGGCCCTTGTATCGAGGTCACTTTGATACTTTTGTGATTCAAAACTAACTCTTAATAATGCCTAAAATGAATTCACTTTAGTAGACCTTTCATTAGCTTGAGTTAAGCAAAGTAATCAATGTCATAAGTGTAGGGGAGTTTACACTCCAATTCTCATAAACATTAAGGAAAATGTTTATCTTAAGTGTAGGGGGTCTTCTATCAATGTGACCTTACATAGAACATTGCCATGCCTTCATGATAACTGGGATAATTAATTTTTCAAACATTTTTCAAATCTTTTATTTACTTTGGCCACAAAAAATATGCATTCATTATTTTTGCATTAATCATTTTTCATTTGCATTATAGATATTTCTTCTTTTTTTTCATCAAAATATACAATAAAAAGAAAAAATATAAAAAAGGATATGGTTTCACAAATTTAGACTTCTTTGACATATTAGGCCCGCCATGAATATTTTGACTCAACCCGAGTTTGCTTATCCAAGCTTACTCTAGCTAGAATCCTTAACCATGTAGACCTTTATTGGTTTATTAGGATAAGCATCCACGAGTCTCATTATTTGAGATTTTATAGTGTGGAGAACGAGAGATGATAGAGTTTTAGGGCTAGATAAACCTCATATTAATTACTTGTTGCTTTTATATCCCCTTTTGTAACCTTTACTTTCTCGTCAACGCATGTATATATTGTTAATAAATAATCAAGAACGGTTTTAATTAGTTTGTAGTCTCTTATGCATTTTTCACTAATCATTTATGGTTGGTATAAGTACGTCATAAGATTCTAAGTTAGAACGTTTTATGTGTACTAGACTTATGTCATGCTTAATACTTAGCGGGTGTTTTTCCTTTTATTCTTTTCATTTTATTTTGTGAGGAATAAAGAAAAATAAGAGCGGCTTATAAAAAAATGAGTGGCTAGAAAAAAAATTATACAAGACTCGTAAGAGGGGCAGTGAAGTGTTAATTATAGTAGCTATTAAATTCAAATATTACTCTCACAAGGGTTGCGGGGATTTAATAGTTGCTCCAATCCAGTATTACTTGACGGGTTGCGGGATTGAAGATCCAAGGTCTAAAAAAGGCGGCGGATATAAATTATTGCGTGAGTTTTATTCTTCTTTTCTTAGCGAGTGTGTAGCTAATTATTAATGCATGACATAAGGATCTTACACATAAGGCGAATGACTTATTATTTTGGGTCGGACTTATATCAATTGTGGGCGGTTTTTCAAGTAATGGATAAGATGGTTATTTAGGATTAAAATCGTGCTTCCTTATTTTCAGATTTTACACTTCTTATATTTCACGCTTTAAATAATGACAAATTTTCCCAAAAGCAATTTGCTCAAATAATAACCGGTCTTAGAGGCATAATAAGTGGGTGGTATAATGGTAACGCAATTAATTTGTATGAATAAGTCCACGCACTTTCACTTATGAATAACAATGATCTTGTTTTTAAGCTTGGTATGGGAAAAGTGAAACTTGAGGATGATAAGTATTCATGATACAAAAGCCCTAATCAAAGTCATAGATTTCTTTATGAGTTATGTCTATCAAATCATTTCATGAAAAATACAAAAATATATAAATAGAATTGATTTCCTTGCATTGCATTGTATAAAATCAAAATCATGCATCATATAGTGTAAAAGCATTTCATCTTGGCCAAGGTGGGTAAATTATGAGAGAAATGTAATTTAGAGCTTTGAAATATGGTCTTGCATGAGGCCATGACAATGATCAAGTGTAGGGGATTTGATATGAGTGAAATCTCATATCAATTATAACATATTAAACCCTAAAACACAAAGAAAAATACAAGATTTTATGTGTAAAAGCAGTATTATGGGGTACTCTTTGTTGTTTGTGCTTTTGTAGGTAAAAAAATACAAATTTGATGCAAACACGGATTCCAAGACATATATAATGAAGAAAAGACAAAAGAAGGACTCAAGATGACAACTCAACAAACCTCAGGGACCTTTCTTGCCAATCTGTTAAAGTTAAAGGACTAAAATTACAAATTTAATAAAGTTAAGAACAAAGTCAAAAGACCTCAAATTCAAAGTCAACATGTCAAAGGGTCAAAGTTGGTCAAATAGCAAGTCAAAGGGCCAAGAATGTCAAGTGTATTAAGATTTGAGCTTGAAATACCAAAGTGCTAACTAAAAGGACCAAAGCTGCCATTTTTGGAAAGACTAGAAGACAAGATCCGTGTGAAGTAAAGAAGAGCCAATCAGAACGAGTATGAAGTGGGTTTGGAGCACCAGCTAAGCGATATTAATGAAGAGAAAGGAAAAGCAGCCGCCATATCTTAACAGTGTTACGCACTAAACCATTCCACCAATAGCAAGCCACCACTTCATCAATCCTCACTATTACAATAGATAATTCCATGGAATTATTTATGGGCCAATCCACAGCTGCCACGTCGCTTCATCATCTTCCCAAAAATCACATAAAGAAGAAGGCCATTTCAGAAGATATGATCAACATGAAAAATGATCAGTATCAAGAGACGAATTCATCCCAACACTTCAATTAACAAATCATTCAGGGAATTAAAAACCCCCAATCTGGGATGAACACTTGAAGAACCCAAGTAGTAGGATTTGGATACGTGGCATTTAGCAATTGGCTACAACGTGTCATCACCCTCGCCAACTTCTCATCACAGCTCTATAAATACCCCCTAGATTAGTTCATTTGTAGCAAGTAGTTATTGTAGAATCTTGATAACCTATGAATCTATGAAGTGGGTTGATGATTTCTAGAGAGAGAAACTAGAGAGAGAAAGTGAGAGAGAAACTATGTGTATTTTATTGAAATGAGAAACTAGAATGTTCAACAACCAACCCCTTTCCATGGTGGAAAGGGGTATTTATATCCAAGGCCCTTATTTGGGCTTGGGCCGGCCCATGACAAGCCCATGGGTCGGTTTCTTACTTAATTTAATAAGTAACACTAACTACGAGCTATTACAACATTAATAATATTGTGGATGTAACACCCCCAATTTCACAAGGCAGCGGAATATCAACATTGGGTGTTACTTCATAGCACATCACACATAGTCATAGAAAACGAACTCAAAAGAGACGTTTTATAAAATAAACCATTCGATAATTTTTTTAAATCAGAGTTAACTAAAAAAAGAGGTCCCACCAATTTATACAAACCTTAAGAAATAATAAAGATTTGTCAAATGTATCGAATGGAAATTGTTTGTTTTGCCTTTACTTTATCCCGCGCGGCTCCATGCTCCAGCTGCTCTTAAACCGACACACCTGAGAATACATGCTAACATGTCAACACAACGGTTGAGTGAATTCATAGGTTTTTAATAAACAATAATGGGTTTTTAAATAAACCATAAAGCTTTTGAACACAAGAATCTCATCCATTGGCGATATTGCAACACATACAATACCTATATTCCACACTATTACGCTAAGCTCATGACACCGATGCCTTAATCAATAAGTTTGCCCTAGTCAGGTATCTTGCCAAATACCCCATACTTCACGTACAACACACCCAGCTGAGCCTCCAACTCACAGGTGCGACCTGCCTGGGTGGGGGTCATCATTCCCAATGGATCCATTCGTCTGTACGAGCGCCTACCCATCATAGGTAGTTAACGGTTCACGATTTATAGGGACTTTTCACTGGCAATAAGCAACTTAGCCTTACTAATAGTGGCTCATTACCTATACAATCAACGCTTGTGTTCATTTTCCAAAAGCATTCAATCAAACTTATTTACATTTATTAACAACAGCTTGTATTCGTTCAAAGCATATATTCCAACAACGAATGTTTATTCACAATCATGTATCCTTTCAAAAGGATACAACACGTATGCTTATTTACCAAGAGCATGTATATCAGCTGGGTGCGTTGTACGTGAAGTATGGGGTATTTGGCAAGATACCTGACTAGGGAAAACTTATTGATTAAGGCATCGGTGTCATGAGCTTAGCGTAATAGTGTGGAATATAGGTATTGTATGTGTTGCAATATCGCCAATGGATGAGATTCTTGTGTTCAAAAGCTTTATGGTTTATTTAAAAACCCATTATTGTTTATTAAAAACCTATGAATTCACTCAACCGTTGTGTTGACATGTTAGCATGTATTCTCAGGTGTGTCGGTTTAAGAGCAGCTGGAGCATGGAGCCGCGCGGGATAAAGTAAAGGCAAAACAAACAATTTCCATTCGATACATTTGACAAATCTTTATTATTTCTTAAGGTTTGTATAAATTGGTGGGACCTCTTTTTTTAGTTAACTCTGATTTAATAAAATTATCGAATGGTTTATTTTATAAAACGTCTCTTTTGAGTTTGTTTTCTATGACTATGTGTGATGTGCTATGAAGTAACACCCAATGTTGATATTCCGCTGCCTTGTGAAATTGGGGGTGTTACAGTGGAGTGACTGATACTTCTAATATACGTAAAAACGTATTTCTAACAATCTCCCCCTAAGGGAGGTCACTCCACGTTTACAAAGTACTAAACCTAGCATACTATACTAAGTCTTCGTTCTTCAGCTCGTAGTCTTTTCTTCTTTCTTTTTGTTGTGAATATTTTGATTTGATCTTTTAGGCTTTGGCTTGAGAGCATTGTTCTTTTGACCAATCACGTGCGGTCTTTGCCTTCTTGTGAATCTTGCCTCCTCGTGACTCCATGTTCCACACACTTATGTCTTTTTGTTGAATTCTCGAAAGCTTCAGAGTTTGGTACAGCGGAAGACTTCATTTTGCACTTTCTTGAATTTTGTTGAACTTTGATGCAGAAAAACATAAGCATGTGGGAACGACTTCTACAGGTACACCGCAACACCACCGTCTTCAACTGGTACACAGCAACGGCACCGTCTTTAACAGGTACACAGCAACGACACGAATAAAATGGCTTTGACATTTTATTCTAATTCGGTAGCATTTTACCTCCGGTCGGTGAAGACCGTTGGACGATATTAGATATCGTACCTGTGACGGATAGTTTCAATTAAGTAACTTCCTGACAGGATTTCGCGGGTAAACCCGTTCTCTTTATTCGACCGTCCAAAGCTGACTGCGAACATAAAGAGTGAATCACTTGGATAAATTATC
The DNA here is from genome assembly GCA_025667525.1 of Glebionis coronaria. Classification (NCBI taxonomy): domain Eukaryota; kingdom Viridiplantae; phylum Streptophyta; class Magnoliopsida; order Asterales; family Asteraceae; genus Glebionis; species Glebionis coronaria. The sequence continues at coordinate 104,676,629 of CM046876.1, forward strand.
CTTGTGATTTGAAGCCGTCAATTCATGAAACCTGGAACAAGTGAATTTCAATTAAGATTTTCACCATCGTTGCTTTCCAGTTATCACGAGCTCAATTCATAAAGAATCTTGCACGTCACCTACCAAGTGCTGTTTGATGTTAACACTAGAAGGATTTCCACTCGTCACTGTGATCAATCAAGAGTCACTCTGAGTGTTCTGGCAAGATCATATGATAATGCGTAGAGGCCTGGAACGAGTTTAAGTTCAATTAAGAATTAAACCACTGTTTCTTTCCAGTTTTTCACAAGATTGGTTCTAAAAGAACCGCACGTGTAACCTACCATGAGCTTGTTTGATGTTGGCTCAAGCAGGATTTCCATCTTCATTGTAGTACTTGCGTATTACTCGGATGTTCTGGCAATATTACAAGAATACTGCGTAGGACTCATAAAAATCTCTTACTTTTCACAGTGTGTGAGAAAGCAAGGAATAAATGGAAAATGTCCTAATGAGACTTTTGATGATCTCTTGGCTCTAGACTCGATAGTGCGTTTTGATTTAGTGAGCGATGGCTGGAGAAGAGTGCCACCTTTTCAATATCAGTCTATTCGGAGTGAATAAACCAATAGATAACGTGTTAATCTCCGTGTGATTAAAACAAATACCTTTTGAGAGATATTTGAGTTAGCTGGGAAGGGTTGTGCATTGCATCACTGGGTCCATGATGTCTTTCTTCAATATCGAGAATCATTAACAAAAATGATCTCAATAGCATATGTATTGACCCGGTTTCTGCCTAAAGTTGTAAGGAGGGCTTCTTTCTTTACACCCTTTATCTTTACAATTCTTTTTCATTCTTCAACCCCTTCAATGCTTACCAATACGTCATAACTAGCACCTTGTTGTGATTGTTCCAGTGCTAGCTTAAGTAATTGGTCGGCATTCAGCTACGTTCACAATCTTTCTCCAACTTTCCTAGGACTTCTAATTCTATCTAGGGAATTGTCCTTGGGAAGATTCCATCGGCTCTGATGAATCATTGGACTAAACCTATTCCTACCACCCTTTTGTCACCACATTCGTCGTGAATTAAGCGTGTTTTGGGAAAGTATAGCCACCATGAAAAATCCTTGAAAATCACCTAAGGTACTTGTGATATTGAAATCAAAAGTTTTGTACCTTAGGTGTTTTGTTCATCAAAAACGCTCCCCCTTAACACGTGCTTTACACATATTAAGTTGGATTATCGTTAAGTCTTTTTCATCTTTTAGCCAAGTATCATTAAATCTCCTTAATCCCATTTTCTCCCCTTATCCAAAATGTTACCCATTAATATTTGGGATATTGGATGGATTAACCGGTCTTTGGGTAAAAATGAAATCGATGTTTGGCCATAGAACATGTTAATGCTCCCCCTTAAATTAATAAGGGATAGTTGTAGTGCTTTAGTATGATATATTTTGAAAGATTTAGAATCTCGTGAGAAATTCTTGAAAAATTATCATACCTTAACACTACATCAAGCCGTAAAAGCACAATATTCACAAATTTACATATTCACAATTAAAAACCAATATAAAGTGGACCTGAAATGTAGGACCCATTAGATGGATCGTTGCAGTAACTTGTGGTGCACTCCATATGGTCTACCACCAACGAATCTTTCTAAGCTCCTCATCAATCTGCGTTCACGGAGCTTTTGATCAATCTTCTTGATCACATACTTCGCCATTTGCCGATAACCCTGATGCCAATCCTCAGTCATCTCTGGTAAAGACCCACCCGAATTAAGATGCTCCAATTTTTCTCTGACGTAAATGAGAGTCCCATCACTGTACTTATAAAGCTCACCTACCCGCATAAACTTCATTATCCCTCGACTGTTCAAGTAGAAAATGCCGTAATTCGGAACAGTAATGCCGGTATAGGGACATCTATCGACATGTTGAGGTAGAACTTGGTTCATTGGACGGGTGAGGTTAAGCTTCCTTTGGTAGCTTTCGACTCCCAATTGAAGATCTTCAACTCGTTTCTTGATAACAACGCTTCGTGTGAACATACGAAGTGCTGTATTCAAGGCAATAATGTCTTCACGAGCAATATGGGTGAGTTGATCACGGGTCATCATAAGTAACATGTCTTCAATATCCTCAAGGCGAATGATAGAAAAATCTCCCTGGTGGATTTTGTATTCTCTGTCATCCTCCCTTTTTAGACGAATCTCCGTCACATGATAATAGCCATTCTTGGCTTCAGTTTTTAGCCCTAAAATACTGGAGATGCGGATATCGGATCTAACGTTACTTCCTGAATTGGATAAGTAGCAACCCCTGTACGCCCTTCGAACTCGTTCGTCCCAATGAGATGCACCTATAATAGCATACATATCATAATTACGAGTTACCCTTGGGACCCAGAGTCGGTTTACCTTTTCCTCGATCCAGGGTATTGTCCCCCAGTTGGCAGCTTTCAGCAAGGTCAGGGAGGTTGCGTACTTTGATGAACCCTTCAGAAGATACTCAAGATCATAGGTGACGAAGAAGTCGAGAGCAATTTGATTATCTTGAGAAGGATCAAGTGGAGGTGGAGCTCTTTCTGATTCATGGAGGCCTGGCCTTTGAACGGTGTTAAGAGCTTTCAGGACCTCGTCAGCATAATACTCGAACTCCATTCGGGTCAACCTGGTTTTGGCGCGAATTCTCTTATCCTTTAGCGCTCTCTTCACCAAAGACGGAGTAACCGAAGTCTTATACTCATGAGCCAGAAATGCACACAAATCTATCAGACTACGGATACGGAGATATAGAACATCTCTGTCAGCGTCTGTGATTGGATCATATTGAGCCGCTGCCGTGATCCAAGCTTGTGGTGGTGCAGTCTCGTCAATCTCCAAAGTGTTTGCCCAGTCCCGTGTGCTTGACTCAGGAACAGTAGATTGTGGTTCTTGTTGTAGAGTAGTAGAGACATGAACACGTGCTGGTTCTGATTCAGGCATCTCAGCGGTGTCATGAACAGGCGAGTGTTGTGCAGCTTCAGGTTCAGTTACTGACTCTGCAATCACAGGAGCAACAACAACAGAACTAACAGGGTTAGTGGTAACAGGTATAGACACAACAATAGATGTACCGGGAATCGATGACGCCGTAGTAGCATTCACATCATGGCGCCACTTGGATCGTCTTGATTCTGTTGAAGTGGATTTTTCCTTTGCCGCAGCATCTTTCTTAGACTTGGTTCCAGACTTAGAAGGTTTCTTTGTGCTGGCTACCTTATCCCCTGTTTCAGGCTGTTTACCATCATCATCCTCATCGCTATCCTCGTTGCTTCCCTTAGCACTCTCCTCATTTCCATCACCATCATCATCACCATCATCATCATCCTCATCATCATCACCACCATCATCGTCACCATCATCATCCTCTTCTTCTTCTTCTTCTTCTTCACCTTCTTCTTCCCCGTCACCCTCTTCTTGATCGCTTTCTTCCCTTTCTTCCTCAGGCAGAATGTGGTAAGGTACCACACTTCCAAACATCTTGAACAACCGATCATCCTCCATGATAGCGTCATTCAGTGATTTGTAGAGTGTCCGTTGAATCTTAGATTTATCAAAAGATCCAAGTTCCCTCATGCGAGCTTTAAGGATCTTCTTTAATTCAAAATCCGTTAACTCATAGGCAATTTTGTAGGCGGATTCAGAAGGATTGGATGACTTGATCATCAAGTTATCAGCCGCGAGTGTCTTCAACTCATCACGCAGTTTTGGCATAATGGATTCAACGGATGCTTTCACTCTCTCTTCAACAGAAGCTTCAAGTGTTTCTTTCTGCTCCTTGTATTTATCCCTCATAGCTTGAAGTCTCGTGATTCGTGCAGCATGCTTATCAGCTTCAGCCTGCTTAACCTGAGCTAGTTCTTCTGCATGAGCTTTACGTGTCAACTCCATCTCTGCAGCGAACTTAGCAAGCATCTCTTCTTGGGCTTTCTTAGATGCTTCTTCACTTTGAACTCGTCTATGTAGCTCTTGGCGAAGTTCATCCATCTCTCTTTTTTGATTATCCGTATGTTTATCCAACATTTCTGCCATTACAAATGCAGTCATTGAAGACGATGCAGAGCTGCTCTGGGTTGGTTGAAGAGGCTCGGTTGTGACCACAGTACTGAGAATGGGAGTTATTGGAGGTGGAAGGAATGGTGTTGAAACCGGTCGGGTTGGTAAGGGTTGTATTGGTGGAGGTTGAGTTACTAAAGGTTGAGTAGGTACCATGATTGTAGGAGCACCGGACTCCTTTTCAACACTTGCTGAAACGGGGATGGATGTCTCCTTCGAAGTAGAATACCGTTCAGGTGATCCAAACTCATAAACATCCTCTGGCTCCTCGTACTCTTCTTCAATATTCATCTGTGCACCTGAACCACTACCTTCCGTGTCTTTCCTACTCCTTTCAATAGCTATCTTAATTAATTTTCTCTCAGCCTTGTCAAGAGTAGGATCATCAACATTTTCTTCGTCACGTATAACAAACTCATCAGCAGTGCCTTTTCCCTTCTTAGCCTCAGTCGTCTTCTTCTTGGTTTCAGGTTCAAGTAAAGCAGCTGGTTGCTTGCGTTTACCTTTACTCTTGACCGTAGTAGACGAGTCTTCTACTGTCTGAAGGCTTGCTTTTAGCTTCTTGATTTCTAGCAGCAGTAGCTTGTAATCAGCTGAAGCTTTAATTCTATCCGTCAGAAGATAATCGGGAATAGGACCAGGAATCACCCCACCAGATGGTCCTTCATGCCTTAGATCCACAGTATGATCAGCCTCTTCAGTGTGATGACGACTTGCTGCACGCCTATCAATAGTAACATCATTCTTCATAAAATAATTAATGATAAGCTTGATAAACCGAGGGTAAGGAAAGAAATTAGTCTTCAGCTTCTTGTTTTGGAAGAGTTGAAAGGTGAATTCTTCCCACAACAATAATGCATAATCTGCATTTGCGCCTTTGTACATTCCATGGAAGATGTTCATAATTGGACCACGCAAAGTATCATGCCCACTTGTTTTCGGTGTAAGACATCTACTGAGAATACCCAAGATTGCTCTCTAAGGTTGACCTACTTTAGTGGTGGTAAATTCAGACACAACTCGTATGTCAGGACATCCAAGAGCATCGAACATCTCCATGAGTTCATCTTTGGTAGGATCCCTCGAAAATGCCATACCTTTGGGTGTATCCCGAATGCCAAATATCTTACGGAAGTCTGAAACAGTAAGTGTCTGCTGCTTGTTGTCGAGAGTGAAGGTGATCTTGTTTGAGGTGCTTTCCTTGGTAGCCCAGAACTCATACATGTAATCATAAGGCACCGAGGCAGTACTCCTTAAAGCATTCTTGAAATGAGAGTGATCAAGGATTGCTATGGCTACTTTAAATCTATGGTGAGTGGATTTTGAGACTTGCTTCAGCCGGTAATTGTTTGGTATGAACTTGAGGGTTCGTGCTTCAGCAATTGCGGCTGCTCTAGAGTCTTGGATTGCTTGTACTGTTGGATTAGTCATCGTATCTGCTTAAGATAAGACATGAAAGGTTGATGCACAAAAATATATAGATATGTATCATTATTACTTCTAAGCATAACACATTTCAACAAGTAATTATAATATGCAAACAACTATTAATCCAACAACTCTTCATCCGGAACTTTCCTTCATTCGGAACTCTTCATTCGGAACTCCTTCAGTCGGAACTCTTCATTCGGAACTCTTCATTCGGAAGTCCTTCATTCGGAACTCTTCATTCGGAAGTCCTTCATTCGGAACTTCTTCATTCGGAAGTTCATCCGGAACTTCTTCATTCGGAAGTTCACTCGGAACATCTTCATTCGGAAGTTCATTCGGAACATCTTCATTCGGAAGTTCACTCGGAACTTCGTCATTCGGAAGTTCATTCGGAACTTCTTCATTCGGAAGTTCATTCGGAACTTCTTCATTCGGAAGTTCATTCGGAACTTCTTCATTCGGAAGTTCATTCGGAACTTCTTCATTCGGAAGTTCACTCGGAACTTCTTCATTCGGAAGTTCACTCGGAACTTCTTCATTCGGAAGTTCACTCGGAACTTCTTCATTCGGAAGTTCATCCGGAACTTCTTCATTCGGAAGTTCATCCGGAACTTCTTTCATTCGGAAGTTCATCCGGAACTTCCTTCATTCGGAAGTTCGTTCGGAACTTCCTTCATTCGGAAGTTTGTTCAGAACTTCCTTCATTCGGAAGTTTGTAATCCTTGTTCATCCGGAACTTCTAAACACAGCCTATTAATGATTAATCTAGTCGCGTTTGTGAGTTCTAAGGCATTCTAAAGCAACTACACACATTCTAATGATATTCCGAGCAAAACCCATCAAAAACCCTAATCAATTAATGCTTAATTAGACACAAACCCTAATTTGGACTTAATCTGATTAATCGAATCTTTTAACAGGATATAGTGATGAATTAGGCGAATTGTAAATCAAAGAATTAGTTGTTTGTACCTTTTTGAATGATTGGAACAGATTGGATGATTAAAACGCGAGTTTGTAAGCTTGTATGTGTGTTTTAATTGCGGAAAGAAAAGATGAAACAGTGAAGAGGAAAGAATACGCAAGGGGGGGTTTTGGTTTTGACTTAGGTCAAAATTTTACATTTTTCACAAGTTGTCACCTTTAACCCTACACTTTTCTTTCTTTTTCCTTTTTAGATACTAACTCCTTTTCTTTTCTAGTTACCCTAACCATTGTTAACTTTCGCCAACTTAACCTTCACACAACTTAAGCAACCGCAATCTATTAGCAAAACTCCAAGATCTTAAAGCCATTCCTATCACATTGAACAAGCACAAGTCGTATTCTAAAGCAAAACCACTCATAAACCATTTAGCCAATTAATTTTCCACAAACACTTTTGAAAATCGTTTTGATGACGAAGATGATTTAATATTTTCTCCCCCTTAAACGATGACCCGTTTTCTATTTAAAGAGCTGTAGTCATTGTTTAAAGAGTCAAATATTGATGAAAGCATTTCCAATTAATATCTTGAAAAAGATTGATTCGTGGTGGAAATAAGATTTCTCTTATTTAGACAAATTAATGCACTGAGACGTACACTAACTCGTGTTAGACCAAGTTGTAAAGTAAACTTGATCCCTTTGCATGATTTGGCTTGTAAATCATGCCCGAGAAAATTAATTCCCGTTGTCAGCCAACGTTTTCCAAGGAAATACGTGACTTTAATATGAAAACCAGGTTGCAGTCTGAAATAACTACAAGCCATAATGGGCATGTTTTAAAAATGTACAACTTTTATACGGACTCTATTTATGGCGCCGTGTCAATATTGATCGACATTTCTAAAGCCGTAAATATTACCGTACTAAAAGACATGCCCGATTTAAAAAACAAAAATATTTTTGGTTTTTCTTGATTTTATAATTTTTAGGGTTTTTGTAGGTTTTATATTTATTTTTTTATGGTTTTTCTTGGTTTTATATTTTTGTATTTTTCTTTTTGTGGTTTATATATTTAAGATAATATACATGATCACGAACAAAGGATACGCCTGAATAGTTTACCACCACTATTCAGTTGATTCTTCTGCCAATTCTTTGAGAGTCGCTGGAGTGAATGATTTCATGCCAAGCTTGTCGATCAAAAACTCGATTCGTCCTCGATCTAAGGCTTTGGTGAACATATCTGCCAGCTGGTACTCAATAGTGACAAAATACAGCTCGATCACTCCGTTCTCCACCTGCTCTTTAATGAAATGGTAGCGAATGTCTATGTGCTTGGCCCGGGAGTGTTGAACATAGTTGCAGCAAAGGGCAATGGCGCTCTTGTTGTCACAATACATCGGGATTTTGTTGAATCCCAAACCGTAGTCAGTTAATTGTGATCTCATCCAAAGGACTTGAGCACAACAACCGGACATGGCGATGTATTCAGCCTCCGTGCTAGAAATTGCAGCGCTTTTCTGCCTTTTTGAAGACCAACTGATCAATCTGTCTCCAAGGAGTTGCACAGATCCAGAAGTGCTACGCCTCGTGTCTTGACATCCAGCATGATCGGCATCTGCGTATGATATTAAAGCAATAGAGGAATCTTTCGGATACCATAGACCACGATGAAGTGTTCCTTTGAGATACCGAAAGATCCTTTTAACAACATGTAGGTGCTTTTCGGTAGGCCGAGCCTGATACCGGGCACACATGCATACGGCAAATTGCAAATCAGGCCTGCTAGCAGTCAGATAGAGAAGGGTGCCGATCATCCCACGGTAAAGTTTTGGATCGACAATAGTCCCATTCCTATCTTCATCTAACTTGGATTTCTCCACCATTGGAGTGTCCACGGGGTCACAATTTTCAAAGTTATATTTCTTTAAAGATTCTAGAGCATATTTGGATTGATTAATAAAGATGCCTCTGGGATTCTGAGAAATTTGTAATCCTAAGAAAAATGAAATTTTTCCCATCATTGACATCTGAAAGCGTGTGGACATTATCTTCTCAAAGCGATTTGACAATTCTATGTTAGAGGCAGCAAATATTATATCATCAACATAAATTTGACCAGAATCATGTCGTTGTCCTCCTTGAGAGTGAATAGAGTGGGGTCCACCTTGCCTTTGGAGAAGCCTTCCGAGATGAGATATGTTGAAAGGAGATCATACCACGCGCGTGGAGCTTGTTTCAACCCATAGAGAGCCTTCTTAAGCTTGTACACATGATTAGGAAACTCCGTGCTAACGAACCCATCCTGCTGACTTACATAGACTTCTTCCCTTAGTTCACCATTCAAAAATGCCGTCTTCACATCCATTTGATAGACGATCATGTTCATATGAGCAGCATACGCCAGGAATAGTCTAATAGCCTCCAATCTTGCAACAGGAGCAAAAGATTCTTCAAAGTCGATACCCAAGGCTTGTTTATATCCTCTAGCAACCAATCTAGCCTTATTTTTCAATATCGCACCCATCTCATCGAGTTTAACCTTATAAACCCATAACAAAGTAAGGATGTTAACCTTGTCAGGGAGAGGAACTAATTCCCATACTTCAAGTCTTTGGAATTCATTTAGTTCCTCCTGCATGGCTTCAATCCAAGATGATTGAGTCATAGCCTGTTGCCAATTTTTAGGTTCAACTTCGGAGAGAAATGCATCAAAGTAGCAATAGAGTGCACTCTCTTGTAATTGATAGCGTGTAGAGACTGGTCGATCAAGATTACCAATGACATTCCTAATTGGGTGATCTTTTGTCCATTTGGTGCTATGTTTTTCAATCCTAGGTGGTCTGGAGTGAACAATAGAAGGAGCTTCTTCTGAGGTAGACGCGGCTGAAGGGTTTTCAGGTATCGGTACACCAAAGAAAGGAAGCTCTTGTAGGTGAGCATATTCCAGATCGTGATCAATAGAATCCTCTTCAACATCATTAGGCACAAGTAAGGGTGACGATTCAGGTGTAGTTTAAGAATCACTTGGTAAAGGTGCATCCGGTTCAATGTTAATTGAAGATGTATTAGATAAAGCTTCATTAGCTTGAGCAACAACTTCAGGGATTGGAGCTATCACTACAGGTGCTGGAACTTCATCATTTGGGGGATCAAAGAATTCATCAAACAACGGTTGAAACAGTTTATCCCACTCGGGCCTTGTAGGTGGTAAAAATGATGTAGAAGTAGGATTATTGGAACTAATCCGGAACTAATAGCACCGGTTCCCATCTCATGAAGCGCGGGTTCAGAGCTGCGTTGCTCAGAAGCCATCGCTGTCAGCTCATTGAAATCTGCGTCCATAGTTTCTACAATCTTACCAAGACGACGATTGTAAATTCGGTATGCTTTCTTGGAGGGTGAGTAACCAATGAAAATACCTATATCGGCTTTCGGTTGAAGTTTGCCCAAGTTCTCACTATTAATGTTTGGATAACAAAGAGCACCAAACACATGAAAGAATGAAACATCGGGTTTACGATCATGTAGAAGCTCGTAAGGTGTTTTTCCATGGCGTTTCCGAATGATAGAACGGTTTTGGGTGAAACATGCAGTAGATATAGCTTCTGCCCACAAGAACAATGGAGCGTTCGCATAAATCAGCATAGTCCTAGCAGCTTCCATAAGCGTACGATTCCGTCTTTCAACGACACCGTTTTGTTGTGGAGTGCGTGCAGCGGATGTTTCATGTGAGATACCAACTTCTTCATAGTAATCACGAAGAGTCTGGTTGACGAACTCTGTTCCATTATCTGTACGAATACGGCGGACAGTAGTATTTAAACGTACCTGAATGAATTTCAGAAAAGTGATGATAGCCTTCGGTGCTTCATCCTTTGTACGTAGAAATCTAACCCATGTAAACCTGGAGAAATCATCCACAATAACAAGAATGAATTTCTTACCGCTCACACTTTCAGTTCTCATTGGCCCACAAAGATCCATATGCAAAAGATGAAGTTTTTCTTGATTGGTGTCTTCATCTTTGGGCTTGTATGATTTCTTGGTCCTTTTCCCCCTTGAACACGCGGAACATAAATGGTCCTTGTGAAATTTGAGCTTTGGAAGACCACGAACTAATTTGTTTTTAGCCAGATTATTAATAGCATCAAAGTTGAGATGAGATAATCTGCGATGCCATAACCATGACTTGGTCTTAAATGCTTTAGAGAGAAGACATACTGGAGAGGCGGCCATCATGTCTTGTAAGGACAAAGTATAAAGATTTGCACCACGAGACCCCTTCAACAAGTCTTTTCCTTCCAAGTTGCGGATGAAACAAGTGTGTTGTCGAAAAGCAACCTCTAGGTTGGAATCACAAAACTGTCCTACTGAAAATAAATTATGACCAAGACCTTCTACATAGTATACCCTTGAAATCGTAACGTTTCCAATCTGATATTCACCATACCCCATTATCTTTGCAATATGATCATTACCGAATTTAACCGTTCCAAGAAACTTGCTGACGAAATTTCGGAGCATCGAGCGATCTCCGGTCATATGCTTTGAACAACCGGAGTCCAAATACCAGAGGATGATTTGGACCACCTGAAAATATCACCAGACGATGACAATGTAGAGGTATCGGAATCTGAATGTTCCTTGTTATTAGCAGGTACAGATTTAATAATCTTAGATTTGCTAATTTTAGGTTTCTTAGATTTCCTAGCCTTCTTCTTCCTAGTTGGTGGTGTAGATTCTAGTTGGCTTAAATCCTGAGGTATTTCTTCACTGATAGGCACTATAGTGGGGGCTAACCTAATTAAAGGGCGCTGTTTCCATACTTTAGTGCTAGTGTGCCTAACTAAAGGACGCTCAGACCTAACCTCAATGGATGCATTCCTAGTTAAAGGGCACATTTTTCCATCTAATGTAAAGGTCCTACCAGTGGGACGCCATTGCCAGCCAACTTGGGCACGAGTTCTACCAGTTGGCTTCCATTCAAGATCATTCCTAATGGCATTCATTTCATTCACATGATTAATAAGACACAAATCATGACGTTGGGAAAACATACATTCATTACAATTCCAACATTTCAAATCAGAATTCACAAATGGTTTAGGATTCTGCACAGGCGCAGAGCTTTTAGTCTTAACATGATTCTTTTTATTTAAATCTGAACTAACATTCCTATGGTGAGCTTCTACTTTCTTCTTGTTGGTACTACTAGTGGAGGGCTTGATCTTATCTTTCTTGAGTGGCGATCCTTTAGCCTTAGTAGACTCTTTTACTCCTGTAGAAGGCAAAGTGGGAACATTAGCAACAGATTTTAAAGGTGCCTTACTTGATGGTGCCAATGACGGTTTTGCTCCTGGGGTCTTATTGAATGGAGTTACAGCAATGGGTCGATTAGTGAGTAGTGCAGAACCTGGTTTACCTATGTATTGCAAATATGCTAAGCAATATTGAACTCGCTTAATATATGCATGAGCTGAGTAATAGTAGCTACTTGAGGGATCTAAGGCATAAAGATCATCTAAAATATCCCTAACAAGATCTACATGCTTAATGGCATTCCTCATATAATCATCGTAGGTAACTGGGTTTCTCTTATGGAGCGGGTTCTTATAAAGCACTACTGACTTGGTTGTTGGAGCACTAGAGGACGGTGCAGAGTTGGTAGCTAAGTTATTAACAGCTTCTTGTCGGGTGAGAAGAAGTGTCTCCTTTAACTCGGCCAAAACCATGTTTTTGTCAATGAGCAGGATGTTTAAGTCAGAGATTTCCTCACATTTTTGGTTCAATTGTTCAACATAAGATTGTTGCTGTGCCGCATTAAAAGCAAAGCGTTCTTCTAGTGAACCATAAAGTTTGGACATTCCCTGTCTTGCACGATCCATCTCCCCTAGAATGGACGAAAGTCTAATTTCTAAGTCCTGGTTTTTAGACTCTGCAGCCTCTAGTTCCAATTTTAGTGTTTCATTTGATGACACATCTCTCTTCAATCTCATAATCTCTTCCTCTAATGCCTTAACTATTGCAATCATCTTGTCACTCGTCTCAACACCGTTTTCACAACCATTTTTTATCAAAAGATCCTCATTTTGAGTTTGTTGTTTTAATTCTAAAGATATACAATGTTGTTCAAGTTGATTAAAGCGTTTTGAAAGTAAATTGTAAGAATCTTGTAGGTTTAAAAATTCAGCATTAGATTCGTGACAAGAATGATTATCTACCTCATTTACAGTATCAGCAACATTTACAGAGAGATCACACACATCATCACATATATTCACAACATCACAGTTAATCATAGCGGATGTAAGCTCATTCGAATAATTAACATTCACAGTAGTAAGCACATCACACGAAATTACTTGGGACAAGAATCGGTCATATTCGGATAAAATCTTTTCCTTTTCAATTAATTGTAGTTCGTAAGCGGTGTCCATTTCATAAAACACTTTTTGAACTTCTGCAATTTCAAATTCAAGATTTTCCGAAAGAGATGCAAAACTTCTTTTTAGACTTTCGACAAACGGATTGATATCATTTTTAAACACCTCGTTCATGTGTTCGAAAGCCCATTCTCTGGCGTTTAAGCCATTTGAAGTCGTACATTCCAAAATGACCTTGTCAAAACTAACAAAGTATTGATTAATCTCTTGCAAGTTTAACCATACAGTGCTAACAGGTGGAAGATCCTTTGGAATTTCCTTAGGACCTTCCATTTTGACAAGTGTAGGAAGTGTACTAGGGTTTTCTTCATTTAACATGTAGGTTGGTGCTGTAATGAGATCTTTGTCCATATGGAAGCGAATTCTAAAATCCGTTTTAGCAAGCTCCTGATTCATTTTAAAATAATCACAATCGGGATATTTTGCAAAGTTGTATGACCGATTCTCATCAACTAGATCCTTATTTGTGCAATCATCGAAAATATCAATCGGGTCTAAGACCAATCCTAATTAGGTTGCATTATAAAGTCTAGGACTATGGATAAGAGCTTGTTTTGCATACCGTGGGTTAGGGGGAAGGCCTTTCTGACGCGACAAGTTAAATTCTCTAAACGAAGCATCAAATAAGTGCACTAGTTGAGAGGCAGCATATTGTCTTAAAAGCAAATAATCTAGACTTCTAATCTTATTAGCCGCATTAATTTCCATTTCATTCTTCTTAGACTCGAGTAATTCAAAATCCGTTTGAAGTTTTTGAAAATTAGTGACCACTAACTCTTTTTCTTTAAGTTCGTTAGAAAGATCTGCTCTTAAGGTTTCAATTTCTTGCAAATGACCCATTTGTTTGTTTCGAAAATGATCATACTCAGGATTTGTTAGAACACTAGACGAAGGAACTAATTCCAAAGTTTGAACTTTCTCGTTGCTTAAGGCAAGCTTATCAGACAAATCCTTATTCTTAGCTAGGGTTTCTAAGAGTGCAGCATTCATTTGGCTAAGTAATATAGCAGGAACCATGACCAAATCTTGTTGAGCAGGAGTATGCGTATGCGAAATGGCTCCCGGTTGTGATTCACTCAAAGTCTGGGGACTCACATTGATATTACTATCATTGATTGTCTCTTCATTTGAAAGACTCACCACCGAAGACTCATTCGAATCAACACGCTCTTGCACAACTTGATGTGGTTGAATACTAGCATCAGTGGTATTATTAGTGGTATTAATAAGTACCTCAGATCTCTTTTCTGGCCCTAGGCTAGAGATAGTTGCCATAAGAGCTGCCTGTGCAGATTGAAGTTCATCGCAGTCTGAATCATAAGCATCAAGATCATCTGCTTGGTATGCTGCATTCTATGTAGTGACCACATCTTGTTCAGCAATCCCTGGATCAGCAAGAAATGCAAGCTCCTCTTCATCAAGTTCCCTTCCTTGTGCCTGAGCACTCACCAGATAAATCTTCTCTGCAAACCATTGACCATCCCTTCTCCTCTTGGGTTTCTTACAATCCCTGGACATGTGACCTTCTTCCTTGCAGTTGTAGCATGTAATCATTCTCAGCTTGCCTGTAGAATTAGCCCGTGGAGGAGTGTTGACCATTGGAGCAGGATTGACCGTGCGTGCATTGGTGTTTGATGTAGTAGGTCTCCCCTGATAAGGTTGAATAGGTTGAACCATTACCCTGCCATTCTCAATAGTAGCTTGCTGGCAAGAACTGGATGAATTCCTCAGCTGATTTTTAGTAGGAGCTGGTCCTCTAAATCCTCGTTTGCTTAATGTCCTTGTGAGATAAGCAGACATAGTGGTTAACACTTCAACTGGGTCAGTTCCTTGTTTGAATACAGGAATGGGGACTTCCTCATCATCACAATACATTGCTTGGTCTTGTTGAGCTGCATAATCACTAGAAGGAATACTCATGTGATCAGAGTAGCTTGATGGATATGCTGCATTCTCTTGATAAGAAGAATATGAAGGCTGAGCATAAGGTGCAATGCTTGCTGGGTGAGGTTGTGAAGCATATTGTGATGAAGGTGCATTAAACCGATATTGTTGCTGATGTGAGGTGGGTGGTTGCGGTAGAATCGAATATTGGGGGAAGCTTGGTGTCATGTAAGGTGATGGATGATAGGCTTGGTGTCCCAAAATATAAGGAGTGTTGTTGTGTGACAAGCTTGGTTGATTCGCCATCAATGCTAAAGAATCAGGGTACATACCTCGAGGCGAACGGTGCATGATCACATGTTTCTCATGCTGCTGAAGAAAAGCATAGAGTTGATCCAAATTGCACTTATGCAAATCCCTGGTTAACTTAACATCGGTAATATATTCACCCCATTCAGCTTGAGGTAAAGTATTCAAGAATTTGGTGTTAACCTGGAATAGAGCAATCACAAGATTGTATACATTCAGATCATTCATGAGAGTGGTGAATCTGAAGTAATAATCGTGAAGCGTTTCCCCTGGGCTGTACATGAATCTATCAAACAGATCATACAACTGACATTCCCTTTCCTGTTTGGTAAGAGACGTACCTTGTAGCAACACCTTTAGACGTTCCCATAAATCCTTTGCCACCGTATACTGACTTACCATTCGATAGATGTCATGTGGAAGAGCTTGGAGAATGGTTTGAAGAGCCTTTTCGTCTGCATCTGCAACAAGTTGTTGAGCTGGTGTAAGTTCTTCAAATTCTCGTGGTCGAGTCACATTGTTAACCACGATGGTACCATAGTCAAGTGGACCATTTAGAATTGACTTGACCATAAGCCTCCCATATGTCGGTTTTCCCTTAATGTAAGACATCATCCGGCCTTGCCATGCTTCAAAGAATTCTTTAATGAGCATTGGAGGGCGATTATCCGTTCCCGTAATGACGGAAATGTCCGTAAGTGATGTCATCTGAGGCATTAATGAATTCGGATTCATTTTGTTCACTTCAAAGAGACAAAGATTATCGGTTGATCGAGCAGTGAAGTAAAGCTTGTGAATTGTGTTGAGTTTTTGTTGTAAGAAACCAAGATTAAATCCTCTAAAAAATCGTCGAAAAAACAAGTAAAATATCCCTTGATTCGGAACTTTTGTTGATTCGGAAGTGTTGATTCGGAAGATTTTGGCTCGAAACTCCTTGATCCGGAACTTTTTGTTCGGAAGATTTGATCCGGAACTTTCCTTGATCCGGAACTTTCCTTTGATCCGGAACTTTCCTTGATCCGGAACTTTCCCTTGATCCGGAACTTTACCTTGATCCGGAACTTTCCTTGATCCGGAACTTTTGGTTCGGAACTTTTTGATCCAGAACTTTTTGATCCGGAACTTTGTCTTGATCCGGAACTTTCCTTGATCCGGAACTTTTGGTTCGGAACTTTTGGTTCGGAACTTTTGGTTCGGAACTTTTGGTTCGGAACTTTTGTTGATCCGGAACTTTTTGATCCGGAACTTTTTGGTTCGGTACTTTTACTGGGAAACAGAAACCTTGTTCGAGTATACAGTCGATCAAAAAAATGAAGATTAAACCCAGATTTTTACCAAATGACCCAAAAAGTTTTGTGATTTCTACTATAATAAGTAAAAACTAATACTTATCTACTAATCCCAATCACAAAAACACCAAAAACTCCAAGAATCAAGATGGATCTTCTTCAAGAACACTAATACAATCAAAAACTAAATAACAACACAAATCATTACCTTAAATCACCCCATAGCTCTTGATACCAAATGTAGAATCTTGATAACCTATGAATCTATGAAGTGGGTTGATGATTTCTAGAGAGAGAAACTAGAGAGAGAAAGTGAGAGAGAAACTATGTGTATTTTATTGAAATGAGAAACTAGAATGTTCAACAACCAACCCCTTTCCATGGTGGAAAGGGGTATTTATATCCAAGGCCCTTATTTGGGCTTGGGCCGGCCCATGACAAGCCCATGGGTCGGTTTCTTACTTAATTTAATAAGTAACACTAACTACGAGCTATTACAACCTTAATAATATTGTGGAGTGACCGATACTTCTAATATACGTAAAAACGTATTTCTAACAGTTATAGTGTGAAATCACAAACACTTTATAATGTTCCCTCAACTCTGTTTTTCTTTCAGTAGTCCAACTTCTAAGAGTGATTGACAACCACTCTTAGATAGTTGTTAGGCAGTTATAACCACCTTGTAACTAATCCATCATTAATGAAAGTTCAAATTTACTCATTCACTTCTCAATTCTCTCAAATACTTACCTACACTAGTATCCATTCATTCACATAGCTTGATTCTGTTGTTCCTATAGAATAATGGAGTTTGTTTGATTGTTTTGGAGTTGTTACATTTGATCAGAAGTTACTAGTTCAGAGTTCATTCAGTTCCTGGCAAAAAGTTCAAGAATTTGCATATTGACCAGATTTAGATGATGATAATGATGATTGATTGGGTTTGATGCTGTGTTGGTTAGTTAGACTGGTGGTGGTTAATGTATAAGTGAGCTCAGCGCTCATTTCTTCATCAAAGGAGCCTTCAAAGTTCATTCATAAGTTTACTTTACAATTTCCCCTAAAAAGTGTAGACTGCATGCTAATATTTGAGTCTTAGTGTAATCCTACTTGAAATTGCTTGATAATTGTTCTAATTGATCTTGTTGATTAATTTTGATAACAAGTTTTTTTTTTATTCCCTTTTACCCAATAAAACTTGTTGCCTTAATCTGTTAGCTTAGTTAAGTTCACTTAGATTAAATTTGCTTAAAACCAGTAACCAGTGTTTGGAATAGAAGTTTATCTTTGATTAAGTTGGTGATATTTGTTAAAAAGAGTTGATTTACACATACAACCTAAAAACAAGTGTTTTTCCAAGTTTTGGTAGTCAACCATAAAGTCAAACAGGGAAAAGGTCTCTAAATACTTTGGGTCAGATTCAGTGCTTAAAACATGCCTACTTTAAACCTTTACAAAATCTTCATTACTTGGATTCAGACTTGGATTTGTTTCTAGGAAAAGCTTAGCATCCTACATTTCAGAATCTATAAGCTAGATAATACAGTTCTTAAAATTTAGTGAGAAATAAGCTGCTTAAAGTCTCTGTAATAAGCTTAGTTTTCTATGAAGGCTTATTTTCATTACTGGCTTATTCCTTTCATAAAATTCCCCATTTTCTTTCACAAATCAGTTTAACAAGTCTTAAAAATAAGTTTGGACTTTGGTCAAACTTGGTCAAAGAAAGTCAACGCTGGTCAACATAAGCTCTTTTCAGCTTATTCGATTTTATGGCTTATTTCTTGAGTGTTTTTCAAAATTTCTCTGATAGGTGTTCCTTATTTGGGTTCTTGATTAGATTTTGACAATATCAGGTCATGTGCTTATTCCAATAAGCCAGTCTCTTAAAATTAGCTTAATCCCAAAGTGCTTATTGGAGTTTTAGTGCTTTTCAGCTTATTTCCTTAAACATGGCTAGGTGATTTTGAATTTGCAATCTTTTAAGACAAATCTCAGCTTATTTGGTTGACTAAATCTCAAGATACAGCTTATTGAACCAATAAGCCCGTTTTTAACCAAAAACTTTTGTTAATTGTTCTTTGGTCCCTGGAAATTAGGCAAGTTTGTACTTTTTTTTTACTAGTTTAAACTTTCTAGGTTTTGCAAATCATTCCTTTTAGTTTGTTAAGTTGGTTATATTTGTTGCTTAGTTTGGTAATTTTTTTACAAGTTGTTATTAGTTGGTTAATTCTACAATTTTAGTCATTTCATTTTCTGAATTTACAATTCAGTCCCTCTACTTTCATTTACTTTACATTTTTGGCATTTTGACCTATTGTGCATTACTTGGTTGTACATTTGGCTTTGTATTTGGTATGTGCACGATGTTTTTAGCTTAGTATGGATACGTAGATATATTATTTTTACCTTTTTACGTGGTTTATGATAATTAGACATAGATGTCCAAAATATTATCAATAAAATATCAAAAACAATTAGTTAACTTGATTTCTCTCGATCATTCAATTCGTAAAGATATCGAGAAAAAACGAACTTAAAAGACAATATTACATACACATAGACTTTTGGTCTATTACCGATGGTTCTTATCCATAGTATTGTACCAACAGTTCTAGAATTACAGTTCGACTCTTAAACCGGATGACATCTTTTATTTTTTACTAAAAAGTACAGTAATACCCATAGACTTGTGATCTATTACGGATAGTTCTTATCAATAGTATTGTACCAACAGTTCTAGAATTAGAGTTCGATTCTTAAACAGGAGACATCTTTTTTTACTAAAAAATGCAGTAATACCCATAAACTATGGTCTATAACGGATGGTTCTTATTAATAGTATTGTACCAACAGTTCTAGAATTACAGTTTGACTCTTAAACCGGATGACATCATTTATTTTTTACTAAAAAGTGTAGTAATACCCATTGACTTTGGTCTATTACGGATGATTCTTATCAATAGTATTGTACCAACAGTTCTAGAATTACAGTTTGACTCTTAAACTAGATGACATCATTTATTTTTTACTAAAAAGTATAGTAATACCATAGTAGTTACAAGTTTCATAATCAGTGCCAAGTCATGTACTCCTATGATTTTCAATATCAGTCGCTAAGTGTAGTAACACCTAAATAACATCATGTCAGCCAAAAAGTACAACCATCTCAGCGTCACATCAGCATAACACTCAAATAACACCAACCCCTCTAATCATAATACCAACTAACACTACTTTTTCCTTTTTTTATAAAACCCCCTCAACAATCCTGTCATTTTTTAAATAAACTACCTATTTCATTCATAATCTAAAAACACAAATTACATTATGAAACAAAAAAAGCATTACGAAAATAATTAAAAAACATACCGAATTAAAAAAACATTAAAAAAAATATTTCGAAAAAAAAACTAATCTCTTTTAATGTAGTGACACTGCATAACAATCAACCAATTTACCCATTAGCAAGTTACCACATAAAATGTCGTCTTTTAAGATAATAAAAGTACCTAATACTTAGTTCACTATGAGCAGTGAGTTGCTCTACTGAAGAAGCTGGTTTTAGTAGTGCTTTAAAGGCCTGAGATATTAAACATATTAGTCGGCTGATAAGAAAATTCAAATATTCTTTTATCCTCAAAAGTAGACCAACCTTCACGCGGAAATTTTCATAAATAGGATGTCTAGTAGCTGCTTTGACTCCATATGAACGCTTCTTATCATTCACCTTGACAGGATCGTTGTGATGATCATATTTGGTCAAAAACGCTTCACCACTTAGAGTATCGGGAAGGTTGTTAGAATAGATTGTGTTAATGCAAGCAATGCTTAAAAATATTATTAGTGTTAACTAATCTTTATTAGTTTTGATCACGATAAAGTATAAAGACATTTATCGTCAAAGACAATTGAAAGACGGATAGTTCAACAAATACTATCATCAAGGTAATAATCATTAAAGTCTTACACAAACATATCTTAATTATGTTTAGTGATCATAGAAAGTGATTAACCTTTAAATTCACATTTTGACAAATGTGACAAAGATTTAATAAACTTTATTTTCAAGAAAATGTTTTATTAAAATGGAAAACGAAAATTTGAATATGGCATATTCCAAATGCCATAGGAATATCCTTTGAAGGTAAAATCTACCTCAGATAACATTTTCCCACTAAAAGGCAAAAAGAAGCGTAGTCTACTTTGGGTGGTTCCCTAAATAGCTATGCGGTTTGATATCAATATTGAACCGTACTACAATTAAGGAACCGCGCCTAGAGAGTCGTTGGTTTTTGTCTCCTATAAATAGTGGATCAAGTTTTCATATTCAAAGAACCTTTTTGGATTCTTTCTACTCCTTATTTTCTTTCTATATCCTAATCATTAGTAAATGATCACTTAATGTGTTAAGTATGTTTACTTATGATTATCCTCTTGATCCTCCTCTTTACTTGTCCAAAGAGAAGATCACTCACACATTTGTGATGTGATTAAAGATGAATCATTGATGAAGATCATCCTTCCTTAGATCTAGTCTTGTTCATCATTTTATATTTGAGTCTTGTGTAGATCCAATGTATTTGTGTATACTTGGGTTAGTGTTGTGTCAATACAATGTATTTGTGAATAGTTGGATTAGTCTTGTGTAGATCTAATGTATTTGTGTATACTTGGATTAGTGTTGTGTTAATCCAATGTATTTGTGAATACTTGGATTAGTGTTGTGTAAATCCATTGTATATGTGTATACTTGAATTTGTCTTGTGTGGATCAAAGTTACATGTGTATACTTGGATATGTCTTATTGAGTTGTAATAATTCTTGTGTGTTAGTTCTCACTAAACTATAAAGTGATGTGTGTATGCGTCTTGTGAGTTCTCACTTAACTTCAAAGTGAAGAGTCGTGAAGATTGGTTCTAGCTTTGGATTAGAACTCGACATCTAGCCTTGTCTCGGAAAAGAAGACGGGCGACGAAGATTGGTTCTAGCTTTCGATTAGAACTTGACATCTAGCCTTGTGTCAAAAAATGGTGAAGTAGGCGACGTGTGTAGATTGGTCCTAGATAAGATTAGGTCTCAACATTTAGCTTGGTGTAAGAAAATAATGTAAGCGACGTTGTAAGGTTTTCTCCACCAAGAAGGGAGCTTGTGGATATAGTGTAAATCTCGAGTAAGGTGTACTCAAGGAGTGGAGTAGGAACGAAGAGAGAGCTTCGTTGCCGAACCACTATAAATCTTGGTGTCTTTCCCTAGGTTGATTCTTTCCTTACTCCTTACTTACATTTACGTTCTAGCATTGCATTTCCTTGTCATCTTTCATTGTTAATGCATTAGAATTGAACCTAACAACTATGAAAAGGTATTTTTGGGGCAAACCTAATTGAAAGAATTTTTAATTAGGACCACAACTGAGAGAAACTATTCAACCCCCCCCCCCCCCTTCTAGTTTATACAATTGGTATCAGAGCGATGGTCACTCAAGATCTTTGAAGTATATTGTGCTTTAATACTTGGATCGATCCGCTGTCTCCTCAAATTAGAAGGGTTGTTGTACTAAAGCTTCTCTTTGGTCAAAACTAGTTTCTACAGTTCGTTGTACTAAAGGGTTCGATGAAAACGCAAAATCAGTCAATGAGACTCAGTATAGAGGTATGATTGGTTAACTCATGTACTTAACAGCAAGCAGACCAGACATTCAATTCTCTACATGCCTTTATGCAAGGTACCAAGCAAACCCAAAGGAATCAAACCTTACTGCTATAAATAGAATATTCAGATACCTAAAAGGTACACCAAGTCTAGGTCTATGGAACCCCAAGTCCTCAGGATTTGATCTCAAAGGGTACTCAGACTCAGATTATGCTAGATGCAATTTGGACAGAAAAAGCACTTCTGGTGCTTGCCAATTGCTGGGTGGCAAACTTGTGTGTTGGAGAGCTAAAAAGCAACAATCAGTTGCCATGTCTTCAGCAAAAGCTGAATATGTGGCTGCTGCTGGATGTTGTGCCAATGTTTTATGGATGAAAAGCCAAGTGGCTGACTATGACATAGAATATGAAAATATACCAATTTTTGTGATAACACTAGTGCTATTGCAATATCCAATAATCTAGTCCTTCACTCAAGAACAAAACACATTGATATCAGATATCATTTTATCATAGATCACATTGTGAAAGGGAACATTGAATTACATTTCATCCCCACTCAATACCAATTGGCTGATATCTTCACCAAACCACTGGATGAACCAACTTTCAAAAGATTGATAATGGAACTTGGTATGCTGAACATTGATGATACAAAACCTGGACCTTCAGCATTCATTAAAGTAGCCTAAAGGTTCAGTATTTCCTAACTATTTTGATTAATGTAAAGTATCAGTGTCTGAGTAAAGGAGTGTTTAGTGTCATGTGCCTATTTCACATTATGTGATCGTGTACATGATGTTTTGTCGCCTTATTTGACACACTGTGTAACAATCCGTCAATTTATGGTTGATATTTTATTCTTGAATATTATTTAAAAACATTATTTTAATGTTACAATATGAACTCACATATTTTTGGGAAGAAATTTGGATTTACGTCTTGGAGTAGCATCGACTACGTCTAAACCGGAGGATTCAACGTTACGTGCTTACGTTTACATACACCGTCCTTGGTGATAGTCCGACATTTCAGAAAAATAAATTTATCCACGAATATTATTTTGGAGTTTTAAATTTGTGTTGGTTCATAAACTCACAAATTTACGAGAAGAGACTAGGACTTACGATTTTATTTTAACGTCCTTTACAACTAAACCGGAAACCCTAGGATTATGTATTTACGTTTTCGAACTCCGTTTTTGATGAGACAATTTTTATTGGATTCGTTTTGTGACGTGATTCATAATTTATAAAAACGTTTTTCGTAAAACGACCCGAGGGCACGTAAATCGAGGAAACTAGAATCGAGGAATACCCGTAAATTAATAGGGATGGGACAAGTTTACACTTGCCCACCCCCATAACAAGTGGCGGCAAACTTAAGCCAAACCACCCTTTGGTGTCAAAAACCATGGATTTACTTAGGACACTTGTCCTTGATTTTGCAAGACACAAAACCACTACATGCATCAATCTCTCACACATACACACACTCATGCAATTTTAGCTAAAACGTTTCTCCATCTTTCTTCTCTCCCTTCTCTTAGCCGTCCACCATAGCTTTCCCACCACCATGATTCATCAAATTTAACCATAAACCTTATGTTGTTTCTACATATGTTGAAGCCCTTTTTAAACCCTATTGATTGGTGGTGCTTATAACATCCAAGGAGGAATTTTCATGGAGTAGTAGGGCTGATTTTCCACAAGGTATTCATGAAGAATGGTGGTCTTGAAGATGGTCTTGGTGCATCACAAGTTTCTCCATCAAAAATCCATGTTTTGATCAACCTACATCATCATGGTGGTATAAAGATTGTCCTCCTCATCTTTTTGTTATTTTGATTATGTAAACATGTATTTTATTTCCTATTGTATATGTATATGATGATTATATGATGATAAAAATGTTATGTGGGGATTTGTTGTTGATAAACATGATTAAAAAGGTGAAAAACCATAAGAAACAAGGTTAAAATCATGGTTAAATTTGTTGGATGTATAAAACAGTAAAGAAATAGGTCATGGACTGATAAAATGATGAAGTAGAACGGATTTACAGTAAGCTATATGTCTTGTACACATGTGAGAGTTGGCCATGCAATGGAATCAAAGTAATGAGTGAGATATGATCAAAACAAGTTTAAGGTATAAATCTGAGGTTACTGTTTTGGACGATTTTTAGAAAATATTTAGAAGATGATTCAACAGTATCTATAGAGGAGTTAAATGTAGCACATATCATGTAGTTTATGTGATAAAAATTTGAGCTTCTATCTCCATATAGAACTCAAGATATGGCAGTTTTGGTGAAAGTGAAGATAAAAATCAGATTTTTGGAAATTAAAGTATATTACTATTATATAAGCACTCAAAATTTAATAGTATAAAATGTAAAATAAAAACCCACTAACTTATGGATTTTATTTATATAAGTATGTAAAAGGTTAAATAAGTGGACATTTTATAAAAATGGTAACTTGTTAAGTTTTATAAGTTATAAAACTATAAACTTGATTTTTACGACTTTTTCGGCTATCGCCGTAAAATTAACGTTTTTGTTAAATAAAACTTAGATGTTTGGACCCGTCTAATGTAAACTTTATAAAACTTATATACTGATATATAAACATGTATAACAAGTAAAAACCGATAAAACCCGAACTATAGGACATACGGACGTTAACGGACTAAATTAACGTTATTGGACTAACAATATAACAAAAATAGACTAAAACACTTATAAACTTATTATTGGGCTTAACCCATTTGGGCCCAACTTGTAAAGTTTAAGTACTGATAATATAGGTATAAAAGGGATTAAAACAAGTTAAAGTACTTATAATAGGCCTATTGGACCTAAAACACGTAAATAGGTAAAACGAGAAAACTAGTATAAAAGTTATCGACACATAGCACAAAAATGAGTAAATGAGAATATGTAAACCCACTTGATCATCATATATATATAATCATCATATGTATACATAATTGGTATTTTTATAAAGTCATTGGACAAACGTCTAAGACCGGTTATTATTTGTCTAGGTTTCCGTGATTGAAGCGCGTACCATACGTCCGAATTGCCGATAACCCGCCTTCCCACATCAACGTGAGTTCATAGCCTCACAATCTTTTAAATGTTTTTATAAATGTTTTATAAAGCCACGAGGGAGATAACATGTTAGTTTGTATTAAATAGGACACCATTTGTCCCAATTGTTTGTTTATTGATTTTGGACCCGAATGATTGAATGACCCGATTGTATGACCCGATAAATGATTAAAGGACCCAATAGATGAAATTAAATGGATTATTAAAGTTAGGTTATGTCACTAAAAGTCCCATTAGCATGAATTGTGAACTACCGGGAGTTGGTAGACGCTTATGCATTTAATAGTACTATTTGGGGACGATCACCCTAGTTCGCGCCTTGACGGTTGATCCCCGTCGTGCCACATTGATTGGTAAGCGAATTTATGTATGAGAAGATTTCCATAGCGTGACCTTTGTGACGACACGCTACTTTAGATGGGCAAAATTGGTATCGGGTTAGCTACCCGTTGTTGGTTTAGTAAGGTAACAATGTCATGCGGCTTATAATAATCCAAAACTAACGAAATACTACTAGACGCTCTGAATTACGATGTATTGCCTGACTAGCAATACTGGGTCATACTATTGATATTATGTTTGTGTTATGGTTTTCATAACCATATTCATATAACGGTGTTTATTTTCATACAACGTCGTAAGACGTATTGTATGACGTTTTTACGACATTGGCTCGTATAATGATTTTTAAGGCTTTTTATAACCATATTCATATAACGGTTTTTATTTAATCTATACAACGTTGCAAAACGTATTGTATGATGTTTTTACGACATTGGCTCGTATAATGACTTTTAAGGCAAATGCCTATATTATGATTTTCGATAAGGATTTGTATAAAAATGACTTTGGCTATTTTATGGCCTATTACAAAGATTTGTACAAAATGATTTTCAGTAATATTTTATACTGATATTATGTAGATGGATTTTACTAAACTCTATGAATTCACTCGGCGTTATCGCTGACCTTTTCTTTTAACATGTTTTATCTCAGGTACTTGAAGGTAATTCTCGGGAAGACAACAAGAATTCATGGCCCGCACTTAAACAATATTTTCCATTCAAATACTTTGTAAAACTTTGTATGAAATATAATGACTTGGGACCGATGTAACTTTGATATTTATGAATGGAAATGATTTATTATTAAACGACGCGATTTTTATGCGTTGTCTATGATGTGAGTAATGTGCTATCCTGTAACACCAACGAGTCTTCCGCTGTATTGAGTTGTATAAATTTGGGGGTGTTACAGTTTGGTACCAGAGCTCTTGTTATAGAGAACGAAAGATTTTTAAAACCAAGGTTTTAAATAAAACATTTCAAAATCTTTTAACTATAAACATTTTTCCAAAAATGTCTAAAAATCTTTTGACTATAACGGTGCCAAAGAATTCCCGAGTTACCGACAAGGCCAAGACTGAGAAGTGTTATTTTAATATATATATATATATATAACTTGGATTATATATATATATGATGTAGTTTTATTACATGATTGGTTGATAATTATTTTGATTTTTAAACGAGGTATTTATACGACGTAGATTGTCACAATGTACCCTAAATCCCCTAGTAAATTAATTGAAGCTATTCTCGTAGGAATTCTAGCTATCCTAGATCTAAACCAAGTTGTGGATATTTATGATCCCAACAAATGGTTGATACTCGTAGGAATGTAGATATTAGTTGATTGCGATATTGAAAAAGAATTGGCGAGATTAAATCTGATATCGATGTCATGACGATCTTTTCTTATAGAGTGAAGTTTGACAAAACGTTACCACCTAGAAAGATGTCATCTGATTCGTTGTCATCCAATTCTTAAATTTGAAATCGAAAGGGTGAATGTTGCACTTGAGGTTGTTATTGGAACCATTACCCAAAAGCCTCATGCCACTAATACCTTTCCGAGAAGTCTAAGTTGAATGATAAAGTCATTTCATATTAATGACTCACTTGATAATTGTTATTGTAAGAACTAATAGGATTGGAAATTAAGTGTTGTTCATATCGAGCTTTTATTGCCTTTACAAGGCCGAAGAATAAGGTTGTAAGTATTGGAGAATGAGGTAGAATATGGCATTGAGTATAAGTTGATTGAAACTTGAATAAAGTAAAATTTAACCTGTATGGAATACGAGATTGTTAATATAAGTCGTTAAGTTCTGTGATTGAATTGTAAGGTTTTAAATGATTGTAGGTTCGTGTTAAAGGTTGTTCCTAGGCCATTGTCCACTAATGAGGATGCCCAGTGTCCAAGAAATTAATTGAAGAAATCTTCTTCTGAATTGCGACCGATGGATCTTCTGGGACATGTGGAACACCTAATGACTCTTGTAGATTAGTATTAATTGTGGTATCTTCTAAAAATAATCCCTAACTTAACTGAGATGTCAGTTGGTAGGATGAGTTCTGAGAATTGTATGACATAGTGACACATAAAGTGTTACGGTACAATTTGACTTGTTTGCGATTAATGAAAAGACTACCTTTGATTGCTAAAATCTACATGTATCGATGTTATCTATCCTTTATTGCTTCATCCTAATGTTCGCATTAGTGATGCAACCATTGAATAAGTACTCATCTTGATTTGAGTTACGTTGTGAATCATTCTTTTAGAGTGCCATCGAGATCATGAACTTCATGATTATGTGGCTAAGCTCATTTCCTATCATATCGTAGTTAATTCTTGGTGAACAAGCTTTCATCACTCTTTTGCAGATCACTCATTATTTTTATAATATAAAACAGTATCCCTTGAGAAAAATTGAATTTTCATCACTATGAGGATTATTCAAAGTGAGATTTATAAGTGATTATTATCGAAAGGAAATTGTTTATAAAACATCTTGGAAAACCTAATTGTTTTCATAACAAAGAAAATCTTTGTAAATTTATTTTTAATTCTTATATAAGAATTAAGCCTGAAAATGTTTTTATTATAAACCTGATGATAACATTTTGACAACTGAGTATTGCATCGTTGATCTTGAAATTGTATCTAGTTGCGCGCCTACATACAATTTGGAATGGACTATGCAAGACTGATTAGTAGTCACCATGAAACTAATGAATAAACACTACATTTTCATTGAAGATTGTGAAAAATTAAATTTTATGAGATCTGCAAGAAGTGAAAAATAGGGACATAGTGTTAGGGACACCTACACATGTGCCTGTAGCATCTATTCTTCTGAGTCGAATTTACTCATCTGTGGAAATTGTCTTATTTGACAATTGACAATTCTTTCTTGTCCAATTCTCCCGTAGTGAGATTCTTAGGAAAAGTATTTGATTATCGAGTGTTGATACCCGACTGGATGTATCGACGTTCCTATCATTTCTTTGATTTGATTTCATTTGAATGACCTGGGTAACGATCCGAGGAGCTTTCGAATGCGTACTCAAATTATGAAAACATGGGATATATTCATATTCGTTAAATGTTTTCGTCTGTATCTGATTTGAAATTTTCTCGCATAGATTATGCGTTGACCTTACTCTTTAGATGATAGTTGTGTTTCCATATATCCCTGAAATTTGTGAAGGATTATGAGTTATTATTAGACTTTTGAGAAGTTCACATCTTATCGACGGCAATAAAACTGGAAAGTTGGTAATGCCAGTAGAATGGATTGATTGATTATGACATGACGACATTGTCTTAATTGATGGGAAATCGAATAGAATTCCCCTAAATAATAAGATGTTGATTATCAAAAGTGATCTAAATAATTCTTGGTGGATGACGATATCCTGTATTTAGATTTGAAATTTTACCGTAAATGGTTGTGAATTAGTCATAGATATTATAATCTAGAAAGAACCTAATATTGAATTATTAAAAAAATGTTTCTGTTATTTGAAACTTTAGTAAGTATTTGTTGATGGTTTACCTAGACTTTTGCCATTAAGGCAAGTTGAAATTGGTATTGATTATATTCCCGGTGTTACACTTGTGACTTGTACACTATACGTCAGCACCATCTAAATTAAAGGAATTACCGTACAACTGAGAGAGTTGTCGGAGAAAGATTTTATTATACCAAGCCTGTCATCCTGAAGAGCTATGGTGTTATCATTCCTTATATTTATAGATTACTGTGACTGAGTAAATTGACAATCGAAAACGATATCCATAACTCGAAATGGAAGATTTGTTCGATCATTTACAAGGTTCTAGCGTATGTTTTAAAGATTTGATCCACGGCATGGTTATTATCAACTTCGCATCTGCGAAAAAGATTATGTATTCAAATCACTACATCCAGAACTTGTAATGAACATTATGAGTTTCACGTGATGTCGTTTGGATTGACCAATGCACATGTAGCATTCATAAAATTGGTGAATCACGTGTGTAGGCTGTAATTTGATAAATTCATGCTTGTGATCATTAAGGATCATTTGTTTGTTATTTTTAGAGGGGAAGAATTGTAAAACCCGTATTTTAAATCGAGAATTTATAAATACGCGGTTTATTATTCCTTTACGTGGGATAATTGCCAGCAGCATATGTTGCGCCGCAACAGATGCGTCTTGCGCCGCAACTCTTGATCCGCAGCACCAAGATCTGTCGGCCCTTCAATTGCGCCGCAACAGATGTGTCTTGCGCCGCAACTCATGATCCGCAGCACTATGATCCGTAGCCCCCTTCATCTCTTGCGCCGCAACGCAAGTATCTTGCGCCGCAACTCGTGAACTGGGCCAGGCCCGTTTGAAGAAAATAAAACAGACGGGAGAGTATCCCTTTTCTTTTCTATACAGACGAACAAAACACATAGAAACCCTAAAAATCAAAACAAGCAGCCGCCTATCTTTTCCTTGTGTTCTCTCCTTCCCTGCCACGACCCAAACCAAGAAACAAGAAGATTGATAGTGTGTTTAATCCAGAAATCAAGAAAGACGAGGGTTGCTATCTAAAAACCCTAAACGAGTTGTAAGCTTGCATAAACCCTAATTCATTCTGTTTAGTTCTTTTAATCCGATTCATTGAGTTTTAAACATGTGTTATGAATATTATGATTTGGGCGGTATGTCGGGATGTTGTTATGTTGTTTGGCACTCAAACCGAGAGCCAAAAGACTCTCGGTGATTGACTGCACAACCAGCCGCTAATCATTTGGGTTTGATTTGGGGTTTACACTAACGGGGTGGTTGGCAGTGGGTTTTAAACAAGAAATAGGGCTGTTTGGCTACAGGGGTAACGGGCTGTTTGGCAACCGGTTTTAAAACAGTTAAGAGTGCGTTTGGGACTGTTAAATCTCATTTCTTTTTATGTGTTTACTTGAAATAAACGTTGTGAAATGCATTTAGTAAGTTAAATATAAACTGGTTTTATAAAAATATAAAAAGGGTATATTTTGGGAAAACGAATTAAACAAATTAAGAACGTACTTATATTAGCGAAATATTTATTATGAAATTAATTACCGACAGATATACATTGTACGTAACCATTAGTATAACGTTAATACATTAAAATAAATATAAGAAACCAATAAGACCAGAAAATTTGATAGCGGATACCAGTTAACTTACTCGCGTCTTGTAATTATGTAGCACTCGTGAAGCCCGAGTAGTATTCGTTCAGTCTTCCTTTCAGTCGGTACTGGACTAGAGGTACGGATTTTCCGTCCTTTCAGTAAGGATTTTCTTTCCTATGCATGATTAGGATTTCCGTCTGCAGCCAAATGTTTTCCCCAGTATATGTTTAAGTTATCAGAAATCATGTTAATAACTAAATGAATTGCCTGAGCATTATATACAAGCACGACCAGTTTATGTACTAGTTACGGAGGTACCGTAACCACGGCACTAGAGGCACCGGTGTCGTGACTCACATGCAGGAGAGTGATATCCTGCATCGTCCCACTCATGTTCAGTTGGCCATTTTTATATGTATGTTTTAGTGGGGCGTATGGATGCATCCTAGGCTTATAAGTGTTTCATGTTATCAGGGTGAATGTGGTGTGTGCTCTACATCCTTCACATTGGAGCTGATCCCTCCACCCAGCACAGTTATTTAGAGGTCACCCCTCTACAGCATGACGAGGTCACCCCTCCAGTTATTCATGCACGGTTGTTACAGCACGTGACCTATATAAGCTCTGGCAAATAAAATACAGTAAATGCATGTTTTCAGAATTTAAAAGTTATATTTCAGTATCAGTATATATGAACCAGGTTTCTCAGATTTTATGCAGAGTTCTACCACATGTTACATATCAGTCTTACAGCTCCAGTATTCTATCGCTTGTTTCGTTCAGTATATTCTTATCATGCTTTATATCCGTTCACTGAGCGTTATGCTCAGCCGTAGTTCCTTTCATGTTCTAACGGCAGGTACACCGGGACGCTTTTAGGATTCTAAGCGCATGTGCATTTGGATGGAAGCTATCCAGACTTCTTACTTTATGCATTTCTTACACTATTCTGCTTATTTGGACATTGTTTAGTCCTTTCCTTCAGTATTTTATTTTTCATGTTTTGGGCTTATGTTTGGAGTACCGATGTTTGATTCCGGTATTCCTTTATGGTCAGTTAATGTTTTAGGACATTTACCTTATGCTTTGATGACACGCCATAAATACACGTAACGGTCCACTTATCCAAGTGGGGTGTTACAGAGTTAATAATTATTTATAGATTGCCCTGAATTGGCCGAACAATGAAAACATGTACCTTAAATATTTAACATAAGACTTAAGACTTAATTCTTTGCATGATTTAACCGTGTGATTAATAGATAATGGAAGCTATATTAACTTTTCAAAAATTAGAACCATTAACGCTTAGGGATTAAAAACTTAATCCTTTACATAAAATGACCGTTGGATTAATAATGGTAAGATGTATGCATATAGACTCTTCAAAAATTAAGAGCCCTTTTAAGACTTTGGATTTTACCAAAAAGAAATGGAAATATGTTTTGACAAATGTTTTAACAAAGGATTTTAAGGGATTATTCCCTTATACACAAACCATTCAACTAAACTTCTGTTTAGGGGTAAATGTTTGTGTATACTTCTAGACAACTTAAGAAGAATTGAGGAAACTATATAATTTATGACTTGAA
Source organism: Glebionis coronaria (assembly GCA_025667525.1). Classification (NCBI taxonomy): domain Eukaryota; kingdom Viridiplantae; phylum Streptophyta; class Magnoliopsida; order Asterales; family Asteraceae; genus Glebionis; species Glebionis coronaria. Next base: position 104,708,859 of record CM046876.1, read on the forward strand.
ATTTGAAACGAAAATTTTTGCTTTTCAACTAAGAAAATTTTGACCAAAGTATAAACAAAAGTTTTTCGAACATTTACGAATCTTATTAATTATTTTCGATAAATCAACGAAAATCTTGTTAATTAAACTCAAATTTATTTTGAACATTTTATATAATTGGTCGACTAAGAAATTTAAAACTTTTACGTTTACGCTTCATAAAAATTAACTAATAATTAATTAATTAATTATAATAATTACCGACGCTTTAGAACGACAGATTGAGTAACACAAATAAAGATAATAGTAAAGACGAAACTAGAACATAAAAGATATGAAGAAAGAATTTTGAATAAATACGGTTATGATAATTATATCATCATGAGAGGTGAATATAGATATCGACGCATTATGTAGAAAAGATAAAGAACCAATTAGGACATGTTCCTTAATAATGAAGGTGCAAAATAAAGTGCCGAACAATATAAAATAAACGACGCTTGTAAGAAGGATAATATAGATGATAAAAAGGTTTCACGGCTAGTGTGAACCATTAGAATTAAGAAGCCGATGGCGTTAAATGTTTTAAAAACCACTTGTGATTGCTTAAATATGGAGATTGTGAGATATAGTTATGTTGGAATTTGTAAGTATAAGTATTCTATTTATGTCATTTATGACTAAAAGTATCTTTGTCTGAAGAAATTGTACTGATGACAATTATGAAAGCAGACATCGCCTCATACATTAGTAAACGTCTAGCTATTGCAAAGGTCATCATCTGAATTTGATTCGATTTGGGTCATCGTCGACAGACTGACCAAATCTGCTAATATCATTCCCGTTAATGATAAATGCAAAGGAGTTATGTAAACATAGTGTGCCTGTATCGAACATCTTTATCAAGATCCTCGCTTCGCATCGAATTTCTAAAGATTTGCTCAGAAGTCATTGTGAACGAACCTTGATGAGAGTACTATGTACCACCCCAATCGAAGGGACGAGGTAAAGTAACGATACAAAGTAATATAAGTGCTGTTTTATGTTTGAATGATTGACCTTTGGTAATAGACCGTATAATCATTTTCCTTTGGAGAGATTATCATTGATAATTATCGTATTAGGATCGAGATCTAATCTTGTTAGGATCTATATTAAAGCATCTATAAGCAAGAGTTGAGATGAAGACATCCGACATACACCCATTGTGAGTTGGACATGTCTTTTAGGTTTAAGGTTTCCTATGATGGCGAACCTAACCTTGCAAAATACCCGACCCGCGAGATCTGAAATGATTGTTGAAATTAGGATTTGATTATTAACTGCCTATAGTGGGCAGGCGGTTATGTGAATATGAAATGTAGATCTTGAAGTGCCAAATGGGTAGCGAATTTATGCCAAAAATTTTAACCTTGGAAAAATGAATTCATGATTTGACAAATCATGGGATATAAGTCCCCGTTGTATGGGACCATAGAGATGATGTAAAAGTTGGGATTGAAAGGCATATAAGCTGGATCTACCCTAGGACTTCAAGAACCGCGTGAATTATGTTTCGTAAATCAAACTTGATGGAATATCTATCAAGTGAAAATCTGATTACTCTTAGTAAAGCTTAGATCGGCGAAAAGTTGCATTCATCAGAAACCCGTGAACATCATGGATAGAGAAAGTAAGTCAACATTTAGCCTGATCTTATTCCCGTAGTTATGTTTGATGAAACTCGCGTATTATGATGGATTACACTTGTGAGAAAAGACCGAATGTGGAGGAAGTACCCACATGGCTTTAACTCAATAAGAAGCGAGTAGTAAGATGATCTTTAAGGACAAAGATCCTGTTTAGGGGTAAATGCTGTGACAATCCGTCAATTTATGGTTGATATTCTATTCTTGAATATTATTTAAAAACATTATTTTAATGTTACAATATGAACTCACATATTTTTGGGAAGAAATTTGGATTTACGTCTTGGAGTAGCATCGACTACGTCTAAACCGGAGGATTCAACGTTACGTGCTTACGTTTACATACACCGTCCTTGGTGACAGTCCGACATTTCAGAAAAATAAATTTATCCACGAATATTATTTTGGAGTTTTAAATTTGTGTTGGTTCATAAACTCACAAATTTACGAGAAGATACTAGGACTTACGATTTTATTTTAACGTCCTTTACAACTAAACCGGAAACCCTAGGATTACATATTTACGTTTTCGAACTCCGTTTTTGATGAGACAATTTTTATTGGATTCATTTTGTGACGTTGATTCATAATTTATAAAAATGTTTTTCGTAAAACGACCCGAGGGCACGTAAATCGAGGAAACTAGAATCGAGGAATACCCGTAAATTAATAGGGATGGGACAAGTTTACACTTGCCCACCCCCATAACAAGTGGCGGCAAACTTAAGCCAAACCACCCTTTGGTGTCAAAAACCATGGATTTACTTAGGACACTTGTCCTTGATTTTGCAAGACACAAAACCACTACATGCATCAATCTCTCACACATACACACACTCATGCAATTTTAGCTAAAAAGTTTCTCCAACTTTCTTCTCTCCCTTCTCTTAGCCGTCCACCATAGCTTCCCCACCACCATGATTCATCAAATTTAACCATAAACCTTATGTTGTTTCTACATATGTTGAAGCCCTTTTTAAACCCTATTGATTGGTGGTGCTTATAACATCCAAGGAGGAATTTTCATGGAGTAGTAGGGCTGATTTTCCACAAGGTATTCATGAAGAATGGTGGTCTTGAAGATGGTCTTGGTGCATCACAAGTTTCTCCATCAAAAATCCATGTTTTGATCAACCTACATCATCATGGTGGTATAAAGATTGTCCTCCTCATCTTTTTGTTATTTTGATTATGTAAACATGTATTTTATTTCCTATTGTATATGTATATGATGATTATATGATGATAAAAATGTTATGTGGGGATTTGTTGTTGATAAACATGATTAAAAAGGTGAAAAACCATAAGAAACAAGGTTAAAATCATGGTTAAATTTGTTGGCTGTATAAAACAGTAAAGAAATAGGTCATGGACTGATAAAATGATGAAGTAGAACAGATTTATAGTAAGCTATATGTCTTGTACACATGTGAGAGTTGGCCATGCAATGGAATCAAAGTAATGAGTGAGATATGATCAAAACAAGTTTAAGGTATAAATATGAGGTTACTGTTTTGGACGATTTTTAGAAAATATTTAGAAGATGATTCAACAGTAGCTAAGGAGTTAAATGTAGCACATATCATGTAGTTTATGTGATAAAAATTTGAGCTTCTATCTCCATATAGAACTCAAGATATGGCAGTTTTGGTGAAAGTGAAGATAAAAATCAGATTTTTGGAAATTAAAGTATATTACTATTATATAAGCACTCAAAATTTAATAGTATAAAATGTAAAATAAAAACCCACTAACTTATGGATTTTATTTATATAAGTATGTAAAAGGTTAAATAAGTGGACATTTTATAAAAATGGTAACTTGTTAAGTTTTATAAGTTATAAAACTATAAACTTGATTTTTACGACTTTTTCGGCTATCGCCGTAAAATTAACGTTTTTGTTAAATAAAACTTAGATGGTTGGACCCGTCTAATGTAAACTTTATAAAACTTATATACTGATATATAAACATGTATAACAAGTAAAAACCAATAAAACCCGAACTATAGGACATACGGACGTTAACGGAATAAATTAACGTTATTGGACTAACAATATAGCAAAAATGGACTAAAACACTTATAAACTTATTATTGGGCTTAACCCATTTGGGCCCAACTTGTAAAGTTTAAGTACTGATAATATAGGTATAAAAGGGATTAAAACAAGTTAAAGTACTTATAATAGGCCTATTGGACCTAAAACACGTAAATAGGTAAAACGAGAAAACTAGTATAAAAGTTATCGACACATAGCACAAAAATGAGTAAATGAGAATATGTAAACCCACTTGATCATCATATATATATAATCATCATATGTATACATAATTGGTATTTTTATAAAGTCATTGGACAAACGTCTAAGACCGATTATTATTTGTCTAGGTTTCCGTGATTGAAGCGCGTACCATACGTCCGAATTGCCGATAACCCGCCTTCCCACATCAACGTGAGTTCATAGCCTCGCACTCTTTTAAATGTTTTTATAAATGTTTTATAAACCCGCGAGGGAGATAACATGTTAGTTTGTATTAAATAGGACACCATTTGTCCCGATTGTTTGTTTATTGATTTTGGACCCGAATGATTGAATGACCCGATTGTATGACCCGATAAATGATTAAAGGACCCGATAGATGAAATTAAATGGATTATTAAAGTTAGGTTATGTCACTAAAAGTCCCATTAGCATGAATTGTGAACTACCGGGAGTTGGTAGACGCTTATGCATTTAATAGTACTATTTGGGGACGATCACCCCAGTTCGCGCCTTGACGGTTGATCCCCGTCGTGCCACATTGATTGGTAAGCGAATTTATGTATGAGAAGATTTCCATAGCGTGACCTTTGTGACGACACGCTACTTTAGATGGGCAAAATTGGTATCGGGTTAGCTACCCGTTGTTGGTTTAGTAAGGTAACAATGTCATGCGGCTTATAATAATCCAAAACTAACGAAATACTACTAGACGCTTCGAATTACGATGTATTGCCTGACTAGCAATACTGGGTCATACTATTGATATTATGTTTGTGTTATGGTTTTCATAACCATATTCATATAACGGTGTTTATTTTCATACAACGTCGTAAGACGTATTGTATGACGTTTTTACGACATTGGCTCGTATAATGATTTTTAAGGCTTTTTATAACCATATTCATATAACGGTTTTTATTTAATCTATACAACGTTGCAAAACGTATTGTATGATGTTTTTACGACATTGGCTCGTATAATGACTTTTAAGGCAAATGCCTATATTATGATTTTCGATAAGGATTTGTATAAAAATGACTTTGGCTATTTTATGGCCTATTACAAAGATTTGTACAAAATGATTTTCAGTAATATTTTATACTGATATTATGTAGATGGATTTTACTAAACTCTATGAATTCACTCGGCGTTATCGCTGACCTTTTCTTTTAACATGTTTTATCTCAGGTACTTGAAGGTAATTCTCGGGAAGACAACAAGAATTCATGGCCCGCACTTAAACAATATTTTCCATTCAAATACTTTGTAAAACTTTGTATGAAATATAATGACTTGGGACCGATGTAACTTTGATATTTATGAATGGAAATGATTTATTATTAAACGACACGATTTTTATGCGTTGTCTATGATGTGAGTAATGTGCTATCCCGTAACACCAACGAGTCTTCCGCTGTATTGAGTTGTATAAATTTGAGGGTGTTACACACTGAAGCTGAACAGCTAATCACAAAAAAATCATCAATGTTTCTTTAGAATTCTGAACAAAGCTTATACACAAATGAGTAGCTAGGCCTAAGTAGAGGAGCGTGTAACTTCATATATCTTGTTCACTTATGTGAACATGTATATGGGGTTTTGTCGCCTCATCTGACGTACTGAAGCTCACAAGTATACCCATCAGGTTCAGCATATCTGGCCAACAACTTTTAAAACAAATCAATCATGTGTTTGAAAAGAATTAAATGGCATTAAATTTATTTGGAATAAATACAAACATTATTTCGAAAGGTGTCAATAGTTTATTCAGGAAATTTCAAATGTCCACATCCATAGTCAACAACAATCTAACACATGAGGCGTTTTACTATTCAAGGCAATAGAAAAATCATAATTTTTGCAGAACGTTAATGAGAGAGTTTGTGCCAAATGTTCAAAAGAAACCTTAAAAGTTTTGTAACTGATTTAAAACGTTTTATAAAAACTTCCAAAGAATCATTTTAATTTTTTTATAAATCCTTTGAACTTAATTTTCATATCAAGCTTACAAACTTTATCTCAAAACACACACAAACTCTCTCTCTCTCTCTTAAAAAAACACACGCAAACAACAATGGCGGAAAAATTTACACAACCAGATGTTGGGATCACCCTAAACCCATCCGTTCATGTTAACTATCCTATAGAGGATATCATCTTTAAACCCAATAATCTTACCTTGGTCAAACCAGAAGTCATCAAATCTATTCCTGGGAATGAAGTCATGAACTTTTTGTCAAAATGTGTGCTTCGTGAAGCATTGTTTAAAGATCCAAGAATGGTGTTTCGAAATGTTTTAAAGGAGTTTTGGTTCACAGCACAACCTTCGCAGAATAAGAAATTCATCGAGTTTAATTCTACAACCGCTAGAATACATGGTAAAATTGGTTTTAAATTGTTTAGAAGGGTTCTGGGCTTAAACTATTTGGGAAAGCCTAGTGGTTATGAGGCTATACCTGTGGATTTTTCTATTGTTAAAATTTATTTTAAAGAGCTTGGGTATACTAAAGAAATCATTGAAAAGGGTGGGCTGAAGAGAAGTTGTTTTCCACCTAAGTGGAAACTACTAATGACAATTTTGATAGAATGCTTGGGGGAGAAAACTGGCGGGCTTGATCAGATAAACCAAAAGGATGCAATCATTTTATATTGTCTAGCCAAGGGGGTCAAGGCTGATTTTGGGAGGTTAATATTTGAAGATCTTCATGGAAAACTGGAGAAGAGAACTAGGGAAAAGAATGTGGTTTACACCAGATTCTTCTCCCTCCTTTTTGCTGACCATCTTAGAGATTCTTTTACTCAACTCCAAGGAGAAAAATTGGTATTTCAACCCTTTGAGCTTAAGCGTTGGAACATTCCAGTTAGTACCATTGATCCTCCTTTCACAAAACCTGAAATTGTGATTTTGCTAGTTAAAAAGTTCGTTTTTCTCGGTGTCTAATCGAATTGATCTCCGGTTAAAAGTGTGACTCAGTCGTTTTTTGTTAACAAAAAGAAGGTTTTGGTTATCTATTTCTATTTGAAAGGTAAATGCGAAAAGTAATAAAAATAAGCCAAAAACAAATAACTAATAATAAAGGAGCGAAACAAATAATAAAACGAAATTTAAAACAAAACAATTAATGGAAATAAAACTAAAATAAGAAATTAACTTTCGACTTGAAAATAAAGTTTATTTAATGAAAAAGGAGAAAATAAAACTAAGAGGGTACTTTAAAACTAAACGAGGTAAAAGCTAAAGCGGGCACTAAATAAAAGATAAAACTTAAACTTTAGGAAAAAAATACTAATACTAAAAATTGATGAAAAATTCAACTAAAAATATGTGACTTTCAGAATTAAAATCGGAACAACTTTCAGATAAAACTAAACGATTACGGAACAATATTAATAAATAAGTAAGCAGGAAAGCACACACCTCAAGCAGGCAAGCACACTACTCAAAATGGCGGGAAAACTAGGAAGCTAGTTAGCAGGCATGTAGGTCAATTCTTCGGAATCTTAACATTCTTCGGAATGTTGTTGTATCTTCGTACAATTTTCTTCGGAATAAATGTTTTACTAAATTTTCGGAATATAACAGATTTTCAGAGAAATGAACTATTTCGGAAAAAGAGCAAATATTTTTGGAATATACTAAAAACTTTGGATAAAATGAAATCTTCGGAAAACTAATTAAGAAATTCAGAGAAAATCTATATTTTCGGAATAAATGATTATTTTCGGAAAAAGGAAGTAATTCAGAGAAATGCTAATCTTAGGAATATTGCAAATTCAGATAAAATAGTATTCTTCGGAATCACAAAACCCTTTTGCGAAGATCTAAAATAACAGATAAACAGTTAACAGAATTAACTACAAACAAGGAAAATAAGCTACGATAAGCACAAATCAAATAAGCAAATAACTAAAACTTAATCTAAACAATCTTATAGAAAAACTAATCAAACCACAAATCAAAAACTTGAAAAATACTAATAAATCTAAGAATTAAAAATCAACTTTTATAAAATAAACTAATAAAAACACTTAATTAAAAATAAGTAAAATCAAATGATAAGCATCAAACACAATAAGCTATCAAAATCAAACACATAAAAACCCATAAACATAATCAACCAAACGCATTAATAAATCAACAAGCATCAAGATTAAGCAACTACATAATCATCTAAATCAACACAAGATTAATAATAAAGAAAGGAAGAATGAGAATAATTAATTGAAAAGCTTGATTAAGATTAAGATTAAGATCTAATACAAGATTAATGAAAAAGATTAAAACATGAAATAAAAGCTAGAGAGAGAAAGTATTTTAAGCTACACCTAAAACATGAAAGAAAAAATTAATGACTAAAAATTAACTACACTAACTACTACCTCCTAATGACATATTAGGAGGTATTTATAGGAGGAGTAAATGTTGATGCTCTCTTCTTTCTTTCTTCTCGTCTCGACTCGATTTAAATTCTTTGTCTTTCTCGACGTCGTCTTGGGATTTGTCGATATAAATTTAACTCGTCTTATCATTTTCTTCATTTATTAGACTTGAGTTCTTCGACTTCATTAAACTTCCGTCTTTCGACTTTTTCTTCGATAAATCTTCAGAATAGGCCTTGGACTTCCGTTCTTTTTGCACTCTTGATCTTTTGACTTCGTCTTTTCTCGTTTTCTTCGATAAAAGCCCGTGAAAGCCCGTGTTTTCTTCCCTTTTCACATTTTGGTCCTAAATCACAACAAAAACACAAACAACGCATAATTCCGACATTTATGACATAAAATACACGTTATGGCTTGGTTATTATTATAGTTAAGTGGTAAAAGGATGGGTGTTTTCACACCTATCAAATCCCCTACACTTGACCATTGAAATGCCCTCATGCAATGCATTAGTTACAAAGCAAGTTTTACATTTTCTATCAAATCAATCCACCTTGGCCTTTATTAAACACAAGACATAGAAAATGTAAAATATTCAAATGAAGAAAACAAGTAAAGAGATAAAAGACTTACATTAGGGTTTTGGAAATATCATGAATGTTCATCACCCTCAAGTTTCACGTTCCCCATACCATGCTTAAAAACGAGATCATTGTTATTATAAGTTAGCAAACTAACACAAACTCATGTGGCCCAATTATTCACTCAGACTCCCTTATTCCTAGGTGTATCTCTTATATTTTATTATTGTCTTGAATGATCACGAGGATGCATTGTTGAATTATTTTCGATATTTATTTAGGCTAAAAATAAAGTGGGACGATTTAATCAATAGTTAGATGAAAGACAAAATCTTTTAAAACTGCTTCTCGGGACCTCATAAAGTTCATATCTTGCAATAACTCGTTTCACGATTTGAGACCTTTCTCGGATCGATATTTGGCATTGACTTCATACTTCAAATCTTGAGAGACGTTCATGAAATAATGGTCTTTTCTTCATAATAGGAATTTCTTCACTTGAAGTTTTGAGAGATTCTTCATACTTGGACCACGACTTCTTCATTTTTCTCCAATCTTTATTTGGGATTTTTGATATACAACGATCCGCCTCCTTTTAGGACTTGGATCTATTTATCCTCATACCTTGTTAGGGCCTTTTTGGATAGACTCCTCCATGATCTTTAGGGGAGTATTTGCTTTTCGTCGTGTGTCTCGATCCTTCATATTGATTTTTGATAAATGATTCTTCACATCACTTTGGATCTTTAGCAACAAAATGTAGCCCTCATCTCTTGTTAGGACCTTTTCGGACTCGCCAATCTTCGCATCCCGCTTCAATAAGTTATGCCTTGGCTATGAACTTAGTTAATACCGAGCAACTTTTAAACGATCTTGTGCTAGAAGCTAAGTAACTTTTCAAATCGTACGACCTTATTTATTGCAATTAAATTTATTAACAAGCGATGGGAAAAAAGCTCATAATCAACTCACATAAACTCATGAAAGAATACCAAACTTATAATTGACTCTATCATCTCTCGTTCTCCACAATTTAAAATCTCAAGGAATGAGACTCGTGGATGCTTAGCCTATTAAATCAAAGTTTTGGGTTTTCAAGTCATCTATAGGATCTTGCAACTTCTTAGACTTTTTCAAGTTTAGAATTTGCATTTTAAAGTTCCCTTGATAAACGACTTTCTAAGATCAATTATAGGAACTTGCGAAAATTTCTTGTTCTTAACCCGTAAGAGTTAAGACTTTCGCGTTTTAAAGTTCCCTATATAAAAGCCTAGCAAAACTTGACTTAAACACGTTAAGGATACTTGCTAGAGTAAACTTGGATATGTAAACTCGGGTTGAGTCAAAAGATTCACAATGTTTGAAAATTAAAACCACTTTATTGAAATTTATCCTAGCAAAGAAAGAAAATAACTATACAAAGGTAAAACTACTAGGCCAAAATAGATCAAAAATTTTGAAAAATGTCGAAAAATTAATTTTCTGGTTAAAATGAGGACAAATACAAGGAAAAGTCCACTTAACTTCGATAGAAGTCCCCCCTACACTTGATATAAACATTGTCCTCAATGTTTAAGCATGTGGGAGTAAACTCCCCTACACTTAGGACATTATGCATGTTTGTTTAAATCTTGCTAAGGAATAGACAACTAAAGTGATTCCTATTTTAATATTGAAGAATATAAAATAGTGAATCAAAAGAGTTTAGGATAGAACCGGGAAGACGGGTACACGGAATCACGGATCGTCAAAAGTCATCAAGAATGGATCTTTGAAAGCTCGAATCCCTGCACATGATAAGAAATAAAAGAACAAACACATACTAGGGTCTCCCCCTACACTTATTATAAAAACAAAAGAAAAAGGATAGATACTCGGGTTGCCTCCCGAGAAGCGCTTGTTTTTGTTAACCGAGTCGTGAGCCTGACTCAACCTTGATTAGCATGGTAAGAAGCTTAAAGAACATCCACCAGGATCAAATACATGGTTTTCATCCATCAAGTAGCACAAGCTTAAGGCGAACAAGGCAAGCCAAAGAAGAGTAGGCAAGGTTCTCTTAAGCAATTGTTGAGCACGGTGGTAGAGAGTGTGATGAAGTGCAAGCATATCTTCATTGTTTCCAAAAATCTTTCCTTTTATTTCATCAGATGGATACTGAGATGGCTTACAAATTGCAATACCGGGATCAAACACATTTTCCTTCATGGGAAAATAACACTCAGGCTCAGTAGACCTTGAAGAAGATCCGCTCATAAATCTCACAATCTCATCCTCAGAAGGTGGATAGAGAGGTGTCAAAACATAAGTATTGCGGATGTTGGTGTCTTCCGGCTTCTTCTCCTTTGAAACGTATTTCTTAATATCCGAAGGAGGATAAAGAGCATCATCAAAGTCTAAAGGAGGAGAATCATTCTCATTGGGGAAGTATGTATTAAGGAAAGTGGCAAAATCTTCCTCAAATGAGTAATTATCCAAAGTATCAAGAGTGTTTGGTGGAGGATCTTCATCAAAAGTAGGAGCAAGGTTATCATGTGAAGAATCACTCGAGAGAGTATCAACATCATCAAAATCATCATAAGTTGGCATGTCTTTATACTCTGAAACAAAATTATCATAATCATCCCCATCGGAACTAGAATCATCATCATAGTCATCATAGATCGGTGAAGAATCATAAATTGGTGGGGATCCAAATTGGAGATAGAATCATCAAAATCATCCACATCGTCTTGGAAAAGTGGATTATCATGGCAAGACTCGAAAAGAGGATTATCAGATACAACAAAATCATCAAGCTTAAAACTTTCCAAAGTAGAAGTAAGCTCTTCTTGAAGCACATTAATCATTTTCGCGGATTCTTTTCCATTTGACTTACTTGTAATCTTCCCCATCTTAAAAACTTGAGCATCATTCCCGACCCTTAAGATTAATTCACAATTGGCAACATCGACTAAAGCTTTTCTGGTTCTCAAAAATGGCCGTCCAAGTATTAACGGAATATGAGGGTCCATTTCATAATCAACAACAACAAAATCGACCGGAAAAGTGAAGGTACCAACTTGAATAAACACATCTTCAGCAATACCAACGAGGTAAGCGAGAGTGCGATTTGCTAGCTCAAGAGTCATCTTTGTTGGTGTAAGGTCGGGTAATGATAGATTTTTCCAAACACTTAATGGCATCAAATTTATACTTGCCCCGAGATCGGCTAAGGCAGTAAATTCTTAAACTTTGTTAAAAATGCAAGGCAACACAAAACGACCGGGATCTCCAAGTTTTTCCAGAAGTTCTTTAAGAATGACTGCAGAACAGTTTTCATTTAAGCGTGTGTTGACAAACTCAGCCATCTTTTCCTTCTTGCTAAGCAATTCCTTGAATGCTTTGACAAACTTCGGCATTTGGACAAGTGCTTCAACAAGGCTGATGTTGAAATTCATTTGAGAGATCATCTTCAAATAGGAAGTAACTTGAGAATCCTCCTTAGTAAGCAATTTGTACTTGTCTAACCGAGAAGGATAAGGGATGTTGGGTTTAGGTGGTGTAGGTGTAGCAGGTAAAGGTTGAGATGTTGAGAGTTGAGAAGTAGAGGGTTTAGAGGTGGTAGGTGGGGTTAGTGGAGGGTTTTGCTTGGGTACTTCTTCATTAAGAGGTGGAGACGGTAATGGAGAAATAGTACTAGGTGTGGTAGTGGGAGGGATAAATGGGGGTGGAGGAGGTGTAGATGGAGTAACGGGAGGAGGGGTAGAAGGTCCTACTAGAGTTGCTCCACTTCGAGTAGTAATAGCACTTACATTAGCTCTAGGGTTTGTTTCGGTGGTAGAAGGAAGAGCACCTTGGGGACGAAGGGTTTGTAACATTTGAACGAATTTCCTATCCGTGGACTCTTGCATTTGTCTAGTAGATTCTTGCATTGCTTGCATGATTTTCTCATGTTCATTCAACTTTTGCAAAACCAAGTCCATTGGCGGATGAGGTAAATTGAACCCTTGTTGCTGAAAACCTTGGTTTAGGTATTGGTTATAAGGTGGAAAACCTTGAGGATTGAAAACTTGGTTTGGAAAGCCTTGATTTTGCATGTGAAAATTTCCCTGATTCGCATTTGAGCCCCTCACGTTGGAATTTTGTTGAACATTTGCTCTAGGTGGCCCTTGGTTGTTATGGGTGGGTGGGGGTGGTCTTTGTTGAAAACCGGGTGGAGCCAAGTAATTTGTCGAGTTTTAAGACAATTGATTAACATTGACATTAGGCTTGAAATGAAATCTCTCGGTGTTTTAGTAAGCATACACTTCCCCGTGAGATTGATCATAAGCTTTATCACAGTTAGCATAAGAGTGTGGCCCACCACAAGTTTCACAAGTTATATTAATAGCATTGTTGTTTTTGGCATTGTTAACGGCTTGTAAAGCAAGTGCTTCAACAACCGTAGTAAGCTTATCAAGTCTCTTGTCGGTGTCACTAGTGCTAGCACTAGCCACATTAGCCCGAATACTCTTGGTTTTCACTCTAGACTTATTCTCAATAATATCCCACGCGGCATTAGTAGACTTAACCAAAATGTTACCCCCCGAGGCACTATTTAGTGAATCTTGGTCATTCATGCTTAAACCATTGTAAAAAGTATTAATTTGATGCACTTTTATGAAACCATGTTGTGGACACTTTCTTAAAAGTTCCTTAAAACGGTCCCAAGATTCACTAAATGTCTCACCGTACTTTTGTTCAAAGTTAATGATTTCATTCCGCAAAGCGGTAGTACGTGAGGGTGGGAAAAAGTAGTTGATGAATTTGGTTTCTAAATCCGACCACGTAAGAATACTTTGTGGCGGTTCCTTATCAAGCCAATGCCGGGCTTGTCCCTCTAAGGAGAAAGGAAAAAGTTGCAAGCGAATTACCTCTTGTGAAACCCCATTAAACTTGACCGTATTAGTGAGTTGAAGAAACCTTTTGATATGGTCATGAGGATCATCAAGTGTACGCCCCAAGACTGGTTGAGCAGAGACCATTTGAATGAAGCCGGATTTGAGCTCAAAGTTGTTGGCTCCAATCTTGGGTATGACAATAGCATCGGTGTTGCCCTCTACGTGCGATTGCAAAAGCTCGATCATTGGTCGATTGTCCATGGTGACAATAGGTTGAGTTTCGACTTCGGCTTGAGTTGCTTTCTTCTTACGAGCACGGGTACACATACACACCTTTACAAAAGGAAAAGAAAGATAGACAAGAAATATTTTTGGTTTTTTATGTTTTTCTATTTTTTTGGATTTTTGAGAATTTTATATTTTTTAGGATTTTTGAAAAATTTTGAAAATTAGACAAGAAAAATAACGTTCAAGAGTGAACGGATCCCAAAATCCAGCGCGTCTCTCACAGAAAACCGTCAATCTTCACGAAAAGAGCCGGCATCGGCGCCATTTGAAATTGTGATTTTGCTAGTTAAAAAGTTCGTTTTTCTCGGTGTCTAATCGAATTGACCTCCAGTTAAAAGTGTGACTCAGTCGTTTTTTGTTAACAAAAAGAAGGTTTTGGTTATCTATTTCAATTAGAAAGGTACATGCAAAAAGTAATAAAAATAAGCCAAAAACAAATAACTAATAATAAAGGAGCGAAACAAATAATAAAACGAAATTTAAAACAAAACAATTAATAAAAATAAAACTAAAATAAGAAATTAACTTTCGACTTGAGAATAAAGTTTACTTAATGAAAAAAGAGAAAATAAAACTAAAAGGGTACTTTAAAACTAAACGAGGTAAAAGCTAAAGCGGACACTAAATAAAAGATAAAACTTAAACTTTAGGAAAAAATAGTAATACTAAAAATTGATGAAAAATTCAACTAAAAATACATGACTTTCAGAATTAAAATCGGAACAACTTTCAGATAAAACTAAACGATTACGGAACAATATTAATAAATAAGTAAGTAGGCAAGCACACACCTCAAGCAGGCAAGCACACACCTCAAGCAGGCAAGCACACTACTCAAAATGGCGGGGAAAACTAGGAAGCTAGTTAGCAGGCATGTAGGTCAATTCTTCGGAATCTTAACATTCTTCGGAATGTTGTTGTATCTTCGGACAATTTTCTTCGGAATAAATGTTTTACTAAATTTTCAGAATTTAAAAGATTTTCAGAGAAATGAACTATTTCGGAAAAGAGCAAATATTTTCAGAATATACTAAACTTCAGATAAAATGAAATCTTCGGAAAACTAATTAAGAAATTCAGAGAAAAGCTATATTTTCGGAATAAATTTCGGAAAAAGGAAGTAATTCAGAGAAATGCTAATCTTCGGAATATTGCAAATTCAGATAAAATAGTATTCTTCGGAATCACAAAACCCTTTTGCGAAGATCTAAAATAACAGATAAACAGTTAACAGAAATAACTACAAACAAGGAAAATAAGCTACGATAAGCACAAATCAAATAAACAAATAACTAAAACTTAATCTAAACAATCTTATAGAAAAACTAATCAAACCACAAATCAAAAACTTGAAAAACACTAATAAATTTAAGAATTAAAAATCAACGACTTATAAAATAAACTAATAAAAACACTTAATTAAAAATAAGCAAATTCAAATAATAAGCATCAAACACAATAAGCTATCAAAATCAAACACATAAAAACCCAAAAACATAATCAACCAAACGCATCAATAAATCAATAAGCATCAAGATTAAGCAACTACATAATCATCTAAATCAACACAAGATTAATAATAAAGAAAGGAAGAATGAGAATGATTAATTGAAAAGCTTGATTAAGATTAAGATCTAATACAAGATTAATGAAAAAGATTAAAACATGAAATAAAAGCTAGAGAGAGAAAGTATTTTAAGCTACACCTAAAACATGAAAGAAAAAATTAATGACTAAAAATTAACTACACTAACTACTACCTCCTAATGACATATTAGGAGGTATTTATAGGAGGAGTAAATGTTGATGCTCTCTTCTTTCTTTCTTCTCGTCTCGACTCGATTTAAATTCTTTGTCTTTCTCGACGTCGTCTTGGGATTTGTCGATATATAAATTTAACTCGTCTTATCATTTTCTTCATTTATTAGACTTGAGTTCTTCGACTTCATTAAACTTCCGTCTTTAGACTTTTTCTTCGATAAATCTTTAGAATAGGCCTTGGACTTCCGTTCTTTTTGCACTCTTGATCTTTTGACTTCGTCTTTTCTCGTTTTCTTTGATAAAAGCCCGTGAAAGCCCGTGTTTTCTTCCCTTTTCACATTTTGGTCCTAAATCACAACAAAAAAACAAACCACGCATAATTCCGACATTTACGACATAAAATACACGTTTTGGCTTGGTTATTATTATAGTTAAGTGGTAAAAGGATGGGTGTTTTCACACCTATCACAACCCATGCTGGACATCGACCCAGCAGATGGTCCAGTATTGTACAAAGCTCCAAAAGACACTTCTCCAACTGGAGAAGGGGATCTAAAAGGAAAAAAGCCTGGAGCTTCATCTATACCACGTAAGAAGTAAACATCTGTCAATACCGAGAAATCAAAACGTGTGTCCAAGAAGAGGAGAGCCAACACATAATCTTCATCAAAGGAGATTTCTGATGTATCCAAAGGCCATGCTTCTAAGAAAGTCAAGTCCTCGGCCAAGGACACAAACCCAAGCCGGACGCCAACTTTAGCTCCTACTGGGAGTGGCATGCATAAAGAGGCCCTGAAGGCAACCTCTATCCCAACTTCTTTAGGGGATAAAGGTGAAGACAAAGCGCACCCTCAGCTCAGTAGTGTGGAGTCAACATTGGTAAGCAATTTAAATTTAAATACATTTCTAATTTCCTTACCAGATTCTATCATTTGTCACTCTTAGTCAACATCAGGGCGTGAGGCGTCAACAAATACAACAGCTAACCCTGACCCTGGCCAATCTATTCCTAATGATGTAGTACCCTAACAACAGGGTCCTACTAAAGGGACCAAAAACATAATCATTGATCTTAACTTATCAGAGACTTTTTCTTATGATCCATCAAGTAAAAACAACCCTGGTGGTGAAGAAGTTGAAACTAATCCTCACACTGGAGGTGATGCTGAGAAGACAACAAAGGAAGTGCCTCTCACCACTAGAGCCAAGGTGGGACACTTGCCTTCTTTCATGTTCAATATGTCTTCAGTATACTTGGAAAAAAAGCTTGGGTTTGATGAAAGAGCTCTAGTAAACCTTGATGAGAGTAAGCCAGTTGATGATATTGCTGAACAAACTCCAAATCCACCATCTCCCAGAGATCTTCAGGTAAAAGAACTGACAAATCAAGTGTTGGTTCTTCAGTCACAGGTGGATAAGCTCAAGGAATAAAAAGTCATTGCTGATGCTGAAATTGCCACACTAAAAGCAAGACCAATTCCTCATACTGTTGAACAAATCAAGGATGTTCTATTTGCTGCTTTAAAGCCTATGGTGAAAGATGTGGTCACCACCATAACTCTGAAGCAAGAAATGTCATCCCTCATGGACTCCATCAACGGTGCTTCCATGAAATTTCCACCAGAGTTTACACCTGTCCCTGGTCAGCTTAATACTTTATGTGATTCAGTGTCGAAGATAAAGGACAAAGTAGCATTGTTGGAGCAAAAAAAGTTGACCTTATCTGAAGAGGTTCAACAGAAACTTGGTGCTCTTGAATATGTTCCAGCAATGTTGGCCAAGGTATCCTTCACTTTAGACTCTATTGTTGCTTTCCTCCCTCATGGTGGGTCAGCTGAAGTTGTTGGGCAATCTTCTGATGAGGGGGAGAAAAACAATATTCAATAGGTATTTCAAAAACATGTGCAAAAGAAGGCTTAGAAGAAACACGTTGTCTATGAGTCACCATTTGTTGACAAAAGCCCAACTAAGACTAATGGGAAGTCTTCAACTAAAGATAGTCATGTTGATGGTCTTACCACCAACGATGATACAACTGATGATGGTACACCTCCCATCCAGCCCAAGAATAAAGGTGATTCAACAATGGATGAAGGATAATCATGGATGGGATTGCTTCCCAAGAAGAGATTGATAATTTGTACAGGCTAAATGAAGAAGAGAAGCAAAGAAATCTGAATGCTTGTATGAAGAAATTGGGAAGCTAGAAGCTGAAAATCTCTACAAAAGGAAAATGTTGTATGAGAAATTTTGCGTAACAAGGTTGAACAGAAGAAGTCCCTAAAAAATCACTAACGTTGATATGTTGACCACCAGAGGTGACATTCATCTTAAGTTCTACAGGGCTGATGGCACTAGTGAAATTTTGGAGAACTTTCAAGGTAAAGAACTCTCATATACTGAATAGATTGAAATGGAACAAGAGCTTGCTAAAAGGAAATCCAAGAGGGAAGAAGTCTCTGTCATAATTTCTCATTTCATGAGAAATCGTATCAGAATGGGTGAGATTTTCAACATTAGTGCTGATGTTCCACTGGAGGATCAAGATCCTATACTAGAGCTGAACAAAAGAGCCAACCTTATTAAATCTGGTGTGGGTGACATCTTTGTCACCACAAAGAAATACAAAGGTTTTGTTCAGTTTCAGAATCATCTCACTGGGCATGTACTTGACGAACCAGAATTGGGAATGATTATGTTCAATCATTATGAACGTCAAGACTTTGTTGGTATTAGTGATCTTGATGATATGAACAATGAACTACATGGAAATGTTCAGAGGATCTTCTACTCTCATCATAGAGGTCCAGGACTTACTGAAGCTGCAAGAACTTTCAGCATGTGCTTACTAGAAATACTGGACAACAGAAACTCGGATCTACTAGTTCAGACTCCTATTATAGAAGGACTTAGGCTTGAGAAGAATTAAATAATCATTTGTAATTTTCAATATGTAATTTTCAGTTTGTAATTTTCAGTATGTAATTTTCAATTTGTAATTTGTAATGTTATTAATGAATGATTATATGATGTTTATAAGTACTTTATTGTTCAATGCAAGTAAGAAGAAGTTGTTATGCTCACTTACTACTGACCTTAGACTTAAGCTATTTGTATATTCAAATAGGGATTATTGGGTCAGTATTTGCTGACCCTGAAGCAACTCTAAGATTTGAATATAAAATTCCCCTAAGTGTTTCATGTTCAGCAGAAAGGTAACTCTACTGAAGCATGAATAGAGGAACAAAGATTCCTACTGAAGAATGTTTTGTTGAAGGATGTCCAGCTTTCCTCTTCCAGAGAACTTAAAATACAAAGGAGTCTTTGCTTCAAAGACTAGGCGGTCTAGTTGCTGAAGAATAAGTCCCGAAGAAGAGCTTTCAGTTCAGTTTGGCTTGACAATACCAAACTAAATGATGTTGATCTCCTCTAGAATGCTGAACACACTTCAGTATTCTGAAGGATTACATTAGGCATGAAAAGATTTACTTTAAGTCAAAGTAGGAAAAAGGTTGCTTGTATTGTTAGCTAAAGTATAACTTTTATCTTTTCTAGATTAGTTTATTCTATACTATGTACTGTTTATCAAGCATGGGCATCAACCACCTACTGGATAAACTCTTGCATGGTTACATGTGAGTATAAACCCTAGTTTTGCACTGCCTATATAAAGAGTGCATTTAGGAGAGAATCAATTAACCATTACAAGAAAAAGAATCACTAATTAACCTTCTCTCCCAATACCAACCAAACCATATAGCCAAAGAGCATATAAATGTTTAGGTTGGAACATAAACTCTTGACTTTGGTAAAAAGTTTAAGTAGAGGAGATCACCCCATATTGTCATTCAACCACTTTATTATTACACAAACAAAGTGGGTTATAAATTCTTTATTGAGTTTTAATAAAACTCTATACGTTGAAAAGTTAAAATTGGTATTGTTGTTTTATTTGTGCTTAGTTCTTATTAATTGATAAAACAACACACTTAAATCTTAATAGCTAGTTACTACTTAAGGTTGATAAGTAGTAATGGGTTAAAAGGGACCAACAACATAAATAATCTAAAGATGCTTCATCATGAAGCAGTTCAATTACGTACTCTTCTAACTCATCAAGATTCTTCCCGTTGCCATTTGAGATCGCGAAGAGATATCATATGCAGTGGACTTGATCATTTTGCGACCCATAAAGACTCTTATTCTTAATGATCCATAGTTAGCACCCCCGATATTGTATCGTAAATCTGAGTTGATTCCCCAACCCCGTATATGACTAGTTCTGTGTTGGCGAACGCTTCTTCTAATCGGACAAAGTCGCCAAGTCTGGCCATCATCTCATCCAAAGTCTCTGGTGCTTTATCGGTGTATCTCTTGGCTAGTTCAGGACTTTTAACCGAATCCATAAATGCGGATATTCATGTATGAACCCAGCTTCGACTATCCATCTTTCCTTAAAATCAGTAAGAGACTCATTAGCCTTCCGGACTTAGTGATTTCCTATGGTCCTTTGTGGCATGCCTTTCTAACCGAGTATCTCGTGGTGAACACTTTCCTCAACTCCTCCCATTCGTCGATACTATTAGGTTCTAGACGTCCAAACCATCATGCGGCTCAATACTTTAACTAGTTAGATCTTCTTAAGGACTGATACAACATATCTAAAGCCTGAACGTCTTTTTTTACGTTTATATCTTTTTGAACGTTTTTATACATTTTTTGAAGTTTACCTACGTCTTCGTACGTTTTTTTCTTCGTATTAGTACCTTTTTTTAACGTTTGCGTCCTTTTTTCTTTAATGTTTTCTTACGTTTTTTTTTCCATTTTTACGGTTTTGTCGGCTTTTTACGTTACCGACATTTTTATGTTTTCGTCCGTTCTATTGCATACGTCCGTTTTTTACATTTCAGTCTTTTCTCCGAAGACGTACGAAAACAAAAAAAATGGCCGAAAAATTTTGAAAACATAAAAAGCTGTCGAACACGTAAATAAAAAGGACAAAAACATAAAAAAAGTGTCGAAAACACAAAAAAGGGACAACGTAAAAGCGGACGAATCGTAAAAAAGGATGAAGACGTAAAAATAACGTAATAAAGAGGCGAAAACGTAAAAAAATGAACGAAAGCAGACAAAAACATTTGAAAACGGACGAAAGCAACACAAAATTGGTTGAAAACCTAAGAAAGGGTTGACACGTAAAGAAACAGATGACAATGTAAAACGCGAACGGAAACGTACAAAAAAGATCGACATAAAAAACGTAATAAAAAGGAAAGTGGACAAAAACAACAAAAAACAATGCTTGAAAACCTAACAGAGGGCTAATACTAGGGGTGAGAAAAGAAAACGAAACCGAAAAAACCGACCGAAACAAAAAAACCCATGGTTCGGTTTTAACTTTTAAAAAATCGAAAACATACGGTTCGGTTTCGGTTTTATCAAAAAACCGAACCGTAAAAACTGAACCGAACCAAACCATTTAATTACATAACAATATATATAGTTAATATTATATAAAAAAATAAAAAATAATTCTAAATACTAAAATATTCTTTTGGTGGGTGAAATATAATATATTGATCTTAATGTTTATATGCATATTTATATGCGCATGTGTTAACTTTGTAATATATCATTACATATGTAACAACGATCGTTTATGTATAACTTGTATGTTCACTTTTATGTGTGTGTATTTTATAGATGTATGTTTAATTCTAAATTTTTTAGGATAAACGATATTAGGCTTCGAATGAAAAAATAATAAAAATAATCAATTTTTTTTACATAAACAAGTTTGTTAGTATAAATTGGCAACCCACAAATAAAAACGGTTTTAAAACCGAAAAACCGAATCGAAACCGACTAAAAACCAAAAAAACCGAACTGCCCAAAACCGAACGGTTTCGGTTTTTAGTTTTATAAAAACCGAATATTATGGTTCGATTTCGGTTTTTGCCAAAAAAAACGACCCAAATCGAACCGTGCACACCCATAACTAACACGTAAACAAAGGGCCGAAAATGTAAAATGCAAACGAAAACGTAAAAAAAAAAGATAAAAACACAAAAAAACTGTAATAAAAAGGCGAAAACATAAAAACCGGACGAAATCGAAAAAAACGGGTACAAACATAAAAAAAACATTCGAAAATGTAAAAAAAGCCCAGAAAATAAATAAAAGTATGGAAAAGCAGATATGAAGGTACAAAATATTGGAAACTGGCTGACCCCGGTTAAAGCTAATTTTAACGAGTCTCGAGTGAAACTGGCTGACCCCGGTTAAAGCTAATTTTAAAGGGATTAAATCATATAATAGCAATGTATTTTTCGAAATGTACCGATTTAATACGTGTACTCTTAAAAAGTTGCACAATAGCAACGAACTTTCATAAGTGTTCTCTTATCCATATTTTGATGAAGTGTCATCTCGAAAAGGCTAACACGTGTCACCATTAATAACGTGACACGTCACCCAAATGTACAGATCGGAACACCTTATGAAAGTTCGTTACTGTTGTACAACTTTTTTAGAGTACATGTATCAAAACGATACATTTCGAAAAGTACATTGCTATTGTACGACTTAATCCCAATTTTAAAACATGAT
Source organism: Glebionis coronaria (assembly GCA_025667525.1). Lineage (NCBI taxonomy): Eukaryota > Viridiplantae > Streptophyta > Magnoliopsida > Asterales > Asteraceae > Glebionis > Glebionis coronaria. The sequence goes on from CM046876.1 coordinate 104,731,268, forward strand.
CTGTTTGAACTCTGAACCTTTGGCCATTTTGACCTACGATCCATTTAACCATGACCCCCAAACCGACCCAACCCTACCCGTTGTAATTCATTTCGATCTTTTTAACATTGACAAACACCAATCACTCAACATCCCCTTGTTTATTTTACTTTTACAAAATAATTAGTTTATAGAAATGGTTAGTGGTGGTAATGAAACCCAACAAGCTCCAGCTCCTCCTCAACTAGATCTTGATCTTCCGTCTTCCCCCGTTTCGTCAACATCATCATGGGATCCTCCAATAACACCAGAGGATTATAAGGTATTTAATAATATTTACTCTAAACAAAAAACAGTATAGTGTTCTAATACGGTAACTAATGTAATAATAATTGACAATAATACTAGTAGTTTGTTTCAATTAATCGAATTCAATTATTTAAATAGTTTTTGGATAGAACTGAGGGTAAAAGGTAAGCAAATTGAAACACAATTTGTTTTGCCCAAACAGCCTGACCCTCGCAATAAACAATGGTAATTGTTTGAGGGAATGCTTATTTAGATGCTTATCCGCTTACTTTTAAGCACATTGGTGATTGGATGAAACTGTTTGTTTTCTTATTTTGTACTGTAATGAAATAAGTAAACAGTTAAAGGCTTAAGGCTATACCAAACACCCCTGAAATTAACACTTTTGACTGTCCCAGTTAGGGGTGAGCATTGTGCGGTGCGGATATTGGCAAAAATCAATCCGCATCCGCGATTGCGGTTTTTAGAAAAGTGTGGATCCGCACCGCGCGGTTTTATGCGGTTTCGGTTTTGCGGGTTTTTTTTTTTTGTTTTTGTGGGTTTTGTGGATTTTAACCGCACCGGATCACCACTTAAGATTTATATAATTAATGTGGGTTTTTGCGGGGTATGGTTCACAATGTAAGTATTTTCAGTTATAAAAATGCATATATCTAATGTAAATACACACATTACTTAGAATGTTAATGATAATATGCACTAAAACCCTTATATCACACGTTATATAATTAATGTGCCGTTTTTCGGTTTTATATAAATAGTGTGCGGTACGGTGCGGATTTTGTGGTGCGGTTTTACGGGTAAATCCGCAACCGCTCCGCATTTGCGGTTTCTCTTTTTTCTTAAAACCGCTCCACCGGTTTTTGTTGTGGTGCGGTTTTTGCGGTGCGGTTTTTTGCGGGTTTTGCGGTTTGCGGTGCGGTTTTGCTCACCCCTAGTCCCAGTCACCTATGGGCTTATATAAAAGCGCTTAAGTCTCAAAATAAGTTTAAAAAAATTGAGCTTATGAAAATTTAATCCAAATGATGAAATCACATAAGCTCATAAGTCATAAGCCCACAATTAAACACCTGTATAAACACTTCACAAAATAAGCAGCTTAATGCAAACAATAGACAAAATAGTGTGCTAATATGAACACTTTTTACTCTTGAATAACCACATTTTTTTAACAGTATTCAACCCATCAACCCCCCTATGTTACCTAAAACTGATTAGTTCAAAACGCGTTCATTTGGACACCTTTATTCCTTGTAGGATCAGAAGTTCAGAACACTCAGTTAAGCTAGTAACAAGCGTATGCATAAAAAATTGATTACTTTGATTACAGTTATTGACTTATTTCTTTGTTCAACGTGTATAGTTCCATTTTGCTATTGAAAAACCTCCTTGGATAATCAATCTATATGACTATAATTTCAACATTTATTTCAGAGATTGTATCCTTCGTATTTAGATTCAGTTTCCTCAGACTCGGACTATTACTATTCTGAAGACGATGAGTTGGATGTAACTATGATACAATTCTTATTCATGGAATCTAAACGGACAAAGAAGCAGGAAATCAAAGAGCAAAAAATCAAGGAAGCCGCACGTGCCAATCGTCGTAAGCGCATGAAAAAGTATTTTCCAAAAAGTACAACAAGGTTCACATCATATGAAGGAAAAAACAGCGCACTGATGTGCCAAGAATTACGCAAAGAATTACGCAAACAGAAGGCATGGTACAAGGAAATGATGAACGAATTGAACGAATTTAAGAAAAAAAAGGAAGCATATAAGAAAAAACATGAAGCACATAAGAAAGAAATGAAAAGTCTTAAGAATCTTACGTTTTTGACCAGGAACACGAGAGATATGAGTGAGAAGCAGCTCAAGGACTATGAGCAAGCCAGAAAAATTATGATTGCAAGACTTAGATCTTAGTTAATCATATTTATGTACTTTTTAGTTTATGTATTTTAATATTTTATGTCACATGAATCTAATATGGCAGTTGTGTGTTTTGAAGCAGAAATATTATGTTGAAGTAACAAATGGACTCCAAAACTTAGAGGGGAGTCCACAACATATAGCTCAAATTATGAATCTAATATCATGAACAATTCGATGGGTGTCAAGAAGTCTTTGTAGTTTGTATGATTAATATATGATTTTTTGGTGCGTGCATTTACTATCTTTGGCAGGAGAGAAATAATAGAAGAATGGGTATGGCCAATAGGAATGTGGAGTGTTTAATCAGTTTGATTACTAACACTGTTAGACTGAAGTTACTTAGTCTTAATGTTAAACCCTCTAGTGATGTTTTTGATGCTGCTATGGTTTGGAATGTTAAATTCATCAGGGGAACTAACTCTTGTGATAGAGTCAGTTTTGAGAGTAATGACCATATGTTATCTTAATGTGTAACCTTTACTATCTAGATTTGTGGTTTGAGAAGGCCTTTGGTGGGACTGGTCTCTGGAAATGTAACTGGAATTGGGTTTATTTGTGTCTAATTTATAACCATAGCAGGAATTATGTGGGAGGTGGTTGTTATGTATTATTGCAGGTTAGGGCTTGATTGTTTTAAGGTTTTATGGCTGATTCTGCTGGTCCTATGGTGTGTGCTGCTATGGATTTCGTCCATGTTACTATCTTTTTCGGCTGTTTGTTGATGATTTCAGGGATATGCACGGTTTCTTTCCTCTTGTGTTGAGGACTTGGGTGGACAGGTTATGGTTGGTTTTGGGTCAGATTTGATGTGCTACTAGTGGACAATCTGGTACTCCGAGAGGGTGTAAGCTTCATTTCTCTTTGGTGTCACCAGTTGTACAATTTTTTAGTTGCCAAATCTTGTATGTGATGCTCTGTCCATTCTTATAAACCTTGTATCTGTTTAATGTTGTGAAGATAGATATTCTGGTTTATGCATCATGTGAGAGGAAATTTGTTTAGTTGTACTCTTTCCTCCCTCTATGGTTTCCCACTGGGTTTTACATAGACGGGGGTTTTAAGGAGGCAATAAACAAGTTGTGCTACACTGGCACCTCTCCAAGTATTCCTGCAGTTTAATTCTGATGGCATTTGAGTAGGTTGTCTGATGCCTGCTTTACTTTGTTCTTAGTGTGAGGTAAGGTTTCCATAGGGGATGGATTGGTTGCTCTTGTTTCTTCCCTTTTGGGGTTGAATCAAAGTGACCATGTATTCTGAAGTGGGACCTTATTTCAACTTATGAACTGGTTTGTGTGGAGTGCCATGGATTTGCAGAAGGTGGACCTCGTCTTTTGGGTCCATATTGTATTGGTTTGGGTAGCAGTTTATGTTCTTTGCATAAGTTGTATTTGTTTTGTTTTCTCTTGTATGAGCATGGGTTTGTTCATTGCCATTTGTTTGAGTACTTTTTGTTTGAGTAGTATTGTTGATATTGAGCATGGGATTTGTCCATGCCAATGTTGTGGTGCTCTAGCTTGTTAAGTAGGAGGTGTGTCCCTATCTAATTTTTGTTAAGCTAGTAGCGTTGTACTTTGCCTTTGTGGCCTTTTCTTAATAAATTAACCGTTAAGAAAAAAAGAATGATTAATATATGATGTTTATGCTCAAATTATAATCGTTGATCTTGTTGTGAAAAATCGAATTTGGGAGTAAACCAAAACAGTTCCAAGTTAGCATCATTAAACAAATAAACGGGTGCATTAGCACATACGAAAAAAAAAAACAATGGTGAAAGGAATATAACTTGTGAACACATACGAATTCACTTGTGAAGAAGATTACCCATCGTAGGTGCTCTAACACCTTCACATTCATTTATCACTTCATTAAACTCATAAATCTTTTACTCAGTATGATTAAGTTTGGTATTATGACGTGGCGTTATAGGAAAAGTAGATGTCATATCAAGAAACAACTCCATAACTTTAAAATCATCACAACATCATAAAAGTACTTAAATTAAAGTTTTATCAATAAATAAAAACATTATGAATAATAGAAAAGACATTACAAATAAAAAATATTATAAATAAAAAAATAAAAAAATACATTTATTAAAATACGATAATAATCTAAAAATTCAAATATTTTTTACGGATTTTCTTTTTCAATTTTTTGATTTTTCCGTGTCTTTAGAAGCCCATCCGGTAGTGTCCAAACCAAGAATTTTCAAAGCCTCCTTTTGTTTTTCTGTAGCGCAACATATTCCAGCCTTTTACTCATCTCACGTTCCAATTAATATTAAAAAAAATACATTAAATCCACGATGCGAGGTAATAACGCGAACAACAGTGCAGTCTCTCACGCCGTAAAATTGCGTTATGCCCATCATTTTAAATTGACATATACGGTGCGATGCTTCGTAACGCGAGTCATGGTGTGATCTTTAACGTCGTAAAACTCGCGTTATACTGATGACCTCAAGCCTTAAGACATTGTACCAGAAATTTTTAAACAAAAATAAATGCAATTGATTTGCACACTCATTAATTTGATTGGGACACTCCATCATGTGCATTATATAGTTGTACCAGAATCCATACTATGCTTTATCTGTTTGTACATTAAGTGTCCCAATCAATATTTTGAGTGTGCGAATCATCTCCAAAAATAAATATCATACAGTATACCTCACACATTTGCAAATAAAAAATAATAATAATATAAACACGACACCTGGCTATCTTTGAAATTTATTCCGTTGTAACAACCGCAACAAAAGACGAAATGCGATGATGGGTTTTCGCTACCTGTCTGTGGTTGCCTAGGTGCAGGTGCACGAGGTTTTTAAATGCAACCATTAACTGCTATAAGCTAGTTCACAAGATAAAATATAACAAAGTGTCGTTTGGTTAAAAAAAATTTATTTCTGGATTTCTATTTTTTAATAAATTTAAATTTTTGAGAATTAAAAATTCCTAAATTTAAATCGCCCACGCATGTTTGATTGGCAAAACTTCATAGTATTCTGAAATCTTAGTCTTGAGTAGAGCCGATTAACACAAATAAATATTCTATAAATTTTACGAATTTCACATTTAAACTATTAAAAATCAAATTTTCACTTTTGATATAAATTTATAAAAAATTATAAATTTTTATATACAAGTAAAAGCCGAATAAATAAAATTTTTTAATTTTCTTAAATTTTTTAAAATTTCTATTTAAATGAGTGAAAATTGAATTTTTTATTTTTATCAAAAGTTTTATATAAAATGTATATAAGAGTAAAATTTATAAAAAATTTTATATAAACTTTATTTTTTTAAATGTTGCAAAACAAGGTTTACAAGGCCGATTAATCGTCATTTAATCGGTACAAGGCAATCAACTTTGCCGATTAATGTAAAAGCGATTAATGGAAGTCAACTGGGATCAATGGAGGTCAAATTTGCCGAGAACCTGCAAATCTTACTGAAAATACCGAAAACTCATTATAAACTTGTGTTTATCACTTATAAGAACTATTTATAAGTATGATAAGTTAGATTTTAGGAATAATGATGCCGAAAATACCTAAAACTCGTTAGAAAAACTCAAAATTTTTCGAAAATACCCAAATTTTGCTAAAAATTGCCGATCCAATTAATCACCGAGTAATCCCGCCTAGAACGATTACAAGCTACAAGGTGGTCAACCGACCGGCTAACGACTCGCGATTTTTACAACATTGATTTTTCTATTTAAACGAGTAAAACGCAATAAATATTTTTATATATATTCTTTTGAAATTTATAATTTTTTTATTTAAACGATTAAAAATCAAAATTTCACCTTATGAGTTTCATAAAAAAAGTTTATATAAGTTATATATGTATTTATATGAATTTTATTTTTGCTATTTAAAATAGTAAAAGTCAAAAAACTAATTTTTATATAAATTTTCAAATTTTATAATTTTTTATATAAACACAAAATCCTGAATAAAAACGACTAGAAAAAAGTTTATAAAAAATAATTTTTAAGTAAATTGAAATTTTTTTTTCGTTGGAGTAATTCTAATATCCTTTATTTTTTGCAATTCGAAAATTTTAAATTCTTTGTTGGTGACTTATATCAAACACAATATTTGAAGGGAATTAAGATATAAATACCATGAATATCCCTCAATATTCCCGAAACTCACCTATTGATTTGTGTGCAAATAGTGAGGCCCTTAACGTTTATATATGTAACACCCCATTTGTTAGGATAGAATGCTACAGTAAATTATGGCGTGTCATCAAAGCATGCCGGGTAAATGTCTAAACATTCATGACCATAAATAGAAATACCGGAATCAAACATCGGTAGTCTAGTAACTCACACACAAGCAATATTAAGTACTGTAAATGGAAGGACTAAACAATGTCCACAAGAAGTAAAATATGATAAAGTAGGAATAAATGCATAAGGTAAAAGAGGCCGGATAGCTTCCAATCCGAATGCACATACTCTGGAGTTCCTACTTGCGTCCTTGAGTACCTACCGTTTGGGAACAATGAAAAGTAGACGCCTGAGCATAACGCTCAGTGCACGGATATATACAATAAAGCATGAAAACATAGAATATGGAAACACATAAGAGCATAAAGCATGAATGGCAGCGGAAATGAATAAGTCCTGGAAAACCTAGTTGTCTGTCATGTTAACTGGTTTTAGTTCTAAAAACATAGCTTATGTTACTTATGAAAAACTGTATTAGTTAATGTACCAAAAGCCAATATAGGTCATGAGGTCAACAATGTGCATGAATACTTGGAGGGGTGACCTCGTCATGCAAATTAGAGGGAATGCCTCTAATTAATTGGTAAGTGGATAGGAGGGATCAACTCCTTGTGAAGGATGCAAGGCACACACCACATTCACCATGAAATCCTGACTGAAACATGTAACTAGGATGCACCCATACGCCCCACATGATAACATAATAAATATAATGGCTAAATAACCGAAAAGGGACGCCACGAGCTATCACTCCGCCGTGGTGAAGTCATAACACTAGTGCCTCTAGTGTTATGGTTATGGTACCTCCATAACTAGGTGAAACTGGTCATGCATGTATATGGCTAAGGTAACTAATAAACATAAGCATTTAATTGTAACTATTGGGGAAAACAGTTGGCTACATACGGGAAATCCTAATGAAGGATGAGATTGTCCTTACTGAAAGACGGGAAATCCGTACCTTATGTCCAGTAGAAGCTAATGAAAACGATGAAGACTAATCCACCTCGACGGATAACACTACATAAGAAATATGGACGTGTATGAGTCATCTGAATTACATGTGTTTTACTGGTTTCGTGTGTTATTAGCTTGTTATACGTATTCTGTCATGTTTTACTGTTTACTGTGTTAACTGTAGTTATACTGATGTTCTACTGTGTATTATTCATGTATACTTGTGCTGTAATACTAAGTAACTTTCTAAAAATAGTAGGTTTCCATAAATAGTAAGTTTCTAAAAATAGAAAGTCTCCAAAAATAGTAAGTTTCCATAATTAGAAATAAGCTGGATTATAAATAATAAATAAAGTTTAAATAGTATAATACAAGTCATGGTTATAGCTTATTAATTAAATAATTGGTTAATTAATTAAACTATACGTTATATGAAATTTAATTAAAAAAACATGTTTTTATTAAATTAAGCTAAGTTAAATACTTTATGTTATACATGTAATAATAATTTAATACTAAACCTAAGTCATGAAATTAATTAAATTAAAAAGTCTATTAATTAATTTAATTAACATGTTTTTTTATTTTAATATTTAACCCGAGACCCGTACCCGTGTTTTAAAAATTAACCCGAGCCCGAAACCCGGTCTCAACTATAAGCCGAAACATACACCCTTGACAGTGGCTAACCCGGCCTAGCCGGTTGCCACTGTCCGAGTGGTTATCCGTTGCCCAAGCCGCGGTTCCCACCGGCGGCAGCCGGTTCACACCGATAGTGGACTGGTTCCCCCGGTTTTGTTCGGTTCCCCACTGTCAGCCAAAACAGCCCCCACCGAGACCCCCATGGTCTCGGTTGGCTCTCGGTCAAAACCAAAACCACACCCCCGACATGCGGTCAGGGGGTTTTCCCTTCTTTGCGCCTAACAACAAACCAAACCGAGCCCCCTTGTGGGTCTCGGTGGCGTCGGATCAAACAAACCGAGCCCCTTGGGGGTCTCGGTTGTGTCTTGGCCAACCCAAAGCCGAACCAAACACCCCTTAATCCAATATTTAAATAATCCCCATGATTTTAACCACTTGTTTTTAAGATTAATTAAATAATTAACATGAATTCATAAAGAATTAAAAAGAAAGGAAGTGCTTAATTTACCGAATGTGTGAAAAGGAAAAGGTTATGAACACGATCACGTACACACGATTAATCAACCAAGAAAATTGTCCGGTTTGCTCTTGTGGTTTATGGTGGCCGGCGGCAAGGAGCAAAAGGAGGCAAGGAGGAAACTTTTCTGTAAAACCTAAATTATGAAAAGGTTTTCCTGTGTTTTATTATTTACATGGGTTTGATATGGTTCATGGGCCAATGCCCATCCTCTCCTTTTCCTTTGTGTAGCCGCGAACTATAGGGTGTCCACGGGGAAACCTGTAACTTTTCCGTGTACAAATTATTACGTGATCGTTTATGTTTTAATGTCGTGATTTTATACGTCGTTTACTTAACACATTTATAATATTTACGTAACTATATGTTATTAAATACCGTGACACGTGAATTATATTATAAATGGAAAGTTTTAATTATACCATATTTTCATGTGTGTACTGTTCATGGTATTTTAATGCGGGTTTTACAACTCTTCCCCTCTAAAAGAACAATTCGTCCTCGAATTGGAGAAACGTAAACTGAAAGAAAAACATACCTGAATCAGAACTGGAAATGAGGGTAAGAAGTCCGTATATACTCCTCCGTCTCCCAAGTGGCTTCCCGCTCAGGATGATCCCTCCATAGGATTTTGACGAAAGGGATCGTCTTCCTCCGCATGACACGATCTTGTCGCTCAAGAACTCTCTCGGGTTCCTCAGCATAAGAAAGATCCTCTCGAATCTGATCAAGTGGACACTGGACAACATGAACTGGATGATAGTTGTATCCTCTGAGTAAGGACACATGGAACACGTTGTGAACGTGTGATAGCTGAGGCGGTAACGCTAACCGGTATGACACTTCACCAACGCGTTCTATGATGTCGAACGGTCCGATGAAGCGAGGACTGAGCTTATCTCTGATTCCAAAACGTTTAACTCCTCGTGCAAGTAATACCTTGAGGAAAACGTGATCACCTACATTGAAAGATACATCTCTACGACGTTTATCAGCATAGATCTTCTGACGAGCACGAGCTTCCTGAATCTTCGCCTTGACGACAACGACCTTCTCATTGGTCACCTCAATCATCTCTGGACCCTCAAGCAGTCGTTCGCCTACCTGATCCCAGCATATTGGGGCGCGACACTTTCTACCATACAACATCTCGAAAGGAGCACACTTGATGCTAGCGAACCAGCTGGAGTTGTATGCATATTTTACTAGAAATATATAATCTTCCCAGCTTCCTGACCACTCTAGAGCACATGACCGCAGCATGTCCTCCAATGTCTGAATGGTACGCTCCGACTGTCCGTCGATCTAAGGATGAAAGGCAGTGCTGAGCTTAATTCTGGTGCCCCAAGCTTTCTGCAGACTCTACCAGAAACGTGATGTGAAACGGGGATCTCTGTCAGAGATGATTTATGATGGAGTACCATGTAGTCTCATGATCTCCTTCTGGAGTTTCTGCTAATTTGCTGACCGGATGTTCCTTGCGAATCAGCAGGAAATGAGCAGATTTAGTCAACCTATCCATAATAACCCAGATAGCGTCGTTCTTCTTCTGAGTAACAGGAAGACCAGTAACAAAATCCATGTAGATTTTGTCCCACTTCCACGCTGGAGTATCTAATGGTTGTAGTAAACCACTAGCTCGCTGGTGTTCGATCTTCACCTATTGGCAGATCATACATTTAGAAACAAAGGTGGCAACATCCTGCTTCATACCACTCCACCAAAAGTGTTGCTTGATGTCGTGGTACATCTTGGTAGAACCAAGATGTATGGTAAATGGAGAACATTGAGCTTCAGTCAGTACAGCTTCCTTGAGTGTAGAGTCATCAGGAACCACTAGTCTAGTACCCTGCCATAAGATACCGTCGTCGTCAACACGAAACTTCGTCTGCTGATCAAGGTTCTTAATGATAGCCCAAATCTCACCATCGTCCTTCTGAGCTTCCTTGATCCTAGAATGTAAGTCTGGTTCCACTCTAAGATTAGCCCAGTAACCGTGCTGTCCTCGTACACAAAATTCAATATCAGTCATCTCTAGGTCACGAATGATCTCATTTGCAATCCAAATGCCAATAATTATACCCGACCTTCTGCTTAGAGCATCTACCACCACATTCGCCTTACTAGGGTGGTACTAAATGTTGGTGTCGTAGTCCTTCAATAGCTCTAACCATCTCCTTTGTCTCATGTTTAGTTCCTTCTGGGTGAAGATGTACTTGAGACGCTTGTGGTCGGTGAATATGTCACATGATTCACCATACAAATAATGTCTCCAGATCTTCAACGTGAAAACAACTGCTGCAAGCTCTAAATCGTGAGTAGGATAGTTTTCTTCATAAGGTTTGAGCTGTCGTGATGCGTATGCAATAACTTTCCCATGTTGCATGAGAACGCAGCCTAAACCCTTTCCTGAAGCATCACTATAAATCTGAAATCCACCTGAGCTAGATGGGAGAGTAAGAATAGGTGCAGTCACTAACTTCTGCTTCAAATCTTCAAAGCTCTTCTATCGCTCTTTCGTCTAGACGAATTTCTCTCCTTTCCTCATCAGCTTAGCCAAAGGTAAGGCTAACCGTGAAAAGTTGTCTACAAACCTGCGATAGTAGCCAGCTAAACCAATAAAACTTCTAACTTCAGTTGCAGATGTAGGTCTCGACCATTTAGTGATAGCTTCAACCTTTGTAGGATCCATGGTGATCCCCTATGCGGATACAATATGGCCTAAAAATGTCACCTTGCTTAACCAGAACTCACACTTATAGAACTTGGCATACAGCTGCTTCTGACGAAGAATATGTAAGACTCTACGAAGGTGTTCCTCATGTTCCTCCTTACATTTGGAGAATATTAGGATGCCATCAATGAACACGATAACAAACTTGTCCAGAAACTCATGGAAGACACGGTTCATCAAATCCATGAAGACAGCTGGAGCATTAGTGAGTCCGAATGGCATGACTACGAACTCGTAGTGCCCATAACGTGTACGGAAAGCAGTCTTGGAGATGTCCTGCTCCTTAACCCGTAACTGTTGGTAGCCGGACCTCAGATCGATTTTGGAGAAATACTTGGCGCCCTGAAGTTGATCAAACAGGTCATCAATACGTGGCAAAGGATAACGATTCCTGATCGTGATCTTGTTCAACTCACGATAGTCTATACATAAACGCATGTTGTCGTCTTTCTTCGTCACGAACAGTACCGGTGCACCCCATGGTGATGCACTAGGACGGATGAAACCACGTTCCAGAAGTTCCTGCAGCTGATCTTTTAGTTCCTTAAGCTCTATGGGAGCCATATGGTAATGAGCTTTGGAAATCGGCTCTGCACCTAGTATGAGCTCGATTCCAAACTCGACTTCACGAATAGGTGGTATGCTCGGAAGTTCATCTGGAAATACGTCAGTCGCTCTGACACAATAGGCTGATCTTGGATCGATGGAGACTCGACAGTAATGTCATGAATATTGGCTATGAAGCCCTGACAGCTGTGTGATAGAAATGCACGCGCCTCCATGGATGAAATAATTTGTATTGACCTCCCTGGCAAAAAAACCATGGTGTATGTAATATAGAGATTTAACATCATCGAAGATAACCTGATATGTGTGACAGTCAATCGTAGCCTGGTGTTTGGATAACCAGTCCATGCCCAAAATCAAGTCAAAATCACACATGTCCAAAGAAAGTGTGTCAACTCTACGAATCTTATCATCAAATTCTAGGGGAAGATCTTTGTACACCTGAGTGATTCGTACAGAGTCCTAAGTGGCGTGGAAATGCATAAGGCATTATCTAATTGCATCGGGGAAATGCTAACACGTACAAAAAAAGTAGTGGATACGACTGAATGCGTCACTCCAGTATCAAACATAACACATGCTGCCAAACCATTCATAAAGAGATTTCCGGTGATGGTACCTGAAGTCTTATTCGCCTGGTCTCTAGTAGTAGTGAACACGCGATCAGAAGTAGGAGGTGGCTTGGTGTCGGCGTGCCCAGAGGTACCTTCTATCTCACCTTGGCGACAGTCCTTCTGTTGATGGCCTTGTTGGCCACACTTGAAACAACCACCAGTACCTCGGCGACAAATACCAGAATGTCTGCGCGAACAAGTAGGACAGACAGGATGCGTGAATCCTCTAGCAGGGGTCCTAGTTAGCTGAGAGCCTGTTTAAGGATTACATGCATTAGACATGATCGTGGAACATAAACATGATTACATAGAAGGTGTAAAATTTACCAGATGAGGTAGAAAGGTTAGGCTGTGAACCCCTACGGTCCTGATCCCTACCGTTACCATTGTTCCTGAATTAACAATTGTTGGAGTGTCAGAATACCATAACATAAGATAGTATAACATGAAAGAAGGTTAATGTAGGGACCTGCTGTTGTTCGAGTTGTTAGCGTTGTTACTGTAACTATCATTACCGCCACGCCTCTTAGAACCAGAACGGTCGTTCGTCTGACCGCTTCCTTTAGATGCTTGCTGCTGAGCGGACGCAGGCTTACGGTCGTCAGTCTTCTGCCTGGAATATAACGTTGAACAAAGGATTATATGAATGAAAAATACTGATGGGATGAATTGTTTACAATTGATGATTGAAGATACCTCTTCACTGCTCTGTCATCACCAAAATCCTCTCGTTCCTGAAGCATCTCGAGCTTACGGACTGCATCGGCCACCTGTGCTACTGTAGTGAAAGTAGCACATACCAAGTTGTTTGCGACCGAAATGCGAAGTGCCCAACAAAACTTCTCAGCCTGCTCCGCAGCAGTTCCTGCGGCTGGACCCAGAAATCCTGCCAAACGAAGAAACCTTTGCATGAACTCGTTGTTGTTTTCACCAGCAGCCTGCCGAATGTTGTGGTAGTCCCTCTTGATATTCTCTTGCTCAGCATGTGGAAAGTACTGATTAAGGAAGAGCTCCTTAAACCGGTCCTATGTCAGCTGTGTAACCCAATTATCACCATCGTTGGACTGCTTGACCGATTTCCACCACTGCAACACATCGCCTTCAAACTTATAGCAAGCCAATCTTGCCTTGAAAACACCGTCACAACCCATTGCATCGAAAATCTTCTCGATGTGAGAAATCCAAGCTTCAGTCTCATTGGGGCTGTCAGCCTGCTCAAACGAACGGGGTCGCTGTTTGTTAAATCTCTCCAACCAAGTCATAAGAGTAACCGATGGAGGAGGAGGTGGAGGATTGTTGTTGTTGTTCTGATTGCCATGAGCCCAGAATTCCGCATGAACTTCGTCTCTGATTTCATTTCGAAATTGGGGAAGGAGGGCTTGCAGAGCTGCATTGACAACTGCTGTCAAATCTGGAGTATTGCGTGAGTTCACCATCTGACAGTTTAAAGGCAAAATGCAACATAAATCATAGGTCTGAAATGAGATGACATAAAATGCATGAACAATGTATAAATCAATGAAGCAGTTTATAATGCATGAAATAGTTTAAAAATGCATGATGCAATTTATAAAAACTTTTATATGCGCGAGAGTGAACGCATATGGTCAGTTCACTCAAAACAAAAGACATGGAGAGGGGACGCCTATGGGTCGGTCCCAAAGTTAAATGTTTTGATAAAAGCACATGCGACTAAATAGGGTCAGTCCTGTACCAACCATTACTTAGTCATAAAAATGCTACAATGATATGAATGCATGAAATAAAATGAAAAATGATGAATGCGTGAAAACCAACTGTCAATTCTAGGAAGACACTGGTTACTACCCGTAAGTCACATGTCATGTTTTACAGAGCTACAGGTCGAAACCTTGGGCTCTGATACCATAATTGTAACACCTCATTTGTTAGGATAGAATGCTAAAGTAAATTATGGCGTATCATCAAAGCATGCAAGGTAAATGTCTAAACATTCATGACCATAAATAGAAATACCATAATCAAACATCGGTAGTCTAGTAACTCACACACAAGCAATATTAAGTACTGTAAATGGAAGGACTAAACAATGTCTAAAAGAAGTAAAGTATGATAAAATAGGAATAAATGCATAAGGTAAAAGAGGCCGGATAACTTCCAATCCGAATGCACATACTCTGGAGTTCCTACTTGCGTCCTTGAGTACATGCCGTTTGGGAACATGGACAAGTAGACGCCTGAGCATAACGCTCAGTGCACGGATATATACAATAAAGCATGGAAACATAGAATATGGAAACACATAAGAGCATAAAGCATGAATACCAGCAGAAATGAATAAGTCCTGGAACCTAGTTGTCTGTCATGTTAACTGGTTTTAGTTCTGAAAACATAGCTTATGTTACTTATGAAAATCTGTATTAGTTAATGTACCAAAAGCCAATATAGGTCATAAGGTCAACAACGTGCATGAATACATGGAGGGGTGACCTCGTCATGCAAATTAGAGGGGATGCCTCTAATTAATTGGTAAGTGGGTAGGAGGGATCATCTCCTTGTGAAAGATGCAAGGCGCACACCACATTCACCATGAAATCCTGACTGAAACATGTAACTAGGATGCACCTATATTCCCCACATGATAATATAATAAATATAATGGCTAAATAACTGAAAAGAGACGCCACGAGCTATCACTCCGCCGTGGTGAAGTCATAACACTAGTGCCTCTAGTGTTATGGTTATGGTACCTCCATAACTAGGTGAAACTGGTCATACATGTATATGGCTAAGGTAACTAATAAACATAAGCATTTAATCTGTAACTACTGGGGAAAACAGTTGGCTGCATACAGGAAATCCTAATGAAGGAAGAGATTGTCCTTACTGAAGGACGGGAAATCCGTACCTTATGTCCAGTAGAAGCTAATGAAAACGATGAAGACTAATCCGCCTCGACGGATAACACTACATAAGAAATATGGACGTGTATGAGTTGTCTGAATTACATGTGTTTTACTGGTTCCGTGTGTTATTAGCTTGTTATACGTATTCTGTCATGTTTTACTGTTTACTGTGTTAACTGTAGTTATACTGATGTTCTACTGTGTACTATTCATGTATTAGTGTATTATAATACTTGCATTGTAATACTAAGTAACTTTCTAAAAATAGCAGGTTTCCATAAATAGTAAGTTTCTAAAAATAGAAAGTTTCCAAAAATAGTAAGTTTCCATAATTAGAAATAAGCTGGATTATAAATTATAAATAAAGTTTAAATAATATAATACAAGTCATGGTTATAATTTATTAATTAAATAACTAGTTAATTAATTAAAATATACGTTATATGGAATTTAATTAAAAATACATGTTTTAATTAAATTAAGCTAAGTTAAATAATTTAGGTTATACATGTAGTATTAATTTAATATTAAACTCAAGTCATGAAATTAATTAAATTAAAAGTCTAGTAATTAATTTAATTAACATGTTTTTTTGATTTTAATATTTAGCCGGAGACCCGAACCCGTGTTTTAAAAATTAACCCGAGCCCGAAACCCAGTCTCAACTATAAGCCGAAACATACACCCTTGACAGTGGCTAACCCGACCTAGTCGGTTGCCACTGTCCGAGTGGTTACCCGCTGCCCAAGCCGCGGTTCCCACCGGCGGCAGCCGGTTCACACCGGTTCATACCGGTAGTGGACCGGTTCCCCACTGTCAGCCAAAACAGCCCCCACCGAGACCCCATGGTCTCGGTTGGCTCTCAGTCAAAACCAAAACTACACCCCCGACATGCGGTCGGGGGGTTTTCCCTTCGCTGTGCCGAACAATAAACCAAACTGAGCCCCCTTGTGGGTCTCGGTGGCGTCAGATCAAACAAGCCGAGCCCCTTGGGGGTCTCGCTTGTGTCTCGGCCAACCCAAAGCCGAACCAAACACCCCTTAATTCAATATTTAATTAATCCTCATGATTTTAACCACTTGTTTTTAAGATTAATTAAATAATTAACATGAATTCATAAAGAATTAAAAAGAAAGGAAGTGCTTAATTTACTGAATGCGTGAAAAGGAAAAGGTTATGAACACAATCACGTACACACGATTAATCAACCAAGAAAATTGTCCGGTTTGCTCTTGTGGTTTATGGTGGCCGGCGGCAAGGAGCAAAAGGAGGCAAGGAGGAAAGTTTTCTGTAAAACCTAAATTCTGAAAAGGTTTTCCTGTGTTTTATTATTTACATGGGTTTGATATGGGTCATGGGCCAAAGCCCATCCTCTCCTTTTCCTCTGTGTAGCCGCGGCCTATAGGGTGTCCACGGGGAAACCCGTAACTTTTCTGTGTACAAATAATTACGTGATCGTTTATATTTTAATGTCGTGATTTTATACGTCGTTTACTTAACACATTTATAATATTTACGTAAGTACATGTTATTAAATACCATGACACGTGAATTATATTATAAATGGAAAGTTTTAATTTTACCGTATTGTTCATGTGTGTATTGTTCATGTGTGTATTGTTCATGTGTACTGTTCATGGTATTTTAATGCGGGTTTTACAATAGAACTAAATATTTTGTTTGCGAGTGTATGTCTGATATTTTGTAAAGTATAATTGCATAAAAGTGTGTTTTTACGAGAGATGGTGGTGGTTTGAGCATTGGGTGGAAAGCAAAAGAAAGTGATGAAAGATAATGTAAAACACGTATATAAATTAGAATATTACATACATAGAGTCACAACTTTAACTTTAATTATAACGTTAACAGAGAATACGCAGTCTCAGTTCATTTAAATATTATAAATAATAATCATTCAGAAATAATTATTAAGTTTCAGAAATCGAGTTTCAGAAAATATTACGTGTGTATCATTTATCATACAGAAAGAAATTATTACGTTTCAGAATTTTAAAAACACGAGAAACAAATACGAGAATAAAATTTTGTGTCGAAAATCAAACGAGAACTAATATACATAAAAAGGGGTGGCGTTTGGACTATTAAACAAAGAAGGCAAATCACCTTTAATGGCCCAACCCGTTTAAATGGTTATCACAGAAAAAAAAACGTTCCAATTCATTTTCATGTTATTAAAAAAAACTAGGGTTTTATCCTTCTTTGGGGCTGCCGACACAAAAAGACAAGAAAAGAAGGGTGCCGCCAGTTAGAAGTTTAGAACAAAGATTCAGATTTTGATTTCTTTAATCATTCGAATGCGTGTGTTTACCATTCGTTCATAATCATCAAAGTGAGGTAAATCATCTATTTAATCCTTTCTTTACACACGAAAATCCTTTTGGATAGCAAGAAACGTGGGTTTAATTTTTGAATGTGTTTTAAAAGGATAAAGGGGTGTCGGGTTATGTTGATTTCACGAGAAAGCCGTGACCACAGGTCTCGGTGTGGTTCATTCGACTAGTCGCCACCCACCAGGGGGGGGGGGGGGGGTTCGCTGTTGATTTCTGTGCCAGCCGCAAGCCAACAACCCCAGCAGGGGCGTTTGGCTGTTAAAACAGTGGGTAATCAGAACACAGCAGGGGTGTTTGGGATTACTCAGAAAAGGGGGTGTTTGGGTGTGCAAAAACAGTGGGAAAATATATTAACAGTGGGAAGAGACAAGAAAACAGTGGGAACCGTACTATAAATCAGTACCTAGAATTGGGACAGAAATAGTGAGTTTTATTTTAAGTTTAACGACGGTTTAGTGACACAAATTTCTGTCGCATAACTGTTATTGACAGTTTTTTAAATATCCGCTTTTAATCACACAGTTTTTAGTGACAGTTTTTCTGTCGCTAATTCATATAGGCAGATTTTATATATTTTGTAATTGTTTTAGTGCGACCGAGATTGGGTATCTCGGTAGGCTCGGGATATAGTTTAAACATTAAAAATGAAAATTTTAAATTATACCTTTTATTACTTACTTTTATAAATGTTTTAATTGTATATTTAAACGAATTAAATTAAAATAGTTTTATAATATTTAAAAGGGTATAATTTTATTATAGAAATTATAAACGATTTTGAAAACTTTCTAATATAGAAAACTTTCTATTTTTAGCAGGGTTACCTATTATAGTATTAATATCACGTCAGAATACGTTCGTACCGTAATTAATAGTAGGTCGATAATACATTAAAAAGAATTATAAGAAAGATTAGATTTATCAGTTAACATACGTAAAGAAGTTTAGAAATAAATAAATAAATGAGAAGCCGATAAGATCAGTAAATTAAATAAAGAACATATAACTTATTCGCGTCTATTATTATTGTAGCTTCCATGAAGCCCGAGTAGTGTTCGTTCAGTCTTCCTTCAGTCAATTATTGGACAAGAGGTACGGATTTCCGTCCTTCTAGTAAGAACTTCCTTTCTATGCATGATTAGGATTCCCCTTCTGCAGCCAAATGTTTTCCCCAGTATATGTTATAAATTATAAGAAATTATTTTAATAACTAAGATATTGCCTGAGCCTTATATACAAGCATGACCAGTTAGTTGTACTAGTTACGGAGGTATCGTAACCATGACACTTGAGGCACCGGTGTCATGACTCACCTGTAGGAGAGTGATATCCTGCAGCGTCCCATTCAGCTCAGCTTGACCATTTTATCAGTATTATTAATGGGGCGTATGGATGCATCCTAGGCTACCAGTTTACAGTATATCAAGTGAATGTGGTGTGTGCTCTACCTCCTTCACATTGGAGCTGATCCCTCCACCCAACACATTATTTAGAGGTCACCCATCTACATCATGATGAGGTCACCCCTCTATTTATTCATGCAGCAGTTGTTACAACACATGACCTATATAAGCTCTTGGTAATTAAAATACAGTAAATGCATGTTTTCAGCTTTAACAGATAACAGTCCAGCTTTATTATTTACAAAGTAGACTTTTTAGATTCTACACAGATTTCCGCTGCAACTTTACTTATCAGTCTTACAGCTTCAATATTTTATCATCTGCTTCATTTCAGTATTTCTTATCATGCTTTATATCCGTTCACTGGACGTTATGATCAGCCGTAATTCCTTTCATGTTCTAACGGCAGGTACACCCGGACGCTCTTAGGATTCTGAGAGCATGTGCATTTGGATGGAAGCTATCCAGACTTCTTACTTTATACACTTCTTGCATTATTTTGCTTATTTTGACATTGTTTAGTCCTTTCCTTCAATATTTACTTTTTATGTTTTGAGCTTATGTTTGGATTACCGATGTTTGATTCCGATATTTCCTTTATGGTCAGTTAATGTTTTAGAACATTTACCTTATGCTTTGATGACACGCCATAAATACACGTAACGCTCCACTTATCCAAGTGGGGTGTTACAGATAATATTTCATATGTGCGCCTACTATAAATATTTCAAACTTTTTTTTGGCTAAGTTGATATTTACTTTCGATAAAATCATATGCCCATTGAAGCGATTTGAGTGGGTACAAGGTAAATGGTTCATGTTTAGGCTCTTATCTACTCCAATTTATATTTGTCAAAAAATATTCTTTATAGAATGAACAATAACCAATACCAAAATATACTTAAAATCAAAATGTTGCAGCTAATTCATATACTATTTTTTCTAAAAAAAACATGACCTAAGACACCGGCCCTTAATATAAGCTCAACCCAGGCTTCACCTCCAGCCCCAAGGAGATTATCATTACAAGGATTCATTTCAATGTTTTAACAAGGGTTGTTCTAAATATACACCCGAAAATCACTAAACAAACCCATATTAATTACACATTAAATAGTGGGCTTTTTCTTAAAATGGCCCCAAAACAATGACACTTTCTCATTTTGGCCAACAATATTCAGGTTACCCAAAATAACCCAAAGCAGCTGAGGCGGCTCCAATTAAAGTTTGACACATGTAATTCCATTCATCTATATTTCTTACCACGTTTCGTATAATAAAAGGAGGAAACTTACAAATTACATATGAGGCAACCAACCAAAAAAAAGATTTATACGGTCAGATTTCGAGGCAACTTAAAAGTAGAAATTTTATTTGGAGGCATCCTTGTTGGCCATTCATTTCATACTCTTTACCAAATTAAGCCCGACACACATCTTCTACTTCAAAAAACCCCTAAACCCTAATCAATAACCCTAAAAAAATCATTATTCAAGAAATTAACTCGTGATTGAAAAATTAGTTAACATCATCACTGTGGATAATTGCACAACGGCAAATACAACCAATCCACTATTGCGTTGCAGAATCAAGACCCGTGAAAGTTGTAAGCATTATGGACGACGGTGTGCAAGTATTTGATGCTAAGGTTAGAATTCGATCGAGTCTCCCTACAATTGGTATGTTAAAGACTTTATTGGGGTCTAATTCAAAACGTAATAGGTTGTTTAGATCTACCGTGTTTGGCAAATGGCTTGACTTACCAGATTTTAATCCTGATAACCCTTTATATAATTATATTTGTCAGCACCAAGTTTATCATGAAAAAATTATCTGATACATGTCCCCCCATTAGTTACAATAGGCGATTGTTTGTTTGATTTTGGTCGTGAATAATTTTATATAATTTCTGGTTTCAAATTTGGGAAATTACATAGAGAAGACACATGTAAGGGTCTTTTAGTAAGCCCTTTTTGTGATCGTTTATTTCTTGCTAAAGCTGCAAATAAGAAAAAGAAAGTTTTAGGAAACGAGTTGATAGCACTAACAAATAAACGTAAAGTATGGGCAGCTATATCTGATGAGGATGATGTGCGTGTATGTTTAATTTTAATAACAACTATGGTATTTATGGGTAGAGAGCCTAGGTTTAACGTTCCTGATATAGTTTTGGAAGTAGTAGAAGACCTAGATTGGTTTAACACATACCCGCGGGGGGAGTATTTCTGGAGAATATTCTACACAAGGACGGTTAATGTTGTACCCAGGCATGTCGAGAGGGATTTGAATAAGAAGAAGAGTACGTTGGTAAATAAAGATGATGATGGGACTAAGAACTTGTTAACTGGGAAAGAGAATGATGAGCCTAAGAAGAATCAGATGTACTCTATGTATGGTTTTGTTTGGGCACTCACGGTTAGAAGTTTATGAAAAGAACATATACTTTTTATTTTTCGATTATAATAAATTTAAGTTGTTTTGTTTATCATTTTGTTGTAAATTTTGTTGTGAATATATGTTTTGGAGATCTTTAAAACCAGTAGCAATTGGTGGACTAAAAACCCTGACGTAATACCGCGTGGTCTAGCATGGACAATTTGAGAAAGGGCATTACGATCAAATGTTTGAGGTGTGGTCCGACCCAGTTTGTTGTTTACGAGCCACAGATACTGAGGTTGAACAGCCTTGGTTATCGGAAACTCTTGATTACTTTAATTCACAGTTAGGAAAAAGGATACAGAATGTGTCATGCGTTTTAGAGATGGTGCAGCCAAAAGCCTAAACCACGCAGTAGAAGTGGGTCGTGAGGGCATTCAATTAGAATTACTTCAGTTTGATCAAGGTAGTATGAGATCTAATGTTGAAGCAAATTCAGATAAAGACGTAGTTGAAAGTGATGTAAAGGAAATACGATCAACTGATCAAGTGTGGAGCTCATTGAGAAATGTGTTGTTGATCATTCTAACCCGACGTTGACAAAGGCTGTAGAAGTCATTAAGAAAAGGCTAGTATATGTGCAGAGATATATTGACAAATCTAGTTTTTAAATAGTTTTTAAATAATAGTTTATTAATTTTAGAATTAAGATAAAAATAGTTTTTATAAAATTTAAAATACCGATTTGTTTATTTGTCGTTAACGTTTGTTGTGCTTGTGATCTCGGCGGTATTCGGTTCATCACTTTTGGCGAGGAGCTTAACGGGTCTTTTAACTAAATTAATATTTGGAGTTTAAAGCTCGATTTATTTTTATCTTGGTAGTTAGTTGATAAAATTGACAACTTTATCCGCTAATTAGTTTGATAATAACCTTGAAAGTAATGGACTTTAGATTTAATTTAGTTATTAGATCGGGCGGTTGATCTTTCTTCTCCGGTTCTTCATTACGGGTTTTATTCTCTTATATCTTCTATTTTATGGTCGTTCATTGGCTTTAATATGATCATTATTGTTGCTTCGTTGATGTTTAGCTTTATTGTCATGATTAAAAAAGCTTACTTATACTTGTTTAGTCATTGTAAGAGTCGGTCCCCCTCATCTCTATAAAAGGAGGTGAGGGGGAAAGTTACATTCATATCATTCTTTCAATAATATCTAATCTAATCGATTAGGGATTTACCTTGTGTGGTTTCTTTATTGTCGATTCTACATGTGTGTGTGCGCTTCACGATCGTCTTTTTCGTATCTAGTATCCAGGTTGTAGTCGTAAAACACTACAATCGGTGATATGACAAAGTATATCTAGAGTGACTAGAGGTGGGACTGTCGACAGTGATTGGCTGACGATGACTGTCATCGTTGTGTGAGTTGAGACTGTTTGATGTTGCCAAAAAAAATTGTGGGTATGTGAAAGATAAAATTTGTATGAAAGAGAGAAATATATGATATAATTAATGTACTTTTACAATTACTTTTTCCTAATTTTGATGTAATACTTTCAAAAAGATATTAAAAACAATGTTTGACCAATGTATAGTTAGTAGAATTAGTGTAGGAATAGTAGCACCCAATAGCAAAATCACCCATCATCCCCTTGTTTATTTTACTTTTTAAAGTTAATTGCTCACAGTGGTTAGCAGTAGTAATGAACACCAATGTTTTAAAAACCGGTTTGACTGGCCGGTTGAATCACAAACCGGTGTGTTGACCGGTCCGTTGCAAGCCGGGTTTATGCCATTGTTTAAAACGGATTGAACCGTCGCGTTTCAGTAAACCCGGGTCAAATCGTCAAACCGGTAACCGGACGGTTCAATTTATATGAATGGAAAAGAACATGAATGTTGTAAGTAGATGTTGTTATGACATGTTGGTTATGCAACTCAACCATACGCATACTTATCCCATAAAAGATCGATCTATTACGGCTTAGATTTTTTATGCACCGATAATGGGCCTTATTAGTCAACTGATGACTATTTTAACAAATACAGAGAGTCCTTTCAGCTTTCAAAAAGCATATTTCACACTTTCAAAGTTATTAATGAAATTTATTAAACTGGTAGGAGTGGAGGCAAATCCATTCGCCTTCACGTCAGCATCACCTCAGCTTTTAACAAACTCACA
This sequence comes from Glebionis coronaria, assembly GCA_025667525.1. Taxonomy (NCBI): domain Eukaryota; kingdom Viridiplantae; phylum Streptophyta; class Magnoliopsida; order Asterales; family Asteraceae; genus Glebionis; species Glebionis coronaria. The sequence continues at coordinate 104,754,968 of CM046876.1, forward strand.
TAAACTCACCCACGGAGATAATAACACTCACCCAAACTCACCCAAACTCACCCACACTCACCTTTCATACCTATTTTTTTATTATTAAAACACACCCCACTAAAAAAAAACACCCACAAATAAAACTAACCAAAAAAATAAAAACACATGGGGCCCATAACATTACAACTCACCTGGGTGAGTTTGCCCCCTATTTTTTGCTTGATGGGAATAAGTCGCGCGCGACTATTTTGAGAGGGAATGGAAGCAGCGGGTGGGTATAAGCAACTCACGAGTGGCTTATAAGCCACTCTCACCAGCCTTAACGCATGCATAATATTTACATGATAGTCCTTGTTGAATGTCAATGTATTTGTTTAGTTTTATATTTTCTTATCTTATAAATTGAAGGCATGTAATATTTTTTTGCGTACACGTCTAATAAAAAGAACTTTTTTTTTTGACGTAAAACCGGTTTAACCTGACGGTTCAACCGGTCGAACAGATGACCCGGTCACTTTATCGAGTCAACTTAAAAACCGGGTTTTAAAACATTGATGAACACCACCAATCTTCTCTATTAGAACTTCCGTCTTCGCCCGTTTCGTGAACATCCTACAATAACACCATAGGACTATTTACTAAAAATTGACAAACCCCAATCACTCAACATCCTCTTCCGGTTCAACCGTTTCGTTACCCTCTTGCCACCTGTAATTCATTTGGATCTTTTTAACATTGACAAACCCCAATCACTCAACATCCCCTTTGTTTATTTTACTTTTACAAGTCAATTTCTCTACAAATGGTTAGCGGTGGTAATGAAACCCAACAACAAGCTCTATCTCCTCCTCAACTAGATCTTGATCTTCCGTCTTCCCCAGCTTCATCGACATCATCATGGGATCCTCCAATCACACCAGAGGACTATAAGGTTTTTTCTATTTTTATGCTGTAAATAAGATTATAAAATCTGAGAAACTATACTGTAGTTTCTTAAATGAATTAGTTAATTCAATTAATATGTGTTTTCGGTAAATAATACAATAAAATCTGACAATAATAGTTTGTTTTTGGATAGGAATGAGCGTAAAAGGTAAAACAATTACGATTGTTTATTGACAGGGTGTTTGGGTGAAAACAAAATGTGATTGTATGAAACTGTTTGTTTGCTTATTTTGTAGTATAAGTAAACAGTTACGGACTTAGAGAGTTTGGAACGGTCCGGTCCCAAATGTGGCGCCAAAGGAAAAAGCAGTGCTACATAGGCGTACTAGAATCTTTTGGCACCACATTTGATGGTGATGTTTTGCCGAAAAAAATATAATGGGCTCACAAATACCTACTTTATTAAAAAAAACAAAAAAAAAAAAGAAAAGTTACCAGCCCCGGCTGGTAGTTTTGGCACGAGACGTGGAGCGGTGAGCTAACGAAAATTTGGTGCCAAAACCTTACCAACCAATGTTGGCTCCACTCTTAAAGCTATACCAAACACCCCCTAAAGGTGAAATGACCACTTTTGAGTTTTGACTATTGAATAACTGCGTTTTCTCAACAGTATTCAAATCCCAATCACCCTCATGTGTTACCTAAATCTAATTAGTTCAAAATGTGTTCATTAAGACACCTTTATTACTTGTAAGATCAAAACACTCAGTTAAGCTTATGGAGAAAAGCTAGTGACAAGCTTATGCAGAAAATTGATTACTGTTATTGACTTATTTCTTTGTTCAGCGTTTATAGTTCTAGTTTGCTATTAAAAAACACTATTTGGATAATCTGTAAGATTATAATTTCAACATTTGTTTCAGAGATTGTATCCTTCGTATTTAGATTTAGTTTCAGAATCCTCAGACTCAGACTATTCTGAAGATGATGAGTTGGATTTAGCTGTGCTGCAACTCTTATTCGTGGAAGATATACAGACGAAGAAACAGGAAATCAAAGAGCAAAAACTCAAGGAAGCTGCACGTGCCAAACGTCGTAAGCGCATGAAAAAGTATTTTCCCAAAAGTACAAGGTTCGCATCATATAAAGGAAAAAACAGCGCACTGATGTGCCAAGAATTACGCAAAGAATTACGCAAACAGAAGGCACAGTATAAGGAAATGATGAACGGATTGAACGAATTTAAGGAAATGCGCGAAGCATATAAGAAAGAACACGAAGCACATAAGAAAGAAATGAAAAGGCTTAAGAATCTTTCATTCTTGACCAGGGACACGAGAGATATGAGTGAGAAGCAGCTCAAGGACTATCAGCAAGCCAGAAAAATTATGATGGCAAGACTTGATCGTAGTTAATCATATTTATGTACTTTTTAGTTTATGTATTTTATGTCACATGAATCTAATTATGGCTGTTGTGGGCTTTAAAGCAGAAATATTATGTTGAAGTAGAAAATGGACTCCAAAACTTAAGAGGGAGTCCACAACATATAGCTTATCTTTCATATGTTTTGAACAATTGAAGTCTTTGTAGTTTGTATGATTGATATATGATGTTTATGCTCAAATTATAATCCTCGATCTTATCAAATTTAGCACAAGTTGTAAACTTAAGTTGGCTTATGTTTTGCATATTTTACACACATTAAGAATTATCTGCAAGTCGAATAACCATTATACCCACAGAGTACATGATCACTCGATCAATCAAGTAGAGGAGCTAGAAGTTAAGACCTGTCATCCAGCAAATATTCTAGAATAGCTTCAAATCGCAAAAGAAAAAAAAAAAAAAAAAAAAAAAATTCCTCAAATCAATTTCCTAGCTAGTGTCATCCATCATCCAGCAAATATTGGCAATGGGCCTTTACAAAACATGTTGCAAGTATTTAACAAACAATGTTATGTTTTATGCTAAAAAAACAATGTTTTAGATTAGCCACCACGATCATCAAACCCAACACCTTCACACTACATTTATTACATCACTATAATCTATCATTTTTTTCTCGCTATGATCATCATCAAATATAAATAGAGTGAAATGTGATTGACGTATAGTCCCGGGTCATTGACCCAGCTCACGGGTACTACCCGTATCTAGCCCGTCACGGATGGATTGGATTAATGTCATTTAAGTTTATGGGCTTCGAATGAACAGTGGCCGCAAAGATATGTGCGACCCACGGCTCGGCACAGCCGGTACAGGATTTAGACAGAATCACAACCCAATTAGGATTGTGATTTACCCTAAAGTATATAATATACACTAACCATAATTAGAAGATAACTATCAAGCTAATTATGGTGATTATCTTATGCTTAGGGCCGAAGTATCGGTGATAGCCCATTAGGGTTTCACTGCCTATATAAGGAACCCTCAAGGGTTCCACAAAGGTATCATATTCTTCATACTCTCAATCTACAACCGATTCACAACCTTTAACCGATTACTTACTCTCACGCCAGAGTCTAATCACGGGATACATTATCACGGTAAGCTTAAAGCGTGTTGTTTTAGTGTGCAGGATCTCAACAAGAAGTTCACTTGGTGCAGGAGCCGGAGCCCAAGCACCCGAATTAAGCTTAATTCGGGTCAAGCTAGGATCATCCAACTTTTGTATCAACAAGTTGGCGTCATCCGTGAGACCCTACACTAAACTCAATCTCTACCAATGACGAAGGGACATCCTCAAGGAAACCCAAGGAACACAAACCCTGAGAACCGAAAGTCCGGAGGTGACGTTCCAGTTACCCTAACTCCGCCTCCAACTAGACAAACTAGAGGACCAAACAACCGAAACACATCGTTTCAATCCGGTGGGACTGGCACAATCACCAATACCCCACCACCAACCCTCTCTTTGAACAACCCCGATCCAGGGGCGGCACCTAATGCTCCCAACAAGGAAGCACAAAAGCCACCCATGGTTGAGGCAGAGATAGAAGTTGGTACACTCGATGATGAGGACCTCGAACGCGTACTCACGCAAAACTTCGACAGAATCATCCCGGGTATTTCAGCAAGACTAAATCTGGGAAGGAACCTCCAATACAGACTTAACTTCAGCAGCGCCGCCCACGGTACTCCCCCTCAAGCCCAAAAAAGGGGGAGGAAGCCTCGGACTCAGGAACAGCCTCCTTTTGAGGAACCACCGCGAGCACGGAATGTGTTCGAGCGCATATGGGATCACATCATGCAAGAATTTCAAGAAGCCCAGAGGGATGAGGATAACTCCGACGGCTCCACTCGACGTGCGGTGTTGGAAACTCCTCCTGCGGATAATCGCCGCACCAGTGTGTGGCGTAGGATAAACTCTGGTGGGAAGAAAACTCCTACCCCTTCTCATAGAAGTAGATATCATAGCCAATCAAAAGGGAGGGGGGCACCGCCTCCCCACCACGACCCTTCGGGGTCTGATTCGGATGACCATCCTCCCAGACGTCGCCGACCTAGGTATTCCCCTCCTGAACCATCGGACGACGAAGGACGCTACGACGACACCTACCATCGTGCTGAGGAGGAGGAAGACCTCTCCCTTCCATGGTGTAGCGAGATGGAGGATGCTTTCACTCTTCGTATACGGAATTACTCCGAGGAAAAGAAGCGCCGCATGCCGGAGAGCGTCAAAACCTATGACGGATCCGATGATCCGGAGGACCACCTAAAGGTGTTTGACACACATGCTAAAATTGAAAGATGGTCGATGACCATATGGTGCCAGATGTTTAATTCAACCTTGATTGGCAATGCACGCGACTGGTTTGAAAAGCTCCCCCATCGAAGCATCAACAACTTCGATGAATTACTTCACAGCATTCCAGAACAATTATACTCGGCGAAAGAAGTATAATAGAGATCCGGTCTCATTAGCAACAGTCAAACAAAGGCCCGGAGAGTCTATAGAAGACTTTACGGAGCGTTTCAATGACGAATGTACGTGCACAAAAGCGTGCCCAGAACTCCTTAAAATCTCTGACTACATGCACGCCATAACGGACAAGGAGCTGATTAGGCGCCTCAACGATAAACGTCCGGAGAAATTTGACGAACTCATGGAAAGGGTTCGAAATTTCGTGGAATGGGAGACCGTTGTCGCTGCAGCTTACCCCACTAAGGGGAACCACGGCTACCGATCAAACGATCAGCCTAGAAGGCAATCAGGTGGCCAAGGCAACCACGACAATGGGAGGAGCTTGGATTACAAAAGTCAGGCAAAAGGAGGACAGTCGGATGACAAATTCACCCCTCTAAAGATGACTTATCGAGATATCTTATTGACAGAAGGAGCCAATTTTTCGAGACCTCCGCCAATGACAACTCCAGTCGATCGTCGTCAAGGTACGCGCTTCCGCGAGTTCCATAATGACAAAGGTCACGAAACAGAGGAGTGCATTCAGCTCAAGAAGCATATAGAGTCGCTGATTAAATCACGCAAACTCAAACATCTAGTTAATGATTGGAAGGACAACAAAAAACACGACAAAAAAGATTTCCAAAAGGACAAGCCTACGACCATATACATGGTTCAATCATGGCAGCGCCGGATGAAGCAGAAAGTTAGTCAAAATATTTCATGCGGCAAGGAAATCTCATTCCCTCCTATCACGGCGAGCAACGTGGCGAATGCACCTCTCATGATTGAGGTAAGCATTGGAACACATAATGTTCGTCGTATATATGTTGATAGAGGATCATCGGCGGAAGTACTCTACGAACACTGCTTCGTACAACTACGACCAGAATTTAAAATCAATTTAATGCCGACCACTTCGCCGCTTATTGGCTTCAGTGGAGACACTATATGGCCGTTAGGGCAATTACGCTTGCTGGTAACCATTGGAGATAAAGAGCATTCAACTACGGTATGGATGAACTTTATGGTGATACGTTCACATTCTCCGTACAATGATATTATTGGAAGACCAGGAATCCTAGCCATACGAGCAGTCTCGTCCACGACACACGACATGCTAAAATTCCTGGTGGAGGGGGGAATCGTCACTATTTACAATTCAGTCGTACCAGCATCGGAGTGTCATACCGTGACAACACCAATCCAGCCAGCTCCTATAAAGGAAGGATCACCACCCCCAATTGGAAAGTGGTAATCCACCCCGAATATCCAGAACAAGAGGTGGCTATCGGGGGAACCCTCTCCGAGAAAGGGAAGAAGGTTATGTGCTCTCTCCTAAAAGCAAACCTTGATATATTCGCATGGGAACCAAAGCATATGACGGGCGTACCGCGCTCGATCGTAGAACATAAGCTTCAAAACCGCCCTGGATATCCCCCTGTTAAACAAAAGAAGCGCGATCAAGCACCAGAACGCAGCCAGGTAATACTGGACGAGGTACGGAAACTGGTAGACGCAGGAATCATGCGCGAGGTCTATTACCATGAGTGGCTCTCCAAATCGGTCATGGTCAAGAAACATGATGGAATCTGGCGCATGTGTGTGGACTTCACAGACTTGAACAAGGCTTGCCCACAAGACTGTTATCCGTTACCAGAAATCGATTAGAAGGTGGAATCCTTACGCGGGGTACTCTTTTAAATGTTTCTTGGACACATATAAAGGATACCATCAGATCCAGATAGCGGAGGAAGACGAGGAGAAGACGGCTTTCCATACCAGTCAAGTCGTGTATTGTTACACAAAGATGTCGTTCGGACTCAAGAACGCAGGCGCAGCATATCAACGACTTGTTGGTAAAGCCTTCGACTCGCAGATAGGCCGTAACCTTGAAGTATACGTTGACGACTTGGTCATCAAAAGCCATACGGATGACGAACTCCTCCGTGATATCCAGGAGACATTCGACACATTAAGGAAAATCAACATGAAACTAAATCCCAAAAAATGCACGTTTAGAGCAACTGAAAGATTGTTCCTTGGGTACACGATTAATCCAAACGGCATCAAGCCTTGTCCGGAGAAGACGGTCGTTGTGATACAGCTACCATCCCCTAGGACACTCAAAGAGGTACAATCACTTAATGGAAAGCTAGCCGGGCTTAATAGGTTTTTGTCAAAGTCTGCGGAGAAGTCACTTCCTTTATTCAAAACAATCAAGAAGTGCTTGAAGAAAGGAGACTTTCGCTGGATAAGAGAGGCGGAGGAAGCATTTGGGCAGCTCAAGCAACATCTAGCGGCTCTTCCCATGCTAGTCGCCCCTCGACCTAAGGATGAGCTAATCATGTACTTATCCGCTACATATGGAGCAATAAGCGTTGTTCTCATGAATGATCGGGATTCAGTCCAGTCTCCGGTCTACTTCATAATCAGAGCACTGCAAGGGCCAGAGCTGAATTATTCACCAATGGAGAAATTGGTCTTATCGTTGGTTTACGCTGCAAAAAGGTTACGCCGGTACTTCCAGGCGCACCCGATAGTGGTTATCACAGATCAGCCAATAAAACAGGTTATCTCCAAACCAGACGTGGCAGGAAGACGACAGAAGTGGAGCATCCTGCTGGGGGAATACAACATCTCCTATAGACCAAGGACAGCTATAAAAGGCCAAATTGTGGCAGATTTCATAATTGAGAAGCCCAAGGAGGACGAGCCAATGGTACCAAAGGAAGAGATCCCAACGGAACCATGGGTTTTATTCACCGATGGATCTTCTTGCAAGGACGGATCAGGAGCGGGCCTCATACTCACAAATCCGGAAGGCATGGAGTTCACCTACGCCTTGCGTATTGAATTCACAATTACGAATAATGAGGCAGAGTAGAATAATGAGGCAGATATGAGTCATTGATTGTGGGTTTGAAAATCGCCGCTAGGATGGGAGTACGCAACCTTGAAGCCTACATGGACTCACGGCTTGTAACGAATCACATCGTAAGGAGGGTACGAAGCCAAGGAGGAAAACATGATCCAATATCTGGACAAAGTCAAGTCACTTATCGCTAGTTTTAGCAAGTTCTCTATCAATCAGGTGTCGAGAGGCGAGAACAAGAAGGCTGACGCTCTTAGCAAAATCGCATCTACGAGTTTTGCCCATCTATCCAAACAAGTGTTGGTGGAAATACTCAAGGATAAATCCATTGCAGGAGAGGAGGTCACAACGGTAGTTGATGAGGAGGGGCCTACGTGGATGACCCCGATCATAAACTATCTGATGAACCAAAACCTTCCTGGTGATGAAACAGAGGCGCACCGCGTCAAAAGGAAGTCACAACACTTTAAACTCCGAGATGGTGTCTTATACAAACGATCATTCCTACAGCCGTGGTTGCGATGTGTTGGACCACGCCAAGCTATTTATGTGATTAGTGAAATTCATGAAGGGTCGTGCGGCATGCACGCCGGCCCCAGATCAGTAGTAGCACGGGCTCTACGCACAGGATACTATTGGGCAACTATGCATCGAGACACACGAGATATGATTCTTAAATGTAGTAATTGCCAAGTGCACAGGCCAGTACCGCGACAACCACAACAGGAGCTGACACCCATCACATCTCCATGGGCATTCTACAAATGGGGAATTGACGTAGGAGGTCCTTTTCCTGTTGCACCCAGAGGCGTTAAGTTCTTGATCGTGGCTATGGATTACTTCATTCGCTGGATAAAAGCTAAGGCGGTTGCAACAATCACGGGTAAACAGGTAAAAAAGTTTGTTTGGGAAAATATTGTACGCCGTTTTGGTTTACCGGGTGAGATTATCTCGGATAACAGAAAACAGTTTGCGGACAATCCGTTCAAGGATTGTTGCACAGCGCTGAACATCAAACGATGCTCCGCATCAGTTAAACACCCACAGACTAATGGTCTGGTGGAGCGGGAGAATAGAATCCTAGGTGAAGGAATAAAGGCGCACTTAGATGAGAGAAGCACCAAATAGGTGGACGAGCTACCACATGTCCTATGGGCACATAGACAATGATCAAAACGGCTAACGCGGACACTCCATTTGCGCTAGCCTATAGAACCGAGGCTGTCATCCCAACAGAAATTGGGATGCCAACAATCCGCACGGTGGAAGTTAACGTCGTCACAAACGATGAGGAACTCAGGGTCAATCTAGACTTATTAGAGGAGAAAAGGGAGATAGCAGCTATCAATGAAGCTAAATCTAAGGAACGGATGAAAGCTTATTGCAACTGCAAAGTCAAGGGTGTTTCCTTTCGACCAGGGGATTTTGTCTATCGTGCTAATGAGGAAAGTCGCACAGAGAACACGGGAAAACTTGGTCCAAAGTGGGAAGGGCCGTATGTGGTCACAGAAGCTTTGGGGCTAGGCGCGTACAAGTTACATGATATGGAGGGCCGTGACTTGGATCGTACATGGAATATTTGCAACCTCAAAAGATGTTATCTCTAAAAGGCTACGGCCTCCGCATGGACACTTCGCTGTAGACAGCTTCAATAAAAATCCATGTATTTTTGCTTTCATGTTTTCTAGGTTCTATTTGTTTTAGGATTTTATTATTTAGTCAAATAAATCGTAACCGTTATAATATAACGTTGTGGTGCCTAGCTAGCTCCACGGCTCGTTCTTGTGCAAATTATTGTCTTTGGTGTCCTTAGAATTATTTTTTGTTTATAATTTTAAGTGTTATTTCTTATTCATATGCATTCATTCAGACGTACATGTACTATTCACTCCCAGGTGGAGTAAGAGGATTAAGTGAACCTAATAATTCAACTTGTTGCATAAGAGGGATGCAACCCCCGAGACGCGGATCATGTATCCTTACTAGACACCTTATTCACAAGACGTTGTAATAAGTTTCCACATGCCGTATTTATATAGTGCCGGTCATGATAAAGACACACAGTGCACGTCTAGTAAATTATAGACTTAGTATTATTCTTAAACAGCTGTGACACGTCATGCAAAAGATACATGATATCTAAAAATAAATACAAGTTTCAAATATACAAACAAAAGACGCCGTGATCATCACTGCACATATATTAATAACTATTCTAAGTGTTAGAAATTGAATTACAGAATAAAGCCGTGGACATCCACGGACGAATATACATTAAAAAGAGAGAAGTACAAGTGTTCAAAAGTTACAACTACTAAAAAGGAGGAAGGAATTCACCTACTTCTTTCCTTCCTTCGGCTATCAATGAAAGGAGTGCCTCACCACGAGCCTCTTTCATGCTGCGAGCCCGGGCTAGGTTTGCTTCTAGCGCCTCACCCAATGCCTTCTCGCCCTTCATGACCTTCGAGTTAGCATCATAAATTGGAAGGGTGAGCTGGCTAGGGTCCGGTACAAGATGTGGTCGGGGGTCCACTCCACTTTCTGGCCATGCCTCTTGGCGAAGCTTCACTATGATATCTTTGTTTGACACGTCCTTCATAGCTTCAAGTTTGGAGAGGAAAGGATACTCCAAGTCTCCCAGGACACCCATGGAAGCAGTCATTTTTGCCTCGGCCCACGGGTTAAAGTAGGCGTGCCAAGTGACGTCTTCTTTCTTGCTTATTAGCTCGGCAGCCTTGGTCATACCTTCATGTCGACCGCTGTGAATACCGTCTGACACAACATCAGCAAAGGATTGTACGAACTGAGGTGCCTCCATCATTCTCATCACGGCTAGACGCGTCCCTTGGCACACCATCCACCTACGACCAGCGATGGTCGTAAGAAGTTGGGGGCACAACACTTCATCAAAATCCGTAGCTAGCACGCTCAGTTCATTGTCCACCTTCTCCAGGGTCTCAGAAATTCGCCTCTCCATTTCAGTTCGCTCCTTGGCAAACTCTTCTTTCAAAGCTTCTTCGCCCTTAACCAACATCCGCATCTTCTCTAGTTCCTCTGTGAGGGCGGATGCTTGGTCAGCCATGGTCTTAGTAGAGGCCTCGGTTGCGGCTACCTGTTTGTATGAAAACTAAAGGTTATTTTGTGGTCATAAGCTACTTCTATTGGGACATTTTGTAGGATGGGGAACATACCTTGTCATGAAGGATTCGAGCATCGGCCTCTATTTCTTCAATACAGCATTCTCGGGCAGCGGCATGGCTGGATTGCTCTTTTATTGTTGCTTCCGCCATGGATAAGTTCAATTGCAAGGTAGATATTGTTTGCTCATGTTTCTCTACCAGTTTTTCCCAGCTGGAAACTCTCCTATCGGCACTCCACACATGGCCCAAGGCCGCTTCAAAACGACGTCACAGAGCCGCACCGACAGTTATCTGGTGCGTTGAGGCGACGTTGAATTGCTCTAAGAGGGTTCCGTGGTCGAGCTCATCAAGGTCCTGCGCCAGGCTAGGGGGAGTTATGTGGTCCACAAATTCTTTGCATTCCTCCTCAGACTCCAACCTTGTTAGCTCGGACAGATTCCATGCTGGGCGCAGGCTGGTGGCTGGACCCCTAGAATATGGTTCTTCCGCATGAGTAGGAGGAGGAGATGGTTGAATAACGGTTATCATGGGGGTGGTTCCTTACCAACTTCCCTCTCATGCGCCACGGTCGTAGGATCCGCCCTGTTATTCAGAGTAAACTCATAAGGTTTTTTTTTTAGGTTTTTGCTTACCAGGATACACAACAAAGTACGCAACAAAAGACATAAAGATATGGCAGGCGTACTTACGTTGATATTGTAGGCGCAATATTGGTAGGGGCTACGGCACTTACTGGCGTCGCCTTCCAAACAGTTGTCTCTACCTGCTCTTCTGTTACGACAAGAGGGGGCATGGGGTTGTCTTGTGGTAAGGTAGTGCTGCTCCCTTCTTGGTATTGGGGATGATCTTCGCGTAGACTCTTAGGGGCGCGTTAAAGGCCCCTGCTTCCGTTTCTAATCCTTTAACAACCCTCTTGGTTTTACGTTTCCTAGAAGTAGGCTTTGGCTGCCTAGAGGTACCAGTCCCATTAGCCACCTCCTTTTTATCGTCATCACCGAATAAACGGTTGATGGACGGATCGGTTGGCTGCTCCATGTTCTCAGCTTGGTTTTCACCTTGGAGGGTAGTGGCGTTCTCTAATAGCGGCTCACCACCGTCTTCGTTGGTGAAGTCCAGCGGCGACTTCTCTATGACCGTTCCCTGTACGCCGGACTGCGGCTCTGGTGCTTCTTCGAGGGGGATGGCCATGTTTGCAGTCGTAAGAAGTAGAGGGGGCTCACCCTCGCGTAGTGGTCGGCATCCATCCTCGACTTTATTCGGATCTCCCTGGCGTAGTAACCCAAATAGAATCATCTCTGCGGGCATGTGCATACACATGTGTTAGTTTGATTGAAAGCATGTTATACACATTTATATGGACATATATCTATATATAAAGAAACACCCACCCTCTCTACGGATGTTCAAGAATGTGGGGTATCTGTCCTCCCGGCCGTAATAGTTGCGGTTGATGCCGACCAGGCACAAGAAATTCTATGGTAGGCCTTTGTGGAAATATGTGCGGTTGGTATCTAATATCCTCACATACCTACTACTGTATGTATCTTTAGGGGCGGATAATCTATTGGAGCTCTGTTTTTTAGGTGGAATCGAGTGGGAAATACCTTAGCATCTATGAAAAATAATGGTCATACCAGCTTTTCAACAAATCTAAAGCCTTGGTATAACACATGGGTGCATTACCCGACCGTTTTTTAAACGACAACCAGCCGTTGACCATTTGAGGTGCATAAAAAACCCTAAAAAGACTTACGGTAGGGGTTATACTACATGTATGGCATGTAACCTCGAATTGATTGATCTTACACGCCCCTATACAGTGGAGTTGGGTTAGATGGAAATCATAATACATAAGGATATCTACAAGGAACTTAGAGAGGGGAATGCGGTAGTTGGCCGAGTCAAACAGGCGTGTATATACGCCTATTTTCCCAGCAGGAGCATCCGTGATGGCTTCATCGTCACCTGGATAGGTAGGATGTACGCTCTCAGGGATATAATAGTCCGAGCAGAAATCCATGAATTTCTCCGGGGACATAACATTAAGCACGGTCGTGATGGTAGGATTATCTTTCACCATGTTTTATAAATATACGGAAAAGGGCGCGGTGACCCTGGTCTTACGGAGTTCCGTGGAATAATAGTAGGAGGAATGAAGGAAAAAGCAACAATGGTGGAAGATAAATGAAAACTGTGTGTAGGAGGAATGAAGGAAAAAGCAACAATGGTGGAAGATAAATGAAAACTGTGTGTGTGCACTGCCACATACACTTCTATTTATAGGGTTGCCTCAGTTTGTGAGGTTGGTAAAATGGTTGCCATGTGTGTTCCACAAGGCTCATCCAACGGATGTGATTCATGGCACAGTTGAAACGTCAGAGGGGCCTACGGGTCACCTCATAACAGTTTTTACGTGTCTCAATACTGAGCCTGTCTGGTGCACTTTTGTAGTAAAACCTGCGACCCATGACTATCATTAATGCACTCATTAATGTTGTCCCGGTCGACAGTTTTTATGGTGCGGCTAGTTTTGCAAACGACAATATACGCGACATTGGTTAGTCTAGAGGTTACGCCTACGGCTGTAACAACTAGACTGGGGGGACATGATGACGTATAGTCCCCATTCGGGTCATTGACCCGGCCCACAGGTACTACCCGCATCCATGTCCGTCACGGATGGGTTGGATTAATGTCATTTAAGCTTATGGGCTTCGAATGAACAGTGGCCGCATAGACATGTGCGGCCCACGGCCAAGTACAACCGGTATAGGGTTAGGCAGAATCACAACCTAATTAGGATTGTGATTTATCCTAAAGGATAGGATATACACTAACCATAATTAGAAGATAACAATTAAGCTAATTATGGTGATTATCTTATGCTTGGGGCCGAAGTATCGGTGATAGCCCATTAGGGTTTCACTGCCTATATAAGGAACCCCCAAGGGTTCCATAAAGGTATCATATTCTTCATACTCTTAATCTACAACCGATTCATAACCCTTAACCGATTACTTACTCTCACGTCGGAGTCTAATCGTGGGATACATTCCCATGGTAAGCTTAACGCGTGTTGTTTTAGTGTGCATGATCTCAACAAGAAGTTCACTTGGTGCAGGAGCCGGAGCCCAAGCACCCGAATTAAGCTTAATTCGGTTCAAGCTAGGATCATTCAACTTTTGTATCAACAAAATGCATAAATCGTACATGTGGTTTGTTTAAATTGCAGTTTTAATTACCGGCCTTTCGAAAGTGCATGTGACCTCACTGGTCTTTAGGCTTGGGTTCATTTTCATACTTTGACTTTGGTCACTGGTTGTTAAACTTTGACCGTTACTAAAGAGGTAGTTTTGTTTTTTTCTTTATATTTCTTCTCCAAAACATCACAAATACCCCTTCATCACCACATTACCACCATTGCTCAACATCACCTATCATCTTAATTTCTCACACCCAATACTACATCAAATTCAATTAAGATGAATACAACTACTGTTGTTTATGATTTTCCATAATCGATTATTAAAACAAAAAAATACTTATCTTCAAAGTAAATATAACTACTGTTACTTATGTCATGCGAAAAAAATATGATATTCGAATTGATACTACTATAGTGAATACCCTTGGCAAATCGTGCTTTATTAGTTATAATTTACTATAATGAATACTATTATTTTGTTACAAAACATGAAAAATGAAAATGCTCACTTTATTACATACGGAGTATTTTATTTGGAAGGGAGATTTAGACCTTAATCTCCTACATGTTTGATTAGTTAATGACACACATGGTTAATTTTGTAGAGAGTATAAATGAATTAAAAGCTCACTGGTAATATTTTACGTGATACGTATATATATCATTTAATAAAATAATGAATAATTACTTATGAAGAATTAAAAATAACAGTAGTTGTATTCATCTTAATTAAATTGATGTAGTATTGGGTGTATGAAATTAAGATGTTAAAGTGATGTTGAGTAATGGTGGTGGCTGTGGTGATGAAGGGGTGTTTGTGATGTTTGGAGAAGAAATATATGGAAAAAGACAAAATTACCTCTTTAGTAACGGTCAAAGTTTAACGAATGTTAGGTCAAGGTATGGAAATGAACCCAAAACTAAAGACCAGTGAGGTCACATGTACTTTCGGAAGACCAACAATTAAAAGTGCAATTTAAACAAACCACATGTATTATTTATGATTTTACTCAATAAAAGTACTAGTGTATAGAAAATCACAAAATATACCTTACACGCTTGTATTGCGTGGATACCATGCTTTTAGGTCTAAATTGTTAAAAGTTTGAGTTTTGGGCTTCTGCTGTAACACCCTTATTTTACCTTTACGCAACAGAACATTGATCTAGGGTATTACTTCATAGAATACAAGTCACAATAATAGAAAACAACTCAAAAGAGTGACAAAATAAACTTTTTTATATATCACTGAAAAATCAGAGTTTTACAATATGAGGTTCCCAAAATCTAGAATAATAATTTTAGTCTTGTGCCTCTTCATGCCATCCTCATGCTGCTTCCTACTAGCAATCTTTAAAACCTGAGATATATGCTTAAAATCAACACAACGGTTGAGTGAATTCATAGGTTTAAAATCATTTTGAATACACGATCCTTTTCCTGGGCTACGTTATTATTCGCTCACATAAAACAATCAATTCTTATTGCACTAGTTCGTACACCGCTACTGACATAACATAAAACCAACAAATTGCCCTTATCCAGGAAGTTTGCCAAACTTCTTGTGTTTGCAAATAAAGTGTATCTGTTTAGCCTAGGTCAGAGCCATCAATATTTCAGCAAGCGCGACTTGTCCAGATAGGGGATGTCAGTCCCCAAATAGTACTATTCACAATATTAGCGTTCATTAAATGATTAACGGTCATGATTGAAAAGGGACTTAATGATAATAAGTAAACGTAGTGTCAACAATCATATAGGCAGCATACAAAAAACTTGTATTCCAGTTTAGCATATATCTCCCTCACGGGTTTTCAAATCATTTAATAATCAGGCCAAGTGAGGCTATGAACTCACTTGGGATCCATAGAGTCTGAGCTATATCATATATATTTCACTCACAGATAAACAGCTTGATCACACAAACCATAACTTGGTCTCATAAACAACAGCTTGATCTCACACAAACTTGGATTAACACATTTAGTATCAATTCTTTTGGTCTTTAGTTCAAAGTTTTAAGTATTTATTTATGATATTTGCTTAAGGTTTAGAGTTTAGTTATAATATAACATAATTGTTCGGGCCATCATACTCAGAAGCCATTCTATAAACGTTTGAGGACCGAGTGCACTTTAAATCGTAAACCCAACCACTCAGTCAGAACGTAATATCGAGATGGAACATCTTTGTACAAAGTTCCATACTAACATGACACATAGTATATTATTACATTTTATGTCTTTAGTATAAATATTGGAAAAAATAGTCTTTTTAGTTATATTTTAGCATAATTACACTTTTAACCCTTTAAGTATATAGTTTCATTATTTGCAACTTAATCCCTCAATAAATAACCTTAGGGTCTAAAACTTTCCAACAATTATTCTTATAGGTTTAAATTTAATAAAATGAAACTTTTGGCCCAAAATGTTAAATAGTTTCAAAAATGACAGTTTTGGTCCCTATACTTATAAAAATCACATAACTTCTTCAAAAATGTACCAAACAATATAGGAATTTAAAACAAAGTTTCAAACACATTTATTATTATAATAAAAACATTTTAACAGAATTATACCTCTTGAAATAGATTTTAAGTCATTATTTCATGTAAAATACAAAACTAGGATTTTAAGACATCTTTAGCTTGTAATTTTCATTTAAATTAATCATATGACTTAATTCTTTTTGGATTATATTTATAACATAATTTTAGCATTATAACAAGTCTTAGTATTCATTATAACAAGATCAAAGCTTTGCTTAGCATAAGAATTACCTAGGTAGCTCTAAAATGGCTCCTTATGACTTCTTATTAGCACTACTTGCTAGCAAAGCTTCAAAAGCTTCAATGGATTCCTTCTAGACCTGGTTTTTGGTCTTGTGGGATGTCTTAAGATGTTTATAGAAGTGAATATGAATAATGGGTAGGAGGTTAAGAGAAACGGGGTGCAAGTCTTCATACTATGCTATTCGGCCCTATTTATAGTATTTGCAACACTTAGGCTCCATGCTAAGGGTATGGACGTGTATAATGGATAGAGCAATAACTACAGATGGCTAGTGAATCTCTATGAAAGTTCCTAGACTCTATCTTCAATCCAATCTTCACTTGTGGCTCTAAATAGGTCACGACAACATTAGGCTGAGAATGATGATGTGTAGCACACAAGAAGGTGATGCACCTACTTGTCACCACATGTAAAATATCCTATAAGATGTAAATTATCTTATTTGAGGTTTAAAATTGGGAGGGAAAAGGTTTAAACAAGTTTTTAGAGGGAAAAACCAAATCGGGTCCTAAATCTAGGGCTTATAACTTTATAGTTTGTAATTTTGGTGATTGTGGACTTAGGAAAGTGATTAGTGAATGATTAAGGCTTAATTAGGGTTTAGACATTCTATTTAGAAGATTTGGGTCCTTGGTTTGAAGTTTAACAAAGGTCTGATGTGTAAATGGGAAGTAACTTTATGCAGATTAGGGTTTTCTAATGATCTAGGTTTAAATCTTAATAAAAGTCATTAATGTAAACTTAATTTAGGTCCTATACACTGTGTTTTAAGTGTCCAATGAGTTCTTACACCTGGTTTGATAACTTAGTTTAAGTAAACATGTCTAAAGAGTGAAAATACCTATTTTGACCTAATTTACAAGTCATGCATTAAAATCTTGTACCTTGTACATTAGGATACTTTTATATTTTCTTAACATAATCTTATAACCTTAATGAAGTCCTATGAGTGATTGTAGACTTGTTCTAAAAGACCAGGTAATGATTCCATGTAGATTTCTTAATATAAGGGTTTCTCTATCATTAAGCCTAATGACTTTCTATCTTGGGTAATTAGGGTTTATATCTTAATCTAAGCTTATTCTAAGTCTTATATAGTATGTTTATGAATTTTATATTTTCTCATTCTTAGTTTAAGGGTTTATATAGGTTGATCATATCTTAGGGTTAATTAAGTAAGATTAAGGTCATATGCTTTGAAAACTTGTACTTTATGATTTAATAATTTGTAACTTAGTTTAAGATAAATGTATTAACTTATTATGATACTTAGTTGAGTTTTATAATTATCTACAAAATAGTAGACTTTAATTCATTATAGAATGGATTTTATATGCTAATCTTGGTTTTTGGTTATTTTCTTGTAATTAGCTTGAGATTAGTGAATATTATTGTTTTGTGATTATTTACCTTTCCTTTATATGATATATTATAATTAGTATAATGTATTTGATAATAGTAAATAGATATTATGTAGTTATATTGCTTGAAACATTAGTTTATAAGGGATTTCTAGGGTTTCTAAGGCTTTCTTAGAAATTGAAGGTATCCTTGTTATATTTGAGTTGTTCTTATTCATTGTATATACATATAGTTACTTTTAGAACTCAGACTTGATATATACATAGTGTTTACAACATATTGGCATATGTGAAAGTGATAATTGAGATAGTGAGAATCCATATATTCAACAATTCAATCACATACCATAGTAAAACACAAAAATTTATTAGTAAAATCACCTCTTTATCTATAAACATAGATATTACATTAGTCAAAATTACTCGATGTTATAGTCTTTTCCCCTTATTTAAAATCTCATCCCGAGATTTAGCTAGAACTAGGGTTAACAGAAGAGAATAAATGTGGATATTTATCTTGAATTTGATCTTCACGTTCCTAAGTATACTCGGGTCCTCTCTTCGAGTTCCATCGTACCTTGACTATCGGGATACGGCTATGCTTCAATCGTTTGATTTCTCTATTCATGATTTCCATAGGCTATTCTACAAAATTTAACTTATCATCGAGTTGAATTCTTTCATCGTTATTGTTAGGACCTTTGGAATAGTTATTTGTAATAGGTATAGTAGGAGGTATGTAGTTCCTCCTGGTCCTAGTAGTAGTAGGAGCAACACGTGCTCCTGGTCTTTAGAAAGTCAAACTTTATTGTTTTGAGTATTCTGTTAGGATATGCATGAGATATGTTAGGAAAGGATATGCACATCAGTTTTACACGTTTTGGTTTATTGATGTATTAAGGTTTCCTTGTAGTATAAAAGGAACCTTAGGCAGAAGGGTTATACACACCTTCATCAAACATTATTCTAGTTCATATTAATATTAGAAATCCTTAGTAAAGGATCAAGTCATTATTGTTATTCTGTTTCTTCTTGTTCATAGTATTTGTATTCCGCACTTATACTGTGTAATTCATCTAGAGTCTCTTTGTGATCTGACTTGTGATTACAGAAGTCGTTCACCATCCTTAACAGGCTGCAAGATCCACATCTAGTGGACCCAACAAGTGGTATCAGAGCCTGGTAGAGTCTCTGTACAAGAAGAATCAATTTTTCTTATTACTAACATATTTGTTTAATCATGTCTGCCTCTAGTTCCACTCAAACAGGAGAAGATAGCACCCCTAAAACACATCAACCTCAGCAGATCGTTGCTACAGTTTCCAACACAAATGGAAAATTTCCTCTTTTGAAAAAGGATGAGTATGACAGCTGGGCTATGAAGATGTAATGCTGGATCACCAACACTGATCTAGACCTTTGGAAGATTATTCAGAATGGAAACAGTAAGAGGTTTACTGGAAGGGACAAGAATGGTAACATCATTCTTCTTGATCCTAAAACTCATGAAGAAATCACAGCTCTTCAGAAGGAGATCAAAGCAAAAACTATTTTGCTTCAGTCTCTTCCTGATGATCACATGGGTGATTTTTATCACTTGGATGATGCAAGAGAGATTTGGAATGGAGTAAAAGCAAGGTTTGGAGGAAATAAGGAATCAAAGAAAATGCGCAGATCCATGCTGAGAGATGAATTCACAGAATTCAAGATCTCTGAAACTGAAGGTATTCATTAAGGGTATGATAGGTTCCAAAAGATACTAAGCCAGTTGTATCAACTCAGGTCTAAACCTGACAATGGAGATATCGATGCCGGGTTTCTTAGAGCTTTGTCTTACTCATGGAATCAGGTAGTAATCTCTCTCAAAGCAAAAGGTGGCCTTCACTATCTTAATTTTGATGATCTTATTTATAAGCTCAAAACCTTTGAGCCTCATGTGAGAGGATACTCAAGTGATTCTTTTCCTACTCCTTCTAACTCTGCCTTTGTGAGTTCCATGGGATCTAGTCCCATGTCTTATGCTAGTAGCCCAAGCTATACTGTGTCTTCTCAGCATACTTCTACTCAACATACTTCTACTCCTGAACCAAAAGCCAAGTCTGGTAGCATGGTAGAAGTTGTTCTTCACTTTTTTGTTGCTGATGTTGATCCACAACAGCAGCTTGCTTTTGATGACTTCAAACAGGTTGATAAACTTGACCTGGATGAAATGGATCTCAAGTGGCAGATGGCCATGCTCACTCTCCGGGTTCACAAGTTTGAGAAGAAAGCCGGTCGAAAGTTTAACTACAACCCAAGAGAGCCAACAAGGTTTGATAGAAGCAAGGTTAGATGCTATAACTGCCAGCAGCAAGGTCACTTTACTAGGGAATTCCCTAACAAGAATGACCAGGAGAAGAACATGTATTCAACCTTCAAGATTCAGGAGGTCAAGGATGACAAGAAAGCTTTGGTGTCTGTTGACTCTATGGTTAACTGGAGTGATCATCAGAATGCTACCTTGGAAACAGCTGAACCTTCTACTGACGTGTTTGCGATGATTGCTGGGAATTTGTCTGATGCCGAGGAAGCAGAAGAATTTTCTCTTATGGGCATCTTACCTCAGGTACAAAATTTCCCTCTTGGATGTCATGATAAATATTCAGAACTGTTGTCTCAATACAATGAATTAAATGAACAAAATGATAAGTATTTTTAGATGTTCAAGCATATAAGAATTCTTTAAAAACATTGGAACAACAAAAGAGGTGGCTTCAAGATACTCAACATGAGTATGAGGATAAAATTAGAATTCTGAACATTGATTTAGAAAACACCACCAATATGCTTAAATACACTGAAAAAGTAAAAGATGATAGTATCAAGGATAAGCAAGACATGCAGGAAAAATTGGATGCTACACTTTTAAGATTTGAAAAATGGCAAAATGCACCTAAAACTCTTTCAAAGTTAATTGATAGTAGCATGTCTGGTAGGACTAAGAGAGGTTTAGGATTTGATAAATATATTGATTCAAAAGATGTGTTTGATTTATCTTTTTCAAGTGTCTTTGATCCTGACAAGGAGGAGGAGGGAAAACCTAGCTACAATAGGTTTAAACCAGCTGCAGCAATGCATGTTGTCCCTCCACCTCTTTCAGGAACTTTTATGCCCATATCTAGGCATACTGACTTGGATGGATCACAGATGCATGAGTCTCCAAAACGCTCTACTAATACTAATGACTTTGTCTCTTGTACTTTGAGTAACAAAGCCAGTGACTCTGCATCCTGTGGTTCAAGTGAAGAGTCAAGACCTACAAGCTCCAAGACAAATGACCCTGCTGCTACAAGTACTAGGAAGAGTGAAGAGAGAGTTGCTTCTACTTCAACTGTGTCTAGTTCTAGTCTATTGAGTCCTAGGAATATTGATACTCCTAGAGGTATGTGTAATAAATTTAGCATTATGAAACAATGTCATTTGAATAAAAGGTCTGTTAAAACATGCTTTGTTTGTGGAAGTAAATTTCATTAAATTAAAGATTGTGATTTTTATGATCAACCTCCTTCTGTTTATCAAGCTTATCTTGCTCCTGGTCCACCAGGAGTTGCTCCATACTCTTCTAGAAGACTAAACCTATGTGCCCAATCTTATTCTTCTTCTAGTAGTTTCTCTCCTTTAGCTTCTGATCATTGGAGAAAAAATGGATATACCCATAATAGACCAACCAACAACTATTTCAGAACTTTAATCAGAATTATGCTTTTAATTCAGACCAAATGTATTTTGGGTTGGGAAATTTGGGTAGTGCTGTTAAGCCCTCAACAGGTTGTTCTTGGTCAAACAATAACACCCATATGATGAATAGGCAACCAAAGAACAACGATGGATCTCATCAATCTTCTTGGCTATCTTCAAAAGATCCACAAGGCAGACTCAAACCTGAAAAGGTCTGGGTCCCCTTAAGACACTAATTTTTGTATATATCTTTTCTTGTTGTTATAGGTTACTCCATACCAAGATCCTACTCTAGGAATAGTTGATAGTGGATGCTCTAGAAGCATGACAGGGAATAAAGGACTTCTATCTAACTTTGTACCATTTCAAGGCGGAAAGGTCTACTTTGGAGGTGGTGAAGGAAGGATCTCTGGAAAAGGGACGATACGGACACCTAACCTTAATTTTGAGCAGGTCTACTATGTGGAAGCACTTCAACACTTCAATTTGATCTCTGTATCTCAGATTTGTGACAAGAAGCAGTTTGTACTCTTTACATATACTGATGCACTAGTGTTATCCAAAGACTTTAAGCTCCCGGATGACTCTCAAGTTCTACTCAGAATCCCTAGAAGACACAATCTCTATTGTATCAAGCTGAATGAAGTTAATCCTACTGGTCAACTAGCTTGTTTGGTTGCTAAAGCCTCAGAAGATGAAGCTACTAAATGGCACAGAAGAATGGGACATGTAAACTTCAAGACCATTCACAAATTAGTAAATATAAACTTGGTCTCGGGATTACCTCCCAACACTTCCAGAAATGACATCAATTTCCTTGCGTGCAGTAAAGGCAAACAACATAAAGCATCCTTCAAGGCCATTACTGCTCTCAGTCTTATAACTGAACCATTGCAGCTACTACACATGGACTTATTTGGTCCTACCTCTATTAGGAGCATTGACCACAAACAATACTGTCTTGTGGTAACTGATGGTTATAGCAGGTTCACGTGGGTTTTCTTCATGGCTGCCAAGAATGAGACCTACTCAATTCTCAAGGACTTCATTACACTCATTGAAAATCAGCTGTCCAAGAAGGTGAAAGGTATCCGATGTGATAATGGAACATAATTCAAAAATGCAGATCTCATAGCACTTTGCAATTCCAAAGGTATCAAAAGAGATTATGGTGCTGCTAGGACTCCTCAACAGAATGGTGTTGCAAAAAGGAAGAACAGTACTCTAATAGAAGCTGCGAGAACCATGCTTGTAGACTCCAAGCTTCCTACTATGCTTTGGACAGAAGCGGTTAATACTGCAAGTTATGTGTTGAATAGGGTTTCAATTACCAACCCACATAAGAATACTCACTATGAGCTTCTCACAGCTAAAGTACCTAGCATTTCTCATTTGAAGCCTTTTGGTTGTCCTGTCACCATTCTGAATACTAGTGACTATTTGGGAAAATTTGATGGCAAGGAAGATGAAGGATACATAGTGGGATACTCAGCTCACTCTCGGGCCTATCGT
The DNA here is from genome assembly GCA_025667525.1 of Glebionis coronaria. Classification (NCBI taxonomy): domain Eukaryota; kingdom Viridiplantae; phylum Streptophyta; class Magnoliopsida; order Asterales; family Asteraceae; genus Glebionis; species Glebionis coronaria. Next base: position 104,778,350 of record CM046876.1, read on the forward strand.
GTCTATAATCTCCATGCCAAGCGTGTCATTTAAAATATTAATCTCAGGTACTTTGAGGAGAATACAAACATCCAAGGCAAAGGTCCTGAATGGTATTTTGATCTTGATTATCTTAGTGACTCATTGGGAAATTTTCGTTTCAAAACTAACCAAAATACAGGTTCACAAGTGTTTGCTACTTCTAGTACAGGTTCTCATTCTAGTCTTTCGGACTCAAGTGAGGAGGATGATATTTTTGTTGTTCCATCCTATTCTACCACAGTCTCTCCAAATACCAATGCTACTTCTAGTGATGCTTCTCCATCAGACATTATGGACTCACAAGGAGCTCTTGACACATTGATCAAGCAAAAGCAAGATGCTACTACAGCAGCTGCTCAAGGAGGCTTTGAGTTTCCTTTGAGTACCCCTGCTGTCCAAGTTACTCCTAGTGCTCCTAATGTTACTCCTAGTGCAAGTTTCACACCTATTGGTAGTTCGGTTAGTGATCCTACTTCCTCAACTAGATTCTCTGGTCCTTCTGACCTGGGAAACTATCAAAAGAAGTCTTCTACTAAGCTGGATGATATTCATAAGCAACCAATAGATGGCATTTTCGACTCTGCCTCATATGATGATGACATTGTTGGGGATCTTAATAACTTGGCACCAGAAGTGGATGTAGCTTCTAATCCTGTTCAGCAGATGCATAAATACCATCCTACTACTCAAATCACTGGAGATCCTGGTTCTACTGTCAAGACTCGTCGCATGCATAAGAAAGCAACGTCTGATCATCATGCTCTTCTGAGCTATATTGAGGACCAAAAGCGTAATAATCACACGGACTTTCTTCACTGTTTGTTTGCTTGTTTTCTTTCACAGGTGGAACCTAGATCAGTCTCTCATGCTCTTGAGGATCAAAGTTGGGTGGAGGCTATACAGGAGGAGATGCAGCAGTTCTTGTTTCAGAATGTTTGGATCCTAGTTGACTTACCAGATGGAAAGACAACAATTGGTACAAAATGGATTCTCAAAAACAAGAAAGATACGAGGGGTAGTGTGGTGAGAAATAAGGCCAGGTTGGTTGCACAAGGTCACACACAACTTGAAGGCATTGACTATACTGAAGTTTTTGCTCCTGTTGCTAGGATTGAGGCCATTCGTCTGTTTTTGGCTTTTGCTTCTTATGTTGGCTTTACGGTTTTTCAGATGGATGTCAAGAGTGCATTTCTCTATGGTAAGATTGATGAGGAAATTTATGTCACTCAACCTAAGGGCTTTGTGGATCCACTTCATCCCAAGAAAGTTTAAAAAGTGGTCAAAGCCCTATATGGCCTTCATCAGGCTCCTAGAGCTTGGTATGAGCGTCTTTCCACTTTCTTGTTGAAACACGGCTACAGACGAGGCACCATTGATAAAACACTATTTCATAAAAGGAATACCAAGGACATCATCCTAGTTCAAGTGTATGTGGACGATATTATCTTTGGTTATACTAAAAAGGAATGGTGTGATGAGTTTGAACAACTAATGAAAGGCGAATTCCAAATGATTGCCATGGGAGAACTTACATTTTTCCTTGGTCTTCAAGTCAAGCAATAGTCGGATGGAATCTTCATAAGTCAAGACAAGTATGTTCATGAGATTCTTCAGAAGTTTGATATGGAACCTCTTAGGCTAGCAGAAACACCTTATGAAGTCACTAAAGTCAAATTCAAGAATGAGCCAGATCCTCCGGTAAATGTTCACATGTACAGGTCAATGATTGGCTCACTCATGTATTTGACTGCATCACGTCCGGATATTATGTTTGCAGTAAGTTCTTGCTCTAGGCATCAGGTGGCTCCAACCGTTTCTAACTTGAATGCAGTCAAGAAAATATTCAAGTATATTAAGGCTGAACCCAAGCTAGGCTTGTGGTATCCTAGAGAATCACCTTTTGTTCTTGAAGCATATAGTGATAGTGACTATGCAGGTGCTAATAATGACATGAAGTCTACTACTGGTGGTTGTCAGTTTTTGGGTCGAAAACTTATCTCATGGCAATGTAAGAAACAAACAATAGTAGCTACTTCTTCAACAGAAGCTGAATACGTAGCTGCTGCTAGTTGTTGTGGACAAGTCTTGTGGATACAAAATCAGATGCTGGATTATGGGTTCAACTTTATGAACACCAAAATTTTCATTGACAATCAAAGCACTATCTGTATGATGAAGGATCCTGTTTTTCATCAAGGAACAAAACATATTGAGATTAGGCACTACTTTATAAGGGATACCAATGAGAAGAAGCTGATACAGGTTCTTAAAGTACATATGGATGATAATGTTGCTGATTTATTGACTAAAGCCTTTGATGGTCCGCAGTTCAACCACTTGGTGGTTCACATTGGAATGGTTAATCCTTGAGGTCTGGGATTGAGGGGAGGCTAAGCCTAAGGGGAGGCTTAGTGTACATATTTCATTGTACAGTCTAACATATGGTAGTCTCTAATAACAGATTTCACAGGTATTTGCGGTGTGTGCTACTTCTAGTGGAGGATTTTGGTCACTTCTAGTGGCTGTATTCAGCTCCTAGTGGGTACAAACCCTTCAATGTCATTGATGGTTGGCTTCTAGTATTTGTTTGGGTCACTGTTCACTTCGTTGACTTTAATTGGCCATTTTGTGCTCCTAGTATTGACCTTTACGCGTTTTGACTTTTAGTCAACGCAAGTTACTTCTGGTATATATCTTTGTATTTATCTTTGGTAACTAGGATTTGCACATAATGGCAAAAGGGAAAGTGGTTACCTTTGCATTAATTACTTAATTTTGAAAGGGCAACCCACATAATTAGGGGTCACTGAACAGTTACATGACCATTATTTATGGTCAAATCTCACAATTGACTCATTCACCCCAACCAAAAACACACACATACGCTACTACTCTTTCCCTCTTCAATCAATTATCTTCCACCACTTCCAATCATCAACAATGGTTGCTCTCCAATACAACCCCGATCATAACAAGGTGACATATCATGGAGAAGGTCCTAAACGAGAAGAGTTCACAGACATCATCGAGTTTATTGAGGCTTCCAACCTCAGGTATGCTTTTACGGTTTCCCCTACTGTTTATGATAGTGTTATTCGTCAGTTCTGGGCAACTGCCCACCTTGTGGATGTTTTGGGACGCCCACTAGAGCTCCATGCTACCATAGATGGACGCTTATATGTGGTGTCTGAAGCTTCTATTAGGTCTGCTCTTCATCTCCAAGATGAAGGTGGCATTATCTCTATCCCTAATTCAGAGGTATTGGATGGGATGGCTGATCTTGGTTATAATCATGGGGGGAAGTTTAACTTCCAGAAAAATAGGTTTTCCCCCAATGGAAGCTTCTGGTGCACTTCTTGATTCATTTCTTAAGTCCAAAGTCTAGGAGTTGGGATGCCTTTCCCATCCCCTTGGCTACTGGTTTGATTTGTATTGCACAGGGTCGTGTGTTTAACTTTTCTCGCTACTTGTTTGATGGAATGATTGCAACCTTAGTAGTACTGGCTCTAGGAAGAAGTTTTTGATGTACCCTAGGTTCTTGCAGCAGGTTCTTATGTGCCTACCTAGAAATAGGGAGGAATATGATACCCCTAAGCTTAGTTCTAAGGTGTATTCAAATATGACACTTGGTTTAAAGGGTGTTTGGAGGCCTCTTACTGATGTTATGCTGGGCCTTGCCCAAGGGGATCCTAATGTTATTCCTCCGGCTGGTGAAACTGAGGAGGAACTTCCATTGGGGGATGATCCTATAGAGGAGGAGCATCATGCTACTAGTGTGCCTCATGTGGAGGTGGAGGAGCCAGCTAAGGAAGTGGTGGTAGATATTCCATCCACTTTCAAGGCTTCCCCCTCTTCTCTGCCACATAAGTCTCCTTTTTTTGATACTCCCCCTTCCAGTCTAGCTCCACATTCTGCTGAGAAGCCATCTAGCTCTCATGCTCATGATAATGACCCCTTTGTTCCCAATGATGCATTCCCCGATCCAAGTCCTCTTGGTGGGGAAGCGGAGGAACCTGTTACACTAACTTCGTTGCTAGCTCTTATGCACAGGTATTACGCAAGGGTTGTTTCTTTGGAAATGATCTAAATCAGCACCACAAGCTCATCCGGGACTTTGTCCTTCCATTGGCAAACATGATTAAAGCATTGGAGTCCCAACAGAGGCGCCAAAAGAAGAAACTTGTTCTTTCTGATTCTGATGAGGATCTTGAGGAGGATGGGCTGACTTTGTTGGCTAGGGCTGCTTTTGCTGATAAGATGAATGATGATTTACCTCCTCCTCCTAGTCCTTCATCCATTCCTAAGCCTGCTGATCCCAAGCCAATGTATGCTTCTACTGGTCCTTCTGCTGGTCCATCTGCTGGTCCATCTCATGATCCTAAGGGCAAAGCCCCTATGACAGATGCACCCTCTCCTTCAAGGAAGCGTACTCGCAGACAAATCGAGGAAGAAAGGTTGGGGGAGGAGGCTGCACAGAGACTGCAAGCAGAGATTGATCAACAAGCTAGGGCTGAGGAAGAAGTCCTTCAACAGCAGAGGCGTGATCAGTTGAGGCATGATGCCATGCATTGGGATGATAATGACTGGATGCGAGTGCTTACTATTCTTACTTCTGATTACTCGTAGTTTACAGATATTTTGGGAGCTGATGTGAATCAACATAATTGTATCCCACGGGCACTGGCCTTGATGCGTCAACAACAATTGTCTCTTGCTGCTCAGCTCCATGAACAACACCGTAACATGCCTATGTATAGAACAGAGGAGAGGAAGTTGATGTAGCAATATGTCAAGAATAAGTCGGCTGCTTACTTTCATGCTGGATGGACTTGGGAACGGGTTAGGGGATTGTCCTTTGATGAGCTTAAAGATCTGTACCAGAAGTTGATCAAGCGTCAAAACACACCGGTCCCTGAACGCTTTATTTATCGCCACCCTCCAAGTGTTGTTCACACTTCTCAGCCTGCTGCTGCTCATAATTCTTCGTCTGGTGTTCCTATGGATACTTCTGGTGTTCCATCTGTTGCTGCTACTTCTAATGCTGTTCTTAATACCACACCTTCGGCTGTTCATCCCACTTCATCTCAGGTTCATACCATCACCACCAATGAAGCTACTACCACTCCTGCCATACTACTACCCCTGCTACTCCTGTTGTGGAGCAACCATCAACCACGGTGACTGAACCACACCCTACCTCATTCGTTGGTGTAGCAGAATTTGATCCTATGGTTGGTCAAGGCTTTGAGTCTACTAATGCTGATGCTACTGCTGCTGGAAATGTCAAGGTTGAATCTTCTTCTAGTGCTCCTTCACCTCGTCGCTCTATTAGAAAGAAGAAGGCTCGACGTGGTAAGTCTGTTTCATTTGAGAAGCGTGATCCTGTAAATCTTATTGATGCTGCTTCGGATAGTGAGACAGAGTTACACATGGGTAAGGGTTGGATTGTCGTTTGGGAGGTTAGGCCATCCCCTATTGTTCGTGGTACATTTACTCATAAGATTACAACCAGTGATGGTTATGTTCGCTATGTCTCGGGACTGCAAAATATTTTGACATGGGTGGACCGTCGTGATCTTATGTCGTTATATGGATTGGTGGATGCTAAGATTCCTCAATCTCCGAGTGAGTTGCCCAACTGGCCTGGATTGACTATCTGGGGTGATTTGAAGCTTATGTTAGATTCCCCTCCTGATGCTCCTCATTCTAGTGTCTGGAAAGATCAGCCTCGCTGGGTGATCAAGAGGTGGAAACTTTATGCTGGTTGTGGGGTTCATGTATTGGAGCTGGAGACTGGTGTCGTGGTGTTTATGCTTACGGATATGGAGTATCCATTGACGATTGCTACTATGGAGGCTATGCTGGATTGTCATCTGCAAATATCTAATGCCCCTTCTGGGAATGAGTCTACCATGGCTACTACCTTGGTGGAAGGTATTCAAGCTCGGTTACATGCAGACAAAGTTGCAGCCTCTGGTAAGTGATTGGTATGGTTCTTCTACTCTTGTGTTATACTAACATTCTTTTCACCAATTTGTACAGTGATTGGTGACTCACATTATAGTTAAAAAAATAAAATAAAAATATATATCTATATATATATATACTTTTTATATAATATCTGCTTATACTTTAAACATTTGATGGAATTTCAAACTTGTACATAATATAATATCTGCTTATACTTTTCCATCATACCATTGTTTTTCACTTGACTGTTTCACACTTGGGCTGTTTTGGATTTACTTCTGGTATTGGACCTGGTCCACACAACAAATGGTGCTCAACTCACCATGTTTCACAGACAAGAAAGAGTTGATTCACCATGAGGGTACGGCTCTGGTGTGATAGTCAAATCCGTTGATGGTTGCAAGGTTACCCAAAACTGGATGGTTTTCACTTGCCATGGTCCTCGACTGAAAAGTGGCTAGTCCAAGGGGTACGGCTCTTGGTAAAGATCTTTCTTAAATCCGTTGATAGCTGTAATAGCTTGCTCAAAGCTATAGGTTTTTCAGCTCACCGATGCTTAATTGCTAAGAGTTGGCGAGTCCGGAAGAGTATGGCTTCTGGTAAAGACATATCGAATCCGTTGACGGCTGTGATGATTTGCCAAAAATCATCAGGGTACCCCCACTCACCATTGATTCACGTTCTAAGAGTTGGGTTGGGTTCTGGTCTCCCAGGGTGATGCTTATTCCACCATAAAGACTGGCTAGCCCAAGAGCGGGCAGCTACTTGGTAAAGGCTCATAAAATCTGCTCATGTTGCTGTGAAGATTCAACAAGATGCAGATTTGTTTCAAGCTTTCAAGAAGACTAGGTGTTACTTGTTGCAGCGGTCTTTGTGTTATTTATGCTGATGGTTCTAATGTTGCTGTTTGTTTTGCTGTTTCAATCCTCGAGCTGTTTTGCAAGATTTACCAGAAAACTTGAACTCAACGGGTCAAATTCAAGTTTAGGGGAGGATTGTTAGGACCTTTGGAATAGTTATTTGTAATAGGTATACTAGGAGGTATGTAGTACTTCCTGGTCCTAGTAGTAGTAGGAGCAACACGTGCTCCTGGTCTTTAGAAAGTCAAACTTTATAATTTTGAGTATTTTGTTAGGATATGCATGAGATATGTTAGGAAAGGACATGCATATCAGTTTTACACGTTTTGGTTTATTGATGTATTAGGGTTTCCTTGTAGTATAAAAGGAACCTTAGGGAGAAGGAAGGTTATACACACCTTCATCAAACATTATTCTAGTTCATATTAATATTAGAACTCCTTAGTAAAGGACCAAGTCATTATAGTTATTCTGTTTTTCTTGTTCATAGTATTTGTATTCTGATAGTTGTAAAATTACCCCTTTAGGAAAAGGAAGGCAATTAGGGCAAGTATTAACGAGTAGTTTAGGAAAACCACAAGTTATGACCCTTTGATGAGTTCGTTCTCAAGGAGGCTAGTGTGTTATGTGTGTAATGATTTGGATTAGATTTGTGATTATACTTGTGAGAAAGAAAAATAGAAATGAGATTAGAAGAGAATGACGGTTACGAAGACGGATTAAACTAAGTCGAAAAAGGTGTACACGAAAAACCGTAAAAAGTACTAAAATTAAAATTTTACCCTAAAAATTCCTAAAAATTACCAAAAATCCACAATAATATTCTAAGAGTTTACAAAAAATCCAAACTTGCCAAAACCTTTTAATTAATTAGATAATGACTTTTTAATGCTAATTAAAGCCCTAAAAATCAAAATTAATTATTAAAAAGTCCCTAACAAGATTTTAAAATTTGTAAACCTCAAAAATACCCTAATTAAGCTAAAAAGTATTTTTCAAAATTTTAAAACCACTAAAAACTATTTTTAAACAATTAAAAACTACTAAAATCAATTAAAACTTAAATTAATTCTAGAAAATAATTAAAAGACTCTAAAAATATTTGGAAAGTTGTAAAATTCCTAATTAAGTGTTTAAAACCTAGGAAAAATATAAAAACTTAGAAAATTAGACTTTTAATTTTTAACAATAAAAAATATTAAAATATTATTAAAATTCAAAAATCATAAAAAATTCTAAAAACTTGCAAACTAGCTTAATTAACCTAAATAACTCAGAAATGAAAGTGAAATTACCTAAATACCCTTAATGGGCCTAGAAAATGGGCTAAACCCAAAACAGTCCACTATTGGGCCAAATTTGGGCCCAATATAAAAAAGTGTTCAAAATAAGCCCAAAAAGCACTGGTTGACTCAAAATTTGATTTTAAACAACTTTTTCCAATGGCCCAAAAGCTGAAAGTGTGAAATAAGCTAGCTTATACCAAACAGCTTATTCTTAATGGGCTTTTTGGCCCATTAAGCTGTAAGCCAATGCCATAAGCTGAAATTAAACACACAAGCTTCTTTTGTCCTAAATAAGACTTCTGCAAAAATAAATTTGAAATAAGCCCAAGGAATAAGCCTGAAAATGCAATAAGCAATCTACAGAAAACGAGAAAATAGTCGTTTTTGAGTTCTAGGCCACCCCAAGTGCTGATTCAAGTTCCTATAGCTTTTAAATGACTTAATTAAGCAAATCAACAAAGAGTTTTCAAATAAGCTGACTCAATAAGCTGGAAAAAGCAAATAAGCACTTATGTAAAAGTCAAATAAGTTGGTTTTCTAGTAAAAAGTCAAAGTCAAAGTCTGATAAGCTCCAGTCGACTCAAATGGGTCAAATAATGAAGACCTATTACAAAAAATAAGTTGTTGCAAGTTTGGATAAGCTAAAATAGCTTATTGATAAGCTGAGTTCAAAATAACACTAGCAGGGGCTAGTTTTGGGTGTTGAGCAGTGGAAACTTTTTCCACTGCTTGACTTGTTTGACTTTTTGTCTTTAGTGACTTTTTTGGAGATTCAGATTACCCAAAGGCACCCAAATGATCTTTGGATCAAAAGGAGTTAAGAACAATCAAAATATCACAATCACAAACACCCAATTGATATAGTTTAATCAATAAAGCACCAGATATGATACAGACATGAACAAATAAGCAGTTGAACACTTATAAGCAGTTTTAGCAATAATCAGCCAACCAAATTCAACCAAATGCATAAACAAGCTATTATAAACTCTAATGAACAAGTTTAAACAGTTTTCTTGCAATGGCTTAAAGCCTAAATCAAGATTCTAGCTTATGAATGTTACTGATGAACACTAACACATGTAGTTTTACACTTTGCTCATGTATTTGACCAATAAGCCAGATTCAAGACTCAATATCTATCAAATAAGTTATAATAATGATGTTTTAACAACTTTCAACCCTAAACATGCACAAATACTAGATTTCACCAAAATCTTAGGTCAAAAACAGTTAAATTCACCAAGTTATAGCAGATTTTTTGATTTGAAGTTTCAAACCCAAAAACTTGTAGCAAAACACTCTCAACAAGGCATATATCAGATACCAAACACAAATACTAACTTCTAACAACACAATACCAAGATTCAATCACAAACAGGTAGACCCAAACACCCCTTTATCTTTTCAAATCCAAATTTTTCAAAGAAAAAGTGAGATTCAAGACCACCCAAGCACAAATTAACACAATAACAACTAAGAACAACAGATTCAAGCAAGAATAAGCCACAAAATTCACAAGAACATAAGTCACATACAAATATCACCAAAAATCAAGATTTTAACAGATTTTAGGATTAAGTATGCAAACCTCATGGATGTACATCCACACCCACGAATTTATGAGCTTATGTACTAGCAAGGACAAGTACAAGCTTCCAATAACACTCCTGCTAAGATTCAACAAGGTAAGTAGCAAGATTATAAAAACAGAAACTTGAAAAATCCTTGATTGATGCAACTCTTGTCCTCCACAATTGATTATCCCCAAGTTATAAGCCTCACCACACCTTAATCAACATAATTAGGATGCTATGATCAGCCCTATAACCCAAGAATTCCAAGATAGACCAAGAACTTAGCAAAATATCAAGAAAATGAAGAAAATGTGCAAACTTTTGCATACTCCTCTTTTGAAAACAGGTTTTTGATTCAAATTCAGTAAACAATAAACATAAACAAGCATAAATAAGATGGCACTTGGTGTTTCTTCAACACACTTAACACAAATTTCATAAATCTGAAAATGGGATTTACAAGTGCTTGAACAAGGAAAAACCAAAAGCAAACGTGAATGTTGGACCCTATACCCTTTAAATAGAGGGTGTACATGGTCTGTTTAAACCTAAAAACTTAAAACCCTAACTTGTAGAAGCCCAAAAATGCCCTTGAGGATTTGAACTTCTTGGCTTCATGTGACAGATTTCTTGGCTGTTTGTGGAGCTGGCAAGGGTGGAATTTGCATCTAAGGGCTCACATTGAGCTTAGAAAGTAAGCATCAATCCCACATGTTGGATGGATGGTGGTTTTTTGGAAGTATCCCCTTTGTGTGTAGCAGGGGAATCTTATGTGGGACAAGGGGGTGGTGAGGTGTCCAAGTTTAAGGTTGGGATGTGATTAGCAGACCCTTAATCATAATTCTGGACAAAATGGTGGCTTAATTTCAACAGGATTAAGAAAACCCAATTTTATGAAGAACACCAAGAACAAGGTGTTTAATCTGTTTTGGTTTTTAAATATGTGTTAGGCGCGTGTTTTAACTAACTAAATAATTAGTTAATTTATCTGGTGAGTGGATGGATGAGGTGGAGGAATGGGTGAAGCTGATTGGAAGGTTTTGGTGAGTGGGACAGGTGTCACAAGGAGAGTGGTCTAGGTATCTTCCTTTGTTTGCCAGATTTAGCCCCTATTCTTTCCTTTTCCTTTCATTTTGTAAATAACCAGCCGCAAATACGAATCCTTTGTATTTCAAGTTTTCTTTTTCACACTTTTGCCCCAAAAAGTTTTGTAAAATAAATTCAGGGGTAATTCTTGCCATTTTGTGATTCTTGAGGGACTGATTTGGCATTTTCTTGATGGATTATGGTCTTAACTTGTATGATTGGCATTTTGGAGGACTGAAATTGCCAAGTCTTCATTTATGAGGGACCATTCTTACCAATTGTTGAAAGTTAGGGGTGCTTTTTGTAATTTTGGGATTTTCAAAGGACCAAACTTGTAATTTCTTGTACTTTGAAGGAACTCATGATGTGTTTGACTTTGTGGAGGATAATGGTTGACAATTTAGCTTTGTTGAGGGGCTAAACTTGCCAATTCTTCAAAGTGGAGGGCCCTTTTTGTAATTTTGACAAACTTTTAGGGACCAAACTTGTAATTATAAGGATACAAGGGTATAAAGTGTCAATTCTTCCATATTGGAGGACCCTTCTTCATAATTCTTCAAATCTTCAAGGGTTAATCTTGGGAAAGTCTTCATTAGGGCTTGGTTCATTGTGCGGCTTCGTTTCCCGTGTTCGTTTTTGCATGATTCTTGTGATCTTTTGTCATTTTCTCAATATCCGTACCTAAAATACACAAGCAACAAACACAAGCATATATATGGGTATTTTGATGATATTTAATGCATTTTAAGCCCTATTTGGACGATGAGACTATGTATAAAAGCAGTCTCATCACTCCCCCATACTAAACCATTGCCGTGCCCTCACGCAATGCTAGAATAAAGTATCGTAGCATCTCCAAAATTCATTTTTATTCACTTTATTGAACGATAAACTAGCTACACTACTACTATTTCTACTACTACTTGCGTTTTAGACATAATGTATGATTTTCATCGCAAAATGGGACGTTTAGGTTCATAGAACAAGAACACGTGAATGCTTTGTTAGAAATAATTTCATCGTCCTCGATTTTCACCCCAATTCCATGCCAAGCGTGCAACGAGATCATTGTCATTATAAGTTAGTAATGCTAACACTACTCATATGCCCTAATCACGTACTTATCCTCCCATTATACTAAGTTGTATCTCTTATATTTTATATTGTCTTGAATGTTTCACGAGGATACATTGTTTGACTTATGCGATAATAGAGATTTAGGTCTAAAAATAGAGTCCTAACGGTGTAACCAAGACCATCAAATCAATAACCCCTACCAATAGACAACGATGTTAAAAAATTAAGTTGACAAGAAGAATCGATAAACACGGTTTTATAACGGTTTTGAACATGAGACTTATTACCAAGACTTTTATACGCCCCCTAACGGAAGGGCCTTATTATCTTTGGTTTACCTCCATCTTTTATTCAACTTCGCCATGAAGCTTTTATTATGACTTCGGTCTTGCCTTGCCTTTTATTATCCACCTCATCGGTAGTTTTATTAGCCAAAGACGTATATCCTCACGCTAAGGCGAATTTTGGATCTTTAAAGCTTCGAAGATTAAGGCTTGATTCACTTTCAATTTTGCATAGATTTTTCGTCCGTGTGGGGCTTCAAATTGTTTGCTTGATTTAGGTGAGCACTTGAAATCTTATTATTGGGTGAAGCTTTTGATTATTCAGGTGCCAATACTTCAAAACCGTGACGCTGGCGATACCTTAATGTCTTCCCAATTTAATTACACGGAAGCTACTAGAAAAGAATAGAAACCCAACAATCCCAACTAAACTGCTAAGTCAATATTTATTAAGCAAAAAATATTTACATGTGAAGGGAGAATAAGAAAACAACGAGAACACATGAGTTTTTGAAAGAATACGAGTACTCTACGTTTAGCATAGTAACTTATAATTAACCCTGTCATTTCTCGTCCTCATTTAAGACACTTAGCCTAATATGTAGTTAAGGAATCAAAGCTAAGTGCTCAACACGCACGGTCGAGTCAAAAATTACTCTTATTCTCGCAATCGGAAAACCTACATTCGTGTCTTCAAACACTTATAAAACATGAGAAATTTTTTAAAATTTAGCCATTTTTAGCCTTATTTTGCAACAAAACGATAAACAAAAAGATAAACTTTGGAAAGCGTGAAGGTTTGGCAAGGCAAGTATCTATTCACCCCCATACTAAAGTTAAACAGTGTCCTCAATGTTTCGAGTCTAGGGGTGCAAACACCCCCATACTAGAGACGAAGTCGAATGCCTAATCTAGCATGGAAAGGGTGTAACCAATAAATTAATAGCCGTTTATGAAGTGTGCTAATAACCTAAGGTTAGAACATCAAAAGGATATATCATGGATATTGAGAAAGTCTTCAAAGCAAACGATCGAGTGCTCCCATAAAACGAACACGAGAGGCTCCAATCGTGAAGATCATGATCATCTAAAGTTCACAATTCACAAACAACCACGGAACAAAGGTTGGAAGGGCACAAATCCCCACACGTTAACTACATTAGAAAGCGATAATATGTACATAGGATAAGCATGGGACTCCCCCACGAGGCACCTCGTTTTTTATTACCGAGTCATGAGCTCGACTCGATCCCCTCAATACTAATTATCATTGGGGAAGGTGACTTGGTCGAGGTAGTTCAAGGATGGAACTTCCCCGCCAAAGTAGTGCTTTAACCTATGTCCATTCACCTTGAAGTTATGACCATCATCTTGAGCTAGCTCGATGGTCCCATACGGAAACACTTGAGTCACGGTGAATGGACCGGACCAACGGGATTTAAACTTACCGGAAAAGATTTTCAAGCGAGAGTTAAAAAGCAAAACTTGATCCCCAATGTTAAAAACCCGGTTTTTAATTTTAGAATCATGCAACTTTTTAGTTTTTTCTTTATAAATCAATGAATTTTCATAAGCAATATCCCTCAATTCATCCAATTCATTTAATTGCTTTTTTCGGTGTTTTCCCGCGGTCTCCATATCATCATTACAATGCTTTAGGGCCCAATAAGCCTTGTGTTCTAACTCGATAGGAAAATGACAATTCTTTCCATACACAAGCTTATAGGGAGTGCACCCAATGGGCGTCTTATGAGCGGTCCTAAAGGCCCATAAAGCATTGTCCAACTTATCCGACCTTAATTGTCGGTTTTCCCCAACGGATCTCTCCAAGATCCTCTTCAACGCTCGGTTTGAAACCTCGACTTGCCCACTCGTTTGTGGGTGATAAGCCGTAGAAAGCCGATGTGTAACCCCATATTTCCTTAGGACCCTTTCGAATTGGTCGTTACAAAAATGGGTTCCACGATCGCTTATGATCGCACGAGGGGTTCCAAACCGAGAAAACAAGCTTTTCAAAAACTTGGCTACCATACGAGCATCATTGGTGGGCAAGGCTTTGGCCTCCACCCACTTAGATAGGTAGTCAACCGCAACGAGAATGTACTTATTACCACGAGATGATGGGAACGGCCCCATAAAGTCTATACCCTAAACGTCAAAGATCTCACACACTTGGATGATGTTTTGTGGCATTTCATCTTTTTGTGAGGATTTTCCTTGTCGTTGGCATGAATCACACGACTTCACAAGATCTTGGGCATCTCGGTAGATAGTAGGCCAAAAGAAGCCGACATCAAACACCTTCTTAGTCGTGAGATTAGCACCGTGGTGACCACCCGTGGGTCCCTCATGGAAAGCTTTAAGGATGTTAGAAGCTTTGGTGCCAAATACACAACGTCGGATGATTTGATCCGCACAAGTTCGAAACAAGTAAGGGTCGTTCCAAAAGTAGAACTTGACGTCACGAAAGAATTTTCGTTTTTCTTGAGTCGTCATACCCTTGATGATGAAGTTACCCGCATGGTAATTTGCAAAGTCCGCAAACCATGGGGTGGAAGGATCAAGCTTAGAATTCACTACACCAAGTGTCTCGAGCGGAAATGTTTCGGTGATTTCCTTGGGCTCGTAAACACTTTGGTGAGGATCTTCCAAACGAGAAAGATGATCGGCCGCTAGATTCTCGGCTCCTTTTTTGTCAACGATGGTGTGATCAAATTATTGAAGGAGGAGAATCCAACGAAGTAATCTAGGCTTAGCATCTTGCTTTGCCATGAGATACTTGATAGCCGAATGATCCGTATACACTATTCATTTAGCTAAGACGAGATAAGGTCGGAACTCTCAAATGCATACACCACGGCAAGGAACTCCTTTTTCGTTGTAGTGTATTTTAGTTGAGCCCCGGTCATCGTCTTGCTAGCATAGTGAATAGGCAAGAAGTGCTTATCATGACGTTGCCCCAAAACGGCCCCAATAGCGTAATCACTAGCATCACACATGAGCTCAAAGGGGAGGTTCCATTTGGGAGCAACAAGAATGGGAGCTTCGGTAAGTTTCCTCTTAAGGATCTCAAAGGCTCGTACACAATCTTCGTCAAAGACAAAACGTGCCTCTTTTTCAAGAAGATGTGTAATGGGTCGAGAAATCGTTGAAAAATCCTTGATGAATCGACGATAAAAGTCCGCGTGGCCTAGGAAAATCCTAACTCCCTTGACGGTTTTGGGATGAGGTAATTTGGCGATGACGTCTACCTTAGCTTGATCTTCCTCAATCCCCGCTTTCGAGACCTTGTGCCCTAAGACGATTCCACTCTTAACCATAAAATGACACTTTTCCCAATTGAGCACAAGGTTGGTTTCCTCACAACGTTTCAACATTCTCTCAAGGTTCGACAAACACGAAGTGAACGAATTACCAAACACGGAAAAGTAATCCATGAAGACTTCCATCGTCTTCTCGATCATGTCATGAAAAATAGCCATCATACACCTTTGAAAAGTTCCCAGTGCATTGCAAAGTCCGAATGGCTTTCTACGATAGGCAAACGTTCCATATGGACACGTAAACGTAGTTTTTTCTTGATCACGAGGATCGATGGGAATTTGGAAGTAACCGGAAAAACCATCTAAAAAGCAATAGAAATCGTTTCCCGCAAGACGCTCTAACATTTGGTCCATGAAGGGCAAGGGAAAATGGTCTTTTCGAGTGGCTTCATTCAACTTACGATAGTCAATGCACACTCTCCATCCGGTCACAAGTCTAGTGGGAATCAACTCGTTGGCATCGTTTGGCACAACGGTCATCCCTCCCTTTTTAGGGACACAATGAATAGGACTCACCCAAGGGCTATCGGAAATAGGGTAAATCATTACCGCGTCAAGGAGTTTAAGGACCTCCTTTTTGATGACGTCGTGAATTTTGGGGTTCACCCTTCTTTGACATTGGATTGCGGGCTTGTAATCCTCCTCCATTAAGATTTTGTGGGTACAAAAATTGGGATCGATTCCCTTAATGTCGGATAACTTCCACGCAATTGCCACTTTGTGATCCTTTAGAACATCGACAAGTGCGGTTTTTTATCATTCGAAAGTTCCTTCGCAATAATAACCGGCAACTTGTCGTCCTCCTCCAAATAGACATATTCGAGATGAGGAGGTAAATCTTTCAACTAGAGGATAGGTGGTTCCTCAAGTGAAGATTTGGGCTCGATACTCATAACCTCCTCGGGTGGAGGAAATGGGAAATCGTTAAGAAAATCCTTGATAATCGAGAAGTCCTCATCGTTGTCGAGGTCTTCGTTACAAGTACGTGGAACATCAAATTCTTCCAACGTAAAACCACCACCTTCAAATGGAGTGAAGGTTGGTGTCGAATTATCAAGAATTGGATCTAACATAGTGGGATTGCCACTAGTTTCTTCATCACCAAAACCTAGAACTTCTTGTGAAAATTCCTCGCAAACCACGTCGATCATATCAACGAGGTTTATGGTTGCAACGGAATAAACATGAGAAATTTGAGAGTTTTGAGTTACGTTTATAACAAGTTCCTCGTCGTTGAAACGTAAGGTGATCTTTCTAGCATGAACATCGATCAAAGCCATAGACGTATCTAAAAACGAACGACCTAAAATGAGAGGAACTTGAGGATCCGTGTGGATATCAACAACGATAAAGTCTACGGGATAGTAGAACTTCCCCACTTTCACAAAAACGTCTTCCGCCAAACCACATGCGGGAATCGTGGAATGGTCGGCCAACTCGATAGACATTAGTGAAGGAGTAAGATTAGGAAGATTGAGCGACTTGAAGATTGCAAGTAGCATCAAGTTAATGCTAGCACCAAGATCGGCCAAGGCGAAGCATTCCTACATATCTTGGATTGCACATGGAATCAAGAAGTTACCGGGATCACCGACTTTTTGAGGTATGCGATTAAGATAAACCGACGAACAACTAGACAATTGGTGCAATTTCTCCTTGTTGTTCAACATACTCTTAAAGTTAGCGGCAAATCGAGGCATCATGACCAAAGCATCGGCGAAACTCACATTAAAGTGCAAATCACGAAACATTTTCATAAAAAGCTCAAATTGATAATTGTCGCGCTCTTGACGTTTCTCCTTCCTAAGTCTCGATGGATAGGGCAAAGGTGGTGTGGGTTGAGGCATAGTAGGCATAGCCTTTGGAATCTCGGGTTCCAATGTTGGTAATGGGTCAACCGTAGGTGTGGCATGAGCGGTACTTCGTGGGATTGGGACATGCTCCTTTTGGACCACCACCTCGGGTTCTTCCTCAATTGCTTCCTCCGTAGGAGCAATTGGTTGAGGAGTCGGTTCCTTAAGTGTCTTACCACTACGTGTGGTATCACTTTCATCTCACCCTTAGGGTTTGATATGGTGTTGCTAGGAAGACTACTCGAAGACGGTTTACACATTATTGCCTCAAACATAGACGAGATTTTATCTTCAAAATTGGATTGCCTCTTCTCGGCCTTAATCATCTCTTGTTTAATCTCGTGTTGCCCTTGTTCCATTTTTTGTTGGTTTTGTTGTAACCTTGTGACATTTCCTTCCATCTTGTTGGTGTGGATTTTAAGTTCATTAGCTAACTCATTTTTCAACTCTTTCTTCAAGTCGTTCTTAAACTCGGATCTTAGGCTAATGATTTCTCGTTGAATATTGTCAAACCTAGCATCATTCCCACTAGCGTATTCAACAAACTCATTTGGAATATCTTTCAATGTTTGCAAACCTTTGTTGTTGTTTTGAAAATCATTTTGATTTTTGTTTGAAACTTGATTATTAGCCCCTTGATTACCATAATTTCCTTTGTTGAAATTGTTTTTGAAACCAACTTGATTGTTGCGATAGTTGTTGTTAGCATTTTGATTCGAACCAAAACCCGGTGGAGTCAATTGATTAGAGCGGGAAACTTGACCGTTTTGGTTGTAATTTCACGTGGCCGCGATGGCACCCGAAGTGTTACCACCATTGGTAATGCACTCGGAGAAATCATGACCTCCCCCACAATACATGCACGAAACCTCAACCGCTTTAGCCGTAGCGGGAGCACTTTGTTCACCAACTTTAAACTTAATCAAAAGTCCTTTTAGCTTATCAAAAATCTTGTTTTCCAAGTTCGCCTCAATTTGGCAAGCATCGATGGTAGTAGACAAAGAAGGTGAAGTCAAAGACGAAGCCTTACGAACACTAGACGTGCTACGAGGACTATACACCTTAGATCTATTCTCAATTATCACTAAAGCTTCCTCAACCGTTTTACACAAAAAATTACCACCCGCGGCGGCATTCAAATAATCCCTTTCATGATCATTAAGTCCATTGTAAAACGTGTCAATTTGATGCAAGTCGGAAAAACCGTGATGAGGACATTCATGTAACATTTCCTTAAACCTATTCCAAGCCGTTGAAAAACTTTCATTAAACTCTTGTGAAAATTTTGAAATCTCGTTTTTCAAGTGCGTAGTCTTAGAGGGCGGAAAAAATTGGTTCACAAACTTAGACACGAGATCCTTCCACGTCAATATAGAATTGGGTGGCTCTTTCTCTAACCAAATTTTAGCGGGCCCCGCTAAGGAATATGGAAAAAGCATCAACTTAATCGAGTCATTCGAGACATCCTTAAACTTGTAAGTAGCGGTAAGACGATTGAATTGGCGGATATGGTTGTGTGGATTATCCTTCTCATCACCACGGAATTTGTTGTTTTGGATCATCGACAACAAACCCGTTTTAACCTCAAAATTCTCCGCAAGGATAGCGGGAATCACAATAGCCTCTCCATAACCCTCGGTGGGTGCTTGAAGTAACTCCATCATAGTTCGATTCGCCATGGTTGGTGCTTCTCTTACAATGGGTTCGTCAATAGGAGACTCCTCACTAGAAAGATTGGGAGTGGGAGTTTTGTTCTTTCGTTTACGTGCACGTCTTGCTTGATTACGAGTTAGCATAAACGTCACGTACAACGAGGGGACAAGCAAAGAAGATTCTTTTTGGTGTTTTGTATTTTTCAATTTGTTTTTGTGGTTTTTGATTGTATTAACCTTTTTGGATCTTGGTGAATGTATTAAGTAGACACAAATCTACAAATCTCCTCCTTAATCAAATCTCTTGATTAAAGAAGCCTCAAGGAATGAAAACGATCACGTGAAGTGAACGCCTTCGATGACTTTAGAACGTTGGTGGAACACCAAAACGTTCAAGAGGGTTTAATCAATGGAAACCAAGAAAATATATATGATACTTAGTAATACTTTGGGCGGCAAAACCCTCGATTAGCTCTCAAAATCAAATACTCACAAGCAAGCGGGGAAACGAGGCGACGCGAAGCACTTAAGAGCCTTTTTCCTTAGGATATATTTTATAATATCCGCCTTATACCCACCTTATAGTTTGTATTTTTCAAGATTGAGCTTCACGAAAGTATTTATCTATTTTTGCCTTTTTCTTTGGTTTGAGATTCGAATACAATGATTGGGTAATGACCTCCCAAGTCAAGGTTGTGATTTCTCATGTATTTGGAGTACTTGTGAATTTGTTGTTCTACGTATACACTATATTAATAGTATTCACACAAAAACCAAAAACCGATAATACGTATTAGTAGAGTGCTACTAATACAAATACTATTTATGGTTAGTATATAAAAATAACAATTCCAAATCAAAACACAACACGCCTCCCCGGCAGCGGCGCCAAAATGATAGTTGTAAAATTACCCCTTTAGGAAAAGGAAGGCAATTAGGGCAAGTATTAACTAGTAGTTTAGGAAAACCACAAGTTATGACCCTTTGATGAGTTCGTTCTCAAGGAGGCTAGTGTGTTATGTGTGTAATGATTTGGATTAGATTTGTGATTATACTTGTGAGAAAGAAAAATAGAAATGAGATTAGAAGAGAATGACGGTTACGAAGACGGATTAAACTAAGTCGAAAAAGGTGTACACGAAAAACCGTAAAAAGTACTAAAATTAAAAATTTACCCTAAAAATTCTTAAAAATTACCAAAAATCCACAATAATATTCTAAGAGTTTACAAAAAATCCAAACTTGCCAAAACCTTTTAATTAATTAGATAATGACTTTTTAATGCTAATTAAAGCCCTAAAAATCAAAATTAATTATTAAAAAGTCCCTAACAAGATTTTAAAATTTGTAAACCTCAAAAATACCCTAATTAAGCTAAAAAGTATTTTTCAAAATTTTAAAACCACTAAAAACTATTTTTAAACAATTAAAAACTACTAAAATCAATTAAAACTTAAATTAATTCTAGAAAATAATTAAAAGACTCTAAAAATATTTGGAAAGTTGTAAAATTCCTAATTAAGTGTTTAGAACCTAGGAAAAATATAAAAACTTAAAAAATTAGACTTTTAATTTTTAACAATAAAATAATATTAAAATATTATTAAAATTCAAAAATCATAAAAAATTCTAAAAACTTGAAAACTAGCTTAATTTAACCTAAATAACTCAGAAATGAAAGTGAAATTACCTAAATACCCTTAATGGGCCTAGAAAATGGGCTAAACCCAAAACAATCCACTATTGGGCCAAATTTGGGCCCAATATAAAAAAGTGTTCAAAATAAGCCCAAAAAGCATTGGTTGACTCAAAATTTGATTTTAAACAACTTTTTCCAAAGGCCCAAAAGCTGAAAGTGTGAAATAAGCTAACTTATACCAAACAGCTTATTCTTAATGGGCTTTTTGGCCCATTAAGCTGTAAGCCAATGCCATAAGCTGAATTAAACACACAAGCTTCTTTTGTCCTAAATAAGACTTCTACAAAAAGAAATTTGAAATAAGCCCAAGGAATAAGCCTGAAAATGCAATAAGCAATCTATAGAAAACGACAAAATAGTCGTTTTTGAGTTCTAGGCCACCCCAAGTGCTGATTCAAGTTCCTATAGCTTTTAAATGACTTAATTAAGCAAAATCAACAAAGAGTTTTAAAATAAGCTGACTCAATAAGCTGGAAAAAGCAAATAAGCACTTATGTAAAAGTCAAATAAGTTGGTTTTCTAGTAAAAAGTCAAAGTCAAAGTCTGATAAGCTCTAGTCTACTCAAATGGGTCAAATAATGAAGACCTATTACAAAAAATAAGTTATTACAAGTCTGGATAAGCTAAAATAGCTTATTGATAAGCTGAGTTCAAAATAACACTAGCAGGGGGTAGTTTTGGGTGTTGAGCAGTGGAAACTTTTTCCACTGCTTGACTTGTTTGACTTTTTGTCTTTAGTGACTTTTTTGGAGATTCAGATTACACAAAGGCACCCAAATGATCTTTGGATCAAAAGGAGTCAAGAACAATCAAAATATCACAATCACAAACACCCAATTGATATAGTTTAATCAATAAAGCACCAGATATGATACAGACATGAACAAATAAGCAGTTGAGCACTTATAAGCAGTTTTAGCAATAATCAGCCAACCAAATTCAACCAAATGCATACACAAGATATTATAAACTCTAATGAACAAGTTTAAACAGTTTTCATGCAATGGCTTAAAGCCTAAATCAAGATTCAAGCTTATGAATGTTACTGATGAACACTAACACATGCAGTTTTACACTTTGCTGATGTATTTGACCAATAAGCCAGATTCAACACTTAATATCTATCAAATAAGTTATAATAATGATGTTTAACCAACTTTCAACCCTAAGCATGCACAAATACTAGATTTCACCAAAATCTTAGGTCAAAAACAGTTAAATTCACCAAGTTATAGCAGATTGTTTGATTTGAAGTTTCAAACCCAAAAACTTGCAGCAAAACACTCTCAACAAGGCATATATCAGATACCAAGCACAAATACTAACTTCTAACAACACAATACCAAGATTCAATCACAAACAGGTAGACCCAAACACCCCTTTATCTTTTCAAATCCAAATTTTTCAAAGAAAATGTAAAACCCACATGCTCTTACCATGAATATACCCATTAGATCGTACGTCCTAGATTAAAACTTCCCTTTATAGTATGGTCACATTCACGTGCTAGCATTTTAAGTATTACATACGTGTATGAACACGATAAGTATCGATTACGTACGAACACATGATAAGTATTTAACAATAATTAATCACGAACGTAATTTAAACACGAACTAATATTAATTACGTATATATATATTTATTATGAACACAAATAAATATATTGAGTCACGATTGGAAACTAATTAAATTACGTAAACTACGTAACACGTAATCACGGACATTTAAACGAGTATAATTATTATGTATATTTAATCTAACACGACAAGTAATTATATACGTAATAATTACGTTTAACACGGGTAATGATAACTAAGAAACTTACGACATTAAAACATGTTTACGCATAATGTGTTCGTGGCGTGAAATAATAAAGAAAGAAAGCATAATATTATTTGGGGCTGTTTTTGACAAAGTAGAAAAGAGAAGGACTTGGGCTCAAAGCCCAAGTGTATTTTGATGCGTGTGAATAAACAGACGGGGGGGTGGGGGGGTTGTTTTGCTTTAGTCGACACAGTAACACAAATAAAGAAACCCTAAAATCAATAATAAGCCGCAAGTTTTGTCCTCTCTGTTCCTTCTTCTATGTCGTGCCCTACACAAAGAAACAAGGAGAAGATCAAGGATTTGCATTTGTTTTGGTTACTCCTAAACCTTAAATAACATGTAAGAAAACCCTAATCTCAGTATTTATTTATTTTAACGACCACAAATAAAATTGATTTGGGGTCGGATCTACTTGTTTTGGCTCGGCTTGCACCAAACCGAGAGTCTATGACTCTCGGTGGTGGGTTCCTTCGAGTCGCAGCAAACCAAACGGCCAAAGGCCGTGTTCTTTTTCAGCCGCAACCCCTGCAGTCAGCAGGGGTGCGCTTGGCTTAATAGTGGGCACGAAAGCCAGCAGGGGTGTTTGTTCTACTAACGGTGGGAACCGAGACCACCAGGTCTCGGTGGGTTTTTATGCTAACAGTGGGAACCGGCTGCTGCCGGTGGCACCATCACCACTGCCAGTGGTAACTGGCAGTGTAAGGGGGTGTTTGGGTTTTTGTTTAACAGAAGGTTAAGGGTGCGTTTGGCAGTGGGTTTATAACCTGAATTTAAAGGGCTGTTTGTTTCGATTTATAATTAAGATAACACGGGTTTTTACGGTTTGGGTTATCGACGTGTTTTAATAAATAATACATGGTTACGGGTTATCATTTTAAAGGTTAATTAACTTTACATGCTTATTAATTTTACAAGGTAATTCAATTAATAAATAATGACTTATTATTTACAAGTTAATTAAATTAATTTAACATGCTAGATAATTAATTTAATTAAAACGTGGACTTAGGTTTATTATTATTAATTAATAATACATGATTTTAACCTAAGTAATTATTTATTTACATTAGACTAAGTAATTAATTAATTATTAAAACCATGACTTATAATTAATTAATTTTCATGACTTAGGTTATATTAATATTAATAATACATGTTTTAACCTAAGTATTTATATCCTTATTTACTTAAATCACATTTTATTTAATTAAATAATTTTAACCTATAGTTTATTTAAATTACATGTAATAATTAATAAACTATACTCTATAATCTCATGACTTAGAATATTAATCTGAAAACACTTAGCTTATATTATTAGCTTAATTAACCAGCTTATTTCTATTTATGGAAACTTTCTATTTTTAGAAACTTATTTAATTAAGACAGCTAATCTATTTATAGAAACCTTCTATTTTTAGAAACTTATCTATTTTAAGCAGTAATTCTATTTTTGGAAACTTTCTATTTTAGGAAACCTGCTATTTTTAGAAAGTTACTTATTATTACACAGCAAGTATAATAATACAAGAAATGCAAGTAATACTTAAACAAAATATCCAGAATACACTATAAATACAGTACAATGTTAAAATCAGTAAAACATGACGTGAACATATAAAATAAGCTAAGACATAACATTTAACCAGTTACGTACTCAGTGATCATATACTTATACATGTATGTATTTATGTAGCATTAGTGATACCGGAGTAGGACTCTTTTCCGTCCGTCTTCTTCGTTCACTGGACATAAGGTACGGATTCCCGTCCTTTCAGTATGGACAGTCTTTCCTTATTAGGATTTCCCCGTATGCAGCCAACTGTTTTCCCGTAGTATAAGTATGAGTCTGATTGCTTATGTTTTAAATATGATTACCTATAGCCATATACATGCATGACCAGTTTCACCTAGTTATGGAGGTACCATAACCATAACATTAGAGGCACCGATGTTATGACTTCACCACGGCGGAGTGATTGCTTGTGGCGTCCCTTCAGCTTTTGGCCATTTATATTATATTTATCATGTGGGGCGTATGGGTGCATCCTAGTTACATGTTTTTATTCAGGATTACATGGTGAATGTGGTGTGTGCCTTGCATCCTTCACAAGGAGCTGATCCCTCCTACCCAAAAACCAGTATATTAAATTAGAGGCAGCCCCTCTAATTTGCATGATGAGGTCATGTAAAACCCGTATTTAAAAATCAGAGTATTTAAATACGCAGTTTAAGTTTAATAAACTATATAAGTATTAATTATTAGACAGAGATATAAACGCAGAAATTAAATACGCGTAGACTCAGTTTTATTTAAATATTACAAATGAATAATTATTCAGAAAATAATTATTAAGTTTCAGAATATATTACGTAGGTATTATTACACGGAAAATATATCGCGATTCAGAAACAAAAATGCGAGAAAATAATATATACAAGTATTTAAAAAAAATAAAAATAAATAACAATATTAAGAAGTAAAAGGCTGGTTGGTTTAGTGTAAAAAAAGGAGAAAGAAACTTGGGCCAAGCCCATTTTAAAAAGAAGAAAAGACGGGGGTTCCCCCTTTGTTCATTCTATGAGACAAAAAAAAGGGGAATTTAGGGTGGTTGCCTCTTGTTTCCTGCCGACAGAAAAGACAGAAAGAGAGAAAAGTGCCGCCAGTTAAAATCAAGAACAAGGAGCCTGGGTTCTTTTTGATTTCATTAATCTTTTGATTTCGTATGTCTAACCATCGTTCTTAATCATCAAATTAAGGTAATTATCTTCTTTCTTTCTTTTAATTTTCGAAACCCAAATGAGTATAGTAAGAAAACACGGGGTTTAGAATTAACCATGTTTTAATCCTCAAAACAGTCGGGGATTGGACTGTGGTCACCAAAAACCGAGAGTTATAACTCTCGGTGAAAGCTTTGGTTGCACAGCCGAGACCTTTAAGGTCTCGGTGGCACCTTTGTTGCCCAGTCGCGAGCCAAAAACCCCAAACATGGGGATAAGGGGCGAAAAGGGGACGTTTGGTTAACTGTACAGTGGTTATAAATGGCTCGGTGGCGCTTCGTTTGCCCAGACCCGAAAAAAAAACGAGCAAGGGGTGTTTGGGACTAACTGGAATAAGGGGGTGTTTGGGTCTGTCAAAATACAAAAGCAGTGGGAACAGAAATACATTAGCAGTGGGAACAGTATTACATTAACAGTGGGAACTTTAGAATAAAGGCAGTGGGAACTTTATTTCAAAAGCAGTGGGAACAACATTTTAAAAGCAGTGGGAATTATTTTAGTTTGGTAAAAGCACTTTATAAATAAGTTTTTGAAAATAAAATAAAACCTATTTTTTATTTTAATTATTTAATTAGTAAATTAAATTGATTTTAACATTTTCCTTCCACTATTAAAAGTCGGATTTAACTTATGATTTGGGTAATGATTTATTTCAAGGAAACTCTTTTGGAAACCTATCTAATTTTAGGAAACCTTCTATTTTCAGCAGGTTACTAGTTATAGCAAGATACATGTCATATAATAATCAGAGTTTCAGTAATAGACTTACCAGTAATAATAAAGAACATTCAGATTTATCAGATTGTACAGTACTATAATACAAGAACATTTTTTAAATCGAAATAAGAACATATCAGAATCATAAATTATAGACATTAATCAGACGACTTAATTTCCGCCTATTATTTATGTAGTATTCGTGAAGTCAGAGTCGATCCTTCAGCTTTCATTTTTATTTCATTACTGGACACGAGGTACGGATTTTCCGTCCTTTCAGTAAGGACTTCCTTTCTATGCATGATTAGGATTCCCCCATCTTCAGCCAAATGTTTTTCCCCAGTATATGTTTAAGCTTATCAGAAATCATGTTAAGAATTAAATAAATTGCCTGAGCATTATATACAAGCATGATTAGTTTATGTACTAGTTACGGAGGTACCGTAACCACGGCACTAGAGGCACCAGTGTCGTGACTCACATGCAGGAGAGTGATATCCTGCATCGTTCACTCAGCTCAGCTTGGCCATTTTATCAGTATTATTAGTGGGGCGTATGGATGCATCCTAGGCTACAGTTTATAGTTTAGCAGGTGAATGTGGTGTGTGCTCTACATCCTTCACATTGGAGCTGATCCCTCCACCCAGCACAGTTATTTAGAGGTCACCCCTCTACAGCATGACGAGGTCACCCCTCCAGTTATTCATGCAACGTTGTTACAGCATATGACCTATATAAGCTCTGGCAATTAAAATACAGTAAATGCATGTTTTCAGATTTGACAGATAACAGTTCAGCTTTATTATTCACAAATCAGCCTTTACAGATTATACACAGATTTCTGCTGTAACTTTACTTATCAGTCTTACAGCTTCAGTATTTTATCATCTGTTTCATTTCAGTAATTTCTTATCATGCTTTATATCCGTTCACTGAGCGTTATGCTCAGCCGTAGTTCCTTTCATGTTCTAACGACGGGTACACCAGGACGCTTTTAGGATTCTAAGAGCACGTGCATTTGGGATGGAAGCTATCCAGACTTCTTACTTTATGCACTTACATTATTCTTCTTATTTGGACATTGTTTAGTCCTTTCTTTCTGTATTTTATTTTTCATGTTTTGGGCTTATGTTTGGATTACCGATGTTTGATTCCGGTATTCCTTTATGGTCAGTTAATGTTTTAGGACATTTACCTTATGCTTTGATGACACGCCATAAATATACGTAACGGTCCACTTATCCAAGTGGGGTGTTACAATTATGGTATCAGAGCGCAAGGTTCGACCTGTAGGCTCTAAAACTTGACCTGTGACTAGTGGGTAGTCACCAAGAACTTCCCAGATTTTGGCGTTGTTATCTTTCATGTTTCTCGTGCATGTATCAGTCATTTTTCTTCAGTTATCAGTCGGTTTTCTTAAATTTTGACTAAGTAAAAGGTTGGTACAGGACTGGCCATACTTAGTCGCATGTGCTTTTCTGCGAATTTTGTTTTGGTGAACCGACCCATAGGCGTTCACCCTTGCCCGTTCAGATTTTGTATTGATGAACTGAACCTAGGCATTCATCCTTATTCATGTCAGATTCATGTTGTCAGTCAAGTAATTCTTGGTGTACCAGCCATAAACGTTCACTATTGATCAGGTCAAATTTCATGCTACTCAGTCGAAGGTTGTTTTGTGAACCGATTCATAGATGTTCACCTTGTCATATCAGGACATTTAATAAATTTAGAAAAGTATGGGCTGGACTATAGCCAACCATATTTAGTCCCAGATTATGAATTTCTATACATGACAGTTCTCAGAAATTTGTGACAAGCATGGATCGAACCAAAATCGCCCATACTTAGTCATATGTTTTGTTCCTTGAATTCTGCGGATTGAACCATAGCCATCCACACGAGTTGATGTTAAACCTCAGTTGATTTTCTTTTATGTTCTAGTAACAGTAAAATTTTCATATCCTCACGTTGATGTCGTCTTCAGGTTGATTCAGTTCATGTCTCCTTACGAGGATTATGTTTTCAGCAAAGTAAAGATGTTCTCATGTTAAGATACACAAGAATTTCAGTAAAACCCATTTTCATGATAAATCATGATTGGCCTTCATTAATCATGCTTCATCCTAACCACTGTTGGGACTTCGATTATATCATACTTTCAGTCTTGATATAACTAGCAGTAAGTCGACGCAGGAATTACAGGCTATCATGTTACTTTTTTCAGACCAGTTTACTACCGTTTAAATCAATCTATTTCCTAGATCACGCCAGACAAGCGACACCAGTATCGACCATCCAATAAAATTTCCACCAGTGCCATGAACAGTAGTCTATATGTACCCTCTGTATAGTGCCTCAGATATACTCCTTGTACAGTGATACATGTGTACTCCACGTACAATGTCTCGATATGCTTCATGTGCAATATTCATTTTGTACTTAATGTACAGTAGTCCAGGTGTACACCAGGTACCCTACTCCATGGATATTGCTAATCGATCCTCAATCATCTCGGGCGTTTCCACTTGTCGATATTTTACCAGATGCTGATGCTGCGAACACTTTGAAGACCTCAAAATTGCTGATGCTGCTGATACTTTGGAGATTTCTCAAGATGCTGATGCTGATGCTGTTATACTATAAAGACACCGCAGAGCAAGGACGAAAACTATAAATTTGAACTTTATGTCAAAAATAAATTTCAACCATCAGACACTACCATTCCATTGCATACTTTTACCTTCTCAGTTAGATGTCACACTCCACTCACCTAACCGTATATTCAAAGAGTGAGAACCGGAACTCAACCGGCCACTCAGCAGAATAGTTACATGAATCAGGGTCATGATAACGACCGTCAGGAGATTGACAGACAAAGCAGCAGTGACAACCATCGTACTTATAATTAATCAGTCAGTAACCATCGGAACTCCGGCACGGACGTGACCAGAAGTACAAGAGGTCAGTAGTCTAACCGGGCCGTCAATCTTAGCAGTTACCAAAGAAAGAAAATTCAGCCTTGTTCAGATTCATCTACTAAAACACGTGTCAAGACATTAGTCAAGACATAGGTCTCAAAAATCATTTCAGAAGACACATATCAGGACACCAGTCATGGTACACGTCATACGAATCTTTCCTCAAAATACGAGTCAGAACTCCTAACTCTAGTATGTTTCCAAGCGAGACCCTTAGTAATTCAGGGTACCTTTCAGAAAGGGGTATACCCGTCCTATTATACCACGCATGAATAAGATCATTTAAAATTCAGTTACCACCACTAGACTATTATTCAGATTAAACACATGATATTCATTCTGTAAGGTTACAGACAAACCCACTCGGTGGAAGTCGCCACGTTACTCCACGTATTCCTATGTCAGCTTTATGTAAATCAGGTATTTACCTACCTCCCAGCCGAAAGAACTCCACGGAATCACCTATACCTATTAAGGTTTCTTTTCAGTTAACGATGAGATCCATCTTACTAAATAACGAATATATTCTGCCAGAAAAATCAGTACAAGTTGTTTCTGCCTTACAAGCGCGTGACTTATCAGTCCATAGCTACGAAGATTCTCCAGCCACCAGTTATAATCCACTTCTTAAATTCTTTAAATTCATGATCAGCAGATTATACTAGAGTTTCCAGATGTCATTCCAGAAAGTTTTTCAAGAAAGTTCTTCCTTACCACGAGCAAGAGTTTAACACCGAGCTTGTCTCAAGGACAGAAACTATTTTCAGAACTCTTCATTCCATGACTTCAACTAAGTTAAAAGAGTTGCAGCAACTGCTGCAAAAGTTACCGGAACGAGGCTTTATTTGCCCTAACGCACCACCAGGAGGTGTATCGTTTCTGTCTTTCAGAAAGAAGGCCAGTACCATGAGATCATGTATCGATCACCGAAAATTTACGAGATCGCCAGTCATAAAACGATGCTCATTCCACGAATAGGAGGTTACCTGACCTGCTACGATGTCTTAAATATTTTCCAGAACAAATTCCCGATCATGCTACCATCAGTGGTGAGAGAAAGAACATGACGTTTCCAGACTGCTGTTGCACATATTACAGTCTCTCTAAAAAAATTTTGATTTTATACTTCTGAGCTCCCTAACGCTCCAGTTAGATATGAAATTATGAATAAATTTTTTTTATGACTCTCATGCAATATCATAAGTATATTCATTGATCACATTCTGATGTGCCTAATACTAGAGAAGAACACGAGACTCATCTTCTCACAATTGTACCGAATCTTCAATAGGAGTTATTTTTTTTATACACAACTTCCAGATATAAATCTCACTTGAACAAAGTGGCAGTTCTGAGCCACCACATCTCAACAGCAAGAAATTTCAGACAATCCTGCGCAGGTGAAGGCCATCACCTGATGGTCTCGACTGATGCCTGTGAACGAAGTACAATCTTCTAGAACTCAATTGACTACTACCACAGAAATTGCCGATAGTTCTCACTAAAAATGTTTTATGACTATTCAACCAGATTACCACCAAAATGTTCCATAATCCCAGACAAAACTTAATAGAATCCGCATCACACATTAATGCAGCTATGTTCATATCTAGATGCCTGGCCTACTGCAGGTTCAAGATAGAACGCCGTCATGTTAGTGAGTTACTACAACCCTTAGAAATTTCTGAACAGAAATGAGACGAAATTCCATGAAATCGTTATCAGCTACCACAGGCTCAGAGAAAGTATGATACTATCTAAGTTATCGTCAACCATGTAATCAGCCTGCGCGTTTCTTTCGTCCGAAAGGATCACGCAGTAGCAGATCTGCAGAAAATTTTGAAATTCAGCAGTAAATCGTACGAATTCAAGGCATTCCATTGACCATCATATCAGACAGAATTCATGTTCACGATCAAGTGTATGTTTACGCCCACTTTAAGTTCGCGGTTATTTTCACTTTCACGTTTACGTCTCATTCGCAGCATGATGCTGTTTCAGTTCATCTTTATGCTATCTCTTGATTTAAGCTCACGTTTGTATTCATAACATTGTTCACGATCAAGTTCGTATACCATTTCACGATACACGTTTCTCAGTTTATCACCGTATACGGTTACAGAAAGATTGAGAAATTAGACTCAAGTTTAACACAACTATTCCATAACCAGGCAGACGTTTCACACCTCAGGCCGTAACGTTTGGCATCCATTCCTCAGTCAGCATACGTTCATAATATGTTCTAGTATCACGTTCACATTATAATTCGCTTATCATATTCTAATTCCATGCCAGCGCTCCTCATATAATTATGAACCACGTTCACAATTGCTCACTTAGCATGTTCACAATTGTTCACGTAGTTCGTCCCTATATATATTCTCAGCAGCTTGCTCAGAGATATAAATGTTATCTTTTCGGGATAATTATACGTACCACTTCATGTATCCTACATGCTATAGCTTATTCACTCAGATTCAGAAAATCCATCTTAAGTATGGAACCTGAAAGTATTCAGCATCATCAGGAAAGGGTCATCAGGACCAAGATTTTTATTTATGTTTAGACCTTTGAAGGAATCGTTTCAAGCGGGAGGCCACTCGAAATAGAGGAGTCCATCCGGACCTCTCATCCCCTTTCCTTCAGTAAATTCAGTTATGTTCATTCAATCATGTCACGTTACATGATTATTTCAGTCATGTCAGGTTTATACCTATCAGCAGCATTATGTCGTAATTAGAAGACAATTTATCCTTCAGCTTATTTGTCTTTTCAGTCTACGTGTTCTTTTAGTTCTTATAACTTCCTCAGCTTATTACCTTAATTCGAGGACGAATTTCTCCTTTTTAGAGGGGAAGAATTGTAAAACCCAGTATGGTCGTATCCTTAATTCGGGGACGAATTATTGTTCTTAGAGGGGAATAATTGTAAAACCCGTATTTAAAAATCAGAGTATTTAAATACGCAGTTTAAGTTTAATAAACTATATAAGTATTAATTATTAGATAGAGATATAAACGCAGAAATTAAATACGCGTAGACTCAGTTTTATTTAAATATTACAAATGAATAATTATTCAGAAAATAATTATTAAGTTTCAGAATATATTACGTAGGTATTATTACACGGAAAATATATCGCGATTCAGAAACAAAAACGCGAGAAAATAATATATACAAGTATTTAAAAAAAAAATAAAAAATAACAATATTAAGAAGTAAAAGGCCGGTTGGTTTAGTGTAAAAAAAGGAGAAAGAAACTTGGGCCAAGCCCATTTTAAAAAGAAGAAAAGATGGGGGTTCCCCCTTTGTTCATTCTACGAGACAAAAAAAGGGGAATTTAGGGTGGTTGCCTCTTGTTTCCTGCCGACAGAAAAGACAGAAAGAGAGAAAAGTGCCGCCAGTTAAAATCAAGAACAAGGAGCCTGGGTTCTTTTTGATTTCATTAATCTTTTGATTTCGTATGTCTAACCATCGTTCTTAATCATCAAATTAAGGTAATTATCTTCTTTCTTTCTTTTAATTTTCGAAACCCAAATGAGTATAGTAAGAAAACACGGGGTTTAGAATTAACCATGTTTTAATCCTCAAAACAGTCGGGGATTGGACTGTGGTCACCAAAAACCGAGAGTTATAACTCTCGGTGAAAGCTTTGGTTGCACAGCCGAGACCTTTAAGGTCTCGGTGGCACCTTTGTTGCCCAGTCGCGAGCCAAAAACCCCAAACATGGGGATAAGGGGCGAAAAGGGGACGTTTGGTTAACTGTACAGTGGTTATAAATGGCTCGGTGGCGCTTCGTTTGCCCAGACCTGAAAAAAAAAACGAGCAAGGGGTGTTTGGGACTAACTGCAATAAGGGGGTGTTTGGGTCTGTCGAAATACAAAAGCAGTGGGAACAGAAATACATTAGCAGTGGGAACAGTATTACATTAACAGTGGGAACTTTAGAATAAAGGCAGTGGGAACTTTATTTCAAAAGCAGTGGGAACAACATTTTAAAAGCAGTGGGAATTATTTTAGTTTGGTAAAAGCACTTTATAAATAAGTTTTTGAAAATAAAATAAAACCTATTTTTTATTTTAATTATTTAATTAGTAAATTAAATTGATTTTAACATTTTCCTTCCACTATTAAAAGTCGGATTTAACTTATGATTTGGGTAATGATTTATTTCAAGGAAACTCTTTTGGAAACCTATCTAATTTTAGGAAACCTTCTATTTTCAGCAGGTTACTAGTTATAGCAAGATACATGTCATATAATAATCAGAGTTTCAGTAATAGACTTACCAGTAATAATAAAGAACATTCAGATTTATCAGATTGTACAGTACTATAATACAAGAACATTTTTAAATCGAAATAAGAACATATCAGAATCATAAATTATAGACATTAATCAGACGACTTAATTTCCGCCTATTATTTATGTAGTATTCGTGAAGTCAGAGTCGATCCTTCATCTTTCATTCTTATTTCATTACTGGACACGAGGTACGGATTTTCCGTCCTTTCAGTAAGGACTTCCTTTCTATGCATGATTAGGATTCCCCCATCTTCAGCCAAATGTTTTTCCCCAGTACATGTTTAAGCTTATCAGAAATCATGTTAAGAATTAAATAAATTGCCTAAGCATTATATACAAGCATGATTAGTTTATGTACTAGTTACGGAGGTACCATAACCACGGCACTAGAGGCACCGGTGTCGTGACTCACATGCAGGAGAGTGATATCCTGCATCGTCCCACTCAGCTCAGCTTGGCCATTTTATCAGTATTATTAGTGGGGCGTATGGATGCATCCTAGGCTGCAGTTTACAGTTTAGCAGGTGAATGTGGTGTGTGCTCTACATCCTTCACATTGGAGCTGATCCCTCCACCCAGCACAGTTATTTAGAGGTCACCCTCTTCAGCATGACGAGGTCACCCCTCCAGTTATTCATGCAACGCTGTTACAGCACATGACCTATATAAGCTCTGGCAATTAAAATACAGTAAATGCATGTTTTCAGATTTGACAGATAACAGTTCAGCTTTATTATTCACAAATCAGCCTTTACAGATTATACACAGATTTCCGCTGTAACTTTACTTATCAGTCTTACAGCTTCAGTATTTTATCATCTGTTTCATTTCAGTAATTTCTTATCATGCTTTATATCCGTTCACTGAGCGTTATGCTCAGCCGTAGTTCCTTTCATGTTCTAACGGCAGGTACACCAGGACGCTTTTAGGATTCTAAGAGCACGTGCATTTGGGATGGAAGCTATCCAGACTTCTTACTTTATGCACTTACATTATTCTGCTTATTTGGACATTGTTTAGTCCTTTCTTTCAGTATTTTATTTTTCATGTTTTGGGCTTATGTTTGGATTACCGATGTTTGATTCCGGTATTCCTTTATGGTCAGTTAATGTTTTAGTACATTTACCTTATGCTTTGATGACACGCCATAAATACACGTAACGGTCCACTTATCTAAGTGGGGTGTTACAGGTCACCCCTCCAGGTATTCATGCACGGTGGATTTTCATGACCTATATTGGCTAATGGTAAAATATGTTAAACAGTTTTCATAAGATAAACATAAGGCTTTTCAAACTATAAAACCAGATTTATGAACATGTTCCAGGTTTTCCAGGACTTATACATTTCCGCTGCTATTAAGTCTTTATTATGTTTTAGTCATTTATACTATTTCTATATCCGTGCACTGAGCGTTTTGCTCAGCCGTTACTTTCCTTTCCATGTCCCAAAACGGTAGGTACCCTAGGAAAGACTTGAGCATTTGGAGGACGTGCATCGGATGGAAGCTGCTAGAGACTTCTTTTCCTTTTGCCTTCATATACTTATGCTTGTTTAGTCTTTCATTCATTTCTGTTGCTTTATTATGTTTTGAGCTTATGTTTGGGAACCGATGTTTGATTCCGGTTATCCCTATGGTCATGTAATGTTTTATACATTTATCCTTGTATGCTTTGATGACACGCCATAATTCCGCGTGACATTCCATTATCAAAATGGGGTGTTACAATTATGGTATCAGAGCCAAGGCTTCGACCTATAGGCTCTAAAACTCGACCTGTGACTAGTGGGTAGTCACCAGGAGCTTCCTAAGTCAACGTCTGTTATTCTACGTATTGATGTTTTCAGCGCATTGTTGTTTTAACCATGATGTTTTTAGCACTTTGAGGTTTTAACCTTGATGTTTTCATCGATATTGTTTTACTAATATGGATGGACAACCGTCATTCATATTTAGTTATGTGTCATTGTTTCATGCATAATGTTCCTCGTGAACTGTGACTATGTGGACTGAACCCCAGTAGTTCATAATTAGTCACATAAAATTTTTTCTGATAAGTTTTGACAAACGAGTTTCATTCATTTATGTTTCATGTATCATTGTTGCAAGGATTATGACTAAGTAATGGTTGGTACAGGACTGGCCCTATTTAGTCGCATGTGCTTTTATCGAAACTTTTAACTTTGGGACCGACCCATAGGCGTCCCCTCGCCATGTCTTTTGTTTTGGAACCGACCCATAGGCGTTCCCTCGCACATATAAAGGTTTTATAAACTACATTACGCATTCACGCACTGTTTTTCATGCATAAATTTTTTCTCATGATTTAAATTGGCATAAATTTTTTTTTCATGTCCCCTCATAAGTTATTATGTTTTATGTCAAGTATGTTTTCATACTGTCATGGTTAACTTTAGTTTCATGCTGATTATGTTATACACTTCTTCGTAATAGATGGTTTCATGTTTCTTCATGATAATTCTGTCTTCATGTTGATTATGTTTTACGCCTCTTTTGTTATTTACGTTGTCCTGCAAGACATTGTTGGATTTCATTGAATTCTGCTTTCATGATAGTCATGGTTGGTTTTCATTGATCATGCTGTCAGGCAAATCATCGTTGAATTTGGTGTAACCACACTTTAGCGTTTCTCTATGCAACCAGAATGAGGTATATACTGGCATTTCCAGGTTATCATGATGGTTTTCCTAACCGTTTAACTGATATACTTTCTTTAGATCATGATAAATGATCGACCCCATACCGATCATTTCATGTGCATTCCACGTGTACTCCACGTACCGTATTTCATGTGTATTACATGTACCTTAATCCATGTATATTCCACTTGCAATACTTCACGAGTATTCGCTTGTCGATTCTGAATCACCTCAGGCGTATTTTCAATTGCTGATGTTCTACAAGATTGCTGATGCCGCTCATAACTGGGAGATGTTACTAAAGGTTGATGCTGCTGACGTTCGGAGACGCTACGAGATGCGGATGCTGTTCACAACCTGGAGATCCTACAAGACGAAGACAAAGGCGGCGGAGCAAAGCAATTGGACGAGAAGATGCTTCACCATCAGACGATTTCCATCAATCATTGTCCCTAATTCTTAGTTACATGTCATACGTCATTCAGCTGTCATTTCAGCCATATGAGTGCAAACTGGTACCAGCCGGCCACTTAGCTGAATAGTTACATGAATCACGGTCATGAGAATGACCATCATGGAACTGACAGACAGGACGATAGTAACCACTACTATGACAACAACTATCCTAGAAATCGCAACCGAAACTCTGGCCACGGACGTGGTCGGAAATACAAGGATTAGTAGTCCAACCGATCTGCCAATTCTCGCATAATAACCTTATATTGTGGTTATGTTTGTTTCACATCTCGAGACACATGTCAAGACATCAGTCAAGACACATGTCTCACGTATACTTTCTGAAGACACATGTAAAGACACCAGTCAAGACATATGTCATGCTTATAGTTCCAAGAAACGAGTCAAGACACATGACTCACGTCCAACTATGGAACATTTCTAAGAAATTCAGGGTACCCTCCAAGGGTATATCCATTTTGTTGTGCCATGTATTAATCAGGCCACAAGAATTTCAATACCATTATCAGCGTATCAGTGAGAACTGTCACGTTGCCGATGTCACTTTCATTTCTTTCATCATAGTTCATATATTCATGACCATGAAGGACGCCTTTCGTATTCCCACGCATACGAAGGTTTTCCTTCAGTTTAATGATGAGATCCAAGCTGCTAACGCATTTCCTCGGACAGACACGAGATGAATTTTATCCTAATTATGGACTATGAACAGCACACCATGCTACGGTTCATAATTATGTACAGTAATGTTCAGGTTCCTGAATACATTCAGCTCGATTTTCCATCAGGAAAATCTGTACAAATTATCTATGCTTACAAGCATGTGCGTTGTTAGTCATGGTCGCTAAAATTTTCTAGCTGTCAGTAAGATACGACCACTTAAGTCTTTTACGCTTAGCCAGTTGATTATTCCAAAATCTTCCCATACATTCCAGAAGAACTTACAAGGGAAGGACGGTACCATGAGATTATGTGTCGACTACCGTCGGCGTAAACAAATCACCATTCATGACCGTTATTCTCCTCCACGTATTGACAACATGTCCAATCGACCTAATAGTGTTATCATTTTATATTTTTCCAAGATCGAACTCATGATCATGCTGCCAACAGTGACGAAGGAAACAGCAGGACATGTCCATGACTGCTATTCGTGCACGACTTGGTCATGCTAGATTTATGATTTTGGTTTAGTCTCATCAATGCTCCAACGACATTATAGGAATGAGTTTCCATGAACTCATAGCAAATTCATCAGTGTTTTCAGTGTTACGTTCATATCTTCATACCTGTTATATAAACAAGTTAAGATAGGACACCAACAGACTGTGATGTTTTCATCATCTGAAATTGTGAATTGAAATGGGACAAGATCTCCACGGATTTTGGTTACCAGATTAAAGCAAGCTCAGAAAAAAAGCAAGATGCTATCTGTGTTATTGCCAACAGTTTGATCAAGTCTGCAAAATCCTTACATCCGTACGGATTTCAGAATCAACGGATTGATCAGACACATTCCACGCCAAGGCTCATCCGATCACTTGGTAATCCCTCAGCTATCGGGTCAGACAAAGATTCGCAATTGTACTCCTAAATTTACTTCACGTCTTCATACTGATTCCACGACTTGCTTTCGCGCTCACGTTCATGACACTATTCACGTTCATGATCGTATTTTGGCTTACGATTTTATGTTCATTTTCTTCTCATTCTAGGAAGTTTGCAAGAACTTGAGAGACCAGACCCAAGTTTAGTATAACTGCCTATCCTCAGATAGACGTTTCTCGTCATAATCTATGTCTCACCTTCTAGCGTTTGGCGTTACCACCATTATATTCTATGTTCACGATATGTTTCACATGTCATGTTCATTCCGCATTCCTTATATCATGATCAAGATATGTTACCACGTATCATGGATCACGATATGTTTACTCATACTACACTCGCCATATCTCCACGTAGCACGTTCAAAATTTTTCACGTATCTCGTTCAAAAATTTTCACGTACTACGTTTCTATATGTCTCGCGCATCGTTGCTAGTTATCAGTTAAGTTGGATTGTTTTGCACCATATTGTTTCAGTTACTCTTACACGTTAATTCTTATTCCCTCGATCGAATTTAGGGGATCTACCTTACGTTGATAACCAAGAACTTCTTCGTATTCCAAGTCAAGGTCAGGAGGACCAAGACTTATCATTCGGGTCAAGATCTTATAAAGGAACCGTTCCAAGAGGGAGGCCACTTGGAAACGGACAAGTTCATCCGGACTTTTATCCGTTTTTCTCTTATCAATTAGATATGTTCTTTCAGTCACGTCACGTTCCATGTTCTTTCAATACATGTCACGTTCCGCGTTCCTTCTGCCAGCTCACCTGCACGTTCATTTATCTTACATACCCTATTAGTTTGATTCGGGTATGTTCCTCTTTCAGTACGTTATCTATAATTCGAGGACGAATTATTCTTTTTAGGGGGGAAGAGTTGTAAAACCCGCATGCTTTTACCATGAATATACCCATTAGATCGTACGTCCTAGATTAAAACTTCCCTTTATAGTATGGTCACATTCACGTGCTAGGATTTTAAGTATTACATACGTATATGAACACGATAAGTATCGATTACGTACGAACACATGATAAGTATTTAACAATAATTAATCACGAACGTAATTTAAACACGAACTAA
Source organism: Glebionis coronaria (assembly GCA_025667525.1). Classification (NCBI taxonomy): domain Eukaryota; kingdom Viridiplantae; phylum Streptophyta; class Magnoliopsida; order Asterales; family Asteraceae; genus Glebionis; species Glebionis coronaria. Next base: position 104,817,482 of record CM046876.1, read on the forward strand.
TATTAATTACGTATATATATATTTATTATGAACACAAATAAATATATTGAGTCACGATTGGAAACTAATTAAATTACGTAAACTACGTAACACGTAATCACGGACATTTAAACGAGTATAATTATTATGTATATTTAATCAACACGACAAGTAATTATATACGTAATAATTACGTTTAACACGGGTAATGATAACTAAGAAACTTACGACATTAAAACATGTTTACGCATAATGTGTTCGTGGCGCGAAATAATAAAAGAAAGAAAGCATAATATTATTTGGGGTTGTTTTTGACAAAGTAGAAAAGAGAAGGACTTGGGCTCAAAGCCCAAGTGTATTTTGATGCGTGTGAATAAACAGACGGGGGGGGGGGGGGGGGGGGTTGTTTTGCTTTAGTCGACACAGTAACACAAATAAAGAAACCCTAAAATGAATAATAAGCCACAAGTTTTGTCCTCTCTGTTCCTTCTTCTATGCCGTGCCCTACACAAAGAAACAAGGAGAAGATCAAGGATTTGCATTTGTTTTGGTTACTCCTAAACCTTAAATAACATGTAAGAAAACCCTAATCTCAGTATTTATTTATTTTAACGACCACACATAAAATTGATTTGGGGTAGGATCTACTTGTTTTGGCTCGGCTTGCACCAAACCGAGAGTCTATGACTCTCGGTGGTGGGTTCCTTCGAGTCGCAGCAAACAAAACGGCCAAAGGCCGTGTTCTTTTTCAGCCGCAACCCCTGCAGTCAGCAGGGGTGCGCTTGGCTTAACAGTGGGAACGAAAGCCAGCAGGGGTGTTTGTTCTACTAACGGTGGGAACCGAGACCACCAGGTCTCGGTGGGTTTTTATGCTAACAGTGGGAACCGGATGCTGCCGGTGACACCATCACCACTGCCAGTGGTAACTGGCAGTGTAAGGGGGTGTTAGGGTTTTTGTTTAACAGAAGGTTAAGGGTGCGTTTGGCAGTGGGTTTATAACCTGAATTTAAAGGGCTGTTTGTTTCGGTTTATATTTAAGATAACACGGGTTTTTACGGTTTGGGTTATCGACGCGTTTTAATAAATAATACATGGTTATGGGTTATCATTTTAAAGGTTAATTAACTTTACATGCTTATTAATTTTACAAGGTAATTCAATTAATAAATAATGACTTATTATTTACAAGTTAATTAAATTAATTTAACATGCTAGATAATTAATTTAATTAAAACGTGGACTTAGGTTTATTATTATTAATTAATAATACATGATTTTAACCTAAGTAATTATTTATTTACATTAGACTAAGTAATTAATTAATTATTAAAACCATGACTTATAATTAATTAATTTTCATGACTTAGGTTATATTAATATTAATAATACATGTTTTAACCTAAGTATTTATATCCTTATTTAATTAAATCACATTTTATTTAATTAAATACTTTTAACCTATAGTTTATTTAAATTACATATAATAATTAATAAACTATACTCTATAATCTCATGACTTAGAATATTAATCTGAAAACACTTAGCTTATATTATTAGCTTAATTAACCAACTTATTTCTATTTATGGAAACTTTCTATTTTTAGAAACTTATTTAATTAAGACAGCTAATCTATTTATAGAAACCTTCTATTTTTAGAAACTTATCTATTTTAAGCAGTAATTCTATTTTTGGAAACGTTCTATTTTAGGAAACCTGCTATTTTTAGAAAGTTACTTATTATTACACAACAAGTATAATAATACAAGAAATGTAAGTAATACTTAAACAGAATATCCAGAATACACTATAAATACAGTACAACATTAAAATCAGTAAAACATGACATGAACATATAAAATAAGCTAAGACATAACATTTAACCAGTTACGTACTCAGTGATCATATACTTATACATGTATGTATTTATGTGGCATTAGTGATACCGGAGTAGGACTCTTTTCCGTTCGTCTTCTTCGTTCACTGGACATAAGGTACGGATTCCCGTCCTTTCAGTATGGACATTCTTTCCTTATTAGGATTTCCCCGTATGCAGCCAACTGTTTTCTCGTAGTATAAGTATGAGTTTGATTGCTTATGTTTTAAATATGATTACCTATAGCCATATACATGCATGACCAGTTTCACCTTGTTATGGAGGTACCCTAACCATAACATTAGAGGCACCGATGTTATGACTTCACCATGGCGGAGTGATTGCTCGTGGCGTCCCTTCAGCTTTTGGCCATTTATATTATATTTATCATGTGGGGGCGTATGGGTGCATACTAGTTACATGTTTTTATTCAGGATTACATGTTGAATGTGGTGTGTGCCTTGCATGCTTCACAAGGAGCTGATCCCTCCTACCCAAAAACCAGTATATTAAATTAGAGGCAGCCCCTCTAATTTGCATGATGAGGTCACCCCTCCAGGTATTCATGCACGGTGGATTTTCATGACCTATATTGGCTAATGGTAAAATATGTTAAACAATTGTCATAAGATAAACATAAGGCTTTTCAAACTATAAAACCAGATTTATGAACATGTTCCAGGTTTTCCAGGACTTATACATTTCAGCTGCTATTAAGTCTTTATTATGTTTTAGTCATTTATACTATGTCTATATCCGTGCACTGAGTGTTTTGCTCAGCCGTTACTTTCCTTTCCATGTCCCAAAATGGCAGGTACCCTAGGAAAGAATTGAGCATTTGGAGGACGTGCATCGGATGGAAGCTACTAGAGACTTCTTTTCCTTTTGCCTTCATATACTTATGCTTGTTTAGTCTTTCATTCATTTCTGTTGCTTTATTATGTTTTGGGCTTATGTTTGGGAACCGATGTTTGATTTCGGTTATCCCTATGGTCATGTAATGTTTTATACATTTATCCTTGTATGCTTTGATGACACGCCATAATTCCGCGTGGCATTCCATTATCAAAATGGGGTGTTACAGAAAAAGTGAGATTCAAGACCACCCAAGCACAAATTAACACAATAACAACTAAGAACAACAGATTCAAGCAAGAATAAGCCACAAAATTCACAAGAACACAAGTCACATATAAATATCAACAAAAATCAAGATTTAAGCAGATTTTAGGATTAAGTATGCAAACCTCATGGATGTACATCCACACCCACGAATTTATGAGCTTATGTACTAGCAAGAACAAGTACAAGCTTCCAATAACACTCCTGCTAAGATTCAACAAGGCAAGTAGCAAGATTATAAAAACAGAAACTTGAAAAATCCTTGATTTATGCAACTCTTGTCCTCCACACTTGATTATCCCCAAGTTATAAGCCTCACCACACCTTAATCAACACAATTAGGATGCTATGATCAGCCCTATAACCCAAGAATTCCAAGATAAACCAAGAACTTAGCAAAATATCAAGAAAATGAAGAAAATGTGCAAACTTTTGCACACTCCTCTTTTGAAAACAGGTTTTTGATTCAAATTCAGTAAACAATAAACATAAACAAGCATAAATAAGATGGCACTTGGTCTTTCTTCAACACACTTAACACAAATTTCATAAATCTGAAAATGGGATTTACAAGTGCTTGAACAAGGAAAAACCAAAAGCAAACGTGAATGTTGGACCCTATACCCTTTATATAGAGGGTGTACATGGTCTGTTTAAACCTAAAAACTTAAAACCCTAACTTGTAGAAGCCCAAAAATGCCCTTGAGGATTTGAACTTCTTGGCTTCATGTGACAGATTTCTTGGCAGTTTGTGGAGCTAGCAAGGGTGGAATTTGCATCTAAGGGCTCACATTGAGCTTAGAAAGTAAGCATCAATCCCACACGTTGGATGGCTGGTGTTTTTTTGGCAGTATCCCCTTTGTGTGTAGCAGGGGAATCTTATGTGGGATAAGGGGGTGGTGAGGTGTCCAAGTTTAAGGTTGGGATGTGATTAGCAGACCCTTAATCATAATTCTGGACAAAATGGTGGCTTAATTTCTACAGGATTAAGAAAACCCAATTTTATGAAGAACACGAAGAACAAGGTGTTTAATCTGTTTTGGTTTTTAAATATGTGTTAGGCGCGTGTTTTAACTAACTAAATAATTAGTTAATTAATCTGGTGAGTGGATGGATGAGGTGGAGGAATGGGTGAAGCTGATTGGAGGGTTTTGGTGAGTGGGACAGGTGTCACAAGGAGAGTGGTCTAGGTATCTTCCTTTGTCTGCCAGATTTAGCCCCTATTCTTTCCTTTTCCTTTCATTTTGTAAATAACCAGCCACAAATACGAATCCTTTGTATTTCAAGTTTTCTTTTTCACACTTTTGCCCCAAAAAGTTTTGTAAAGTAAATTCAGGGGTAATTCTTGCCATTTTGTGATTCTTGAGGGACTGATTTGGCATTTTCTTGATGGATTATGGTCTTAACTTGTATGATTGGCATTTTAGAGGACTGAAATTGCCAAGTCTTCATTTATGAGGGACCATTCTTGCCAATTGTTGAAAGTTAAGGGTCCTTTTTGTAATTTTGGGATTTTCAAAGGACCAAACTTGTAATTCTTGTACTTTGAAGGACTTCATGATGTGTTTGACTTTGTGGAGGATAATGGTTGACAATTTAGCTTTGTTGAGGGGCTAAACTTGCCAATTCTTCAAAGTGGAGGGCCCTTTTTGTAATTTTGACAAACTTTAGGGACCAAACTTGTAATTATGAGGATACAAGGGTATAAAGTGTCAATTCTTCCATATTGGAGGACCCTTCTTCATAATTCTTCAAATCTTCAAGGGTTAATCTTGGGAAAGTCTTCATTAGGGCTTAGTTCATTGTGCGGCTTCGTTTCCCGTGTTCGTTTTTGCATGATTCTTGTGATCTTTTGTCATTTTCTCAATATCCGTACCTAAAATACACAAGCAACAAACACAAGCATATATATGGGTATTTTGATGATATTTAATGCATTTTAAGCCCTATTTGGATGATGAGACTATGTATAAAAGCAGTCTCATAATATTCCGCACTTATACTGTGTAATTGACTTGTGATTACAGAAGTCGTTCACCATCCTTAACAGGCTGCAAGATCCACATCTAGTGGACCCAACAGTATGATGAGAGATTCATCAGATAAGTATTCCTTTAGATTCGAAACATGAAAAGTATTGTGAACATTACTAAGCTCTTTGGGTAGCTCTAGTTTATATGCCACAGGGCCAATTCTTTTGGTTATTTTGAATGGTCTTATATACCTTGGGTTTAGTTTCTTTTTCTTTCCGAATTGAATAACTCCTTGACAAGGCAAAACTTTTAACATAACACGATCTCCAAATGCAAATTCCAAAGGTTTACGTCTAGTATTAGCGTAAATCCTCTGTCTATCTTGTGCAGCATGTAATCGCTGTCAGATTTGAATAATCTTTTCAGTAGTTTCGTGTATTATTTTTGGTCCTGTTATTTGAACATCTCTAACTTCGGCCCAACAAACAGGTGATCGGCACTATCTTCCATAAAGTACTTCGAAAGGCGTTGCTTTAATACTAGCATGATAACTATTGTTATAAGAGAAGTCTACTAAAGGTAGATGTTTCTCCCATCCTTTTTCCAAAATCTATTACACAAGCTCTAAGCATATCCTCGAGAGTTTTAATAGTCCTTTCACTTTGTCCATGTGTTTGTGGATGATATGTCGTACTCATGTCCAATTGAGTACCTAAGGCACTTTGCATCGATCTCCAAAATACAAATGTAAGACGACTATCACGATCTGAGATAATAGATACATGCACTCCATGTTGAGAGATTATTTCCTTAATGTACAATCTCGTTAGAGTTTCCATACTATCGGTCTCTTTAATAGGAACAAATCGCGTAGATTTTGTAAGACGATCGACAATAACCCAGATGATGTCATGTCCATTTGATGTCTTAGGTAATTTAGTCACAAAATCCATCGTAATTCTTTCCCATTTCCATATTGGAATCTTTGGTTGTATCAATAGTCTGGATGGCTTTTGATACTCTGCTTTAACTCTTGCACACGTTAAATACTTACTAACGTATTCTGCTATGATTGCCTTCATGTTAGGCCACCAATAGTGTAAAACCCGCATGCTTTTACCATGCATATTACTTTAGGTTCGTACGTACTAGTTAAGACTTTCCTAATATAGCATGATTATGATTACGTATTAGGAGTTTATGTATTACGTACGTGTTAGAACACGATAAGTATTTTATTTGCACGATCACGTAATAATGATTTAGTAATAATTAATCACGAACATACGATCACGAGTCACGAGAGTAATTAAAACACGAGATATTATTAATTACGTATATATATTTAATACGAGCGTAATTAAATATATAAGTGTAGGATATTTACGTAACGAGAACTTTTAAAACATGAACATAATTAAACGTAAACGTGTACAAAATTACAAGATACGAAACGAGGTACGGGACCCCCACAAGGGAGTCCCTACCCGCGGCCAAACAAGAACAATGGGCCAAGCCCATTGTTAAATTTTACTTAAGGGGGGTTAATTATTTTTCACTACTCAATTTAGTTTAAAGAAGAGTTTCAAGAAAACCTAGAAACCCTTCCTCCTTCTTCCTTGTGTGCCGCCACCTACAAATCACCATAAGGGGGTGATTTTGATCTTGGATCTTGTTGATTTAGTAATTGTTCGTGTTTGTTCTTCACCCTTTTGATCCACGAATACGGTAAAACCTTTTTACTTGTTTCTTTTTAATTAATCTTTTATTAATTAAGAACACATGATGTTTTTCATAAAAACATATTAATAAAACCTAGATCTAACATGTTATGGTCATTAATTAATCAATGGGATCGATCTAAGGGGTGTTTGTTTCGGGCCGCAGGAACAACCGACCCCAAGGGGGTTCGGTTTGTTCTAACCGACCACCACCAAGACCTTTTTGGGTCTTGGTTGGTGCGTGTGGGTCCCACGGCAGCAAGAGGGGTACCCCGATTTGGTTCGGGGTACGGTGTTTGTTCATATCCGGTGCATGTTTTTAAGCCTAGATCCGGATCATGATTATGTTAGTTGTTTATGTTATAAACTTAGGTTAAGAATTAAATTAATAAGATGTAATTAATTTAATAACATGAACTTAGGTTAACTAATTATTATAAACATGAATTATTTTAACCTAAGTACTTTTATTATTAAGACTTATAATTAATTAATTATTTTAAAACCATGAATATAATTAATTAATTAAACATGACTTAGGTTATATTATTAGTATTTAATAATACATATTTAACCTAAGTAATTAATATATTTAATTAAAAACATGTCATACTTTAATTAAATATTATAACCTATAGTTTAATTAAATTACATGAAATAATTATTAAACTATATAATATATCATATGACTTAGAAAATAATCATGGAAATACTTAGGCTTATTTACTTAGCTTATTTAACCAGCTTATTTCTAATTATGGAAACTTTCTATTTTTAGAAACTTAATTAAATAAGGCAGCTATTTTATTTATGGAAACCAGCTATTTTTAGAAACTTATTTATTTAAGGCAACTAATCTATGTATGGAAACTTATTTAATTAAGGCAGCTAATCTATATATGGAAACTTTCTATTTTTAGAAACTTATCTATTTTAAGCAGTAAATCTATTTTTGGAAACTTTCTATTTTTGGAAACTTTCTATTTTTGGAAACTTTCTATTTTTGGGAACTTTCTATTTTTGGAAACTTTCTATTTTTGGAAACTTTCTATTTTTGGAAGCTTTCTATTTTTGGAAACTTTCTATTTAAGGAAACCTGCTATTTTTGGGAAGTTACTTAATATTACACAGTAAGTATAATAACACATGAAATATCAGAAATACTTAATCAGAATGAACAAAATATAGGATTTAACACAGTTTAAGGCTTTAAACAGTGTAAATGGTAAGAACACTTAAAATAAGCTAAGACATGATATAAAACCAGCTATGTATGTAGTAAGCAGATACTTATTTCATGTACGTATTTATGTAGCGTTAGTGATTCAGAAGTAGGATTCTCGCAGTTCATCATTCTCGTTCACTGGACATAAGGTACGGATTCCCGTCCTTTAAGTATGGACATTCTTTCCTTATTAGGATTTCCCCGTATGCAGCCAACTGTTTTCCCGTAGTATAAGTATGAGTTTGATTGCTTATGTTTTAAATATGATTACATATAGCCATATACATGCATGACCAGTTTCACCTAGTTATGGAGGTACCATAACCATAACATTAGAGTCAGTGATGTTATGACTTCACCACGGCGGAGTGATTGCTCGTGGCGTCCCTTCAGCTTTTGGCCATTTATTTATATTTATCATGTGGGGCGTATTGGTGCATCCTAGTTACACGTTTTATTCAGGATTACATGGTGAATGTGGTGTGTGCCTTGCATCCTTCACAAGGAGCTGATCCCTCCTACCCATAAACCAGTATATTAAATTAGAGGCAACCCCTCTAATTTGCATGATGAGGTCACCCCTCCAATTATTCATGCACGGTGGATATTCATGACCTATATTGGCTAAATGGTAAAATATGACAAACAGTTTTTATAAGATAAACATAAGACTTTCAAACTATAAAACCAGTTTTAATAAGACTTAACCAGGTTACTCGGGACTTAGTTTCTTCCGCTGTTATTATGTTATATGTTTATCCTATTCATGCTTTATTGTACATCCGTGCACTAAGCGTATTGCTCAGCCATTTTCCTTTTCTATGTTCCCAAAACGGCAGGTACTCAGGGACACTCGTAGACGATAAGAGTACGTGCATATGGACTGGAAGCTGTCTAGCCTTCTTTACATTATGCATTTCTTTCCTTTTTGATACTTATGCTTTGGACATTGTTTCGTCCTTTTCCTTTACTATACTACGTTTGTGTGTGATGAGCTTTACTTTTGGACTACCGATGTTTGATTCCGGTATTTTCCTTTATATGGTCAAGTAATGTTTTAGACATTTTACCTTGTATGCTTTGATGACACGCCATAATTACTTTGATATTTCCATTTCCAAAATGGGGTGTTACAATTATGGTATCAGAGCCAAGGCTTCGACATGTAGGCTCTCAATTATGACCTGTGATTAGTGGGTAGTCACTACGGTCTTCCTAGAACTGACAGTTGTTTTCATGCATTCATCATTTTTAAGCATACATATATATGTCATTGTCACAGGGTTTTTGACTAAGTAATGGTTGGTACAGGACTGGCCCTATTTAGTCGCATGTGTTTTATCGAAACTTTTAGATTTGGGACCGACCCATAGGCGTCCCCTCGATATGTCTTTTGTTTTGGGTGAACTGACCAGAGGCGTTCACTCTCGAGCATCAAAAGTTTTCATAAAACTGCATCATGCATTCATACAAAAATTTTCTTGCATAAAATTTTTCTCGTGAAATTTTTTTAGTATAAATTTTTTTCATGTATATATGCTATATTTTATGTTTTGAACTGTTAATTATATGTTTTATGTCATACTGTCAGATGGCAAACGCAAACGATATCTGGGCAATATTTGCAGCTGCTGATGCAGAGATGCAACATGCTCTTCTTCATAACGACGGTTATCCTCCTCCGCCTAACATCTTCCCCATGGAAGGAAGGAATCGGCTCATGAGGGAATACTATAGCATCAGACAGCGACCTGACGAAGATAGCAATGACTTCATGCAGCGTTTCCTTCGCTATACTGGTGTCCTGAGAGCAGCTGCGGGCACCACTGAAGAACAAGCAATACATTTTCGTTGGGCTCTAAATCCAAGGATTGCAAATAACTTGTCAGGTTCTCCGTTGGATACGGTAGCACAAGTAGCAGATGCAGCACGTAAACTGGAGATGCTGCAGGAGAGGGATGAGTTCAGGGAAGCTGAAAGACCCGACAAGAGGTAAAACCTTCATATTCAAGCGGTGATCAATCCGTATATCTTTCATATGTCAATTATTCATCTCTTTAATGTATCTTCCAGGCAGAAAACTGGGGACCGGTCTCAGCCGGCTACCCAACAGCAGCCTCATCAGCCCAAGGGAAACGGTCAGACTAATGACCGATCTGCTACGGATAGGCGTGGCGGTAATGACAATTACCGTAACAACGCCGGACAATCCAGCAACAGCAGGTCCTAATACTTACGAAATTTCCTATGTTTTATGTTTTAACTCATATTCTGACACTCTAGCAAAATTCTACCAGGAACCATGGAAACGGTAGGGATCAGAACCAGAGAGGTTCGCAGCCTAGCCGTCCAGCTATCACTGGTATTCAATTTTACGATTATCCGCTTTGTCCTTTGTACCCAACTATTATGTCTCATGTAAAATGTTTTATCAGGTCCTCAGCCAGCCAGAGCACCTGCTGGAGGATACACTCATCCTCTTTGCTCTACTTGCCACCGTAGGCACCCAGGACCATGTCGCCGTAATACTGATGCGTGCTTCAAGTGTGGTCTTCCTGGCCATATTATGAAGGATTGCCGTAAGGGCGAGATAGAGGGTACATCGGGACATGCTGATACCAAGCCGCCTCCTACTGTCGGGCGTGTCTACACGACATCTCGAGACCAGGCCAACAAGTCTACAGGTACCATCACTGGAATCTTGTATATGTATGGTCGCGCTGCATGTGTTCTTTTCGATACGGGTGCTACTCACTCGGTTATTTCTACTACTTATGCTAAGAACATTAGGATGCCTCCATTGCCACTAGAAAATAGGCTTACTATTTCCACGCCTTTGAGGGACTCTATATTAATCACCCATGTATACAAGAGTCTTCCCCTAGAATTTGATGATAAAGTTCGACCTGTCGACGCACTTCCGCTGGACATGAATGACTTCGACATGATTTTGGGCATGTATTGGCTATCCAAGTATCATGCTACCATAGACTGTCATTCATATCGAGTTATCTTCGGTAATGTCAATGCACCAGAGTACATTCATAACGGGTTCATACCCGGACGGTCTGTACAAGTCATATCCACTCTGCAAGCGCGTGCACTACTGTCACACGGCTGCGAGGGTTATCTAGCTACGGTTCACGACATGGATGCTGAATCTCCATCGATTCAGGATCAACCAATAGTGTCGGAATTCCAAGACGTGTTTCCAGCAGAACTTCCGGGCATACCACCTGCACGAGAAGTGGAATTCAGTATCGAGCTGGTTCCAGGAGCTGAACCAATCTCCAAGGCTCCTTATCGCATGGCTCCCATAGAGCTGAAGGAGCTGAAGGATCAACTACAAGAACTTCTTGAACGAGGTTTCATTCGACCGAGCGCATCTCCATGGGGCGCACCGGTTTTGTTTGTTAAGAAGAAGGACGTCAGTATGCGTCTTTGCATAGACTATCGCGAGCTCAACAAGATTACCATTCGGAATAGATATCCACTGCCACGCATTGACGATCTGTTTGACCAACTCCAAGGGGCCAAACACTTCTCCAAGATCGATCTTAGGTCAGGCTATCATCAGTTACGAGTCAAGGAGCAGGATATCGCTAAGACTGCCTTTCGTACTCGTTATGGCCACTACGAGTTTGTAGTTATGCCACTTGGCCTGACCAATGCTCCAGCAGTGTTCATGGATCTGATGAACAGAATCTTCCATGAATTTCTGGACAAATTCGTCATTGTTTTCATCGATGACATCCTGATTTTCTCTAAGTCCAAGGAGGAACACGAAGACCATCTTCGTACAATACTACAGATTCTTCGCCAGAAGCAGCTGTATGCTAAATTCTCCAAGTGTGAGTTCTGGTTAGACAAGGTGGCATTCCTAGGTCACATTGTATCAGCAGAAGGAATCACTATGGATCCAACGAAGGTTGAGGCCATCACTAAGTGGCCGAGGCCGACATCAGCGACGGAAGTCCGCAGTTTCTTAGGCTTAGCTGGCTATTACCGTAGGTTCGTGGAGAACTTTTCCCCTTTAGCACTACCATTGACCAAACTGATGCGGAAAGGGGAGAAATTCGTCTGGACTGAAGATCGAGAGAAGAGCTTTGAAGACCTGAAGCAGAAGCTAGTATCTGCACCTATTCTTACTCTACCATCTGGTACGGGTGGATTTCAAATCTACAGCGATGCATCGGGGAAGGGACTTGGCTGTGTTCTCATGCAACATGGGAAGGTGATCGCGTACGCTTCACGGCAGCTTAAGCCTTATGAAGAGAATTACCCCACGCACGATCTGGAACTTGCTGCAGTCGTGTTTGCATTGAAGATATGGAGACACTACTTATATGGAGAATCATGTGACATTTTCACGGTCCACAAGAGCTTGAAGTATATCTTCACTCAACGTGAATTGAACATGAGGCAGAGGAGATGGTTAGAGCTGTTAAAGGATTATGACATTAATCTACAGTATCATCCCGGAAAGGCAAATGTAGTAGCAGGTGCCGTTATCAGGAAGTCCGGAATGATCAACAGCATTAAAATCGAAGAGGAAATCATAAGAAACTTGGAGCGACTAGACATCAAGATCATGGTACGTGGACAGCACGGTTACTGGGCTAATCTTAGAGTAGAACCCGAGTTACTATCTAAGATCAAGGAAGCTCAGAAGGATGACGGAGAAATATGGGCGATAATACAGAATTTGGAGAAGCAGACAGAATTCAGAGTAGATGCAGATGGTATCGTATGGCAGGGCACTAGACTTTGTGTTCCTGATGACCAAGAACTCCGGGAAGCTTTGCTAGCAGAAGCTCATAGCTCCCCATTCTCGATACATCCTGGTTCAACTAAAATGTACCATGACATCAAGCAGTACTTTTGGTGGAGTGGTATGAAGCAGGATGTGGCCACTTACGTCTCCAAATGTCTTACCTGTCAGCAGGTTAAGATCGAGCATCAGCGATCTGGCGGTCTCCTTCAACCGTTAGATATTCTAGAGTGGAAGTGGGATAAAATCACCATGGATTTTGTTACCGGTCTTCCGCCTACCAAAAGGAAGCACGATGCAATTTGGGTTATCGTTGATCGACTTACCAAATCAGCTCATTTCTTACCGATCTGCAAGGAAGATCCGGTAAGTAAACTCGCAGATACGTACAGACGAGAGATCATGAGGCTACACGGTGCACCATCCAGCATCGTCTCAGACAGAGATCCTCGATTCACTTCGCGCTTTTGGAAAAGTCTGCAGAAAGCTTGGGGTACACAACTTAAGCTTAGCACGGCTTTTCATCCTCAAACGGACGGACAGTCGGAGCGAACCATTCAGACATTGGAAGATATGTTGAGTTCATGTGCGTTGGAATGGACGGGTGATTGGGACGAATACATCTGTTTGGTGGAGTTTGCATACAACAACAGCTGGCACGCAAGCATCAAGTGTGCTCCATTTGAGATGTTGTATGGCAGAAAGTGTCGCGCCCCAATCTGCTGGGATCAGGTTGGCGAGCGAACACTCGAAGGACCAGAAATCATAGAGATGACAAATGAGAAGATCGCAGTAGCTAGGCAGAAAATTCAGGAGGCACGGTCACGTCAAAAGAGTTACGCCGACAAGCATCTTAGGGATTTACACTTTAACGTAGGAGATCACGTCTTCCTTAAGGTTTCGCCGGCACGTGGTGTTAGACGCTTCGGGATTAAAGGGAAGCTCAGTCCTCGTATCATCGGACCGTTTGATATCATTGAACGAGTCGGTGAAGTATCTTACCGATTGGCGTTACCTCTGCAACTTTCGCATGTGCACATTGTGTTTCATGTGTCCTTACTCAGAGGGTACCAATATCATCCCCTTCACATGGTTCAGTATCCACTGGAACAGATTCGTGAAGATCTCACTTTTATAGAAGAACCCGAACGAGTTCTTTACAGGCAAGAACGAGTCATGAGAAAGAAGACGATTCCATTCGTCAAAATTCTATGGAGGGATCATACCGAGCGGGAAGCCACTTGGGAAACAGAGGAGTCTATCCGGACTTCTTACCCTCATTTCATATTCTGAATTCGGGTATGTTCTTCTTTTCCAGTTTACTTTATCTATAATTCGGGGACGAATTATTCTTTTTAGGGGGGAAGAGTTGTGAAACCCGCATGCTTTTACCATGCATATTACTTTAGGTTCGTACGTACTAGTTAAGACTTTCCTAATATAGCATGATTATGATTACGTATTAGGAGTTTATGTATTACGTACGTGTTAGAACACGATAAGTATTTTATTTGCACGATCACGTAATAATGATTTAGTAATAATTAATCACGAACATACGATCACGAGTCACGAGAGTAATTAAAACACGAGATATTATTAATTACGTATATATATTTAATACGAGCGTAATTAAATATATAAGTGTAGGATATTTACGTAACGAGAACTTTTAAAACACGAACATAATTAAACGTAAACGTGTACGAAATTACAAGATACGAAACGAGGTACGGGACCCCCACAAGGGAGTCCCTACCCGCGGCCAAACAAGAACAATGGGCCAAGCCCATTGTTAAATTTTACTTAAGGGGGGTTAATTATTTTTCACTACTCAATTTAGTTTTACAGAAGAGTTTCAAGAAAACCTAGAAACCCTTCCTCCTTCTTCCTTGTGTGCCGCCACCTACAAATCACCATAAGGGGGTGATTTTGATCTTGGATCTTGTTGATTTAGTAATTGTTCGTGTTTGTTCTTCACCCTTTTGATCCACGAATACGGTAAAACCTTTTTACTTGTTTCTTTTTAATTAATCTTTTATTAATTAAGAACACATGATGTTTTTCATAAAAACATATTAATAAAACCTAGATCTAACATGTTATGGTCATTAATTAATCAATGGGATCGATCTAAGGGGTGTTTGTTTCGGGCAGCAGGAACAACCGACCCCAAGGGGGTTCGGTTTGTTCTAACCGACCACCACCAAGACCTTTTTGGGTCTTGGTTGGTGTGTGTGGGTCCCACGGCAGCAAGAGGGGTACCCCAATTTGGTTCGGGGTACGGTGTTTGTTCATATCCGGTGCATGTTTTTTAAGCCTAGATCCGGATCATGATTATGTTAGTTGTTTATGTTATAAACTTAGGTTAAGAATTAAATTAATAAGATGTAATTAATTTAATAACATGAACTTAGGTTAACTAATTATTATAAACATGAATTATTTTAACCTAAGTACTTTTATTATTAAGACTTATAATTAATTAATTATTTTAAAACCATGAATATAATTAATTAATTAAACATGACTTAGGTTATATTATTAGTATTTAATAATACATATTTAACCTAAGTAATTAATATATTTAATTAAAAACATGTCATACTTTAATTAAATATTATAACTATAGTTTAATTAAATTACATGAAATAATTATTAAACTATATAATATATCATATGACTTAGAAAATAATCATGGAAATACTTAGGCTTATTTACTTAGCTTATTTAACCAGCTTATTTCTAATTATGGAAACTTTCTATTTTTAGAAACTTAATTAAATAAGGCAGCTATTTTATTTATGGAAACCAGCTATTTTTAGAAACTTATTTATTTAAGGCAGCTAATCTATGTATGGAAACTTATTTAATTAAGGCAGCTAATCTATTTATGGAAACTTTCTATTTTTAGAAACTTATCTATTTTAAGCAGTAAATCTATTTTTGGAAACTTTCTATTTTTAGAAACTTTCTATTTTTGGAAACTTTCTATTTTTGGAAACTTTCTATTTTTGGAAACTTTCTATTTTTGGTAACTTTCTATTTTTGGAAACTTTCTATTTTTGGAAACTTTCTATTTTTGGAAGCTTTCTATTTTTTGAAACTTTCTATTTAAGGAAACCTGCTATTTTTGGGAAGTTACTTAATATTACACAGTAAGTATAATAACACATGAAATATCAGAAATACTTAATCAGAATGAACAGAATATAGGATTTAACACAGTTTAAGGCTTTAAACAATGTAAATGGTAAGAACACTTAAAATAAGCTAAGACATGATATAAAACCAGCTATGTATGTAGTAAGCAGATACTTATTTCATGTACGTATTTATGTAGCGTTAGTGATTCAGAAGTAGGATTCTCGCAGTTCATCGTTCTCGTTCACTAGACATAAGGTACGGATTCCCGTCCTTTAAGTATGGACATTCTTTCCTTATTAGGATTTCCCCGTATGCAGCCAACTGTTTTCCCGTAGTATAATTATGAGTTTGATTGCTTATGTTTTAAATATGATTACCTATAGCCATATACATGCATGACCAGTTTCACCTAGTTATGGAGGTACCATAACCATAACATTAGAGGCACTGATGTTATGACTTCACCACGGCGGAGTGATTGCTCGTGGCGTCCCTTCAGCTTTTGGCCATTTATTTATATTTATCATGTGGGGCGTATGGGTGCATCCTAGTTACACGTTTTATTCAGGATTACATGGTGAATGTGGTGTGTGCCTTGCATCCTTCACAAGGAGCTGATCCCTCCTACCCATAAACCAGTATATTAAATTAGAGGCAGCCCCTCTAATTTGCATGATGAGGTCACCCCTCCAATTATTCATGCACGGTGGATATTCATGACCTATATTGGCTAAATGGTAAAATATGACAAACAGTTTTTATAAGATAAACATAAGACTTTCAAACTATAAAACCAGTTTTATTAAGACTTAACCAGGTTACTCGGGACTTAGTTTCTTCCGCTTTTATTATGTTATATGTTTATCCTATTCATGCTTTATTGTACATCCGTGCACTGAGCGTATTGCTCAGCCGTTTTCCTTTTCTATGTTCCCAAAACGGCAGGTACTCAAGGACGCTCGTAGACGATAAGAGTATGTGCATATGGACTGGAAGCTGTCTAGCCTTCTTTACATTATGCATTTCTTTCCTTTTTGATACTTATGCTTTGGACATTGTTTCGTCCTTTTCCTTTACTATACTACTTTTGTGTGTGATAAGCTTTACTTTTGGACTACTGATGTTTGATTTCGGTATTTTCCTTTATATGGTCAAGTAATGTTTTAGACATTTTACCTTGTATGCTTTGATGACACGCCATAATTACTGTGATATTTCCATTTCCAAAATAGGGTGTTACAAATAGAGTTTCTTCAGATCTTGATACATCTTGTCGGAACCAGGATGTATAGAATACTTCGATTTATGAGACTTGTGCATAATCAAATCTCGTAAATTACCATGGACAGGTAACCAACTACGATTTTTAATACAATGATTTCCATCTTGACGAATTTCAAATTCTTTATCCATTCCTCTCAACTTCTCAGCTTCTACATTTTCTACCTTAAGTGCTTCTTTTTGTGCTTCGAGAATTTGGGTAGGTAAATTCGGGAAAAGAGTTATCATTATAGATCAAAATCGGAACGGCTTAAGATGCTCCTTTCGACTTAAAGCATCAGCTACTACATTGCCTTTACCTGGGTGATAACGAATTTCACAATCGTAAGCAGCAAGTAACTCTAACCAACACCGCTGTCTCATATTCAATTTCTTCTAGTGAAGAATATATTGAAGACTTTTATGATCAGTAAATACTACACACTTCGTACCATAGAGGTAATGTCTCCAGATTTTAAGAGCAAATATCACCACTCCTAATTCTAGATCATGAGTAGTATAATTTTTTTCATTAGTTTTAAGTTTCCTTGATGCATAAGCAATAACTTTATTCCTTTGCATAAGCACTGCTCCCATTCTTTGAATAGATGCATCACAGTAAATGATAAAGTCATCGTTACCTTCTGGTAATGCTAGGATAGGTGCTTCACATAACTTTTTCTTCAATAACTAAAAAACTATCTCTTGACTATTTCCCCAAACAAACGGTTTGTTCTTCTGAGTCAATTCAGTCAAAGCTTTAGCAATTTTTGAAAAACCTTCGATAAATCTTCGGTAATATCCAGCAAGTCCTAAAAATTGTCCTATTTTCGTAGGCGTACTAGGCTTACTCCAATTTTTTACCGCCTTAATCTTTTCAGGATCCACACGAATACCTTGGCTATCGATGACATGTCCTAGGAATTGAACAACATTGATTAAAAATTTGCACTTTGAGAACTTAGTATACAATTCCTCCTTCTTAAGTAATTCGAGAATTATACCAAGATGCTTGGCATGTTCTTCTCTATTACGAGAGTAAATAAGAATATCATCGATAAACACGATCACAAATTTATCCAAGTAAGGCTTACACACTCTGTTCATGAGGTCCATGAAAACAGCTGGTGCATTGGTTAAACCAAAAGGCATCACTTGAAACTCATAATGTCTGTATCGCGTCCTGAAAGCAGTTTTAGGAATGTCGTCTTCCTTAACTCTCAGTTGATGATAACCTGAACATAAATCAATCTTAAAATATACGCTTTATCCTAGAAGTTGATCAAATAAATCGTCGATTATGGGTAATGGGTAACGATTCTTTATAGTAAGTTTGCTTAACTCACGATAATCGATACACATCCTAAAAGATCCATCTTTCTTTTTCACAAATAAGACTGGAGCTCCCTACGGAGATATACTTGGTCTAATAAATCCTCGATCAATTAGTTCTTGGATTTGACTTAATTATTCTTGCATTTCCGAAGGTGCTAATCGATAAGGCGCTTTAACAATCGGTGTTGCTCCTGGTATCAAATCAATTTGGAAATTCAACTTGATGCACAAGCGGCAAACCTGGCAATTCCTCGAGAAATACTTCGGGAAATTCTCTAACTATCGGAATATCTTCTAATTGCTTCTCTTCTTTCTCCTTTTCCATTAATTGAACTAATAAAACTTGACCACCTCGGGATACGTACTTATTTATCTTAATGCACGATATCAGATTTAGTCGAGTCTTACTTCGCTCACCATTGACAATCTAAACTTCACCGTTAATAGGAATATGAACGGCTCTCTCGTCACATAGAATTTTGGCATGGTATTTAGATAACCAGTCCATTCCAATGACTACGTCAACACTACCGAGCTTAATGGGTATAAGATCGATTTCAAAGGATTGGCGTAATAAATTAATGATACATCCTAGAATAACAGTATTAGTGCTAATTATTTTTCCGTCGGCTATTTCTATATCATACTTAGTATTCAAAGAAACAATCGGAATATCTAACTTAGCAGCAATTTTAAAAGATATGAAACTTCTATCAGCTCCTGAGTCAAATATTACTTTAACCAGATGTTGATTTAGATGAAACATACCCGTAACCGTATTCTGATCTTGATGAGTATCATTCAGCAAATAGGCTTTCCCTCAGCTATTGCACTCTTTACGACACTCATATACCATATGCCCTTTTTCTCCACAGTTATGGCAAACTTTAGTTATAGGACTTTGGTTACTTCCATTAGCTAGTCCTTTACTTCTGCAGTATCTTGTATGATGTCTCATTTTCCATAGTTTAGACACTTGATAGTGAAATATCCTGTGTGATGTAGAGAACATCTCTGACATAGGGGACGTCTTCCACTATAACCATTGCTCAAAGTTAGAGCATAAACTTTAGAAACATGATTTCTTTTGTTCTGTTGTTGATGATTATTGCCTTGATTATAGTTGCGAAAATTATTCTTCTGGAAATTACGATTTACTGGAAAGTTCTTCCTATCATCAAACTTCCTCTTATTATTAACTGCCACTTGTACAGGAGTATACCTTATCACTTGATCCATTAATCTTTGAGTAATGGTGATAACTTCCTCTAAAGTTTGGGGTTTAGAGGCGGTAACATTACCTTCTATACTTCTAGGCAATCCTCTAATAAAAGCTTCCATCAATTTTACCATATTAGGACATAATAATGCTAATTCCTGAAATCTCTGAGATTATTTTCCTTTACCGCTAGATTATAGAATTCTTCCTCCATTTTCCTAATCTCACTGTGAGGAAAAAATTTCTTAATTAGCAGATTCTTGAGTTCACTCCAGGGAGTCTGATAAGCTTGTTCTACCCCAATGGCTTGTGCATAAGCATTCCACTAAGACAAAGCTTCTTCTATCAGTGTACCCATAGAAAATTTCACTTTACAATCTTCAGAACAGTCGCTGCGAACAAATACTGATTCAGTTCTCTCGAACCAGCGACTAAGTCCAACAGCTCCTTCAAATCCTTTATAGTTAAAAGGTTGGCAGTTCATGAAATCCTTGTAAGTACATTTCTTTTCGAGTAAATTCCACGGTTCGTCCTTATGGTTTGTGTTGAACAACGTCGTTCGTCCCTTGACAAAAAAATTGCACCGTTCGGCCTTAACTTTGAAACCTTTTCCGTCGTTTGTCCCTCGATTTAACTGGCCCCACAAGTGATTGTTAAGTTGCTAAACCACAAGGGTAAACCCGTCTTATCCCATCTTGTCTTTATCCTACTTCACCTTGTCTTTACCTCCTTTAACCTGTTCTTCCATTTCACACACACAAAAAACACACACCTTTAAATTCCTAATTTACAAATCCATACACCCCAAATCATTATCAGATCCAAACATAAAAAATGAACTCACCACCTGCAACCAACAACAACAATGATAAAAAAAGTTCAACACCTTATTAGATGATTTAATCCTATATTTACACCGACCCTAAACAATAGCAAGAAATAAATACCGCAAAGTTTCATCAATATCCAAGACCTTGATCACATCCTTAGATATCTTTTGCTCAAATGACTATTTAATAAATCCCAAGATCTAACACCTCAATCAAACCCTAGATCCTTAAATCATGTTGCCGTTGACCACTACCACCGTCATCATCACACTCCTAACCATCACATCTCGCCATAACAGCTACCACAACTGTCGCCGCCACCCCAACAACCTATGACCTAATCCAAACCTACGGCTTCCCAAAAGGCATCCTACCAATAAGCTTCACATCCTACACTCTTAACACCATAACCGGCTACTTCACAGCTTCCCCAACGACTGCTCCTTCAACATAGAAGGCTCATACGACTTGAAGTACAAGAAAACCATCAGTGGGACTATTTCCATGAACAAGTTGAAGGATATGAATGGGGTGAGTGTCAAAGTGTGGTTGTTTTGGTTGAATATTGTCGAGGTATATGTCGAAAATGGAGAGTTACGGTTTAGCGTAGAAATTGCCAGTGCGAGATGGATTGTGGCGAGGGGGAGACCTCGTGATGATCAAGATCCACATGAAATAAGTTGTAAGATATTGTAAATCTATGCTTATATTCTAGAGAGAGAAAGAGATAGAGATGGTGAGAACACACACTTTTAGAGAGAGAAAGAATATTGAAAACACACTTTACTATGTGAAATAAATGAATGAATCACACCCTCTCCATCAAAGGAGATGGTTTATATACTCAAGCCTTGTGATGGGCTTGAGCTTACATATTGGGCCGCTTGGTTTACAAAGGAATACCATGATTCGCCTAGTTTGTTAAATGTAAAGATACTAGACTACGAGCTACTACATAATATATTGTCGGAGTGACCGAATCTTCCTAAATACGTAAAAGCGTATTTCTAACAATCTCCCCCTAAGGGAGGTCATTCTAGAGGACAAGGGGTTTACCCGAGTTACAATACAATAAAAATAAACCTACCATGTTATGCTTGTCTTGAGCTCGTAGTCTTCGTTTTTCTTTTCTGGTGAATATGTTGATGTGATCTTTGATATCAATATTGAGCATTTGTCTCTTGCTTGGATCTTGTGCATCACTTGTGATCTTCGCCTCTTCGTGATTCATGTCCCACATACTTATACCTTTGTAATTCTTGAAAGCTTCAGAGTTTGATACAGCTGAAGACTTGACTTTTAGGCTTTCTTGAATTTTGTTGAAGTATTAAGTGCAAAAAGTATAAGCATGTAGGGACGACTTCATCTTGGACTCCGCAATGGCACTGTCTTCAAATGCTGCAACATAAGTTTGATTCATAAAGAATCGCACAAGCCACCTACCATGAGCTTTTTGATGTTCTCTCAAGCATGAGATATTTGATGATCTCAAATTGCTTTAGACTCGATCGTGCATTTTGGATTTTTAGTGATCGGAGGCTGGAGAGGAGTGCCACCTTTTCAATACCAATTTACTTAGAGTGAATAAATCGATAGATAACGTGTTGATCTCGGTGTGATTAAAACAAAAATCATTTGAGAGATATCTGAGTTAGCTGGGATAGGTTTTGCATTACATCACTGGGTCCATGATGTCTATCTTCAATATCCAGCATTATTAAAAAAAATGATCTCAATAGTTAATGAGTTGACCCGGTTTCTGCCTAAGGTTGTAAGGAGGGCTTCTTTGTTTTCACCCTTTATTTTTACAGTTCTTTTTATTCTTCAACCCCTTCAATGCTTACCAATACGTCATAACTAGCACCTTTGTTGTGATTGTTCCAGTGCTAACTTAAGTACTTGGTCGGAATTTAACTATGTTCACAATCTTTCTCCATCTTTCCTAAGGACTACTATTTCTAGCAATGGAATGTCCTTGGTAAGATTCCTCCGGTTTAGGAAGAATCATTGGACTTAACCTATCCTACCATCCTTATGTCACCACAATCTTCATCGCCGTGAATTAAATGGGTTGCGGGTAAGTATAAATCACCATGAAATCCGTTTTGATAAATCAAATCCATTTTGCTCCCCCTTAACATATGCCACGATATTCGAAAACATTTCGCACATGTCGGGATGAGCTATCACGTTAAGTTAAACCATTTTTGATTAATCATTTCCCATATTAAATCACATTTTCTCCCCCATATTAAAAATATTAACCCAACCGATATTTTTGATATCAATTGATTTAATGAATTTTTAAGAAAATTTGGGAAGAAAAATGCAAATCCAATTATCTTCATGATACCAAATTGTGAGATATGATACCGATTAGAAAAATGATTACATATTCACCATATAAGAATGAATTGAAAAGGTTGGACCTGATTGATGACAACATCATATGATAAGATCAAATGGTTCTTGTCGGCAAAGGTTGGTCGCCTCGTCATGTCTGAAGTCATCTCTTGGCACCACATGTACGATTGGTATTGTTGTCTTGACACCAATTAGTGAAATTGGCACTTTCGGCATCGAAGATTCTGAATTCTTGACAATTGCTCCCCCTCAATTTTTGACCCGTGTTCTATCGAAAGAGTTATAGTCGTCGGTTGAGTAGTCGCATCGTCGAGTATGTAGATACCAATTGAAAATAACTTCGGTTTATAGAGATGATAACATCATAAAAACAAGATTTCTCTTGTTTTAACAAATAAATGCACTGATGCGTACATATATCCGTGTTAGGTTATGTTATAACGTAAACACAATCCCTTACATGGTTATAGTGTAAGCCATGCCCGAGAAAATTAATTCATGTTGTTGAGCCAAAGCTTTCATAAGAAATACTTGACCTTTAATATGTAAAGCATATTGCAGTCAGAAATAACTACAAGCCAAATAGGCATGTTTTAAAATATTTACAACTTTTGTACAAACTCTATTTATGGCGTTGTGTCAATATTAATCAACATTTCTAAGACCATAAATATTATCATACCAAAAGACATGTCTTTGAAAAGAAAATAAAGCAAAAATATTTTTGGATTTTTCTGAATTTTTTAATTTTTATGGTTTTTATATGGTTTTATATTTTTGTATTTTGTTTTTGTGGATAAAAATATAAACAATATATACAGATGATCACCAAGGATACAGAGAATAGTTTACCGCCACTATTCTTTCGCTTCATCTACCAATTCCTTTAGAGACTCGGGCGAGAAAGTTCTCAATCCTAGCTTGTCGGCGAAAAATTCAATTCGAGCGCGATCTAAAGCTTTCGTGAAAATATCCGCCAATTGATACTCAAATCGGACAAAGTAAAGCTCGATCACTCCATTTTCCACTTGCTCCTTGATAAAGTGGTAACGAATGTCAATATGCTTCGACCGGGAGAATTGAACATTGTTACAGCATAAGGCAATTACACTTTTATTGTCGTAGTACATCCGAATTTTGTTGAAACCTAGACCATAGTCGGTTAATTGCGATCTCATCCAAAGAATTTGAGCACAACAACCAGACATAGCTATGTATTCTGCCCCCGTACTTGAAATTGCAACGCTTTTCTGCCTTTTCGATGCCCAACTGATTAGTCGATCTCCTAGTAGTTGCAAAGTTCCACTTGTGCTACGCCTTGTATCTTGACAACCCACGTAATCCGCATCTGTATATGCCATGAGTGCAACCGAAGAGTCCTTCGAGTACCAAAGTCCCCGATTAATGGTTCCTTTAAGATATCGAATGATCCGTTTAAGAGTATCTAAGTGTAACTCAATAGGCCTAGTTTGATACCGAGCACACATACATATAGCAAATTAAAGATCAGGTCGACTAGCTGTGATATACAGAAGGGTATCATTCCATTATAAAGTGTCGGATCAACAGCAATCCCATGTGGATCTGCATCTAGCTTAGTTCTTTCCACCATTGGAGTATCCACAGGGTCGCATGATTCCATCTTATATTTCTTAAGGGATTCAAGGGCATACTTGGATTGATTGATAAAGATGCCTCTGGGACCCTGAGATATCTGAAGACCTAAGAAAAATGATACCTTGCCCATCATTGACATCTTAAACTTGGAAGACATGAGTGTCCCAAACTCATCGGATAAGGTTTGGGTCAAGGCTGAAAATATAATATCATCAACATATATTTGTACCATAATCATATATTTACCTCGTTTCTGAATGAATAGCATGGGATCCACCTTGCCTTTAGCGATGCCTTGGGTAATGTGGAATTGTGATAATAGATCATACCTTGCGCGTGGAGCTTGCTTCGACCCATAAAGAGCCTTCTTAAGCTTGTACACGTGATTAGGATATTTAGAATTCACAAAACCATCCGACTATTGAACATAGACCTCTTCCTTAAGTTCACCATTTAGAAATTCCGTCTTCACATCCATTTGATAGACGGTCATATTCATGTGGGCAACATAAGCGAGGAATATCTAATAGCTTCCAAACTGGTGCAAAGGATTCCAAAAAGTCGATACCCAATAATTGTTTGTATCCACGAGCTACTAGTCGAGCCTTGTTCTTCAATATTCCGCCTAACTCATCGAGTTTCACCTTGTAAACCCATTTCAAAGTGAGTAACTTCACTTGATCTGAGCATGGGACAATTTCCCATACATCAAGACGTATAAATTCATTAAGTTCTTCTTGCATAGCTTCTATCCAACAAGATTGGGTAAATGCTTGTTGACACGTCTTAGGTTCAACTTCACTGAGAAAAGCATCAAAGTGACAAAACATTGCACTTTCTTGTAACTGACTTCGTGTCACCAATAATAGAATCTATAGGATGATCCTTTGTCCACTTGCTGTCATGTGCATGAATCTGTGGATTGGAGTAAATCGTATTAGGAGCTTCCTCTAAGGTGGACGACCCGACTTGATTAGGGTCAGAAATTGGTACACCAAAGAATGGAAGTTCACGCATTTGAGCGAATTCCAAATCATGATATTTCATCATCCTCTTCATCATCAATAGGCATGACATGGGTAGTTGGAACATGTGTTTTTTGAGAATTACTCGTTGAAGATGCCTCTTGCCCAATTGTTGATGTAGACGTATCTGATTGTGCTTCGGTTGTTGGAGCGACAACTTCGGTAACCAGAGCTATTACTTCAGGTTCTGAAGCAACAATACTTGAAGGAATAAAGAATTCATCAAAGAACGGTTGAAACAACGTATCTCATTCATTCCTAGAAGGTGGTGTAAATGGTGATGAAGTAGGGTTGTTTGGGACAAGACCAGAGCTAATGTTATTGGGTCCCATTTCATGAAGTACGGGTTCAGAGCTGCTTTGCTCAGAAGCCATAGCCGTCAGCTCATCAAAATCAACATTCAAAATTTCGAGGATTTTACGAGAATTTCGGTTGTAGATTCCGTATGCTTTCTTTGCGGGGGCATAACCAATGAAAATACCAATATCAGCCTTTTGTTAAAATTTTCCCAAACTGGTACCATCATTATTTGGATAGCAAAGAGAACCAAATACATGAAGATATGATAAATCTGGTACTTTTCCATGTAGGAGCTCATAAGGTGTTTTCCCATGGCGTTTTCGTATTAGTGACCAGTTTCGGGTGTAAATTGCTGTAGATACTGCTTCTGCCCATAAAAATAATAGAGCCTTTACGTAAATTAACATCATTCGAGCTGCTTCCATATGTGTGCGATTTCGCCTTTCAAAGACACCGTTTTGTTGTGGAGTGCGAGCAACGGATGTTCCATGAGATATGCCAACTTCTTCATAATACTTACGCAGAGTTTGATTCACAAATTCAGTTCCATTATCTATACGAATGCGTCGGACAGTAGTGATGAGACGCACTTGAATCATCTTGAGAAAATCGATGATGACGTTAGGTGCCTAACCTTTTGTAGCAAGAAATTTTACCCATGTAAACTGAGAGTAATCATCCACCATAACGAGGATGTACTTTTTACCACCAAGACTTTCAACACGCATTGGCCTACAAAGATCCATATGCAACAAATAAAGTTTCTCTTGGTTGGTGTCTTCAGTCTTAGGTTTGTATGATTTCTTGGTGCTTTTCCCCATTGAACACGCGGAACACAAATTATCCTTGGGAAATGTAAGTTTAGCAATACCACGAACAAGTTTGTTTTTCGCCAAATGATTAATAGCGTTAAAGTTAAGTTGAGATAACCGTCGATGCTATAGCCATGACTTAGTCTTTGATGCTTTGGAGAAAATACATATGGGAGAAGCGGCCATCATAACTTGTAGAGACAAGGTGTATAAATTATTCCCTCGAGTACCTTTCAATAAATCAACCCTTTCCAAATTTCGAATGAGTTATCATTAAAGATCTAACTCGGAAGCTTAACACGCTCCTTTCAACTTAAAGCATCAGCTACTACATTGCCTTTACCTGGGTGATAACGAGTTTCATAATCTTAAGCAGCAAGTAACTCTAACCAACGCCGTTGTCTCATATTCAATTTCTTCTGGTGAAGAATATATTGAAGACTTTTATGATTAGTAAATACTACACACTTCGTACCTGATAGGTGTGTAAACACCAAACCTTTTTACCACTTAATTACAATAATAACCGAGCCAAAACGTGTATTTTATGTCATTTATGTCGGAATTATGCGTGGTTTGTGTTTTTGTTGTGATTTAGGACGAAAAGGTGAAAAATGGAGAAAACACGGGCATTCACGGGCTTTTATTGAAGAAAAAGATGAAAGACGAAGTCAAGAAGTCAAGAGTGCAAAAAGAACGGAAGTCCAAGACTAATTCTGAAGATTTATCGAAGAAAAAGTCAAAAGACGGAAGTTTATCTAAAGCCGAAAAACTCAAGTCTAATTTATTGAAGAATTACAAGACGAGTTTGAAGAAATCCCGAGACAAAGTCATTAAAGCCCAAGATTAAGAAGATTGAAAGGCTTAAGGACTTAGGAGTGCAATTTTAGAAAAATGAAGGAGGGGAAGAAGATTCCTAAGCACCTCCTAATCCTCCCCTATAAATAGTCATTAGTGTGTTCATTTTCATTTTGTTGGCTAAGTGTGACAATTAGCTCTTCCATTTTAATTTTTGCACATTTACTTTTCATGTCATTTTAAATACTTGTCTTGCACCTTTAATTCATTTTAATTCCAAGTAAGTTTTCTTAATTTTGTTGCTTTAATCTTTATTTACCTTTGATCAAGTTTACTTTTATCATTCTCCTTCTACTTTTCTTCTTTTTGGTTCATTTCAAATTCGGATTAAGCAAGTTTTTTGCTTAATATCGTTGCTTATTCTACTAAAAAGTTTACCTTTTTACTTTTATCTAAGTTTTTGTATGAGATAAGCTATAAGTTTGACAATCTTATTGGCTTGTTTTATACTTAGCTTATTTGTTTTTCTTAGCTATCTAAAAAGTTTCTTCTTTCCAAAAAGTTTGTTTACTTTGTTTATTTAATTCGTGTTTTGCAAAAGTCTTTAAACTTTTGCTTATTGTATTCGTCTTAGTATTGTTTTGGTAAAGTTTAGATTTGTGCTTAATGTTAAAGTTAGCTTATTTAGTTTAGCTTATTGGCTTACTGGTTTCCATCGTTCCGATTTTTAAGGTTTCTGTTGTTACGATCCAACAAGGGCGATCACATAAACCCTTAGGGTTTCTACATGCGATCCATTGTTGCGATCAAGGACCATGATCATACTACGATCACACTCCATAATCCACACCACGATCCTTTGTTGCGATCTGTGGGTAAGATCATAGAGTGTGATCCGTGGTTGCGATCCCTTTGGTCACGATCACTCACTGTGATCCACTTTGTTGCGATCGTGGTGGAGTACGATCCATAGAGTACGATCCCTTTTTGTTTCCATCGCATTGAGTGCGATCGTGGGCTGTGATCACCAAGTGCGATCTAGGTTGCGATCAAGCTACGATCGTGGGTACGATAAGGGTGCGATCCAACCACTTCATTGGTTGCGATCGTAGTGCGATCGGACTCATTTTCTTGTTTTTTTTGTTTTATTTTAGATTTTGCTTCCCCGTTTTTTACTTGATTTATTTTTTTCAAAAAATAGTTTACATTTTTATTACGTTGTCAAATTTAATTTTTGTCACGCTTTTATTTTAAGTCATTTAAATAATTTAGCTTTAAATAGTTTTAATATTGCACCCTTTACTCTTTAATTAGTCTTAGATTTAATTAACCGTCATTTACTTTTAAAGTCTTGCAATTTAAATATACTACAACGACACAACTTTTGTTTCCACCAAAGAACGACTGAGTCGCATAGTTAACCAGGATCAATTCGATTAGACCGATTTCAACGAACAATTTTTATAAATAAAATCTTAGTTATCAGTACCATAGAGGTAATGTCTCCATATTTTAAGAGCAAATATCACCACTCCTAATTCTAGATCATGAGTAGTATATTTTTTTTCATTAGTTTTAAGTTGCCTTGATGCATAAGCAATAACTTTATTCCTTTGCATAAGCACTGCTCCCATTCCTTGAATAGATAATCACAAAAAATGATAAAGTCATCCTTACCTTCTGGTAATGCTAGGATAAGTGCTTCACATAACTTTTTCTTCAATAACTGAAAAACTATCTCTTGACTATTTCCCTAGACAAACGGTTTGCTTTTCTGAGTCAATTCAGTCAAGCTTTAGCAATTTTTGAAAAACCATCGATAAATCTTCGGTAATACCCAGCAAGTCCTAAAAATTGTCTTATTTCCGTAGGCGTACTAGGCTTACTCCAATTCTTTACCGCTTTAATCTTTTCAGGATCCACACGAATACCTTGGCTATCAATGACATGTCCTAGGAATTGAACAACATTGATCCAAAATTTGCACTTTGAGAACTTAGCATACAATTCCTCCTTCTTAAGTAATTCGAGAATTATACCAAGATGCTTGGCATGTTCTTCTCTATTACGAGAGTAAATAAGAATATCATCGATAAACACGATCCCAAATTTATCCAAGTAAGGCTTACACACTCTATTCATGAGGTCCATGAAAACAGCTCTCAGTTGATGATAACCTGAACGTAAATCAATCTTCAAATATACGCTTTATCCTAGAAGTTGATCAAATAAATCGTCGATTATGGGTAATGGGTAATGATTCTTTATAGTAAGTTTGTTTAACTTACGATAATCGATACACATCCTAAAAGATCCATCTTTCTTTTTCACAAATAAGACTGGAGCTCCCCACGGAGATATACTTGGTCTAATAAATCCTCGATCGGTTAGTTCTTGGATTTGACTTAATAATTCTTGCATTTCCGAAGGTGCTTATCGATAAGGCGCTTTAACAATTGGTGTTGCTCCTGGTATCAAATCGATTTGGAATTCAACTTGATGCACAAGCGGCAAACCTGGCAATTCCTCGAGAAATACTTCGGGAAATTCTCTAACTATCAGAATATCTTCTAATTGCTTCTCTTCTTTCTCCTTTTCCGTTTAATTGAACTAAGAAAACTTGACCACCTCGGGATACGTACTTATTTATCTTAATGCACGATATGAGATTTAGTCGAGTCTTACTTCGCTCACCATAGACAATCGAAATTTCACCATTAATAGGAATATGAACGGCTTTCTTGTCTCATAGAGTTTTGGCATGGTATTTAGATAACCAGTCCATTCCAATGACTACGTCAACACTACCGAGCATAATGGGTATAAGATCGATTTCAAAGGATTAGCGTAATAAAGTAATGATACATCCTAGAATAACAGTATTAGTGCTAATTATTTTTCCATCGGCCATTTCTATATCATAATTGGTATTCAAAGAAACAATCGGAATATCTAACTTAGCAGCAATTTTAACAAATATGAAACTTCTATCAGCTCCTGATTCAAATATTACTTTAACCATATGTTGATCTAGATGAAACATACCCGTAACTGTATAATAGATCTTGATGAGTATCATTCAGCAAATAGGCTTTCCCTCGGCTATTGCTCTCTTTACGGCACTCATTTACCATATGCCCTTTTTCTCAGCAGTTATGGCAAACTTTAGTTATAGGAATTTGGTTACTTCCAGTAGCTGGTCCTTTACTTCTGAAGTATCTTGTCTGATGTCCCATTTTCCATAGTTTTGACACTTGATAGCGAAATATCCTGTGTGATGTAGAGAACATCTCTGACATAGGGGATGTCTTCCACTATAACCATTGCTCGAAGTTAGAGCATAAACATTAGAAACATGATTTCTTTTGTTCTGTTGTTGACGATTATTTCCTTAATTATAGTTGTGAAAATTATTCTTCTGGAAATTACGATTAACCAGAAAGTTCTTCCTATCATCAAACTTCCTCTTATTATTAACTGGCACTTGTACAGAAGTATACCTTATCACTTGATCCATTAATCTTTGAGTAATGGTGATAACTTCCTCTAAAGTTTGGGGTTTAGAGGCGGTAACATTACCTTCTATACTTCTAGGCAATCCTCTAATAAAAGCTTCCATCAATTTTACCATATTAGGACATAATAATGCTAATTCCTGAAATACCTGAGATTATTTTCCTTTACCGCTAGATTATAGAATTCTTCCTCCATTTTCCTAATCTCACTGTAAGGAAAATACTTCTTAATTAGCAGATTCTTGAGTTCACTCCAGGGAGTCTGATAAGCTTGTTCTATCCCAATGGCTTGTGCATAAGCATTCCACCAAGACAAAGCTTCTTCTATCAGTGTACCCATAGCAAATTTCACTTTACAATCTTCAGAACAGTCACTGCGAACAAATACTGATTCAGTTCTCTCGAACCAACGAATAAGTCCAACAGCTCCTTCAGATCCTTTATAGTTAAAAGGCTGGCAGTTCAAGAAATCCTTGTAAGTACATTTCTTTTCGAGTAAATTCCACGGTTTGTCCTTATGGTTTGCGTTGACCGACGTCGTTCGTCCCTTGACCAAAAAATTGCACCATTCGGCCTTAACTTTGAAACCTTTTCCATCGTTTGCCCCTCGATTTCACTGGCCCCACAATTGATTGTTAAGTTGTTAAACCACAAGGGTAAACCCGTCTTTTCCCATCTTATCTTTATCCTCCTTCACCTTGTCTTTACCTCCTTCAACTTGTTCTTCCATTTCACACACACAAAAAACACACACTGTTAAATTCCTAATCTACAAATCCATACACCCCAAATCATTATCAAATCCAAACATAAAAAATGATCTCACCACCTGCAACCAACAACGACAATGATAAAAAAAAGTTCAACACCTTATTAGATGATTTAATCCTATATTTACACCGACCCTAAACAATAGCAAGAAATAAATACCGCAAAGTTTCATCAATATCCAAGACCTTGATCACATCCTTAGATATCTTTTGCTCAAATGGATATTTAATAAAACCCAAGATCTAACACCTCAATCAAACCCTAGATCCTTAAATCATGTTGTCGTTGACCACTACCACCGTCATCATCCACTCCTAACCATCACAGCCCGCCATAACAGCTACCACAACTGTCGCCGCCACCCCAACAACCTATGACCTAATCCAAACCTACGGCTTCCCAAAAGGCATCCTACCAATAAGCATCACATCCTACACTCTCAACACCACAACCGGCCACTTCACAGCTTCCTTCCCCAACAACTGCTCCTTCAACATAGAAGGCTCATACGACTTGAAGTACAAGAAAACCATCAGTGGGACTATTTCCATGAACAAGTTGAAGGATATGAATGGGGTGAGTGTCAAAGTGTGGTTGTTTTGGTTGAATATTGTCGAGGTTTATGTCGAAAATGAAGAGTTGCGGTTTAGCGTGGAAATTGCTAGTGCGAGATGGATTGTGGCGAAAGGGGGACCTCGTGATGATCAAGATCCACATGAAATAAGTTGTAAGATATTGTAAATCTATGCTTATATTCTAGAGATAGAAAGAGATAGAGATGGTGAGAACACACACTTTTAGAGAGATAAAGTATATTGAAAACACACTTTACTATATGAAATAAATGAGTGAACCACACCCTCTCCATTAAAGGAGAGGGTTTATATACTCAAGCCTTGTGATGGGCTGGAGCTTACATATTGGGCCGCTTGGTTTACAAAGGAATACCATGCTTGGCCTTGTTTGTTAAATGTAAAGATTCTAGACTACGAGCAACTACATAATATTTTGTCGGATCCCTAAATACGTAAAAGCGTATTTCGAACAATCTCCCCCTAAGGGAGGTCAGTCCAAAGTACAAGGGGGTTACCCGAGTTACAATACAATAAAAATAAACCTAGCATGCTATGCTTGTCTTGAGCTCGTAGTCTTCGTCTTTCTTTTCTTTTTCTTTTTTGGTGAATATGTTGATGTGATCTTTGATATCAATATTGAGCATTTGTCTCTTGCTTGGATCTTATGCATCACTTGTGATCTTCGCCTCTTCGTGATTTCATTTCCCACATACTTATACCTTTGTAATTCTTGAAAGCGTCATAGTTTGATACAGCTGAAGACTTGACTTTTAGGCTTTCTTGATATTTGTTGAAGTATTAAGTGCAAAAAGTATAAGCATGCAGGGACGACTTCATCTTAGACTCCGCAATGCCACTGTCTTCAAATGCTGCAACATAAGTAGACACGAACGAAATGGCTTTGAACATTTCCATCTAATTTGGTAGCATTTTACCTCCGGATGGTGAAGACCGTTGGACGATATGTAAAATATCGTACTTGTGACATGTAGATTTAATTAAAAATCTCCTTGGCAAGATTTTGCGGGTAAACCCGTTCTCTTTACTGGACCGTCCAAAGCTGACTGCGAGACTCGATGATCTCAAATGGCTCTAGACTCGATCGTGCATTTTGGATTTTTAGTGATCGGAGGCTGGAGAGGAGTTCCACCTTTTCAATACCAATTTACTCGGAGTGAATAAATCGACAGATAACGTGTTGATCTCGGTGTGATTAAAACAAATATCTTTTGAGAGATATCTGAGTTAGCTGGGATGGGTTGTGCATTGCATCACTGGGTCCATGATGTCTATCTTCAATATCGAGCATTATTAAAAAAATGATCTCAATAGTTAATGAGTTGACCCGGTTTCTGCCTAAGGTTGTAAGGAGGGCTTCTTTGTTTTCACCCTTTATTTTTACAATTCTTTTTCATTCTTCAACCCCTTCAATGCTTACCAATACGTCATAACTAGCACCTTGTTGTGATTGTTCCAGTGCTAACTTAAGTAGTTGGTCGGAATTTAGCTACGTTCATAATCCTTTTCCATCTTTCCTAAGGACTACTATTTCTAGCTATGGAATGTCCTTGGTAAGATTCCTCTGGTTTAGGAAGAATCATTGGACTTAACCTATCCTACCATCCTTATGTCACCACAATCTTCATTGTCGTGAATTAAATGGGTTGTGGGTAAGTATAAATCACCATGAAATCCATTTTGATAAAGCAAATCCATTTTTCTCCCCCTTAACATATGCCACGATATTCGAAAACACTTCGCACATGTCGGGATGAGCTATCACGTTAAGTCAAACCATTTTTGATTAATCATTTCCCATATTAAATCACATTTTCTCCCCCATATTAAAAATATTAACCCAACCGATATTTTTGATATCAGTTGATTTAATGAAGTTTTAAGAAAATTTGGGAAGAAAAATGCAAATCCAATTATCTTCATGATACCAAATTGTGAGATATGATACTGATTAGAAAAAGGATTACATATTCACCATATAAGAATGAATTGACAAGGTTGGACCTGATTGATGAGAACATCATATGATAATATCAAATGGTTCTTGTCGGTAAAGGTTGGTTGCCTCGTCATGTCTGAAGTCATCTCTTGGCACCACATGTACGATTGGTATTGTTGTCTTGACACCAATTAGTGAACTTGGAACTTTCAGCCTCGAAGATTCTGAATTCTTGACAATTGCTCCCCCACAATTGTTGACCTGTGTTCTATCGAAAGAGTTGTAGTCGTCGGTTGAGTAGTCGCATCGTCGAGTATGTAGATACCAATTTCAAAGAACTTCGGTTTATAGAGATGATAACATCATAAAAACAAGATTTCTCTTGTTTTAACAAATAAATGCACTGATGCGTACATATATTCGTGTTAGATTGTGTTATAACCTAAACACAATCCCTTGCATGGTTATAAAGTAAGCCATGCCCGAGAAAATTAATTCCCGTTGTTGAGCCAAAGCTTTCATAAGAAGTACTTGACTTTAATATGTAAAGCAGGTTGCAGTCAGAAATAACTACAAGCCAAATAGGCATGTTTTAAAATATTTACAACTTTTGTACAAACTCTATTTATGGCGTTGTGCCAATATTAATCAACATTTCTAAGACCATAAATATTATCGTACCAAAAGACATGCCTTTGAAAAAAAATTTAAGTAAAAATATTTTTGGATTTTTCTGAATTTTCCAGTTTTTATGGTTTTTATATGGTTTTATATTTTTGTATTTTGTTTTTGTGGATAAAAATATAAACAATATATACAGATGATCACCAAGGATACAGAGAATAGTTTACCACCACTATTCTTTCGCATCATCTACCAATACCTTTAGAGACTAGGGCGAGAAAGTTCTCAATCCTAGCTTGTCGGCCAAAAATTCAATTCGAGCGCGATCTAAAGCCTTCGTGAAAATATCCGCCAATTGATACTCAGATCGGACAAAGTAAAGCTCGATCACTCCATTTTCCACTTGCTCCTTGATAAAGTGGTAGCGAATGTCAATATGCTTCGACCGGGAGAATTGAACATTGTTGCAGCATAAGGCAATTGCACTTTTATTGTCGCAGTACATCGGAATTTTGTTGAAACCTAGACCATAGTCGTTTAATTGCGATCTCATCCAAATAATTTGAGCACAACAACTGGACATAGCTATGTATTTTGCCTCCGTACTTGAAATTGCAGTGCTTTTCTGCCTTTTCGATGCCCAACCGATTAGTCGATCTCCTAGTAGTTTCAAAGTTCCACTTGTGCTACGCCTTGTGTCTTAACAACCCGCGTAATCCTCATCTGTATATGCCATGAGTGCAACCGAAGAGTACTTCGAGTACCAAAGTCCCTGATTAATGGTTCCTTTAAGATATCAAAAGTTCCATTTAAGAGTAGCTAAGTGTAACTCAATAGGCCTAGTTTGATACCGAGCACACATACATATAGCAAATTGAAGATCAGGTCGACTAGCTGTGATATAAAGAAGGGTACCGATCATTCCATGATAAAGTATCGGATCAACGGCAATCCCATGTGGATCTGCATCTAGCTTAGTTCGTTCCACCACTGGAGTATCCACGGGGTCGCAAGATTCCATCTTATATTTCTTAAGAGATTCAAGGGCATACTTGGATTGATTGATAAAGATGCCTCTAGGACTCTAAGATATCTGAAGACCTAAGAAAAATGATACCTTGCCCATCATTGACATCTTAAACTTGGAAGACATGAGTGTCCCAAACTCATCGGATAAGGTTTGGGTCGAGGCTGCAAATATAATATCATCAACATATATTTGTACCATAATCATATCTTTACCTCGTTTCTGAATGAACAACATGGGATCCACCTTGCCTTTAGCGAAGCCTTGGGTAATGAGGAATTGTGATAATAGATCATACCACGCGCGTGGAGCTTGCTTCAACCCATAAAGAGCCTTCTTAAGCTTGTACACGTGATTAGGATATTTAGAATTCACAAAACCATCCGGCTGTTGAACATAGACCTCTTCCTTAAGTTCACCATTTCGAAATGCCGTCTTCACATCCATTTGATAGACGGTCATATTCATGTGGGCATCATAAGCGAGGAATAGTCTAATAGCTTCCAAACTGGTGTAAAGGATTCCAAAAAGTCGATACCCAATAATTGTTTGTATCCACGAGCTATTAGTCGAGCCTTGTTCTTCAATATTCCGCCTAACTCATCGAGTTTCACCTTGTAAACCGATTTCAAAGTGAGTAACTTCACTTGATCCGAGCATGGGACAAGTTCCCATACATCGAGACATACAAACTCATTAATTTCTTCTTGCATAGCTTCTATCCAACAAGATTGGGTAAATGCTTGTTGCCACGTCTTAGGTTCAACTTCACTGAGAAAAGCATCAAAGTGACAAAACATTGCACTTTCTTGTAACTGACTTCGTGTGGATACCGAATGATTAGGGTCACCAATAACATAATCTATAGGATGATCCTTTGTCCACTTGCTATCATGTGCATGAATCCGTGGATTGGATTAAACCATATTAGGAGCTTCCTCTGAGGTGGACGACCCGACTTGATTAGGGTCGGAAATTGGTACACCATAGAATGGAAGTTCACGCATTTGAGCGAATTCCAAATCATGATATTTCATCATCCTCTTCATCATCAATAGGCATGACATGGGTAGTTGGAACATGTGTTGGTTGAGAATTACTCGTTGAAGATGCATCTTGCCAAATTGTTGTTGTAGACGTATTTGATTGTGCTTCGTTTGCTGGAGCGACAACTTCGGTAACAAGAGCTGTTACTTCAGATTCTAGAGCAACAATACTTGCAGGAGTAAAGATATCATCGAAGAACTGTTGAAACAACGTATCCCATTCATTCCTAAAAGGTGGTGTAAATGATGATAAAGTAGGGTTGTGTGGGACAAGACCAGAGCTAATGTTACTGGGTCCCATTTCATGAAGTGCGGGTTCAGAGATGCTTTGCTCAGAAGCCATAGCAGTCAGCTCATCAAAATCAACATTCAAAGTTTCGAGGATTTTACGAGAATTTCGGTTGTAGATTCGGTATGCTTTCTTTGCGGGTGCATAACCAATGAAAATACCAATATCAGCCTTTGGTTGAAGTTTTCCTAAACTGTTACCATCATTATTTGGATAGCAAAGAGAACCAAATACATGAAGATATGATAAATCTGGTACTTTTCCATGTAGGAGCTCATAAGGTGTTTTCCCATAGAGTTTTCGTATTAGTGACCGGTTTAGGGTGTAAACTGCTGTAGATACTGCTTCTGCCCATAAAAATAATAGAGCCTTTGCGTAAATTAACATCGTTTGAGCTGCTTCCATAAGTGTGCGATTTCGCCTTTCAAAGACACTGTTTTTGTGACAATCCGTCAATTTATGGTTTATATTTTATTCTCAAATATAATTTGAAAACATTATTTTAATGTTATAATATGAACTCACTTATTTATGGGAAGAAATTTGGATTTACGTCTTGAAGTGGCATCGACTACGTCTAAACCGGAGGATTCTACGTTACGTGCTTACGTTTACATACACCGTTTTGGTGACAGTCCGACATTTCAGGAAATAAATCTATCCGTGAATATTATTTTGGGATTTTATATTTGAGTTGGTTCATAAACTCACAAATTTTCGAGAAGAGATTAGGACTTACGATTATAATTTAACGTCCTTTACGACTAAACCGGAAACCTTAGGATTACGTGTTTACGTTTTTGAACTCCGTTTTTGATGAGACAATTTTTATTAGATTCGTTTTGTGCCGTTGATTCATAATTTATAAAAACGTTTTTCATAAAACGACCCGAGGGCACGCAAATCGAGAAAACTAGAATCGAGGAGTACCCGTAAATTATTAGGGATGAGACAGGTTTACACTTGCCCACCCCCAATACATGTGGCATCCAAGCTTAGCCAACACACTTTGATGTGTCCATTTATTAACAAAACTAAGGACACTTGTCCTTAGTTTTCATTCAAAACCACCAAACCACAAAAACAAGATACTCATACCATTCACACTCATTTCTTACATGCAAAACCACCAAAGCTCTCTCTCTCTCTCTAGCTTTGAGTCCGTCCTATATCACCAAAAAAACACCCATTTGATCAAAAGTTTTAACCATGAATCTTATGTATAAGTTACATAAGATGAAAACCCATTGAAGACTTGTTGATTTGAGGTGATTCTAACACCTAAAAAGAGGTTTTCTATGGTGTTTAGGGGCTGATTTTCAAGAAATTATTCATCCATTTGAAGGACCCAAGAAGTTTATTTGCCAAATTGAAGGTTTGGTAACAAGGAACCAAGCCTTGTTCATCAAAATCCCATCTTTTCATCACTATTGGTGGTATAGAGATTGTTTCTTCCTATCCTCTTGTTATTTTGATTATGTAATCTTGTATTTTCTTTATTTATGTATATGTATATGATGATGAATGATGATTAAAAATATTATGTGGGGATTTGGTGTTGATAGATTTGATAAACATGGATAAAAAGATGGAAAAACCACATGTAAAAATGGTTAAATCTTGCTTAATAAGATGGCTGTATAAAAACAGTAAGTAACCAAATGATAAACTGATAAAATGGTATAGATGAATTGATATACAGTAAGCTATGAGTCTTGTACACATGTGAGAGTTGGCCATACAATGGAATCATTATAATGAGTGAGATATGATCAAAACAAGTTTAGAGTGCAAATCTGCCTACACTGTTTTGGACGAATTTATTAAAATATTTAGAGGTTGATTCATCAGTAGCTATAAAGCAATAAAATGAATCACATATCATGTAGTTTCTGGGATAAAAAATTGAGGTCCTATATCTATATAGAACTCTAGATATGGACATTTTAGTGAATTGAAAATTTAGGACTGATTTTGTGAAATTAAAGTTTAATACTATTATATAAGCACTCAAATAAATATAGTATAAAATGTGAATTAAATCCGACTAACTTATATATTTCATTTATATAAAAATGCATAAGGATAAATAAATGGACATTATATAAAAAATGGTAGTTTGGTAAGTTTTATAAGTTATAAAAACTATATACTAAGTTTTACGTCTTTTCGGCTAAAACCGAAAGATTAACGTTTTTGTTAAATAAAACTTAGACGGTTGGACCCGTCTAATGTAAACTTTTATAAACTCACATACAGATATATAAACATATATAACAAGTAAAAACCGATAAAACCCGAGCTTTACAACATATAGACATTAACGGGCCAAAGTAGCCTTAATGGACAATAAACCTGACTAATTTGGTAAAAACACTTATAAACTTATTTATTGGGCTTAACTCATTTGGGACCAACATATAGAGTATAATACTGATAATAAAATTATAATTGGGCTAATGAATAGTATTGGGCTTGTAATAGGCCCATTGGGCTTCAAAATGTAAACAAGTTGAACTAGTATAACTAGTCTTGAAAATTACCAACACATAAACACTATAATGAATGAGTAAAGATGTATAAACCCACTTGATCATCATCATATATATAAAATCATCATATGTATACATAATTATTATTTTGATAAAATCATTGGACAAAAGTCTAAGACGAGTATTAATTGTCTAGGTTTCCGTGATTGAAGCACGTACCGTACATCCAAATCGCCGATAACCGCCTTCCCACATCAACGTGAGTTCATAGCCTCTCACTCTTTTAAATGTTTTTATGAAATATTTTATAAACCCGCGAGGGAGGTAACATGTTAGTTTTAATAAAATAGGACACTAGTTGTCCCGATTGCCTGTTTATTGATTTGGACCCGAATGATTGTATGACCCGATGAATGATTAAATGACCCAATAGATGAAATGAAATGGATTATTAAAGTTAGGTTATGTCACTAAAAGTCCCATTATCATGAATTGTGAACTACCGGGATTTGGTAGACGCTTATGCATATAATAGTACTATTTGGGGACGATCACCCCAGTTCGCGCCTTGACGATTGATCCCCGTCGTGCCACATTGATTGGTAAGCGAATTTATGTATGAGAAGATTTACACAAGCGTGATTATTGTGACGATACGCTAATTTAGATGGGCAAATTGAGTTTCGGGCTAGCTACTCGTTGTTTGGTTTAGTAAGGTGACAATGTCATGCGGCTTACAATAATCCAATTAACGAAATACTACTATACGCACCGAATTACGATATATTGCCTGACTAGCAATATGGGGTCTTATTATTGATTTTATGTTCGTGTTTTGGTTTTACATAACCATATTCATATAACGATTTTTACAACGTTATAAAACGTATTGTATGATGTTTTTAACGACAATGGTTCGTATAATGATTTTAAAGGCGAAAGCCTATATTATGATTTTTTTATAAAGATTTGTATTAAATGACTTTGGCTATTTTATGGCCTATCACAATGATTTGTACAAAAATTATTTTCGGTAATAATTTTATACCGATGTTATATTGATGGATTTTATTAAACTCTATGAATTCACTCGGCGTTATCGCTGACCTTTTCTTTTAACATGTTTTATCTCAGGTACTTGAAGGTAATTCTCGGGAAGACAACAAGAATTCATGGCCCGCACCTAAATAATAATTTCCATTCAAATTCTTTGTAAAACTTGTATGAAATAAAATGACTTGGGACCTATGTAAACTTGATATTTATGAATGGAAATGCTTTATTATTAAACAACGCGAATTTTAAGCGTTGTCTATGATGTGAGTAATGTGCTATCCCGTAACACCAACGAGTCTTCCGCTGTATTGAATTGTGTAAATTTGGGGTTGTTACAGTTTGGTACCAGAGCTCTCGTTATAGAGAACGAAAGATTTTTAAAACCAAGGTTTTGAATAAAACATTTCAAAATCTTTTAACTAAAAACATTTTTCTAAAAATGTCTAAAAATCTTTTGACTATAACGGTGCCGAAGAATTCCTGAGTTACCGAAAAGGCCAGACTGAGAAGTGTTATTTTAATATATATATATATATATATATATATATATATATATATATATATATATATATATATATATATATATATATATATATATATATATATATATATATATATATATGATGTAATTTGATTACATGATTGTTTGATGATTATTTTAATATTTATACGAGGTATTTATACGACGTAGATTGTCACAAGAAACCCTAACTCCCCTAGCAAATCAATCGAAGCTATTCCCGTAGGAATTCTAGCTATTCTAGATCTAAACCAAGTTGCGGATGTTTATGATCCCAACAAAATGGTTAATATTCGTAGAAATATAGATATTAGTTGGTTGTGATATTAAAGAAGAATTGGCGAGATTATATCTGATATCGATGTCATGACGATCTTCCCTTATAGAGTGGAGTTT
The DNA here is from genome assembly GCA_025667525.1 of Glebionis coronaria. Taxonomy (NCBI): domain Eukaryota; kingdom Viridiplantae; phylum Streptophyta; class Magnoliopsida; order Asterales; family Asteraceae; genus Glebionis; species Glebionis coronaria. The sequence goes on from CM046876.1 coordinate 104,859,122, forward strand.
GACAAAACGTTACCACCTAGAAAGATGTCATCTGATTCGTTGTCATCCAATTCTTAATTTGAAATCGAAAGGGTGAATGTTGCACTTGAGGCAGTCATTGGAACCATTACCTGAAAGCCTCATGCCACTAGTACCTTTCCGAGAAGTCTGATTGAATGTATGAGTCATTTCATACTAGTGACTCATTTGATAACTATTAATGAAAGAGCTATAGGATTGGAAATTAAGAGTTGATCATATTGAGCTTTTATTGCCCTTTTAAGGTTTAAAAATAAAGTTGAAGTATTGCAAAATGAGGTAGGCTATCGAATTGAGTATAAAATTGGTTGAAACTTGAATGAAGTAAAATTTAACCCGTATGGAATATAAGATTGTTAAGAGGAAGTCATTAAGTCCTGTGATTGAATTATAAGGTTTTAAATGATTGTTAGTTTGTGTTAAGGGTTGTTCCTAGGCCATCGTCCACTAACGAGGATGCCCAGTGTCCAATAAATAAATTGAAGAAATCTTCTTCTAAATTGAGACCGATGGATCTTCCGGGATAGGTGGGACACCTAATGACTCTTGTAGACTAGTATTCATTGTGGTATCTTTTAAAAATAATCCCTAACTTAACTGAGACATCAGTTGGTAGGATGAGTTCTTGGAATTGTATGACATAGTGACACGTAATGTGTTACGGTACAATTTTGACTTGTTTGTGATTAATGAAAAGACTACCTTTGATTGCTAAATTCTACATGTATCGATGTTATCTATCTTTTATTGCTTCATCCTAATGCTCGCATTAGTGATGCAACCATTGAACAAGTACTCATCTCGATTTGAGTTACGTTGTGAATTATTCTTCCTGAGTGCCACCGAGGTCATGAACCTCATGATTATTTGGCTAAAGCTCATTTCCTATCATATTGTAGTTAGTTCTTGGTGAACAAGCTTTCATCACTCTTCTGCAGATCACTCACTGTTTTTATAAGATAAAACAGTAGCCCTTGAGAAAAATTAACTTTTCATCACTATAAGGATTATTCAAAGTAAGATTTATAAGTGATTGTTAACGAAATGAGGTTGTTTATAAAACACCTTGGAAAACTTAATTGTTTTCATAACAAAGAAAATCTTTGTAAATTTATTCTTGATTCTTATTTAAGAATTAAGCATGAAAATTTTTTTATTATAAACATGATATAATATTTTGACGAACTGAGTATTGCATCATTAATCTTGAAATTATATATAGTTGCGCGCCTACATACAATTTGGAATGGACCATGCAAGGCTGATTAGTAGTCACCATAAAACTGATTAATAAACACTACATTCTCTTTAAAGATTGTGAAAGATTAAATTTTATGAGATCTGCAAGATGTGAAAAATAGGGACATAGTGTTAGGGACACCTACATATGTGCCTGTAGCATCTATTCTTCTGAGTCGAATTTACTCATCTGTGGAAATTGTCTTATTTGACAATTGACAATTCTTTCTTGTCCAATTCTCCCGTAGTGAGATTCTTAGGAAAAGTATATGATTACCGAGTGTTGATACCCGACTGGATGTATCGACGTTCCTATCATTTCTTTTGATTTGATTTCATTTGAATGGCATGGGTAACGATCCGAGGAGCTTTCGAATGCGTACTCAAATTATGAAAACATGGGATATATTCATATTCATTAAATGTTTTCGTCTGTATCTGATTTGAAATTCTCTCGCGTAGATTATGCGTTGACCTTACTCTTTTAAGGTTAGTTATGTCTCCAGATATCCTTGAATTGTGAAGGATTATGAGTTATTATTAGTCTTTTGAGAAGTTCACATCTTATCAACGGCAATAAAACTGAAAAGTTGATAGTGCCAGTAGAATGGATTGATTGATTATGACATGACGACATTGTCTTAATTGATGGGAACTCGAGTAGAATTCCCCTAAAAGATAAGATGTTGATTATCAAAAGTTATTTAAATAATTCTTGATGGATGACCATATCCTGCATTTAGACTTGAAATTATACCGTGAATGGTTGTGAATTAGTCATAGATATTATAATCTAGAAATAACCTAATATGAATTCATTAAAAGATGTTTCTGTTATCTGAAACTTTAGGAGGTATTTATTGGTGAATTACCTAGACTTTCGCCATTAAGGCAAGTTGAATCTGGTATTGATTATATTCTCGGTGCTGCACCTGTGGCGTGTGCACTGTACGTCAGCACCATCTGAATAAAAGGAATTACGGTACAACTGAGAGAGTTGTCGGAGAAAGCTTTTATTCTGCTGAGCTCGTCATCATGAAGAGCTATGGTATTATTATTCCTTAAATTTGTTGAATTACCATGAACTAAGTAAATTGACTATTAAAATCATATCCACTACCCAAGATGATAGATTGTTCGATCATTTACAAGGTTCTAGCGTATATTCAGGAATTTGATCCACGGCATGGTTATCATCAATTTCGTGTCGGCGAAGAAGATTATCTATTCCAATTACTACATCCAGAACTTGTGGTGAACATTATGAGCTTCACGTGATGTCGTTTGGATGGACTAATACACATGTAGCATTCATAAATTTGGTGAATCACGTGTGTAGGCTGTAATTTGGTAAATTCATGCTTATGATCATTCAGGACTATTTGTATGTTTATAAGAATAAGAATGAGTTGATAATTATTTATAGACTGCCCTGAATTGGCCGAACAATAAAAACTTGTACCTTGAATTTTAACATGTGATTTAAGACTTAATCCTTTACATGATTTGACCATGTGATTAATAAGATAATGGGATCTATATTGATTTTTTAAAGATTAGAGCCATTAAAACTTTGGGTTCTACCAAAAAAAAAAAAGAAAGTGCAAATATGTTTTGACAAATGTCTTATCAAAAGAATTTTTAAGGAATCATTCCCTTATAACCAAAACATTTAACTAAACTCCTGTTTAGGGGTAAATGTTTTTTCATACCTTAAGACAACTTAAGAAGGATTGAGGAAAACCATTTAAACCATGACTTGGAATTTGAAACGACGATTTTTACTTTTCAACTAAGAAAATTTTGACCAAAGTATAAACAAAGATTTTCGAACAATTACGGATCTTATTAATTATTTTCGATAAATCAACAAAAATCTTGTTAATTAAATTCAAATTTATTTTGAACATTTTTATATAACTGGACAAACTGAGAAAATTTAAAATTTTTACGCTTGCGTTTCATAAAATTAAATATTCATTATTTAATTACTGGTAATAATTATCGACGCTTTAGACGTCGGATTGAGTAAAACGGATAAAAATGATAACTGAGACGAAATTAAAACTTAGAAAATATGAAGAAAGAAATTTTGAATGAATTCGGTCATGATAATTATTTCATCAGGAAAGGTGAAAATAGATACTGACACATTATGTAGAAAAGATAAAGAACCAATTAGGACATGTTCCTTAATATTGAAGGTGCAAAATAAATTGCCGAACAATTTAAAATAAACGATGTTTGTAAAAAGGATAATATAGATAATGAAAAAGGGGTTCGCGCTAAGGTGAACCATTAGAATTGAGAAGCCGATGGCGTTAAATGATTAAAAGGCCACTTGTGATTGTCTAAATGTGACACCCTAGAATCGAGGTCATTAACGATACCCTAAATTACGCTAATTTTTGAAATTTTTATTAAATTATAATTTCTATAATTTATAAGTATTTTGGTTAGAGCCGATGTTCGAGGTTATAATTTTTACGGTTGACGTTTTAAGAAGGACGATGACGATTACGATCCCGAGGGATGCCCAATTTCATATAATTTTTGACGATTTATCGATAATGTAATTTTTCGAGAATTTTATTTACGGTTCGTGTTAAGTTGAGTCGGGTGAGTTTTATAGCCTTCCAAGTACATTTAAAGTATCCCAAAAATATTTTGGAGCGTTCGGGAAGATTTCCGACTCCCGTAAAATTTTCAAAATTGACAAATGAGTCAAACCTGCAAAGTTTTGAGGATGTTTTTCATTTAAGGACAAAAGAAGCCAAATATTGCATTTAAGCCCCTCCCAACCCACCAAAAAGGCCCAAACTTGTCATAAACACAAACACACACAACATTTACAAAAAAAAAAATCAAACCCACTCCCTCTCTTGTCTCTCTATCCGACGGATACCCCAAACCCACATCAAAAATTCACCAAAAATCTTTTTCCACTTGATTTTTCAAAAATCTAAGGTTAGACCACACTTAGTTTGGTCATTCCCCACATATTCATGTGCTCAAATCCAACATGCCTTGATAAAAATTTTTCAAGATTTTTCCATATGATCCAAATTCGTTTTTGAGGCTAAAAGAGCTAATGCATGTTGATAATTAAGTGTTATGAAAGTATAAACACCATGAAAACCCACCAAAATTAATTTGGTTGTGGTGATTGGGTCACCCAAACCCCACGGCAAAGGGGGTGTTTGGGGAGCCATGGTGGTTGTTGATTTTGCATGTTATATTTGTGTTTGGTTTGTTGTTTTAGGATGATTCATATAGGTCTTATTACTTGCATGTTCATTTTCTTTGATTCTTGATATTGAGATTGGTTGATCAATAGGGGTAGGATGGAAGTTTGATGTTAGGATATGTTTGGGAAGGCTTAGGATGATGTTTAGTGTTGGTTAGAAGTCTTGGAATCGAGTCTAAGCATGTTTTTGGTATGGTCATTTTTAGGCAGAAACATTTGGTCCATTTTATAAAAATGATTTTTGTTCCAGGTCTTGAAAACTAAATTTAGTGATAGAGGGTTTTTCTAGCTTTAATTTGGTATAAGGTAGAGCCCGTGACTCAAAACGAGCTAAAAGTTATGACATTTTAAAGATCGGGTACCGGGAGACGAGGACTTTCATAATCCGAATTTGTGCAAAGTTTTAGTCAAACCCCGAGGGTCACAAGTATAATTTGGTAAATGGTCAAGGGTCAAAATTTGGTCCCTAACCTGTATAAATGGGTCTATATGTTGACTTAGGTGTCAAGGAAGTCAAAGGTATTTTTCATATAGGTCAAAGTGGTCAAAATTGGTCGAAGCGCAATTTCAGCCCGTAAAATGTAGTCGTGGAAATGAGTTGCGTAACGGGTCGTAAAAGTGAAAACTTTTGTTGGTCTTAAAAACATGTTATCTACAGGTCATATAGGATTTTTGGAAATTTTGTCAAATTTTATAAGCATGGTTTAATAAGGTAAAACAGCCCGTACTTTAGTCAAGTACCGGCGAGAATGAGTAAAAATGGACAACGTAGGTTATAAGAACGAATGGAATAAAATGAATGATACTTGTTGTTTTTGTTTTTGGCGTGAATTATATTTGTCCTAAGAGACTTGTATATATGTATTTTATACAGTACCGTAAGTATTTAAATGAGATTACTCATTACGCGATAATTGTGATAGGTGTTGATTTACCCGGGCATCCGTAACATCGTCAGTGATCACTCCTCGAACTACCGACTACTTAATACCTAAGGTGTGAATTTATAGCCTCGCTTATATTATTTCAAATTGTTTTACCCGCGAGGGAAATGCATGCTAGTTTTTAAAAGGAACGTATATCATGAATGATTGTTAGACCCGAAGTTGCCTTAGAAATTGTGTTGAGTACCAAAGTTGCAAAAGTCCCTAAATTCATGAACTATTAACTATTGTCTTGCCCTCGAGTAGGGGGAAATAGCCGCTTATGCAATTTGTAGTACTACGGGGTTAACGACCCAATGCTAGCCGAGAAGCTGTACTTATAGTAAGTTCTGCGGTAGATTATTTTGTATGAGAAATAAGGTATAATTGCAACTGATGCCTTTAGAAGGGGCACTGGTTTCATCTGAATCATGCCGGTATATTTACGCGGGTGATTGAGTTAACGGATTAGTGTCATGAGCTTAAACACAATTGTCAGTATCCTGATTATAGTTTGTTTGATCGACAAGACTATAAATGATCACGAATGGTTTTTATTATATATACGTTCAAATGGATTGAAAAACCTATGAATTCCACTCAACGTTTTCGTTGACCAAATTTTTGGCATGTGTTTCAGGTAACCGCTGAGAAGTAGGATGGAGCATGCATGGGATGGATGTTGTGTGTACGGCTTGGTGTCCGCTTGTTTTTCCCTCCTTTTCTACTTAAACAATTTTTATGTTTAATGTCATGTGGTTGTAAACTGAAGTTTTTGGGGTTGAGATTCATGGGGACCGAAAACGCTAAACTCTGTGCACTATTTGGGGTTGGAAAAACTGTGGACATGTATTATCTAACAATTTTAAATTTCAAGTTTTAAGTCGACGTCTTTTTAGCGTCGTTTGATATATCTTGTGTGCAATGAATACTGTGTAGCACCCATTGTTGTAGTTCCGCTGCGCATACCAAATGTGGGGGTGTTACAGATTGGTATCAGAGCCACGAGTTATAGAGAACTAGGTCGTTTTTGAAAATCCTAAACTATAACTTTTGGTGTCGTAAGAAAAGGGTCCAAGCACACACAACTATCCTGCATGGCTCCGGTAAGATTTATTGTTGTATTTATGGCATTTGACGTATACTTTTGAGTAAAGTATATATGTGGGTAATTATTATATAAGTATGGAATTACTATATGTAGACGTTGAATTTTACGTGAAATATCCGACATCGTAATTTTCATATTAATCATGCATGAGCATCATATTATTACATTTTGGGCATATGTACCACCTTTGCATTGCATTTGCATGCATATATTTATAATTATTGTATAATTACTTATGTACCCTCCGAAATTCGCTGTTATTGCAGGAATGGCCGAGGTACCGCCCAACGATAACGGAAACGATTACGTCGTAGGTCACGAAGGGGGACCGTTTCCTCCGAACCCGCCGGACAATAATAATGGATGGATCGCTCCAGAAGACGAAATAGGGCCGGAAAACGACAATGGCGAAAGTGAGGTGGATAATTTCAGCATGAGTAGTGACGACAATGAGGATTCTGAAGAAGAGCCCGAGGAGCTATTGGATGATGGCATTCCCGAAGATGCCGCAGGCCAGACCGAACCCGATTTGTTTCAATCTCCGAATTCGCCGAAGGGTTATGAGGTACCACCGACCGGTCGTTATGAGCAGCAACCCTTTGATCGCCCGATGGACAATAGTAATGGGAGCAGTGGAGAGTCATCCAAGTCGCCATCGATTCATGAGAATATTGCAAGGGTCTATTTTCCGAGACCGAGTCACTACTGGGATCCCGCAGGTCGTTTGGGGAGGATGGAAAGGTTGATGTATGAGCGGTTTGTAGTTGAGACTAGGGTGATTAAGAAGTTTGATAAGACTGAAAGGGAACATCAAAGACTGTTGGAAAGGACTTCAAGAATTGCGTATGATGGGATGATGAACACAAGTGCCATCAACAGTTTGAAATCAATGGTTGCGAATTTAAGTGCTAGTCTTGACCGTGTGAGGGAAGATCAGATGAGTTTGTCGAGGATGCAGAGTTGGGAGCATCGTGTGAGGGATTCATTGCCCCCGGATTGGAGATTCGTGGACGATGTGGAGATGGAGGCGAACGACTTCATGGTTCAGCCGCCTACTGGAGGTGCTTGTATTTCGGTGGGAAGTCAGGTAGCGATTGAGTATGGATCCACATCAGGGACGAAAAAGGAAACAGAATGTGGGCCAGATGAGAAAGGAAAAAGGAAAGTGGATGATGTGGATGAGGACGTTAGTGATGAGGAAACCGAGGAAGACGACGACGAGCCGCCATCCAAGAGGCCGTGTGGATCACCACATGCCTAGTTACTTGTTTTGTATTTTCTTTGATCATTGTAATAGAACTATTTTAGACCTTTGTATGATGGTATTATGACGAGAAACTCAAGTACTTGATGTTTTGTGGTGAACGATTGTAGTGGCATTACTTGTCACGATTTTGGTTAACTATCAATACAATCTATGTTACCTTTCATGATCTGTGATATGTCTTAAATTTGATCTTTTGTGGTGTGAATTGATGAATATTAGTAACTCCGTAGTGATGTGTCGTTGTATGTATTTTATGTCTGGGAAACTTGATATGAATACTTACATTGTTTTTCTATTTTTCTTGTCTTGCAGAAAGAGATATTCGATAACACCATGCCTCCAAAGTTGACTGCCGATCGTGTTAACACCATGATTCAGGAAGCTATAGCAAATGCGTTGCAAGCGGACCGAGCTGGGAGAAATCAGGATCCAGGAAGGAACGCGGGGAGACAGCCAGCCCCGAGAGTGTGTACCTATTCTAGCTTTATGAAGTGCGGTCCCACGCAGTTCCGTGGAACGGGTGGAGCCCTAGAACTTAGGCGATGGTTGGAAAAAGTTGAGAGTACGTTTGAAATCAGTGGTTGTGCAGAAGCGGATAAAGTAAAGTTTGCAGCTGCTACGTTTCTTGATGATGCGTTAAGTTGGTGGAATACCCAGGTAGCTACGGTAGGATTGGCTGTAGCGAATGCAAGGACGTGGAATGCGACCAAAGCTTTGTTGACCAAGAAGTTTTGCCCAGAGGAGGAATTGGGGCAATTGGAGGACGAATTGAGGCATTTGACCTTGAAGAACAACGATATAGCTGCTTACACCAGGAGATTCAATGAGTTAAGTCTTTTGTGTCCGGACATATTTGCCAATGATGCCAAGAAAATGAAGCAGTATATTAAGGGTTTATCTAGCAACATCAAAGGTGAAACAATTTCGTCGAAACCTGGAACGTTTGACGAAGCGGTTCAAATGGCACACGCTTTGATGGACGTTAAGCTTCAGGACAAGCAGAACTACATTGCTGAAGGCAACAAAAGGAAATGGGAAGCGGCACAAAGCAATCAATCCCAAGGCCAGAACCGAGGAGGAAACCGAAACAACCATGGGCCGAACCGTAATCAGCAGTTTAATCAAAGAAGGAATGAAGGGATGAGGGCAGTGACGAACCCTAGAGGTGTGAAAGTGAATCCCCATTGTGGAAAGTGCAATTTGTATCATGTTGGAAACTGCCCGCCGGCATGCGGCAAGTGTGGAAAGGCAGGTCATAGGACTGCTAGTTGTCGAACGGGAGGAGTAGCCACTGGGGCTAATGCTATCAGGATGAGAGGATGTTATGGTTGTGGAGAAAGAGGGCATGTGCAAGCGAATTGCCCGAAGACAGGAAACAGACGGGGAGGAAATAATGCGGCTGCTGTGTATCAAGTGGGAACTGCTGATAAACCACAGGGTCCCAATGTGGTTACCGGTACGTTTTTGCTAGACGCTTGTTATGCTAGTATTTTATTTGATTCTGGCTCCGACAAGAGTTTTGTAGACGTTAGATTTAGTCGTCATATCGATAGAGAACCGGTGTTGTTAACGACTAGTTATAATGTTGAATTAGCCGATGGAAAAATTGTTAGTACGAATTCTATACTGAAAGGGTGTACCTTGAAGTTAGGAAACTACGCTTTTAAAATCGACTTGATGCCTATAGAGCTAGGATCGTTTGACGTGATTGTGGGAATGGATTGGCTAATGGCGCACAGTGCTACGATCGTCTGTGGTGAGAGATTGGTGCAGATTCCGCTGAGGAATAGGGTTTTGACGGTAAAGGGAGACGAATGCACTTCTCGTTTGAAGGTGATTTCGTGTTTGAAGATGATGAAGTACGTAGAGAGCGGATGCGATGTGTTTTTGGCATAGGTTTCGAGCGATGGTGATTTAGAGGCGAGGATCGAAGAGGTACCAATTATTTGCGAGTATCCGGACGTTTTTCCAGACGAGTTGCCAGGTTTACCGCCTAACCGTGAGGTCGAGTTTCGAATTGACTTAGTGCCAGGAGCTGCGCCGGTTGCACGAGCACCTTATCGTTTAGCACCATCTGAGTTAAAGGAGTTAGCGGATCAATTGAAGGAGTTGATGGACAAAGGATTTATTAGGCCGAGCTCATCACCTTGGGGAGCGCCAGTGTTGTTCGTAAAGAAGAAGGATGGTTCGTTTAGGATGTGTATCGACTATAGAGAACTCAATAAGCTGACGGTTAAGAATCGGTACCCATTACCGAGGATTGATGATTTGTTCGATCAATTGCAAGGTTCCAGTGTATACTCTAAGATCGATTTAAGATCAGGGTATCATCAAACTGCGTGTAAGAGAGGAGGATATTCCTGTAACTGCCTTTCGTACGCGGTATGGACACTTTGAATTTCGAGTGATGCCGTTTGGGTTGACGAACGCGCCTGCTGTATTCATGGATCTTATGAATCGCGTGTGCAAGCCGTATCTAGATAAGTTTGTTATTGTTTTCATCGACGACATACTTATTTACTCTAAGAGTAAGGAGGAGCACGAGAAGCACCTGAGAAAGATTCTGGAGTTGTTGAGGAAGGAGAAGCTGTATGCAAAATTCTCTAAGTGTGAGTTTTGGTTGGAATCAGTGCAGTTTCTAGGTCATGTGATTGATAGTGAGGGAGTTCGTGTAGATCCTGCTAAGATCGTAGCAATCAGGGAATGGTCAGCACCGACGACGCCGACTGAAGTTCGACAGTTTTTGGGTTTAGCGGGGTATTATCGAAGGTTTATTGAAGGATTTTCGTTGATTGCGAAACCATTGACGCGGCTTACCGAAAAGAATAGGGTGTATGAATGGGGAAATGAGGAAGAGCTTGCTTTCGAAACGCTCAAGGATAAGTTATGTTCCGCGCCGATTTTATCATTGCCTGAAGGAACCGAAGACTTCGTGGTGTATTGTGATGCGTCTCGTAAGGGTTATGGAGCAGTATTAATGCAACGTGAAAAGGTGATAGCTTACGCGTCGAGGCAATTAAGGAAGAACGAGGAGAACTACACGACGTACGATTTGGAATTAGGAGCGGTAGTTTTTGCGTTAAAGTTGTGGAGACACTATCTGTATGGGACAAAGTGTGTTGTATTCACTGACCACAAGAGTTTGCAGCACATTTTAGATCAAAAGGAGTTGAATATGCGACAAAGACGATGGGTTGAACTACTGAGTGATTACGACTGTGAAATTCGCTATCACCCTGGGAAGGCGAATGTTGTAGCGGATGCATTAAGTAGGAAGGAACGGGAGAAACCTTTGAGGGTTAGAGCTTTAGTGATGAGTGAGAGCGTTGACTTAACCGAAACCATACTGAAGGCTCAGGAGAGAGGATTGATGAAAGGGAATGTTGAAGCCGAAAACTTGGGACGAATGTTGAAACCTCTTTTCGTGATTAGGTCTGACGGACTAAGATATTTTGAGAATCGGATTTGGTTACCATTGTGTCCATCTGAGGAAGGAAAGCCCGGAGTTCGAGAATTGGTTATGAATGAGTCGCATAAGTCGAAGTATTCGATACATCCTGGATCGGATAAGATGTACCACGACCTGAAGAAAGTTTATTGGTGGCCGAATATGAAGGCAGATATTGCTCGTTACGTCAGTAAGTGTTTGACTTGCGCGAAGGTCCAGGCAGAACATAAGAAACCATCTGGATTGTTGGTACAACCGGAAATCCCAGAATGGAAATGGGAGAAAATCGCAATGGATTTTGTGACGGGTTTACCTAGGACTCCTAGTGGAAGCGATATGATATGGGTAATTGTGGATAGGTTGACGAAATCTGCTCATTTCTTACCTATGAAGAAGACGGACAGCATGGAAAGACTCGCCAGCGTGTACGTGAAGGAGATCGTCTGTAGACATGGAGTGCCGTTATCGATCATTTCGGATCGCGACAGTAGATTTACGTCGGAATTTTGGAGATCGCTTCAACGTGCGATGGGCACTGAACTGAGTTTAAGCACGGCTTATCACCCGGAAACTGACGGCCAGAGTGAACGAACGATTCAAACGATGGAGGACATGCTCCGAGCGTGCGCGATTGATTTTGGAGGAAGTTGGGAACGCCACTTGCCTCTGGTGGAATTTTCGTACAATAATAGTTATCATGCGAGTATCAAAGCGGCACCGTTCGAAGCATTGTATGGAAGGAAGTGTAGATCGCCCGTGTGTTGGAGTGAAGTAGGGGAAAGTCAATTGACTGGACCCGAAATGGTATTAGAAACGACAGATAAGATCGTGCAGATCAAGAACCGACTACTTGCTGCGAGAAGCCGACAGAAAAGTTATGCCGATAACCGAAGGAAACCGTTGGAGTTTGAAGTTGGAGATATGGTTATGCTCAAGGTATCGCCGTGGAAGGGTGTAATTCGTTTTGGAAAGAAAGGAAAGTTGAGTCCGAGGTATATTGAACCGTTTAAGATCGTTGAACGAATTGGACCAGTAGCGTACAAGTTAGAGTTGCCGACCGAGCTTAGTACTATTCATGACACGTTTCACGTATCGAACCTGAAGAAGAGTTTGGCGGACAAGGAATTGGTGATTCCTTGGGACGAGATTCGACTAGACGACAAAATGCACTTTGTGGAAGAACCTGTGGAAATCATGGACCGGGAGGTCAAGCGGTTGAAGCGTAGTAGGATTCCTATTGTGAAGGTCCGATGGAATTCTAAGCGTGGACCGGAATACACCTGGGAACGTGAGGACTTTTTCAAGGAAAGGTATCCTCATCTGTTCCAGTAACACGAAATGTGAGTACAAGAAGAGGCGAGCGCCGGGACGTCGCTCTCTTTAAGGAGGGGTGGATGTGACACCCTAGAATCGAGGTCATTAACGATACCCTAAATTACGCTAATTTTTGAAATTTTTATTAAATTATAATTTCTATAATTTATAAGTATTTTGGTTAGAGCCGATGTTCGAGGTTATAATTTTTACGGTTGACGTTTTAAGAAGGACGATGACGATTACGATCCCGAGGGATGCCCAATTTCATATAATTTTTGACGATTTATCGATAATGTAATTTTTCGAGAATTTTATTTACGGTTCGTGTTAAGTTGAGTCGGGTGAGTTTTATAGCCTTCCAAGTACATTTAAAGTATCCCAAAAATATTTTGGAGCGTTCGGGAAGATTTCCGACTCCCGTAAAATTTTCAAAATTGACAAATGAGTCAAACCCGCAAAGTTTTGAGGATGTTTTTCATTTAAGGACAAAAGAAGCCAAATATTGCATTTAAGCCCCTCCCAACCCACCAAAAAGGCCCAAACTTGTCATAAACACAAACACACACAACATTTACAAAAAAAAAAATCAAACCCACTCCCTCTCTTGTCTCTCTATCCGACGGACACCCCAAACCCACATCAAAAATTCACCAAAAATCTTTTTCCACTTGATTTTTCAAAAATCTAAGGTTAGACCACACTTAGTTTGGTCATTCCCCACATATTCATGTGCTCAAATCCAACATGCATTGATAAAAATTTTTCAAGATTTTTCCATATGATCCAAATTCGTTTTTGAGGCTAAAAGAGCTAATGCATGTTGATAATTAAGTGTTATGAAAGTATAAACACCATGAAAACCCACCAAAATTAATTTGGTTGTGGTGATTGGGTCACCCAAACCCCACGGCAAAGGGGGTGTTTGGGGAGCCATGGTGGTTGTTGATTTTGCATGTTATATTTGTGTTTGGTTTGTTGTTTTAGGATGATTCATATAGGTCTTATTACTTGCATGTTCATTTTCTTTGATTCTTGATATTGAGATTGGTTGATCAATAGGGGTAGGATGGAAGTTTGATGTTAGGATATGTTTGGGAAGGCTTAGGATGATGTTTAGTGTTGGTTAGAAGTCTTGGAATCGAGTCTAAGCATGTTTTTGGTATGGTCATTTTTAGGCAGAAACATTTGGTCCATTTTATAAAAATGATTTTTGTTCCAGGTCTTGAAAACTAAATGTAGTGATAGAGGGTTTTTCTAGCTTTAATTTGGTATAAGGTAGAGCCCGTGACTCAAAACGAGCTAAAAGTTATGACATTTTAAAGATCGGGTACCGGGAGACGAGGACTTTCATAATCCGAATTTGTGCAAAGTTTTAGTCAAACCCCGAGGGTCACAAGTATAATTTGGTAAATGGTCAAGGGTCAAAATTTGGTCCCTAACCTGTATAAATGGGTCTATATGTTGACTTAGGTGTCAAGGAAGTCAAAGGTATTTTTCATATAGGTCAAAGTGGTCAAAATTGGTCGAAGCGCAATTTCAGCCCGTAAAATGTAGTCGTGGAAATGAGTTGCGTAACGGGTCGTAAAAGTGAAAACTTTTGTTGGGCTTAAAAACATGTTATCTACAGGTCATATAGGATTTTTGGAAATTTTGTCAAATTTTATAAGCATGGTTTAATAAGGTAAAACAGCCCGTACTTTAGTCAAGTACCGGCGAGAATGAGTAAAAATGGACAACGTAGGTTATAAGAACGAATGGAATAAAATGAATGATACTTGTTGTTTTTGTTTTTGGCGTGAGTTATATTTGTCCTAAGAGACTTGTATATATGTATTTTATACAGTACCGTAAGTATTTAAATGAGATTACTCATTACGTGATAATTGTGATAGGTGTTGATTTACCCGGGCATCCGTAACATCGTCAGTGATCACTCCTCGAACTACCGACTACTTAATACCTAAGGTGTGAATTTATAGCCTCGCTTATATTATTTCAAATTGTTTTACCCGCGAGGGAAATGCATGCTAGTTTTTAAAAGGAACGTATATCATGAATGATTGTTAGACCCGAAGTTGCCTTAGAAATTGTGTTGAGTACCAAAGTTGCAAAAGTCCCTAAATTCATGAACTATTAACTATTGTCTTGCCCTCGAGTAGGGGGAAATAGCCGCTTATGCAATTTGTAGTACTACGGGGTTAACGACCCAATGCTAGCCGAGAAGCTGTACTTATAGTAAGTTCTGCGGTAGATTATTTTGTATGAGAAATAAGGTATAATTGCAACTGATGCCTTTAGAAGGGGCACTGGTTTCATCTGAATCATGCCGGTATATTTACGCGGGTGATTGAGTTAACGGATTAGTGTCATGAGCTTAAACACAATTGTCAGTATCCTGATTATAGTTTGTTTGATCGACAAGACTATAAATGATCACGAATGGTTTTTATTATATATACGTTCAAATGGATTGAAAAACCTATGAATTCCACTCAACGTTTTCGTTGACCAAATTTTTGGCATGTGTTTCAGGTAACCGCTGAGAAGTAGGATGGAGCATGCATGGGATGGATGTTGTGTGTACGGCTTGGTGTCCGCTTGTTTTTCCCTCCTTTTCTACTTAAACAATTTTTATGTTTAATGTCATGTGGTTGTAAACTGAAGTTTTTGGGGTTGAGATTCATGGGGACCGAAAACGCTAAACTCTGTGCACTATTTGGGGTTGGAAAAACTGTGGACATGTATAATCTAACAATTTTAAATTTCAAGTTTTAAGTCGACGTCTTTTTAGCGTCGTTTGATATATCTTGTGTGCAATGAATACTGTGTAGCACCCATTGTTGTAGTTCCGCTGCGCATACCAAATGTGGGGGTGTTACACTAAATATGGAGGATTGTGAGATATAGTTATGTTGGAATCTTGTAAGTTTAAGTACTCTATTCCTATCATTTCTAATTTAATGTATCTTTAGCTGAAGAAGTTGTACTGATGGCAAATTATGAAGGCAGACATCGCCTCATACATTAGTAAACGTCTAGCTATTGCAAAGGTCATCATCTGAATTTGATTAGATTTGGGTCATCGTCGACAGACTGACCAAATCTGCTAATATCATTCCTGTTAATGATAGATTCTTGATGAACAAATTGACTCTTTTGTATTTAAAGGAGTTGTGTAAACATGGTGTGCATGTATCGATCATCTCTATCAAGATCCTCGCTTCGCATCGAATTTCTAGAGATTTGCTCAGAAGTCATTGAGAACGAATCTTGATGAGAGTACTGTGTACCACCCCAATCGAAGGGACGAGGTAAAGTAACGATACAAAATACTATAAGTGTTGTTTTATGTTTGAATGATTGACCTTTGGTAATAAACTATAAAATTGTTTTCCTTTGGAGAGATTATCATTGATAATTATCGTGTTAGGATCGAGATCGAATCTTGTTAAGATTTATATATTAGAGCATCTGTATGCATGAGTTGGGATGAAGACACCCAACATACACCCATTTTGAGTTGGACATGTCTTTTAGGTTTAAGGTTTCCTATGATGGCAAACCTAACCTTACAAAATACTCGACCCGCGAGACCTGAAATAATTGTTGAAATTAGGATCTGATTATTGACTACCGGTAGTGGGCAGGAGGTTATGTGAATATGAAATGTAGATCTTGAAGTGCCAGATGGGTAGCGAAGTTATGCCAACAAATTTAACCATGGAAAAATGAATTGATGATCTGAAAGATCATGGGATAAAAGTCCTCGTTGTATGGGACCATTGAGATGATGTAAAAGATTGGTTTGAAAGGCATATAAGCTGGATCTACCCTAGGACTTCAAGGACTGCGTGAATTATGTTTCGTATATCTAACTTGATGAAATGTCTATCAAGTGAAAATCTTATTACTTCTTGATAAAGTTTAGATCGGCGAAAAGTTGCATTCATCAAAAAGCCGTGAACATCATGGATAGAGAAAGTTAGTCAACATTAAGCCTGATCTTATTCCCGTAGTTATGTTTGATGAAACTCGCGTATTGTAATGAATTAAACTTGTGAGAAAAGACCGAATGTGGAGGAAATATCCACATGGCTTTAACACTATAATAAGCGAGTAGTAAGATAAGATGATCTTTGAGGACAAAGATCCTGTTTAGGGGTAAATGCTGTGACAATCCGTCAATTTATGGTTTATATTTTATTCTCAAATATTATTTAAAAACATTATTTTAATGTTATAATATGAACTCACTTATTTATGGGAAGAAATTTGGATTTACGTCTTGAAGTGGCATCGACTACGTCTAAACCGGAGGATTCTACGTTACGTGCTTACGTTTACATACACCGTTTTGGTGACAGTCTGACATTTCAGGAAATAAATTTATCCGTGAATATTATTTTGGGATTTTTTATTTTAGTTGGTTCATAAACTCACAAATTTACGAGAAGAGATTAGGACTTACGATTATAATTTAACGTCCTTTACGACTAAACCGGAAACCTTAGGATTACGTGTTTACGTTTTTGAACTCCGTTTTTGATGAGACAACTTTTATTAGATTCGTTTTGTGCCGTTGATTCATAATTTATAAAAACGTTTTTCGTAAAACGACCCGAGGGCACGCAAATCGAGCAAACTAGAATCGAGGAGTACCCTTAAATTATTGGGGATGAGACAAGTTTACACTTGGCCACCCCCAATACATGTGGCATCCAAGCTTAGCCAACACACTTTGATGTGTCCATTTATTAACAAAACTAAGGACACTTGTCCTTAGTTTTCATTCAAAACCACCAAACCACAAAAACAAGATACTCATACCATTCACACTCATTTCTTACATGCAAAACCACCAAAGCTCTCTCTCTAGCTTTGAGTCCGTCCCATATCACCAAAAAAACACCCATTTGATCAAAAGTTTTAACCATGAATCTTATGTATAAGTTACATAAGATGAAAACCCATTGAAGACTTGTTGATTTGAGGTGATTCTAACACCTAAAAAGAGGTTTTCTATGGAGTTTAGGGGCTGATTTTCAAGAAAGTATTCATCCATTTGAAGGACCCAAGAAGTTTATTTGCCAAGTTGAAGGTTTGGTAACAAGGAACCAAGCCTTGTTCATCAAAATCCCATCTTTTCATCACTATTGGTGGTATAGAGACTGTTTCTTCCTATCCTCTTGTTATTTTGATTATGTAATCTTGTATTTTCTTTATTTATGTATATGTATATGATGATGAATGATGATTAAAAATATTATGTGGGGATTTGGTGTTGATAGATTTGATAAACATGGGTAAAAAGATGGAAAAACAACATGGCAAAATGGTTAAATCTTGCTTAATAAGATAGCTGTATAAAAACAGTAAGTAACCTAATGATAAACTGATAAAATTGTATAGATGAATTGATATACAGTAAGCTATGAGTCTTGTACACATGTGAGAGTTGGCCATACAATGGAATCATTATAATGAGTAAGATATGATCAAAACAAGTTTAGAGTGCAAATCTGCCTACACTGTTTTGGACGAATTTATTAAAATATTTAGAAGTTGATTCATCAGTATCTATACTGGAATAAAATGAATCACATATCATGTAGTTTCTGTGATAAAAATTTGAGGTCCTATCTCCATATAGAACTCTATATATGGACATTTTAGTGGATTGAAAATTTAGGACTGATTTTGTGAAATTAAAGTTTAATACTATTATATAAGCACTCAAATAAATATAGTATAAAATGTGAATTAAAACCCACTAAATTATATATTTCATTTATATAAAAATGCATAAGGATAAATAAATGGACATTATATAAAAAATGGTAGTTTGGTAAGTTTTATAAGTTATAAAAACTATATACTAGTTTTACGTCTTTTCGGCTAAAACCGAAAGATTAACGTTTTTGTTAAATAAAACTTAGACGGTTGGAACCGTCTATTGTAAACTTTTATAAACTCACATACTAATTTATAAACATATATAACAAGTAAAAACCGATAAAACCCGAGCTTTACAACATATAGACATTAACGGGCCAAAGTAGCCTTAATGGACAATAAACCCGACTAATTTGGTAAAAATACTTATAAACTTATTTATTGGGCTTAACTCATTTGGGCCCAACATATAGAGTATAATACTGATAATAAAATTATAGTTGGGCTAATGAATAGTATTAGGCTTGTAATAGGCCCATTGGGCTTCAAAATGTAAACAAGTTGAACTAGTGTAACTAGTCTTGAAAATTACCAACACATAAACACTATAATGAATGAATAAAGATGTATAAACCCACTTGATCATCATCATATATATAAAATCATCATATGTATACATAATTATTATTTTGATAAAATCATTAGACAAAAGTCTAAGACGAGTATTAATTGTCTAGGTTTCCGTGATTGAAGCACGTACCGTACATCCAAATCGCCGATAACCGCCTTCCCACATCAACGTGAGTTCATAGCCTCTCACTCTTTTAAATGTTTTTATGAAATGTTTTATAAACCCGCGAGGGAGATAACATGTTAGTTTTTAGAAAATAGAACACTAGTTGTCCCAATTGTCTGTTTATTGATTTGGACCCGAATGATTGTATGACCCGATGAATGATTAAATGACCTACTAGATGAAATTGAATGGATTATTAAAGTTAGGTTATGTCACTAAAAGTCCCATTAGCATGAATTGTGAACTACCGGGATTTGGTAGACGCTTATGCATATAATAGTACTATTTGGGGACGATCACCCCAGTTCGCGCCTTGACGGTTGATCCCTGTCGTGCCACATTGATTGGTAAGCGAATTTATGTATGAGAAGATTTACACAAGCGTGATTATTGTGACGACACGCTAATTTAGATGGGAAAATTGAGTTTCGGGCTAGCTACCAGTTGTTTGGTTTAGTAAGGTAACAATGTCACGCGGCTTACAATAATCCAATTAACGAAATACTGTTATACGCACCAAATTACGATATATTGCCTGACTAGCAATACGGGGTCTTATTATTGATTTTATGTTCGTGTTTTGGTTTTACATAACCATATTCATATAACGATTTTTACAACGTTATAAAACGTATTGTATGATGTTTTTAACAACAATGGTTCGTATAATGATTTTAAAGGCGAAAGCCTATATTATGATTTTTTTATAAGATTTGTATTAAATGACTTTGGCTATTTTATGGCCTATCACAATGATTTGTACAAAAATGATTTTCGGTAATATTTTATACCGATGTTATATTGATGGATTTTATTAAACTCTATGAATTCACTCGGCGTTATCGCTGACCTTTTCTTTTAACATGTTTTATCTCAAGTACTTGAAGGTAATTCTCGGGAAGACAACAATAATTCATGGCCCGTACCTAAATAATAATTTCCATTCAAATTCTTTGTAAAACTTGTATGAAATACAATAACTTGGGACCTATGTAAACTTGATATTTATGAATGGAAATGCTTTATTATTAAACAACGCGATTTTTAAGTGTTGTCTATGATGTGAGTAATGTGCTATCCCGTAACACCAACGAGTCTTCCGCTGTATTGAATTGTGTAAATTTGGGGGTGTTACAGTTTTGTTGTGGAGTGCGAGCAGCGGATGTTCCATGGGATATGCCAAATTCTTCATAATACTTACGCAGAGTTTGATTCACAAATTCAGTTCATTATCTGTATGAATGCGTCGGACAGTAGTGATGAGACGCACTTGAATCATCTTGAGAAAATCGATGATGACTTTGGGTGCCTCACCTTTTGTAGCAAGAAATTTCACCCATGTAAACCGAGAGTAATCATCCACCATAATGAGGATGTAGTTTTTACCACCAAGACTTTCAACACGCATTGGCCCACAAAGATTCATATGCAACAATTAAAGTTTCGCTTGGTTGGTGTATTCAGTCTTGGGTTTGTATGATTTCTTGGTGCTTTTCCCCATTGAATACGCAGAACACAAATGATCCTTGTGAAATGTAAGTTTAGGAATACCACGAACAAGTTCGTTTTTCTCCAAATGATTAATAGCGTTAAAGTTAAGATGAGATAACCGTCGATGCCATAGCCATGACTTAGTCTTTGATGCTTTGGAGAAAAGACATACGGGAGAAGCGGTCATCATATCTTGTAGAGACAAGGTGTACAAATTATTCCCTCGAGTACCTTTCAATAAATCAACCCCTTCTAAATTTCGAATGAAGTAGGTATGCTCACGAAAAGCGACTTCAAGTTTTGAATCACAAAATTGTCCCACAGAAAATAAGTTGTGACCGAGACCTTCCATATAATACGCTCTTGAAATTATAACATTCCTAATGTGATATTCACCGTAACCCATTATCTTTGCAATATGATCATTTCCAAATCGAACCGTACCAAGAAACTTGCTGACGAAATTTCTGAGCTGAGAGCGGTCTCCGGTCATGTGCTTGGAGCAACCAGAGTCCAAATACCAGAGAACAATCTGGACAACCTGTTTTTAGCAACAATAGTAGGCAATGCATTGGAAACTATTCATTCTGAAGTGTTAGTAGAGACAGATATATTTTATCAAAATTGCTACCATTTTTGTTATTCTTAGTTTTCCGGCGTTTTCTAATGTTAGTTTTAGCAATAGCAGGTGTTAACATTCTATCATTCTGAGGTTTCGGAGTCGTATCAGTCACTACAGTGGGAGTAGACCTAGTTAAAGGGCACTTGGTTCCTATAGTAGTGTTGGTGTTCCTAGTTAAAGGACACACTTGAATTTTGGTAGCCTTGGTACTCCTAGTTAAAGGGCACGCTTTCTTCGCTTTAGTGGGAGTGATCCTAGTTAAAGGGCACACATTTCCTACTATAGTGAAAGTTCTACCAGGGGGGCGCCACATCCAACCAACTTGGGTTAACACTTTCCCAGTCGGTTTCCATTCCAAACCATTTTTCCGGGCATTCATCTCATTCACATGGTTAATAAGGCAAGAATCATGACGACTAGAAAACATACATTTATTACAATTCCAATATTTCAAATTAGAATTCACAATAGGGTTAGAAAACTGCACAACCGCAGAGCCTTTAGGTTTAGCTACACGATTATTTTCATTCAAAACACAAATAACATTCCTAGGTTGGGCTTCTACTTTCTTCTTCACTTACTAGATGGGGGCAAGATCCTATCATTCTTCGTGATTCCTTTAAGCTTAGATCTTTGAGCCTTAGTAGTGGTGTTTACTCCTGTAGAAGGCAACATGGGAATATTAAAAACGTGTTTTGACTTTGCCTTATCCTTAGTGACCACTATTTGAGAGGGTTTAGTCCTAGGGCCCTTGTTTAATGGTGTGACGGAAATCAGACTAATGGGTGATTTCACATTAGGAACACTAGATTGAGTGTCATCGGCCTCTAGTGTCCTTTCCACATTATCTATGTTTAATTCCTTTGCATCCTTATCACTTCTCTGTCGCTGTGGAGTTTCAAAAATCTCCTTAATAGATTGATTCTCACATTCAAGTGAAAGACAATGTTTTTGAATTTCATCAAAACGTTTTGAAAGCGATGTATACGAATCTTGAAGCTTTAAAAATTCAGCGTCAGATTTATGACATGTATTATCTACTACATTATCCACAGATTCAACATTATGCACAATAGAATCATTATCAACACTATTATTCACACAGACGGAAACAATATCAAACGACATCACTCGCTTCAGAAGCTGATCATTTTAGCGTGAAATTCGTTCTATTTCAATTAAACCGTTTTCATAAGCATTATTCATTTCATTGAAAACACGTCTAACTTCTTCTATTTCCAAAAGCAAATCTTGATCAATATTTCTAAGACAAGCTTTATTATTGTTTACAAAAGGAACTATTTCGTCTCGAAATGCAGCTCCAGTGTGCTCAAAATTCCATTCACCTTCCGTTATGGCCGAAGCCGTCATACGTTCCTTATTGACCTTGTCAAAATCGGCAAAGTGTTGGTGCACCGCATTTAAGCTATCTGACACCTTACTTACCGGTGGAATTAACTTGGTTAAATCCTTTTTGACAAGTGTAGGAGACGTACTAGGAAGGTTTTCCTTTGACAAACTTTGGGGCACAAAAGCTGATAATTGAGCTAATTCCTTTTGTAAGCGAATACGGGTCTTTTTATCAAATTGATCTTTATTATGCTTAATGTAATCAAGCTTATGGAATGTTGAAAGCATTTTAGATCGAGTTTCTTCCGCAAGTGACATTGTCTCCTCATTATCACGAACATAAGGTGCTTCTTTCGATTTGCCAATTAGGGCCACATCATAAAGACTAGGAATATATTCCTGAGCTTGTTTTGCATAACCGGGATTAGGTGGTAATGAAGACGCGTAAGTTCTAGTTCTTTAAATGATTTAGTTAAAAGATGAATCTTTTCTGTGGAAGCGTATTGTTTTAAAAGTTGTTGTTCCTTGAATTTAAGAAGTTTGGTAGCATTAATTTCCGATTCCAACTTTTTAGACTCGAGAGTTTCGAAATCCGTTTTAAGTTTTTGAAATCATTTACAACCGACTCTTTTTCTTTTAATTCATTGGAAAGACTAGCTCTTAATGATTATATTTCATTTAAGTGTTTTATCTTTTCAAAACGAAATTGGTCAAATTCAGAATAAGTTATTTTCTCTCCTTGAGGGACCATTTCAAAAGTTTTGACCTTTTCCTTATACAGCGCAAGCTTAGCATTCAAATCTACGGTTTGTCGAGCGACCACATTCGTGTTATCAATAATATGTTTAGGCACCATTACCAAATCATGTTGAGCATAAGATTCCATACCCGTCGTAGCATTTGGTTGAGGTTCACTCAAATGTGTTGGTTTGGATACCACGTCATTTGAGTTAATAGTTCCCGAATGTTGTTCGAGGTTGTCATTTTCATGCTCAACTTGATGTGGATTATCATGAACAATATTAGTTGTGGTTGGTACCTCACTGACGACATCAGAACCGTAGTGACAAAGATTAGCAACGAGACCAGCTTGGGCTGAGTGAATGTCATCACAATCCGAATCATATGCATCAAGATCATCTGCTTGATATGCTGCATTAGAAGTAGAGACGACTACAATGCCTTCATTATCTGCTGCCCCTAGGTCTGCAAGAAATGCTAAATTCCTCTAAATCCAAGATCTTTACCTTAGACTGAGCGTCGACCAAATACATCTTCTCACGAAACCACGTTGCATCCCTTCTCCTTTTCGGCTGAGTGCATTGCCTAGCCATATGACCTTGTCCTAGACAATTGTAGCAAGTCACAACCTTTTGAGGACCAATGGGGCTTCCATTTCCACGAGCTTGAGAACTCACACCTTGAGTATTCACGGTCCTTGTTGTAGGTCCATATGAATTTTGCCTTTCCTGAATGGATTACACCGTCACTTGACCGTCTTGAATAGTGGCTTATTGGCGAGGATTTGAAGAAGTGCGAAGCTGATTGTTCGTTGCTGGAAATCCTCTAGTTGCAACGTGTTTTGACAAGTAGGCAGTGAGATGGTTTAAGACATCAGTAGGTGTATCATTTGGAGTAAAGACAGGTGCTTGAAGTGGTGGAATTTCATTGGAGTATAAGGCTTGTGCTTGTGGTGCTTCAATTGGAAAGTATCCTTGCTGAGGAGTATAGCCCATTGGAGAAGTGATGGCTTGTGATGGTGATGCCTGATGTGTTGTTTGTTGTGGATAAGGCTGTGGAAGAACACTTTGTTGAAATGCTTGTTGTGGCATCATTGATGGTTGATAAAATGATTGTTGTGGTTGCTGATGGGTGTGTGGTGGCTGTTGCAAGTATGATGGTTGTTGATAAGTATAAGCCAAGTTTTGTTGGGGAGTCATTTGTTGAGAAGCATACATGGCAAGTAGATCACGGACTTGAGGTGTTGACAACCGAGCCTTGATCACGTGACATTCGTGTTGTTGAAGAAAAGCTTGAAGTTGATCCACGTTTTTTTGATGCAAGTCCTTAGCCAATTTAACAACCGTCATGTACTTGCTCCATTCAGAAGGAAGAGTATTAAAATACTTGGTGTTTAACTGAAATTTCGGAATTGCCATGCCATAAATGTTGAGCTCATTCAACAATAAAGTGAATCTCAAGTAGTAATTGAGAGTCTCCCCGGGAACATAGACAAACTTATCAAACGTATCATATAGCTTACACTCTCGTTCTTGTTTAGTTAACGAGGTACCTTGCATTAGAACACGAATTCTATCCCATAACTCTTTGGCAAGTTTATGTTTACTGACAAGTTTGTAGACGTCTAGAGGAAGGGCTTGAAGAATGATGTTTGTAGCTTGTTTATCACACTTATCTTGAATCTTATCATCTCCAGTTAATTCATCCGTTGTACGAGGACGAGTAACTACACCTTCCGTCATAGTACCATATACCAATGGTCCAGTGAGCACCGATACCTAAATGAGATGTCCGTTCTCTTTATTCAACATATAAAGTTCCATTCGGGAAGCCCAATCCTCGTACATAGTCTTCACCAACATTGGTGGATGATTAACCGTACCCGAGAGGATGGACTTATCCGTAAGAGATGTGTACTCCATTTTGATAAGTAAAGATTTACAAAAGGTTGATCGAACAATGAGAGAAAGTAAATGTGTTTGTTTTTGTGTGTAGAAGATAAGAAACAATGTTGGAATCCCTTAATAATTATTCTCGATGAACCAAAAATTCCAAGACAATTTTTTTAACTGAATTTTTTGAACTTCCGAATATCTAGGTTTTTAATGTTATCTTCGGAATCCACTTCGCAATAAACTGAAATTTTACTTCTGAATCCCCAAAAATTGTAACTTCAGAAAAAATAAGTGTGAAACCACTTATCCTTTTACCACTTATTTCCAATAATAACAAGACCAAAACGTGTATTTTATGTCGTAAAAGTCGGAATTATGCGTGGTTTGTGTTTTTATTGTGTTTCAGGATAAAAATATGAAAAAGGAAGAAAACACGGGCTATCACGGGCTTTTATCGAAGAAAACGAGAAAAGACGAAGTCAAAAGATCAAGAGTGTAAAAAGAACGGAAGTCCAAGGCCTATTCTGAAGATTTATCGAAGGAAAAGTCTAAAGACGGAAGTTTAATGAAGTCGAAGAACTCAAGTCTAATAGAAGAAGAAAATTATAAGACAAGTTCAATTTATATCGACAAATCCCGAGACGACGTCGAGAAAGACAAAGAATTTAAATCGAGTCGAGACGAAAAGAAAGAAAAAGGAAGCAACACATGCACCTCCCCACCTCCTATATATACCCTCCTAATGACACATTAGGAGGGTGTTAGCTATTTCATTTTTCTTTTTTTGTAGTTTTCATTTTTAGAGAGAGAAAGTGTTTAACTTTCTCTCACTAGAATTTCATCTTTTCTTTCTTTCATGTTTAAGCTTTGATTCACTCTTGTATTTTGGAATCATTAATCTACAAGTTCAAGTTAAGTTTTTCATCTTCAATCTCTTTCTACCTTTCTTGATTTTTACTTATATTTAATCCGAAATCATCTTCAATTTTGTTTAATCTTGATGTTTGATTGATTAAAAAGTTTATCTTTTGGTTTCTATCTAAGTTTTATACGGATTAAGCTTTGAGCTTTCCATGCTTATTGGCTTACTTTGTATTTAGCTTATTAACGTTTAAGTTTTATAAAAAATTTCGTCTTTTTAAAGTTTATCTTATAAAGTTTGCTTATTTGGTGTTTTGATAAGTTTTCATTCGTAGCTTATTTTTGCTTTTCCTTAATATTGATTTTGTTAAGTTTTTGATAAGTACTTATTGGAAGTGCTTATTAGTTTATTAGCTTATTCTAATCCATCCGAATACTTTGTGCTCTATCGTAAAGCTTAGGGTTTTCATATTACGACTGAACATTCCGACGGTTTCATTGCGATCGCAATAACCCTTAGGGTTTTACTTTGCGATCGATTATTCAGATAGAGTATTCAGATCACTTATTCCGATCGTTGGTGGCGATTGCTCCTGGCATCGTACATTGCGATTGGGTATAAGGCTTATTGCGACGAAACGCTGCCAAAATTTCAACAGCCATATTCCGACAGACATTACATTCCGATAGAATTGGTTTACTATTATTCCGATACTTTATTCATTATTCCGACAAAATTTCTTTTGACACATTCCGATGGGATTCCGATCAAGGGTATTCCGACGGGTTAAAGTTTTCGTTTTTACAAAGTTTTAAGTCTTGAATTCACTTTTTAGCTTTACAGTTTTCAATCATTTATTTTTAACTCGTAATTTTTAGTTTAATTTTTAAAGCTTTATTTTTACACAACGACATTTTCGTATTTGATTTTAGTTTAAAATTGATAATCAAACCATTTTATTTTCCACCAAGAACGACTGAGTCGCAATTTCTACTAGTAATCAATTCGAAAAGACCGGACGATAACTTTTTACATACAAAATCTCTTGTATTAAATGGCGCCGCTGTCGGCTCTTTTCGTTAGGATTAAGGGTTTTTAGTGAGAGACGCGTTGGATTTTGGGATCCGTTCACTTTTGAACGTTATTTTTCGTGTCAAAAATTTTCAAAAATCCAAAAAAAAAAACATAAAAAACCAAAAATATTTCTTGTCTATATTTCTTTTCTTTTTGTAGGTGTGCATGCGTACCCGTGCTCGTAAGAAGAAAGAAATTCAAGCCGAAGTCGAAACTCCACCTATTGTCACCATGGGCAATCGACCAATGATCGAGCTTTTGCAATCGCAAGTAGAGGGCAACACCGATGCTATTGTCATACCCGAGATTGGAGCCAACAACTTTGAGCTCAAATCCGGTTTCATTCAAATGGTCTCTACTCAACCATTCTTGGGGCGTACACTTGATGATCCTCATGACCATATCAAAAGGTTCCTTCAACTCACTAATACGGTCAAGTATAATGGGGTTTCACAAGAGGTGATTCGCTTGCAACTTTTTCCTTTCTCCTTAGAGGGACAAGCCCGACATTGGCTTGATAAGGAACCGCCATAAAGTATTCTTACGTGGTCGGATTTAGAGACCAAATTCATCAACTACTTTTTCCCACCCTCACGTACTACCGCTTTGCGGAATGAAATCATTAACTTTGAGCAAAAGTACGATGAGACATTTAGTGAATCTTGGGACCGTTTTAAGGAACTTTTAAGAAAGTGTCCACAACATGGTTTCACAAAAGTACATCAAATTAATACTTTTTACAATGGTTTAAGCATGAATGACCAAGATTCACTAAATAGTGCCTCGGGGGGTAACATTTTGGTTAAGTCTTCTAATGCCGCATGAGACATAATTGATAATAAGTCTAGAGTGCAAACTAAGAGTGTTTGGGCTAATGTGGCTACTGCTAGTACTAGTGACGCCGACAAGAGAACTGATAAGCTTACTTCGATTGTTGAAACACTTGCTCTACAAACCGCTAACAATACCAAAAACATCAATGCGCAAGTTAATGCTTTGAGTCAGTCATGTGAAATATGCGGGGGTTCTCATTCATACACCGATTGTCCTTCGACTCATGACCATCCGGAAAATGTGTATGCCGCCAACGGTAACTTTTCTACGGGAGGCTATCAAGCACGTCCACAAGGTGACCGCAATTTGCTCAGTTATCGTTCAAACAACTTTCGTTCACCACCCAGTTTTCCTCCTCAAAACCCAAACAACCTCAATCGCAACAATCAAAACCAACCTCGAGCTCCAAATCAATATCAAACCCAAAGAAACCCATATCCACCCCAAGGAAACAACCAAGTTTACCAACAACCCGCTTATCAACCACCTGCCTACCATGCTCTTCCTCCCAACCAACCCACCGCATTTAATCACGAGGTTGAAACTTACATGAGGACTAATGATGCGATAGTGCAAAATCTTCAGCGGCAAATCATCAACTTGAAAGGAGATATGGCGAAACAAGGGAATGATCTTCGAGCCGATATGCGAAACTCTTTGAGCAGTCAAACGAATGACTTAAGGGATATGATGGCTAGTTTCTTCCAAAGTAATCAAGCCTCTGGTTCGGGTTCTCTTCCGAGTAACACCGTTGCTAATCCAAGAGGGGAGATGAAAGCAATCACCACTCGAAGTGGAAAAGGTTTAAAGGAACCCGAGCTTCCTACACCTACACTGGTGATTGTGACAAAGGAAAATGAGTCCCCTTCTCCAATTCCTCCACCTTCTATTTCTCCAATTCCTCCACCTTCTATTTCACCAATTCCTCCACCTTCTACTTCCACCCCTCCACCACCTAAGGATGTGAGTGAGAATTCCATTCCAAAGCCTTCATCTCAACCCAATATACCTGATCCCTCAAGGTTGAGGAAAGAGAAGTTGAAGAACAAGGATGATATTCAGGTTTCTAACTTTCTTAAAATGTTTAAACAACTGAATTCAACATCTCTTTTGCTGAGGCTCTCGCTCACATGCCGAAATATGCTAAAATGTTTAAAGATCTTCTCAGTGATAAGGAGAAACTTCTTAATATCGCTCAGACCCAACTTAATGAGAATTGCTCCGCAGTGCTCTTAAGGAAATTACCAACCAAACTTGGTGATCCCGGTCGTTTTCTCATTCCTTGCAACTTCCCCGGGGTAGAGAATTGTATGGCCCTAGTCGATCTAGGTGCTAGTATAAACTTAATGCCATTAAGTGTTTGGAAACAATTATCTCTACCCGAGCTAATCCCCACACGAATGATATTGGAATTAGCTAACAGTACGGTTGCTTATCCGGTGGGGATAGCCGAAGATGTCTTCGTCGGTGTCGACAAATTCACCTTTCCAGTGGATTTTGTTGTCGTTGACTACAAGATGGACCCCCGTGTTCCATTAATCGTTGGACGACCATTTTTGAGGATCGGTCCCACTCTCATTGATGTAGCCACGGGCGAATTAATCATGAGAGTTGGTGACGATAAAATCGTCTTCAACATGGGTAAACTTTCTAAGCAACCTTATGAACACGAGAGTGTTAATTTCATTGACGTTCTTGATGAGGCTTGTGAAGAACATTTCAAAGACGCTTGTAAAAGTGGTTCTTCTTCTCTACCCATTGTTGAGACCGTTGCCTGTATTGCTCCTTCACTGACTCCATTTGGAGAGTGATTTCCTTTTGAAAGAATTTGAAGAAACTTTGGGAGATGTGGACTTACAATATGACGATTCTCCCTCCAATTGGGATGAAGACATTCTTACCATTGAGAAACTTCTCAATGAGGACCATATTTCTCCCCTATCTCCTAAGGAAATCTCTATCGATGATCAGAATTTGACTACGCCTTCCCTCGACAATCCTCCAGATTTAGAGCTTAAGGATTTACTGTCTCATCTCGAATACGTGTTCCTTGACGACAATAAAAAGTTACCCGTCATCATCGCAAAGGACTTGAAAGAAGAAGAAAAATCTCGACTTATCGACGTGCTGAAGAATCATAAGAAGGCAATTGCTTGGAAAATTTCCGATATCCGCGGAATTGATCCGAATTTTGTACTCATAAAATTCTCATGGAAGATGACTTTAAACCCGCAATCCAAAGCCAATGAAGGGTTAATCCTAGAATTCATGACGTCATCAAAAAAGAGGTTATCAAACTTCTAGATTCCAGAATGATTTACCCTATTTCGGATTCACCATGGGTTAGTCCCGTCCATTGTGTGCCTAAGAAAGGCAGAATAACCGTTGTTCCCAATGAAAACAATGAGTTGATTCCTACTCGACTTGTCACGGGTTGGCGAGTTTTCATAGACTATCGCAAGCTCAATGATGCCACTCGTAAGGATCATTTTCCGCTCCCTTTCATGGATCAAATGATCGAGCGTCTAGCGGGTAATGATTATTATTGCTTCTTAGACAGTTTCTCTGGGTATTTTCAAATTCCCATCGATCCTAAAGACCAAGAGAAAACCACATTCACTTGTCCTTATGGAACATTTGCTTACAAAAGAATGCCTTTCGGCTTATGCAATGCTCCCGGAACTTTCCAAAGGTGTATGATGGTTATCTTCCATGACATGGTTGAAGAAACTATGGAAGTCTTTATGGATGATTTCTCGGTCTATGGTGATTCTTTCTCTACTTGCCTTGCCAATTTAGAACGTATGCTCAAACGGTGTGAAGACACTCGTCTTGTTCTTAATTGGGAAAAATGCCATTTCATGGTAAAAGAAGGCATTGTTCTTGGACATAAAATCTCCAAAGCCGGTCTTGAAGTCGACCGTGCTAAAGTTGATGTGATTGAAAAATTACCTCCACCTTCAACCGTGAAGGGTGTGAGAAGTTTCCTTGGTCATGCGGGCTTCTATCGTCGATTCATTCAAGATTTTTCTAAAATTGCTCGCCCGATGACCCACCTCTTGGAAAAATATACTCCTTTTATCTTTTCTAAAGAGTGTATTTAATCTTTCAATCTTCTTAAGGATAAACTCACTAAGGCACCTGTCTTGGTTACCCCTAATTGGGAGTTACCTTTTGAATTGATGTGTCATGCTAGCGACTTTGCTATTTGTGATACCCTAGAACCGAGGTCACTTACGCCACCCTAAATTACGCTTATTTTTGAAATTTTTAATAAATTTTAATTGCTATATATTTTATTATTTTGGTGGAAACCGATGTTCGAGGTTATAATTTTGACGATTGACGATTTAAGAAGAACAATGACGAATACGATCCCGATGGATGCCCAAATTTCTATAATTATTGTCGTTTTATCGATATTGTAATTTTTCGAGAATTTTACTTTCGATTCGTGTTAAGTCGAGTCGGGTGAGTTTTATTGCTTTCCGGGTACATTTAAAGTGTCCTAAAAATATTTTGGAGTGTTCGGGATGATCCCCGACTCCCGTAAAATTTTCTAAAATGACTAGTGAGTCAATCCCGTAAACTTATAGGGTCGTTTTTGTTTAAGGACAAAAGAAAGCCTAAATTGCACCAAGGTCCCTCCCATTTCACAAAATGGAATCAACCACACACACACTAAACATTTCAAAGAAAAAAACCCATCCTTCCCTTTTGCTCTCTCTAGGCCGACGGCCAACATCACCAAACCACCACCACCTTCAAATTTTCTTGGTTTTTGATTAATTCCAATTAAAGACCACTTCCTAAAAACCTTTTGTAAGTGTTAATCCATGGTTTAATTTAACATGCATTAACATGAATTTTTCCAAAAATTATAGATTTTTCAAAAGTTTGTTTTGATGTTAATTAGCCATTTGCATGTTTAATTCATGGAAGAATGATGTTAAATCACCAAACAAATCAACCAAAATCAATTTGGTTGATGGGTTTTGACCACCCAAACCCCACGGCACAAGGGGGGTGTTTGGGGGATCATGGTGGTTGTTGTTTTGATGATGGATATTGTGTTTAATCCTATTTTTACATGTTTTTAAATGGGTAAAACCATTTGCATGCTTATTTTTGTGATTGTGTTTTTATGATGATATTGATTAATAGGGGTTTAAGACTGATTATGATGTTTGAGTATGCTTAGGAGTACTTAGGATGATGTCTAGTGTTGGTAAATGGGTTTGAAAACGAGCGTTGGTATGATTTTGGTATAGTTGATTTTAGGCAGAAAGTTTGAGGTGTTTTCGTAAAAATTATTTTGTAAACAGGTCTTGTGATTAGGATAGAGTTGTAGAGCATCTTCTTAGCTTCGATTTGGTATAAGATAGAGCTTACGACTCCTAACGAGTCAAAAGTTACGACGTTTTGAAATTCGTGTACCGGGAGATGAAAACCGTCATAATCCGAAATTATGCTTGGTTTTAGGTCAAATCCCGGGGACTATAGGTTTAGTTTGGTAAATGGTCAAAGGTTGATTTTTGGTCTAAAACCTGCATATTTGAGTCTATTATAAGACTTAGGTGTCAAATGGGTCAATGGAGTATTTTAAACGGGTCAAATGAGTCCGACTTGGTCAAAGTACAATTTCAGTCTGAAAAACGTAGCTTTGGTAAAGTGTTGAGTAACGGGTCGTAAAAGCGAAAACTTTTAATGGGATTAAATATGTGTTTTCTACAGGACTTAAGGTATTTTTGAGAATTTTCCCAATTTTTATAAAAAGGGTTAAGTCTAGTAAAACAGTCCGTACTTTTGGTAAGTATCGGCAAAAATGTGTAAAAATGAATAACGTTAATAATATGGACAAATGGTATAAAACGAGTAACACTTGTTTGATTTGTTTTGGCGTGAGTTGTAATTATCATAAGTGACTAATATGTATGTATTATATACAGTACCATAAGGTTTATAAATGAGATTACTCATTACGCGTTATTGGTTTGATAGGTGTTGATTTACCCGGGCATCCTCATCGTCGTCAGTGACCGTCACTCGAACTATCGACTACTTGTTATATAAGGTGTGAATTTATAGCCTCGCTTATTATTATTTCAAACTGTTTTACCCGCGAGGGAAATGCATGCTAGCTTTTAAAATGAACATATGTCATGAATGATTGTTGGACCCGAATGTTGCCTTGAAATTGTGTTGAGTACCTAGTTGCAAAAGGCCCTAAATTCATGAACTATTAACTATTGTTTAGTCCTAGCGTGGATTAGAAATAGCCGCTTATACAAAGTGATAGTACTATGGGGTTGACTACCCTATCTGAGACGAGGGCTAGTACGTTGATACCCCTGCGGACGGATAATTTGTGATAAGAGATAAGGTATAATTGCAACTGATGCCTTAGTAGGGGCACTGGTTTCATCTGAGTCACGCCGGTAATTATTACGCGGGTGATTGAGTTAACGGTTTAGTGTCATGAGCTTAAACACAATTGTCAGTACCTTGAATATAGATTGTTTGATCGACAAGTCTATGAATGATCGTGAATGGTTTTATTACACATATGTTCAAAATGAATTGTAAAACCTATGAATTCCACTCAACGTTTTCGTTGACCAAATTTAGCATGTGTTTCAGGTAACCGCTGAAGTGTAGCATGGAGCATGCATTGGATGGAAGTTGTGTGTGGAGCTTGGAGTCTACTTGTTTTTCCGCCCAGTATTACTTAAACATTTTTAACTTTGATGTCATGTTGTTGTGAAAACTGTAACTTTTGGGGTTGAGATTCATGAGGACCGAAACGCAAAACTCTGTTGTATCATTTGGGGTTGGAAAACCGTAGACATGTAACTTTTCAACAATTTTTAATTTAAGTTTAAATTTGACGTCTCTTTGGAGTCGTTCGATATATCTTGTGTGCGATGATAACTGTCTAGCACCCAAATGTTGTAGTTCCGCTGCGCATAGCATTTGGTGGGGTGTTAGAGATTGGTAATCAGAGCCATGAGTTATAGAGAACTAGGTCGTTTTGAAAATTTCTAAACTATAACTTTTGGTGTCGTAAGAAATTGTCCAAGCGCACACAACTATCCTGCATGGCTCCGGTAAGGTTTATTTTTGTATTCATGGCATTTGACGTATACTTTTGAGTTGAAGTATATATGTGGGTATTTATTACGTAGATATGGAAATTACTATATGTAAACGTTGAAATTATACATGGAATACCCGATACCGTAATTCTTGTATTACGTATGCATGAGCATCATATTATCGCATTTTGGGCATGTGTACCACCTTTGCATTGCATTTGCATGCATGTATTTATAAATATTGAATAGTAATCTTACGTACCCTCCAAAATTCTCTGTTATTGCAGGAATGGCCGAGGTACCGCCTAATGGAAATGGAGACGATTATGTCGTAGGACACGAAGGGGGACCGTTTCCTCCGAACCCGCCGAATAATGACAATGGATGGATCGCTCCAGAAGAAACGGTAGAGCCGGGAAATGACAGTGACAAAAGTGACGTGGACAACTTCAGTATCAGTAGCGATGGTAGTGAGGATTCTGAGGAAGAGCCCGAGGAACCGGTGGATGATGGAATCCCCGAGAATGCTATCGGTCAGACCGAACCTGATTTATTTCAATCTCCAAATTCGCCAAAGGGTTATGAAGTGCCTCCGACCGATCGATATGAGCAGCAACCCTTTCGTCGCCCGATGGACAATTGTAAGGACTACCTGAGGACAATGCCAGGGTTTGTTCGAGTAAGTAATGGGAGTGGTGCAGAATCCAGCAATTCATCTAAATCACAATCTATTCATGAGAATATCGCGAGGGTCTATTTTCCGAGACCAAGACACTATTGGGACCCCGAGGGTCGTTTGAGGAGGATGGATAGGTTGATGTATGAGCGGTTTGTGGTGGAGACCAGGGTAATTAAGAGGTTTGATAAGAATGAGAGGGAACACCAAAGATTATTGGCAAGAACTTCAAGGATTGAGTATGATGGAAATGCAAACAAGAGTGATATCAACAGTCTAAGATCGATGATCGCGAACTTGAGCGCCAGCCTTGATCGAGTTAGGGAAGATCAAGCGAGATTGTATAGGATGCAGAGTTGGGAGCATCGAGTGAGAGCATCCTTGCCCCCAGATTGGAGATTTGTGGACGACTTGGAAATGGAAGCTAATGACTTCATGATCCAGCCACCTGCCAGAGGTACTTGTATCACTGTGGGAAATCATGTAGCAGTTGAGTGTGGGTCTACGTCAGGGACGAAGAAGGCGACTGAATGTGGGCCGA
This sequence comes from Glebionis coronaria, assembly GCA_025667525.1. NCBI lineage: Eukaryota > Viridiplantae > Streptophyta > Magnoliopsida > Asterales > Asteraceae > Glebionis > Glebionis coronaria. The sequence goes on from CM046876.1 coordinate 104,894,342, forward strand.
ACGACAAAGGAAAGAGGAAGATGGATGAAGTGGACGAGGAAGATAGCGACGAGGAACCCGAGGAAGATGATGATGAACCGCCATCCAAGAGGCCGTGTGGATCGCCACATGCCTAGTTGCTTGTCTTGTATTTTATCTTTGATCGTTGTAATAGAACTATTTTAGACTTTTGTATGATGGCATTGTGACGAAAAACTTGAGGACTTAAGTTTTATGGTGAATGGTTGTAGTGACAATACTTGTCACAATTTTGGTTGATTATCAATACAATCCTTGTTTACCTTTCATGATCTGTGATATGTCTTTAATTTGATCTTTTGTGATGTGAATTGATGAATATTAGTAACTCTGTAGCGATGTGTCGTTGTATTTATATTATGTCTTGAAAGATAAATCCATCTTAATCTTGATGTGTATACTTACATTGTTTTTCTATTTTCCCTGTCTTTGTAGAGAGGTGTATTTGATAACGCACCATGCCTCCAAAACTAACAGCCGACCGTGTGAACACGATGATTCAGGAAGCCATTACGAATGCGCTAAAAGCAAATCGAGCAGGGAGGAACCCAGACCAAGGCAGAAATGTAGGGAGACAGCAAGCCCCAAGAGAGTGTACTTACTCTAGTTTTATGAAATGCGGTCCCACGCAATTTCGTGGAACTGGTGGAGCTCTAGAACTCAGGAGATGGTTAGAAAAGGTCGAGAGTACTTTTGAGATTAGTGGTTGCTCAGAAGCGAACAAGGTCAAGTTTGTGGCTGCTACTTTTCTTGACGACGCATTGAGTTGGTGGAACACCCAAGTAGCCACTGTTGGGTTAGCAGTAGCGAATGCAAAAACATGGACTGCTACTAAAGCTCTTTTGACCAAGAAGTTCTGTCCTGAAGAGGAGCTGGGTCAATTGGAAGATGAGTTGAGGCACCTGACTTTGAGAAACAATGATATCACTGCTTACACCAGGAGGTTTAATGAATTAAGCCTTTTGTGTCCCGATACCTTTGCCGATGATAACAAGAAGATGAAACAGTACATCAAAGGTCTGTCCAGTAATATCAAGGGTGAGACGACTTCGTCTAAACCTGGGTCGTTTGATGAAGCGGTCCAGATGGCTCACGCGTTGATGGATGTCAAACTCCAAGACAAGAAGAACTTCATTGCTGAAGGAAATAAGAGGAAGTGGGAGGCAGCACAGAGCAATCAATCCCAGGGTCATAGCCGAGGTGGAAACCGAAATAACCAGGGTCAGAACCGCAATCAGCAGTTCAACCAGCGAAGGAATGACGGGATGAGAGCTGTTACAAACCCTAGAGGAGCGAAGGTGAATCCCCACTGTGGTCGATGCAACTTGTACCATGTAGGGAGTTGCCCACCTGCGTGCGGAAAATGTGGAAAAGCGGGTAACAGGATGTCGGATTGCCGAACAAAGGGGGTAGCCACTGGGGCGAATGCTACGAGAGTGATGGGTTGTTTTGGATGTGGAGAAAGAGGACATAAGCAAGGAAATTGCCCGAAGGCAGGAAACAAGCAAGGAGGTAACAATGATGCTGCCGTGTATCAAGTAGGGACGATTGATAAACCACAAGGTCCTAACGTGGTTACCGGTACGTTTTTGCAAGACGCTTGTTATGCTAGTATATTGTTTGATTCTGGTTCCGACAAGAGTTTCGTAGATGTTAAATTTAGTCGTCATATCGATAGAAAACCGGTATTGTTAGCGACTAGTTATAACGTGGAGTTAGCCGATGGGAAAATCGTTAGTACAAATTCTATAATGAAAGGGTGTACCTTGAAGTTAGGAAATTATGCTTTTGAAATCGACTTAATGCCCATAGAGCTAGGATCGTTTGATGTGATCGTGGGAATGGATTGGCTGATGGCGCATAGTGCCGTGATCGTCTGTGGAGAGAGAGTAGTTTAGATCCCGTTGAGGAATAAAGTCTTGACTGTGAAGGGAGATGAATGCACTTCTCGTTTGAAAGTGATTTCTTGTTTGAAAATGATGAAGTATGTAGAAGATGGATGCGATGTGTTTTTGGCACAAGTTTCTAGTGATGGTGACTTAGAGGCGAAGATTGAAGAGGTACCTGTAATCTGCGAGTATCCGGAAGTTTTTCCAGACGAGTTGCCGGGTTTACCACCTACCCGTGAGGTCGAGTTTCGAATTGATTTGGTGCCGGGATCTGCGCCGGTTGCGCGTGCGCCCTATCGATTAGCGCCATCAGAGTTAAAGGAGTTACCGGATCAACTGAAGGAGTTGATGGATAAGGGATTTATTAGACCGAGCTCATCACCATGGGGAGCGCCAGTGTTGTTTGTAAAGAAGAAAGATGGGTCATTTCGGATGTGTATTGACTATAGAGAACTCAACAAGCTGACGGTTAAGAATCGGTATCCATTGCCGAGGATTGACGATTTGTTTGATCAATTGCAAGGTTCCTGTGTATACTCAAAGATCGATTTGAGGTCAGGGTATCATCAACTGCGTGTGAGAGAGGAGGATATTCCTGTAACTGCCTTTCGTACGCGGTATGGACACTTCGAATTTCGAGTGATGCCGTTTGGGTTGACAAACGCGCCTGTTGTATTCATGGACCTTATGAATCGAGTATGCAAGCCGTATCTAGATAAGTTTGTCATTGTTTTTATTGATGATATTCTTATTTACTCTAAGAGTAAGGAGGAGCACGAGAAGCACCTGAGAAAGATATTGGATCTGCTGAAGAGAGAGAAGCTGTATGCGAAGTTCTCGAAGTGTGGGTTTTGGTTAGAGTCTGTGCAATTCCTTGGTCACGTAATTGATAGTGAAGGAGTTCGCGTGGATCCTGCCAAGGTCGAAGCGATCAGGGAGTGGTCGGCACCGACAACGCCGACTGAAGTTCGACAATTCCTTGGTTTAGCTGGGTATTATAGGAGATTCATTGAAGGATTTTCGTTGATTGCGAAGCCATTGACAAAGCTTACCGAGAAGAATAGGGTGTATGAATGGGGAGATGAGGAAGAATTCGCTTTCAAAACGCTCAAGGACAAGTTATGTTCTGCACCGATATTGTCATTACCTGAAGGAACCGAAGACTTTGTAGTGTATTGTGACGCATCTCGTAAGGGTTATGGAGCTGTGTTGATGCAGCGTGATAAGGTGATTGCTTACGCGTCGAGACAAATGAGGAAGAATGAAGAGAACTACACGACGCACGATTTGGAATTAGGAGCTGTAGTTTTTGCGTTGAAATTGGGGAGACATTATTTGTATGGGACGAAGTGTGTTGTATTCACCGACCACAAGAGTTTGAAGCACATTTTAGATCAAAAGGAGTTGAACATGCGACAGAGACGATGGGTAGAGTTACTGAGTGACTATGACTGTGAAATTCGCTACCATCCTGGTAAGGCGAATGTTGTAGCGGATGCACTTAGTAGGAAGGATCGAGAAAAACCTTTGAGAGTCAGAGCTTTAGTGATGACTGAGAGTGTTGATTTAACTGAAACAATACTGAAGGCTCAAAATAGGGGATTAATGAAAGAGAATGTTGATGCTGAGAACTTGGGAAGAATGTTGAAACCTCTTTTTGTGGTTAGGTCAGACGGGCTGAGATATTTCGAAAATCGGATTTGGTTACCGTTGTGTCCATCCGAGGAAGGAAAGCCTGGAGTACGAGATTTGGTTATGAACGAGTCATAAATCGAAGTACTTGATACATCCTGGATCGGATAAAATGTATCATGACCTGAAGAAAGTCTATTGGTGGCTGAATATGAAGGCGGATATTGCTCGTTACGTTAGTAAGTGTTTGACTTGTGCGAAGGTTAAAGCCGAACATAAGAAGCCGTCTGGGTTGTTGGTACAACCAGAGATCCCAGAATGGAAATGGGAGAGAATCGCTATGGATTTCGTGACGGGTTTACCCAGAACTCCTAGTGGATGTGATATGATTTGGGTAATGGTGGATAGATTGACGAAATCTGCTCATTTCTTACCTATGAAGAAGACGGACAGTATGGAAAAGCTGGCCAGTGTGTACGTGAAGGAGATCGTTTACAGACATGGAGTACCTTTATCAATCATTTCGGATCGCGATAGTAGGTTTACTTCGGAATTTTGGAAATCGCTTCAACGTGCGATGGGCACTGAATTGAGTTTGAGTACGGCTTATCACCCGGAGACTGACGGCCAGAGTGAACGCACTATTCAGACAATGAAGGACATGCTCCGAGCATGCGTGATTGTGATTTTGGGGGAAGTTGGGAACGCCACTTGCCTTTAGTGGAGTTTTCGTATAATAATAGTTATCATGCGAGCATCAACGCTGCACCATTCGAAGCGTTGTATGGAAGGAAGTGTAGATCACCAGTGTGTTGGAGTGAAGTAGGAGAAAGTCAATTGACTGGACCCGAAATGGTTTTAGAAACGACCGAGAAGATTTTGCAAATCAAGAACCGACTACTTGCTGCGAGAAGCCGACAGAAGAGTTATGCCGATAACAGAAGAAAATCGTTGGAATTTGAAGTCGGAGATATGGTTATACTTAAGGTTTCGCCGTGGAAGGGTGTAATTTGTTTTGGGAAGAAAGGAAAGTTGAGTCCGAGGTATATTGGACCATTTAAGATCGTTAAACGAATTGGACCAGTAGCGTATAAATTAGAGTTGCCGAGCGAGCTTAGTGCTATTCACGACACGTTTCATGTATCGAACTTGAAGAAGAGTTTGGCGGATAAGGAATTGGTGATTCCTTTGGACGAGATTCAACTGGACGACAAAATGCATTTCGTGGAAGAACCCGTGGAAATTATGGACCGAGAGGTCAAGAGGCTGAAGCGTAGTAGAATTCCCATTGTGAAGGTTCGATGGAATTCTAGGCGTGGACCGGAATACACTTGGGAACGTGAGGACTTTTTCAAGGAAAGGTATCCTCATTTGTTCCAGCGGCACGAAATGTGAGTATAAGAAGAGGCGAGCGCCGGGACGTCGCTCTCTTTAAGGAGGGGTGGATGTGATACCCTAGAACCGAGGTCACTTACGTCACCCTAAATTACGCTTATTTTTGAAATTTTTAATAAATTTTAATTGCTATATGTTTTATTATTTTGGTGGAAACCGATGTTCGAGGTTATAATTTTGACGATTGACGAATAAGAAGAACAATGACGAATACTATCCCGATGGATGCCCAAATTTCTATAATTATTGTCGTTTTATCGATATTGTAATTTTTCGAGAATTTTACTTTCGATTCATGTTAAGTCGAGTCGGGTGAGTTTTATTGCTTTCCGGGTACATTTAAAGTGTCCTAAAAATATTTTGGAGTGTTCGGGATGATCCCCGACTCCCGTAAAATTTTCTAAAATGACTAGTGAGTCAATCCCGTAAACTTATAGGGTCGTTTTTGTTTAAGGACAAAAGAAAGCCTAAATTGCACCAAGGTCCTCCCATTTCACAAAATGGAATCAACCACACACACACTAAACATTTCAAAGAAAAAAACCCATCCTTCCCTTTTGCTCTCTCTAGGCCGACGGCCAACATCACCAAACCACCACCACCTTCAAATTTTCTTGGTTTTTGATTAATTCCAATTAAAGACCACTTCCTAAAAACCTTTTGTAAGTGTTAATCCATGGTTTAATTTAACATGCATTAACATGAATTTTTCCAAAAATTAAAGATTTTTCAAAAGTTTGTTTTGATGTTAATTAGCCATTTGCATGTTTAATTCATGGAAGAATGATGTTAAATCACCAAACAAATCAACCAAACTCAATTTGGTTGATGGGTTTTGACCACCCAAACCCCACAGCACAAGGGGGGTGTTTGGGGGATCATGGTGGTTGTTATTTTGATGATGGATATTGTGTTTAATCCTATTTTTACATGTTTTTAAATGGGTAAAACCATTTGCATGCTTATTTTTGTGATTGGGTTTTTATGATGATATTGATTAATAGGGGTTTAGGACTGATTATGATGTTTGAGTATGCTTAGGAGTACTTAGGATGATGTCTAGTGTTGGTAAATGGGTTTGAAAACGAGCGTTGGTATGATTTTGGTATAGTTGATTTTAGGCAGAAAGTTTGAGGTGTTTTCGTAAAAATTATTTTGTAAACAGGTCTTGTGATTAGGATAGAGTTGTAGAGCATCTTCTTAGCTTCCATTTGGTATAAGATAGAGCTTACGACTCCTAACGAGTCAAAAGTTACGACGTTTTGAAATTTGTGTACCGGGAGATGAAAACCGTCATAATCCGAAATTATGCTTGGTTTTAGGTCAAATCCCGAGGACTATAGGTTTAGTTTGGTAAATGGTCAAAGGTTGATTTTTGGTCTCAAACCTTCATATTTGAGTCTATTATAAGACTTAGGTGTCAAATGGGTCAATGGAGTATTTTAAACGGGTCAAATGAGTCCGACTTGGTCAAAGTACAATTTTAGTCCAAAAAACGTAGTTTTGGTAAAGTGTTGAGTAACGGGTCGTAAAAGCGAAAACTTTTAATGGGATTAAATATGTGTTTTCTACAGGACTTAAGGTATTTTTTAGAATTTTCCCAATTTTTATAAAAAGGGTTAAGTCTAGTAAAACAGTCCGTACTTTTGGTAAGTATCGGCGAAAATGTGTAAAAATGAATAACGTTAATAATATGGACAAATGGTATAAAACGAGTAACACTTGTTTGATTTGTTTTGGCGTGAGTTGTAATTATCATAAGTGACTAATATGTATGTATTATATACAGTACCATAAGGTTTATAAATGAGATTACTCATTACGCGTTATTGGTTTGATAGGTGTTGATTTACCCGGGCATCCTCATCGTCGTCAGTGACCGTCACTCGAACTATCGACTACTTGTTATATAAGGTGTGAATTTATAGCCTCGCTTATTATTATTTCAAACTGTTTTACCCGCGAGGGAAATGCATGCTAGCTTTCAAAATGAACATATGTCATGAATGATTGTTGGACCCGAATGTTGCCTTGAAATTGTGTTGAGTACCTAGTTGCAAAAGGCCCTAAATTCATGAACTATTAACTATTGTTTAGTCCTAGCGTGGATTAGAAATAGCCGCTTATACAAAGTGATAGTACTATGGGGTTGACTACCCTATCCGAGACGAGGGCTAGTACGTTGATACCCCCTGCGGACGGATAATTTGTGATAAGAGATAAGGTATAATTGCAACTGATGCCTTAGTAGGGGCACTGGTTTCATCTGAGTCACGCCGGTAATTATTACGCGTGTGATTGAGTTAACGGTTTAGTGTCATGAGCTTAAACACAATTGTCAGTACCTTGAATATAGATTGTTTGATCGACAAGTCTATGAATGATCGTGAATGGTTTTATTACACATATGTTCAAAATGAATTGTAAAACCTATGAATTCCACTCAACGTTTTCGTTGACCAAATTTAGCATGTGTTTCAGGTAACCGCTGAAGTGTAGCATGGAGCATGCATTGGATGGAAGTTGTGTGTGGAGCTTGGAGTCTACTTGTTTTTCCGCCCAGTATTACTTAAACATTTTTAACTTTGATGTCATGTTGTTGTGAAAACTGTAACTTTTGGGGTTGAGATTCATGGGGACCGAAACGCAAAACTCTGTTGTATCATTTGGGGTTGGAAAACCGTAGACATGTAACTTTTCAACAATTTTTAATTTAAGTTTAAATTTGACGTCTATTTGGAGTCTTCGATATATCTTGTGTGCGATGATAACTGTCTAGCACCCAAATGTTGTAGTTCCGCTGCGCATAGCATTTGGTGGGGTGTTAGACTATTGGAGCGGTTTTGGGACAAAGAGTGAACAAACACTTCCAACCAATCCATTATGCTACCAAGACAATAACGGGGGCTCAATTGCATTATACCACTACTGAAAAAGAGCTTTTAGTTGTAGTGTATGCTTTTGAAAAGTTTCGCCCCTATCTTGTCCTTTCCACCACCATTGTCTATACCGACCATTCCGCGTTGAAGTACTTGTTAACTAAACAAGATTCCAAGCCAAGACTTCTTCGTTGGGTTTTGCTCCTACTAGAATTTAAAATCAAAATTTGTGACAAGAAGGGAGCCGAAAACCTAGCCGCGGATCATCTAAGTAGACTTGAGGATCCTTATCAAGGGGATCATCTGAATCAAGAGATCAATGACTCTTTTCCCCTTAAGGCCTTAATGTCTATCAATTCCAATCTTGATGACACCCCGTGGTTTGCGGACATTGCAAACTACTTAGCGGGTGGTATTCTCATCGAAGGAATAACATCGCAACAAAAGAAGAAGTTCTTTAAAGATATTAAGAATTACTTTTGGGATGACCCTTATCTCTTCAAACAATGTGCTGATCTGATTATTCGTCGGTGTGTTGATGGACCCGTAGCTTTAGACATTCTCGAAGCTTGCCATAAAGGACCCACGGGTGGTCACTTTGGTCCCAACTACACCGCAAAGAAAGTGTTTGACTCGGGATTCTATTGGCCCACCATTTATTGTGACGCTCACGAGATGGTTAAAAATTATGATGCTTGCCAACACCAAGGCAAGATCATACATAAAGATGAGATGCCTTAAAAATTCATACAAGAATGTGAAATCTTTGATGTATGGGGCATCGACTTTATGGGGCTATTTCCATCATCCAAAGGGAACAAGTACATCCTCGTAGCCATTGACTACGTATCTAAATGGGTTGAAGCAAAGGCTCTCCCTACGAACGATGCGAGGGTGGTTGTGAACTTTCTTAAGCAACATTTTGCTCGATTGGGTGTTCCTCGTGCTATCATCAGTGACCGCGGGAATCATTTTTGCAATGATCAATATGCTTGAGTCATGGTTAAGTACGGTGTCAATCACCATCTTTCCACCGCTTATCATCCCCAAACAAATGGTCAAGCCGAGATATCTAACCGTGGATTGAAAAGAATATTAGAGCGTACGGTGGAAGAGCATCGTGCCTCGTGGGCCGATAAGTTAGACGATGCTTTGTGGGCTTTCCGTACCTCATATAAGACGCCGATAGGTTGCACTCCATATCGTCTTGTGTACGGGAAGGCATGCCACCTCCCTATTTAGCTGGAACATAAGGTGTACTGGGCCTTGAAGTGGGCCAATTTTGACATCAAAAAAGCCGGTGATCTTCGGAAGATTCAACTCCACGAGCTAAATGAACTGAGGAATGAAGCTTATGAGAACTCATTGATCTACAAGGAGAAGACCAAGATCATCCATGATGCAAGGATTAATAACCGAGAGTTTCACGTTGGTGATCAAGTTTTACTCTTTAACTCTCGGTTGAAGATCTTCTCGGGCAAGCTGAAGAGCCATTGGTCTGGTCCATTCACCATCGCCAAAGTCTTCCCCTATGGCACCATTGAGCTTTCTCAGCCAAATGGACCTAATTTTAAAGTGAATGGCCAGTGTGTGAATCTGTACTTTGGTGAGGACGTCTCTCATGAGATGATTCCATCCCTCACCACGTTTCCCTTGAATTAGTTCTGGGTTGAGTCAGACTCGTGACTCGGTTAACAAAAACAAGCGCTTCTCGGGAGGCAACCCGTTGATCTATCCTTTATCCGTTTTTATAGTAAGTGTAGGGGGAGCCCCGTAGGTGTTTGTTGTCCTATTTCTTATGTTGTGCAGGGATTAAAGCTTCAAAGAGCACTTTTGATGACATTTGACGAACCGTGATCCCGTGTACCCGTCTTCCTGGTTCTATCCTAAACTGTCGTGATTCAATATTTCATATCTTATATGTTCACTTTAAAATCACTATAGTTGTCTCTTCCTTAGCAAGATTTAAACAACGTGCACAACGTCCTAAGTGCAGGGGAGTTCACTCCCACATGCTTAAACATTGAGGACAATGTTTATATCAAGTGTAGGGGGACTTCTATCGAAGTAAGTGGTCTTTTCCATGAATTTGTCCTCATTTTAACCGAAAAATCTAATTTTTCGACATTTTTCAAAAATTTTAATCTATTTTGGCCTAGCTGTATAGTAGTATTTACCTTTGTTAGCGTTATTTTCTTTCTTTGCTAGAATAAATTTTAATAAAGTGGTTTTAATTTTCAAACGTTGTGAATCTTTTGACTCAACCCGAGTTTACTTATCCAAGTTTACTCTAGCTAGTATCCTTAACGTGTTTAAGTCACGTTTTGCTAGGCTTTTATATAGGGAGCTTTAAAACGCGAAAGTCTTAACTCTCATGGGTTAAGAACAAGAACTTTTCGCAAGTTCCTATAATTGATCCTAGAAAGTCGTTTATTAAGGGAACTTTAGAATGCGAATTCTAAACTTGAAAAAGTCTAAGAAGACGCAAGATCCTATAGATGACTTGAAAACCCAAAACTTTTATTTAATTGGCTAAGCATACACGAGTCTCATTCCTTGAGATTTTAAATTGTGGAGAACGAGAGATGATAGAGTCAATTATAAGTTTGGTATTCTTTCGTGAATTTATGTGAGTTGATTATAAGCTTTTTCTCCCATCGCTTGCTAATAAATATATTTGCAATAAATAAGGTTATACGATTTGAAAATTTACTTAGCTTCTAGCCCAAGATCGTTTAAAAGTTGCTTGGTATTAATTAGAGTTCATAGCCAAGGCATAACTTATTGAAGCGGGACGCGAAGATTGGCGAGTCCGAAAAGGCCCTAACAAGGCATGAGGGCTACATTTTGTTGCTAAAGATCCCAAGTGATGTAAAGAATCATTTATCAAAAATCAATATGAAGGATCGAGACACGCGACAAAAAGCAAATACTCCACTAAAGATCATGGAGAAGACTATCCAAAAAGGCCCTAACAAGGTATGAGGATAAATAGATCCAAGTCCTAAAAGGAGGCAGAACGTTGTATATCAAAGTCCAAAATAAAGTTTAGAGAAAAATGAAGAAGTCGTGGTTCAAATATGAAGAATCTCTCAAAAACTTCAAGTGAAGAAATTCCTATTATGAAGAGAAGACCATAATTTCAAGAACGTCTCTCAAGATTTGAAGTATGAAGTCGCTGCCAAATATCGGTCCGAGAAAGGTCTCAAATCATGAAGCGAGTTATGCCAAGATATGAACTTTATGAGGTCCCGAGAAGCAGTTTTAAAAGATTTTGTCCTTTAGCTAACTATTGATTAAATCGTCCTACTTTATTTTCAGCCTAATAACTATCGAAATAAGTCAATAATGCATCTTCGTGATCATTCAAGACAATCATAAAATATAAGAGATACACCTAGGAATAAGGGAGTCTAAGTGAATAATTGGGCCACAAGAATTTGTGTTAGTTTGCTAACTTATAATAACAATGGTCTCGTTTTTAAGCTTGGTATGGGGAACGTGAAACTTGAGGATGATGAACATTCATGACAGCCAAAACCCCAATGCAAGTCTTTGATTTCTTTACTTGTTTTGTACATATTTCTATCTTTTTAGTTTCCTTAAAGTTTGGTATTTAATAAAAGGACAAGGTGGGTTATTTATGATGAGAAATATAATATGTGCTTTGAAATTAATGCATTGCATGATGGCATTGCAATGGTCAAGTGTAGGGGATTTAATAAGTGTGAAAACACTTATCCTTTTACCACTTATTTCCAATAATACCAAGACCAAAACGTGTATTTTATGTCGTAAAAGTCAGAATTATGCGTGGTTTGTGTTTTTATTGTGTTTCAGGATAAAAATATGAAAAAGAAAGAAAACACGGGCTATCACGGGCTTTTATCGAAGAAAACGAGAAAAGACGAAGTCAAAAGATCAAGAGAGTAAAAAGAACGGAAGTCCAAGGCCTATTCTGAAGATTTATTGAAGAAAAAGTCTAAAGACGGAAGTTTAATGAAGTCGAAGAACTCAAGTCTAATACAAGAAGAAAGTTATATGACAAGTTCAATTTATATCGACAAATCCCGAGACGACGTCGAGAAAGATAAAGAATTTAAATCGAGTCGAGACGAAAAGAAAGAAAAAGGAAGCAACACATGCACCTCCCCACCTCCTATATATACCCTCCTAATGACACATTAGGAGGGTGTTAGCTATTTCATTTTTCTTTTTTTTGTAGTTTTCATTTTTAGAGAGAGAAAGTGTTTAACTTTCTCTGACTAGAATTTCATCTTTTCTTTCTTTCATGTTTAAGCTTTAATTCACTCTTGTATTTTGGAATCGTTAATCTACAAGTTCAAGTTAAGTTTTTCATCTTCAGTCTCTTTCTACCTTTCTTGATTTTTACTTATATTTGATCCGACATCATCTTTGATTTTGTTTAATCTTGATGTTTGATTGATTAAAAAGTTTATCTTTTGGTTTTTATCTAAGTTTTATACGGATTAAGCTTTGAGATTTCCATGCTTATTGGCTTACTTTGTATTTAGCTTATTAACGTTTAAGTTTTATAAAAAGTTTCGTCTTTTTAAAGTTCATCTTATAAAGTTTGCTTATTTGGTGTTTTGATAAGTTTTCATTCGTAGCTTATTTTTGGTTTTCCTTAATATTGATTTTGTTAAGTTTTTGATAAGTGCTTATTGGAAGTGCTTATTGGTTTATTAGCTTATTCTAATCCATCCGACTGAACATTCCGATGGTTTCATTGCGATCGCAATAACCCTTAGGGCTTTACTTTGCGATCGATTATTCAGATAGAGTATTCCGATCACTTATTCCGATCGTTGGTGCGATTGCTTCTGGCATCGTACATTGCGATCGGGTATAAGGCTTATTGCGACGAAACGCTGCCAAAATTTCAACAGCCATATTCCGACAGACATTACATTCCGATAGAATTACATTCCGATAGAATTGGTTTACTATTATTCCGATATTTTAATCATTATTCCGACAGAATTTCTCTTGACACATTCCGATGGGATTCCGATCAAGGGTATTCCGACGGGTTGAAGTTTTCGTTTTTACAAAGTTTTAAATCTTGAATTCACTTTTTAGTTTTAAAGTTTTCAATCATTTATTTTTAACTCGTAATTTTTAGTTTAATTTTTAAAGCTTTATTTTTACACAACAACATTTTCGTATTTGCTTTTAGTTTAAAATTGATAATCAAACCATTTTATTTTCCACCAAGAACGACTGAGTCGCACTTTCTACTAGTAATCAATTCGAAAAGACCGGACGATAACTTTTTACATACAAAATCTCTTGTATTAGGAATAACTCACCTTCTGAATACACTTCGGAATAAATGATCTTCGCGATATACGAAAACTCAACTTCAGAATTAACTTCGGAATAACACTGATGAGTCACTTCGCAATCTTTGGAACTTCGGAATCCTTCACTTCGGAATCAAAGGACTTCGCAATATCCAAAATACTTCTCAATACAAAGAACTTCAGAATTCAAATGACTTCGCAATCGACTGAACTTCAGAATCTTTAGAGAAATTAACTTTGCAATCGAATGCACTTCGGAATATGTTCACTTCAGAATCCAATTGACTTTGAAATATGTTCACTTCGGAATTCAATTGACTTCGGAATATGTTCACTTCGGAATCAATATCTTCGCAATAAGTGCACTTCGGAAAAAAATTCTTCACTCCGGACTAGCTTCGCAACTTACTTCGGATTTATGTTTCACTTCGAAATCCAGAAATAAATTGACTTCGGAATCCAAAGTAAATTCGGAATCCCCAAAAAGCAAATTAACTTCGGAATAAAATGGAATAATTTGGGACTTCGGAATAATTTCCTTGGGAACTTCGGAATTACATAAACCCTCTTCACTACTTCAGAATAATCCAATTATTCTGAAGATAAGCAATTTCTTCAAAAGACTTCCTGTTTTGTCGGATCTAACACACCAAATTCGTGAGTTTGAGCCAAATAATGATCCAAACACCCAAAAAAATTGTGTTTTTAACCAAAATAACAATACCAAATCTCTACCACAACTATGTAGATGATTTGTATCAAGGATAAACCATAAAAAACACAAAAAAGAATTTGGATCAATTGATTTTGGATCCAAGTAGACATAAAATCAAGAACATAAACACAAAAACAATACAATCATCCTATGGCTCTTGATACCATTTGTAAGATATTGTAAATCTATGCTTATATTCTAGAGAGAGAAAGAGATAGAGATTGTGAGAACACACACTTTTAGAGAGAGAAAGTATATTGAAAACACACTTTCCTATGTGAAATAAATGAGTGAACCACACCCTCTCTATCAAAGGAGAAGGTTTATATACTCAAGCCTTGTGATGGGCTTGGGCTTACATATTGGGTCGCTTGGTTTACAAAGGAATACCATGCTTGGCCTTGTTTGTTAAATGTAAAGATACTAGACTACGAGCTACTACATAATATATTGTCGGAGTGACCGAATCTTCCTAAATACATAAAAGTGTATTTCCAACACAAGTCGACTTGATCCCTCACAAAACCAATGACCATAGACCACCCAGGCCCAGGCCCTGATGTAACAATGACCACACCACCACCACTAACTTCAATATTGATGTGTATCCATTTGGCGTGGTTTTGCTCAGGAAAGCCAGTTCAGGATAACGGGTCTCATATTGATAGAAACATATGTGAGAAAGGTAAGAAAGTATAAGGAACAACTGAAGAGATTATGAGTTAGCTACGAGATCAAGATGTATATCCTTCGTACAAACCGAGATCAAGATGTATATCCTATAACCATTCATATTCATAAATAAGAACCCCACGTCATAAGCAATCTCAATCATATCCAAAACAAATAAAAAAACCCAAATCTATTCATCATAAAAAAGTAAGTGGGTTATTGGAACTGAAGTGTGAAGATGCAAGGGATAACTTCTTAGAAAAATTGAAAATTTAGTTGTGGGTTAAAAAGATCAGTTGGTGTTTCAAGTTTTTGCAATTTGATAGAAAATTTTAATTATTATTTAGTGAAAATACGGGTTTACCCTTGTGGTTTAACAACTTAACAATCAATTATGGGGCCAGTTAAATCGAGGGACAAACGACGGAAAAGATTTCAAAGTTAAGGCCGAACTGTGCAACTTTTTTGGTCAAGGGACGAATGACGTCGTTCAACGCAAACCATAAGGACAAACCGTGTAATTTACTCATTTCTTTTCCATATGAACTTCTCTCCTAGCAGCATTTCCATTACTTGTACTAGCTACATTGGCGGCTTGTGCTTGCAAAGCTGTAGTCACACTCTCAACAACCAATTGCCTTATTTCCTCAAGTGTTATATTCATTGTTGCAGATGTTGTTGATCTCGTATGAGCCATTCTACAAACATTTAGAGACACTCGATAAGAATGATATTGTTTTTGAATTTTCTACGTTGAGTATGTAATCAATTTAATATATCATAGAGTAACGATTGTTTTTATTTCTTTTGACAACTTCATATATGAGGATTCATAATATGAATGAAGAAATTCTTAATTCTTCTTAATGAATTCACATATGAGGATTCATAATGTGAATAACGATAAAGACTTAAATAAAATGACAAGAGTTTTCGAGAATAAAAGCGCACTTCTTTATTTATGAACAATTTATCGTTTATATTTACACGATAAACATCTTTGTTACATAAAGAAAAAATGTACATATCTTACAAACTGAAACTAGATTCCTAAGCTTAATTCCTCATTTTGATCTCCTCAATTCTGTCCAAAATATATCCGGAGTTAGATTGTTGAGTTTTTTTAAGGTCGTCGATGAGTAATTCTAAATTAAGCCCAGTCCTCGTAAGTTCTTCTTTCAGTTCAAAATTCTCCTTCTCTAGTCTTGCCATATTCATTTCATAAGCATGCATTCTTCTACTCAGTATAATATTATGGCATGGAGTAACGTCCACTTTATATTACAACTGACTGACATGATTTTCAATCTCCTTTCTTCCTCTAATCAGATTCCTAATATTCTTCTCCACTATTCTAAAAGCTTCTAGGGAAATTTCATCAAGATGACTAGCAATTACGGACAATTGCTTGTCGTGCTTTTCCACAATCCGTGCTCTAGGGTCTTCCTTAGTTTCATAAGGCTTTTCAAGACTTCGATTGGGAGACGAATAAAGATCCTCAAGTAATAGAAAACGAGACGTAGGTGAAGATACATTATTCATCACTTCAGTTTGATGTGAGAAATATTCTTGTACTTCAGGAGTATCGTAAAAAGACAAAGTTGGAACACACACATCTATGGGAGATGAGGTGAACATCGGAACTTCTATTTCGTCATCATCTAAAATGAGAATATAGGTGGACGTAGACATCCTTGTAATTTATATAATATAATATCATAAGATATTCTACTAAAGGAATAAAATCTTACACTAGCGCTAACGATGGCAGATGGTCTTGAAATTTAAGAATCTTTTAGTTATAGTTTAAGAAAAACCTTATTCTCTATAACTGTGGGCTCTAGATACCAATCTGTAACACCCCTATTTTACCTTTACGCAGCGGAACATTGATCTAGAGTATTACTTAATAGAACACAAGTCATAATAACAGAAAACAACTCAAACGAGTGATAAAATCAACTTTCTTTATATATCATTGAAAAATCATAGTTTTACAATATAAGGTTCCCAAAATCTAGAATAATAATTTCAGTCTTGTGCCTCTTCATGGCATCCTCATGCTGCTCCATACTAGCAATCTTTAAAACCTGAGATATATGCTTAAAATCAACACAAGGATTGAGTGAATTTATAGGTTTAAAATCATTTTGATACAATATCCTTTTCCTAAGCTACGTAATTATTCGCTCACATAAAAAAATCAATTCTTATTGCACTAGCTCGTGCACTACTACTGACATAACAATAAACCAATAAATTACCCTTATGCAGGCAGTTTGCCAAACTTCTTGTGTTCGCAAAATAAAGTGTATCCGTTTAGCCTAGGTTAGAGCTGTCAGCATTCCAGCAAGCGCGACTTGCCCAGATAGGGGATGTCAGTTCCCAAATAGTACTATTCACAATATTAGCGTTCACTAAATTATTAACGGTTACGATTGAAAAGGGACTTAACGGTAATAAGTAAACGTAGTGTCAATAATCATATAGGCAGCATAAAAACACACTTGTAATCTAGTTTAGCATATATCCCCCTCACAGGTTTTCAATTCATTTAATAATCAGGCCTAGTGAGGCTATGAACTCACCTGGGATCCATAGAGTCTGAGCTATATCAGATATATTTCATTCACAGATAAACAGCTTGATCACACAAACCACAACTTGGTCTCATAAACAACATATTGATCTCACACAAACCTAGATTAACACATTTTTATAGTATCAAGTCTTTTGATCTTTAGTTTAAAGTTTTAAGTATTTCTTTGTTATATTTGCTTAAGGTTTAGAGTTTAGTTATAATATCACATCATTGTTCGGGCCATCATACTCAGAAGCCATTCTATAAACGTTTGAGGAGCGATGGCACTTTAAGTCGTAAACCCAACCACTCAGTCAGAACGTAATATGTGACAATCCTCAAATTTCATATATGTACTATGTGCTATAATTATCTCAATATGAATATTTGGCTAGAAATTTTTGCTTTTTATACCTTACTTGGTAAGATGAACTGCTTCTCACAACCTGAACTGCCACTACAACATATTCCTATATGTTATAAACATAATGTATATGTCAAGTCTAAAATCTAAAGTAATCTTATAAGTTCAATATTGATAATAACATCTCAAATATAACTATGATTCCTTAAATTCCTTTAGAAACCCGATAATCCCATTAAAATGAGTTTTAAACTCAAGAATGATAAACTATGAATGGAAAGTACATATGAATAAGTCATTAAGGATTATAAACAAGTTATAAACTATACTTTGAAGACATAATAATACATAATAATAATAAGAACAAACCATACTGTTGGGAATTATTTGTTAGTGTCAAGTACTGTTAGTGTTATTGAAGTACTGTTAGTTATCTTTCAGTATCGTTAGTGTTAACGCGGTACATAGTAAGTACTGCTACTTATAAAGTAAAGACTGCTATATTGATTAGGACGAATATATCTTTGTATAAGATATGTCATAGTTATAGTTAGAGTATATCTTATGTGATATACTTAAATAGTTAGAATATTGATAATATTGTCTGTGATATAGTTATCTTTATAGAGTATTCTAAAGTTTCTAGGGTTCCTTACTCTATAAAAGGAACACAGGTACAATGTCATTCATGTACCTCATTTAAGTCGATTAATATAGTACCTTGAACTTTAAATCAATATTTAGACCGAGTTCTAGTACTATTTCTAATATTCAGACAAATATTTATTAATCGACTTTTATTTGTCAAGATCATTTTTGCAAATAAAAATGAAAATTATTGACTAACCGACAAGGTTAAGGCTTTAACGTATCGAATACATGTCAATTATTATTTACTGGCAAGTCTATGTCCGTCATCGAGAAAAAATACTCTGGTTATGACGTAAAAATATTTTCTATTGTCGGCGTTTATTTTATCGCTTTACGAGCATTCTTCATAATTTATGTTAAGCCTTTAGGCGTCATTCGTTTATGAGACGCGTTAATGTTTATTAAATATTAAGCCCTCATTTATTTATCAAAATAAAATGATCTCCGAATGTCGGCGTTTTTATTTTATATTGAGCGTTTATTTTTCGTGTCCGACACATATCTTTTAAAATCGCGTAACTTTTTAAAATATCGGATTTCGATAATACCTACTTTACGATATTAGGGATTAAAAATTATCTAACAAAAGTTCTATCTAAATATCATGATGCGTTTCATCTATGTAAAACAAGGATACACGTGTGTTTTTTAATTACATACTTATCTCTCAAATTCTTTAGATACTTGTCTCTCCATTTTTGCCGTAAACCTTGCCATCTTATTTCTTAACTTACTATTGGAAGCAAGTTACATGCTACTCTTGTTGTTTCTTGTTATTGCTGACTAAACAAGAACAACACAATATATCATTTTCTTAATTTGATAAATTCAAAAATTGAGATTACATCTAAGGTTTAGTGTGCAAGCTATAATTTTTGGAGAGTTTTTATATATAACAACATCAACATAATCCTTTGGAATGTTATTGAGGCTGATTTTTAGAGTCTATTTCAAAGCGTTTTCATATGAGATGGTTGATTAAAAATAGTGATGGAGTTGAATTATAATCTTGGTCTAATGACTTATGATTCTCCATTCTTGTAAGTATTACTAACTTCACTTTGTAACCTTATCCTTTTATGTAATTTTGTAATATATATCATGTAAAATATTCTTTTATTTCAGTAAGTAAATTATTAATAGTTATTAGTGGTTAATGGACATTGTATATGGATTTTCAATCAAAGAAGCTAACTTAAGAAAGCCCTTGATCATGGATGTAATTTATTGATTTGGACCAGTAGAAAAACGTTGAATATTGGGCAGATCAGTAGGTATTAAACCTTGTAAATGAATATAAGGAGTTAGACCTGTGTTTTGTGATGATT
The DNA here is from genome assembly GCA_025667525.1 of Glebionis coronaria. NCBI lineage: Eukaryota > Viridiplantae > Streptophyta > Magnoliopsida > Asterales > Asteraceae > Glebionis > Glebionis coronaria. The sequence goes on from CM046876.1 coordinate 104,913,793, forward strand.
TGGCCGGGTCGCTCGTCCCGTGACGATACCTGATGAATTAGATATCGCCGAAACGGTTAAAGGTGTCAAATCTGAACAGTCTGTATAAATTGACTTAAAACTTATAGATTCGTATCTAATCCTTGAAAAGGGTAAAACTATGAGTTGTAGATAAAATCATAAAGAACTATATTCAAACGGATGGTTTACCAGTTCCTTACGGTTTGGAAATGGCGGGCAAAACGGTGGAACTGAAGTTGGCTGCCAAAAACAGCCAACTATTCTAAGTGATAAAATGGGTAAATAAGCTATGATAAATATAAACTAGGGACAATTGAACTTATAATAAGTAAACAACATAAGTTAAGAATGACTTTCGTAAAAATAACTCATCTATATTATTTATGTTTTAGGAGAAACGGTCTAATTAACGAGACATGTCGTGAAAATTGTAAGAATTAGACTATATTAAATTAAGGTAAAACGTGACGATTTTCATAAAAATCCAAGTGGTATGACCCACTTGTCGAGATTTGTAGACTCTTTTTATACTGATATTTATATAACCGAGACCCGACCATCCTAAGATATTAATTCGACAACGTTTGGAGGCGTTTTAGAACCCATAAAGCTTATAAGGTTGATTTGGGCCATAAAAGCCCAACATACACTTATAATGGCTATTAGGCCATTATTGGGCCCGAGATTTATAACATGTTTAGAGTTTAATATTGAGATTGAAATAGACTAAAGTCATAATAACTTGTATTGGGCTTTAATGGGCTTAAAGGTCATAATGAATACATGATGGATTGTTATCAAAGTCTTATGAAAAGTTTTATAAAACTTATGCAATGTCCAAACTTACTAAGATGAACTATTTACATATATGTATGACTTATGTATAGTCCCAAACCTCAGACGTGTCTCGTCTTATAGGTCTCGTTCGGTTATATGTCGACCGTTGGGCATCTCGTTCTCGATCAGTGAGCGATTATTATCTCGTGAAGTCGTGTATTGACTATTGGACGTTTGTTCCTTGATCTACGTGTGATAGCTATATCAGGTGAGTTCATAGCCTCGCTTTTACTGCTTTATACATGTTTATAAACCCGCGAGGGGGAATACGTGCTCTTGGTATAAAAATATATGATGTTTATATATATACGGTTTAGAGAGAATACATGTTTATGAATAAACACATGGTTTGCTATATGCGTTGAACGAATACATGTTGTTGTAAATGAATGTAAGATGGTTGATTAAATGCTTTTGAAAGATGAACACAAGTGTTGATTGTATTGATTGTGAACCGCTATTTGCTAAGTGCTGTATTGCCAAAATTTGAAAGTCCCCAAAACCCATGAACCGTTAACTACCCTTGATGGGTAGGCGCTGATACAGACGGATGGATCCATCGGGGATGGCCCCCACCTGGGCAGGTCGCACCTGTGGGTTGGAGGCTCAGCCAGGTGTGTTGTATTAGAAGTAAGGGGGTATTCGGCAAAATACCTGACTAGGGCATTATTATACTTAAGGCTTCGGTGTCATGGCTTAGTAGAATAGCGCGGACTTTGAGTATTGTATGTGTTATAATATTGACAGTGGATGAGATTCTTGTGTTCAAAAGCTTTATGGTTTATTTAAAAATGCCATTATTGTTTATTTAAAAACCTATGAATTCACTCAACCGTTGTGTTGACATTTTAGCATGTATTCTCAGGTGTATAGGTTTAAGAGCAGTTGGAGCATGAAGCCGCGCAGGTTAAGTAAAGGCAATACAAACAATTTCCATTTGATACATTAGACAAATCCTAATTTTTATTAAGGTTTGTATAAATTGTTGGGACCTCTTTTTAGTTTACTCTGATTTAATAAAATTATCGAATGGTTTATTTTATAAAACGTCTCTTTTGAGGTCGTTTTCTATGACTGTGTGTGATGTGCTATGAAGTAACGCCCAATATTGATATTTCGCTACCTTGTGAAATTAGGGGTGTTACAGATTGGTATCAGAGCACTAGTTATAGAGAACTAGGTCATTTTCGAAACCTAGACTATAACTGCTCTTTCGTAAGATTGTTTGGTTGCCTTACAAAGTATCTGCGTGCTCATCGGTCCTAGAAACCAATGCTTGGTTGTGATAATGTGATCCTATGTGTATGTAGAAATGGTTGTATGTATATGAATGTATATACTATGGCATTTAAAGGCATTGCGGGTGAAGCAATGGTCTTTGAATGATTTTCGTACATTTTATTGTACGGTTTTGTATTGGATTTGGCCTCACCGCAAATCACCGATCTTGATGATTATGTATTATCTGAATACGAGTATGAAACTCATTTGATACTTCGAGCATGTATATATTGTTTCGTAAGGTATCGCATATCGACTTGTTTAAGTTTGATTGTTATCTTCGTATCGTGATATACCATTTTACGACATCTCCTTTCGAAACGTAATTGATTGATGTGATATTCGTGTTTCGAGTACTTCTTCTGATTTTTAAGAATCATTTACCCGAGGCGACACCTTCTATGTAATGCGACGTGTGATTTGATTTTATATGACTACATTTTATTGGTGAAAAGGAGGATGCCAATGTTGGACCCAAATTATATACGTTTCCAAACCAACTATATAGTTGGGTACAACAATGATATGCTCATAGTAGTCATTCGGTTGAGTGACTTAATACCTTGTATCTAAATGGAATGGGACATTTAGATATAGAGATTTTAACTCGCCCAACTATGAGTCGTTTAAGGTTATCTTATTGAAATGGGTTGGGACATTTGAATAAGAAAATTTTAAACCACTAGACCTTAGATTGTCGTGTTTTCCTTATTCAAATGGAATGGGACGTTTGAATACGAAAATCATGAACTAAGTTTATTAACACCTTGTACTTACTATGTTATGTAATTTGGATTTGACATCGTGTTGAGAGGTAGTAATACTAAAGTATGATGACTTATAATCGTCTTGTTGAAATGGATTGGGACGCCTTTTCATTTGCACAAGAAAGTTATAAGTTCCTGAACCATAAATTTATAAATTCTTGTATACATGGAAAGGGACACCTTTTGATGTAGACAAGAAGTTATAAATGAGTGGGCCCAAGTATGCCTGGCTCGATTTGTGAGTGTTTGGTGTACGTACGTTATCCATCAAATCATGTTTCGTTGGTATAATCGTTCAGTGTCGTCGTCATTATGATGATCATCGAGTATCGTCTATGTACGAGTAACCCATTAGTCTTCTCTCAAGCTATGATTTGTCTTTATGGACCATTTCTAATGTGTCCTAACTATCGCGAGCATTATAAGCTAATCGTTAAGAACCATTACCTGTTCCAAGAACAGATGACTTGTTTAATCGACACTAGTTGTGTACTTATGGATTGACTGAGTATTAAGTTATCAACACAACTCATCGTGAATGAAAAGATCTTGAGATTCTTTCTTGTTATTATGGATGGTTCATCGAAGAATTTTTTAAACGTAACGAGAAAATATTTTGGGTATGGATCCGTTTGTGAGCACCCTTTAATATCTTTTGGGTATGGATCCGTTTGTGAGCACCCTGCAATACCATCTGGGTATGGACGCGTGTGTGAGCACCCTCTGATGACGAAAATATTGTTCTATATGCATCTATGTAATCAAGATCGTGAACATCCTTTAACTTGCAAACTTTCCTTTGACTGGACTTATCTGAAAATCTTATCAAATATTCTTATTTATCATGGCTTGGCTACTTAGCAATCATGATTTAACTTGATTGGACTTATTTGATTTGACATGGCTTTGCTATTTTGCAAGTATGTCGTAATGTAATTATACGTGTCTAATGATGGCTTTTGTATTTGATTTGGATCATAGTTCCTCCGATCGAGTAATGTATACTCCGAACAATTTTTGTGTCGACGAATTCTCTTTTGACGAAATAAGTTTGCATGTTCGAGATCAATGCAATTAGGTGATTTTGTATGACTAGTACTAATTACCTTGTCTTAATTATTTTGTAAGATTTTGATGGACTTATCTGTGATCCATGCGATTTTCTTTTACGACATAATTGTTTTTATCAGACCCGTGAACGATTTGTGTTTTAATTTGATCGACGTGATCACCAATTGTTTTGAATTGATTGTCGCATTGGATATTTCCCAAATGCGCCCACTTCTTTCGACACATCATTTGTCATTTGGACTTTTTCGAACTTATATCTACTGTCGCAAGTTTAATAAGCTAGTAGTAATGTACCTTGAAGCACTTTCAAAAATTGACGACGTATTAATTTTTCACTTTCAATGGCTTCTCCTTCAAGTTATGTATTATTCTTTCTCTATAAGGATTGAAACTACATTCCAAGTCATTCATTTGTGTTGTTATGTATGTTCATTGCTTTGAATTTTGTTCATTCAACCGTCATTAGAAACCTCGGCAATGACTTGTGTATTCCTCACGTCTTAACCATTGAACCAAAGACTATTAAGACGAAATAAGTGCCGGGACGTCGCTTCCTAAAGGGATAGCTACTATAGTACCTCGAACTTTAAATCAATATTTAGACCGAGTTCTAATACTATTTCTAATATTCAGACAAATAGTTATTAATCGACTTTTATTTGTCAAGATCATTTTTGCAAATAAAATTGAAAATTATTGACTAACCGACAAGGTTAAGGCTTTAACGTATCGAATACATGTCAATTATTATTTACTGGCAAGTCTATGACCGTCATCGATAAAAAATACGCTGGTTATGATGTAAAAATATTTTCTATTGTCGGCGTTTATTTTATCGCTTTACGAGCATTCTTCATAATTTATGTTAAGCCTTTAGGCGTCATTCGTTTATGAGACGCGTTAATGTTTATTAAATATTAAGCCCTCATTTATTTATCAAAATAAAATGATCTCCGAATGTCGGCGTTTTTATTTTATATTGAGCGTTTATTTTTCGTGTCCGACGCATATCTTTTAAAATCGCGTAACTTTTTAAAATATCAGATTTTGATAATACCCGCTTTACGATATTAAGGATTAAAAATTATCTAACAAAAGTTCTATCTAAATATCATGATGCGTGTCATCTATGTAAAACAAGGATACACGTGTGTCTTTTCATTACATACTTATCTCTCAAATTCTTTAGATACTTGTCTCTCCATTTTTGTCGTAAACCTTGCCATTTTATTTCTTAACTTACTATTGGAAGCAAGTTACATGCTAATCTTTTTGTTTCTTGTTATTGCCGACTAAACAAGAACAACACAATATATCATTTTCTTAATTTGATAAGTTCAAAAATTGAGATTACATCTAAGGTTTAGTGTGCAAGCTATAATTTTTGGAGAGTTTTTATATATAACAACATCAACATAATCCTTTGGAATGTTATTGAGGCTGATTTTTAGAGTCTATTTCAAAGGGTTTGCATATGAGATGGTTGATTAAAAATAGTGATGGAGTTGAATTATAATCTTGGTCTAATGACTTATGATTCTCCATTCTTGTAAGTATTACTAACTTCACTTTGTAACCTTATCCTTTTATGTAATTTTGTAATATATATCATGTAAAATATTCTTTTATTTCAGTAAGTAAATTATGTAATAGTTATTAGTGGTTAATGGACATTGTATATGGATTTTCAATCAAAGAAGCTAACTTAAACAAGCCCTTGATCATGGATGTAATTTATTGATTTGGACCAGTAGCAAAATGTTGAATATTGGGCAGATCAGTAGGTATTAAACCTTGTAAATGAATATAAGGAGTTAGACCTGTGTTTTGTGATGATTTGGCCGGGTCGCTCGTCCCGTGACGATACCCGATGAATTAGATATCGCCGAAACCGTTAAAGGTGTCAAATCTGAACAGTCTGTATAAATTGACTTAAAACTTATATATTCGTATCTAATCATTGAAAAGGGTAAAACTATGAGTTGTAGATAAAATCATAAAGAACTATATTCAATCGGATGGTTTACCAGTTCCTTACGGTTTGTAAATGGCGGGCAAAACGGTGGAACTGAAGTTGGCTGCCAAAAACAACCAACTATTCTAAGTGATAAAATGGGTAAATAAGCTATGATAAATATAAATTAGGGACAATTGAACTTATAATAAGTAAACTACATAAGTTAAGAATGACTTTGGTAAAAATAACTCATCTATATTATTTATGGTTTAGGAGAAACAGTCTAATTAACGAGACATGTCGTGAAAATTGTAAGAATTAGACTATATTAAATTAAGGTAAAACGTGACATTTTCATAAAAATCCAAGTGATATGACCCACTTGTCGAGATTTGTAGACTCTTTTTATACTGATATTTATATACCCGAGACCCGACCATCCTAAGATATTAATTCGACAACGTTTGGAGGCGTTTTAGAACCCATAAAGCTTATAAAGTTGATTTGGGCCATAAAAGCCCAACATACACTTATAATGACTATTAGGCCATTATTGGGCCCGAGATTTATAACATGTTTAGAGTTTAATATTGAGATTGAAATAGACTAAAGTCATAATAACTTGTATTGGGCTTTAATGGGCTTAAAGGTCATAATGAATACATGATGGATTGTTATCAAAGTCTTATGAAAAGTTTTATAAAACTTATGCAATGTCCAAACTTACTAAGATAAACTATTTACATATATGTATGACTTATGTATAGTCCCGAACCTTAGACGCGTCTCGTCTTATAGGTCTCGTTCGGTTATATGTCGACCGTTGGGCATCTCGTTCTCGATCAGTGAGCGATTATTATCTCGTGAAGTCGTGTATTGACTATTGGACGTTTGTTCCTTGATCTATGTGTGATAGCTATATCAGGTGAGTTCATAGCCTCGCTTTTATTGCTTTATACGTGTTTATAAACCCGCGAGGGGGAATACATGCTCTTGGTATAAAAATATATGATGTTTATATATATACGGTATAGAGAGAATACATGTTTATGAATAAACACGTGGTTTGCTATATGCGTTGAACGAATACATGTTGTTGTAAATGAATGTAAGATGGTTGATTAAATGCTTTTGAAAGATGAACACAAGTGTTGATTGTATTGATTGTGAACCGCTATTTGCTAAGTGCTGTATTGCCAAAATTTGAAAGTCCCTAAAACCCATGAACCGTTAACTACCCTTGATGGGTAGGCGCTGATACAGACGGATGGATCCATCGGGGATGGCCCCCACCTGAGCAGGTCGCACCTGTGGGTTGGAGGCTCAGCCAGGTGTGTTGTATTAGAAGTAAGGGGGTATTCGGCAAAATACCTGACTAGGGCATTATTATACTTAAGGCTTCGGTGTCATGGCTTAGTAGAATAGCGCGGACTTTGAGTATTGTATGTGTTACAATATTGACAGTGGATGATATTCTTGTGTTCAAAAGCTTTATGGTTTATTTAAAAATGCCATTATTGTTTATTTAAAAACCTATGAATTCACTCAACCGTTGTGTTGACATTTTAGCATGTATTCTCAGGTGTATAGGTTTAAGAGCAGTTGGAGCATGGAGCCGCGCAGGTTAAGTAAAGGCAATACAAACAATTTCCATTCGATACATTTGACAAATCCTTATTTTTATTAAGGTTTGTATAAATTGTTGGGACCTCTTTTTAGTTAACTCTGATTTAATAAAATTATCGAATGGTTTATTTTATAAAACGTCTCTTTTGAGGTCGTTTGCTATGACTGTGTGTGATGTGCTATGAAGTAACGCCCGATATTGATATTCCGCTGCCTTGTGAAATTGGGGGTGTTAAAATTAATAAGAGAATTGAATAGTCAAAAGTAATTCTGTTCTTATGTGCTTTTTAAGTTAGATTCTACATAACTTATTTAGCTTGAGTAAGGGTTCTCAAAGTGTTTTATTTTGATTACAAACTACTATACTAGTTCTTAACAGAATATAGATCCAATCAAAGGGATCAACAAGTGGTATCAGAGCTCGTTGAGAAACTCTGAAAAAGAAGAACACAACCCCAAATAATCCATTCACACTAAAGCTCAATGTCTCAACCTGGTGATGACCGTCACCTGGAAGATATTCCAGATCCTGATCCAATACTAGAGGGACAGCCTCAAGTTGTTCATCCTGCACCAGCACAAGGTGTTTAAACCATAAATGTTGTAGTTACCTCTACAACTACAACACCTTCTCATACTCTTTCTGTTGTCAAACTCTTAGTGCTCAAAGGTGACAACTATGAGACATGGGCTATGCAGATGGAACATTACTTGAATCACACAGATCACACTGTGTGGCAAGTTATCAAGAATGGGAATACACCTAAGAAGCTATACTGGTTGCCTAATGGTACATACTATGCTCTACCTGCTGTGACTGCTGAGGAAGTACAAGCTGAGATTAGAGAAAGAAAGGCCAGAACTACTTTGGCTATGGCACTTTCAGAAGACATTTTACCTAGCTTTCATCACAATAAGGATGCAAAGGCTATGTGGGAAGCCATCAAACTTAGATTTGGAGGTAATGACAAATCTAAGAAGATGAAGAATATTGTTCTGAAACAAGAATTCGATAACTTCTCAATATCCAGTATAGAAGGGATCCAAGGTGGCTATGGAAGGTTCAGTAAGCTACTTATTCAATTGGTAGTTTATGGAAAAATTATTCCCAGTGAAGAAGCTAATCTGAAATTCTTAAGGAGTGTTCTATAATAATGGAAAGCAATGGCTATTCACTTCATCACAATAGATGATCTGGATGCAATTCCTTTTGATCATCTCTACAACAATCTTAGAGCATACGAGATGGATGTAAAAGGCGTTGAGGTAACCAAGGAAGCAGCAACAACAAAGTCTAACTTGGCTTTTGTGTCAGAAGGTAATAGCGGTACTTACTTTCATAATACCGCTAGTGGATCAAGCAGCGGTACATACTTCACAAATACCACTGGGGGACTTACAAGCGGTACTTACCCACAAAGTACTGAAGGCAGCCCTATAGTCTCTCAAAATCCACAAGGAAGATCTTTACTATTGTTTATTGACAATGATACCTTCTCATTCTTTGTTGGACAAGACAACAAGCCAAGACTAACACTCAATGACTTGTTCCAAATGGATGATGCTGATGTTGAAGAGACGGATCTCAAATGGCAAGCTGTTATGGTGTCAGTAAGATCTAATAGGTTCTTCAAGAAGACTGGAAGGAAGATGACTGTTGATCCTAATAAGCCATTAGGATATGACAAGTCTAAAGTTGAATGTTATAACTATGGAAGGAATGGACACTTTGTAAGGGAATGCACTAGAGACAAGGCTGAGAGTAGCAGTCAAAAGTCTAAGAACAGCTATAGAACCAGTCCAAGAATTACTGAAAGCTTTCCAAAAGGAAACAGCATGAGTCCCAAAGGAACCAAAGCATTGGTGACTATAGATGGAGTGGTGAACTGGGCTGAAGATGAAGAAGAAGAAGAGCTTGTTTAATGGCTCTCTCACATGAAGATACTGAGGTACATCCTTGTTCTAAAATGTAATAGGTCAACAAAACTACGAAGAGAATATAAGAATTTTAACTCTTCGAATGAGGGAAAAACATGTGGAAATTAAAGCTTTTGAAAGACAACTTTTGAAAGTATCAGCAGAAAATGAAGCTTTAAAAGCCAGTCTTAATAATGAAAGGGAAGTGATTAATCATTGGCAAAAGTCCTCTAAAGGATTGGGTAAACTGATTAATCACAAATAGGGTATTATGATAAGTCAGGCCTAGGATATATTGAGGACCAACATGGGATAACTTTAAGTGACAAGGACTTATCAAAGGGGATTTTTGATAGTTCTAGTGAGTCAGATAATACACCTGAAAATGATAGATATGCTGAAGGAATGAAGGCAGTTCCTCCATCATTATCAGGAATTTTCATGCCCCCTTGTAATGATACAAGTATAGAGTTAGAAAAACCAAAGGTTGTTAATACTTCAAACTCTAGTATTTTGTCCCAACATAAGACTGTTGTGACCAAAATCATTGTTTATCTACCTCTAATGACCAATTTTGTTTCTGAAGAGTCTAAAACTAGTTCTGCTCCCAAGCAGGTAAAAACTCCTAGCAAGGCATTGGATAATGATGTAAAACATAATTAAACCAAGAGGGGTGGGATAGGTTTTGAGAAAGTTAAGTCAAAACAACCTTTTGGGTCTTCTTTGAGAAGAAAAGGATGTTATGTTTGTGGTAGTCTAAGTCATTTTATCAAATATTGTACTTTGCATGAAGATAAAATTGTGAAATAAAAGGCTGCACAAAAGGTCATGAGAAATAGTAATGGGAAAATGCACAGGTTAATAGGCAACAGAGAATTAAAGATGACAAACCTAAGTTTGATCATTTAAAAAGGGTAGCTAACAAGGTTACAAATAACTCTACCAAAAAATGTGTTCCTAGAGCAGTACTTATGAAACAAGGTCTAGTACCTTCGAAGTCTGGTAAACCAAGTACCGGCAAGTCTAGAACTGCAAGTACTGCTAGACCAAACTCAAGTACCGTCGGTTCAAAGTTTGTTAAACTAAATTTCCCCAAGACTTCTAAGAATGTTATTGAGAAATCCAAAACATCTAGAAGTAAGCCTAATAACAAACCAGTGCAAATGTGGGTTCCGAAAAGAGAAAAACCATGTGTCAAAGCAAGTACTGCTAAATCAGTACTTAAGGCAAAGAAGTCTGAATACATAGAGTCACCCTATGTCTTTGACTACATAACTAAAACCATGAAGAATAAGAGAAAAAGCAGCATTACTGGAAATGCTTCTGAATAGACTCTTAAGTATGTAGGTCCCACAAGATCCGAGCCAAATGTGGCTTCGGTCCCTGTTAAAAACTAATAAGTTTTGCTTATGTATAGGGGCATCTAATTGATGAATTGAAAGATAAAGGTATAGTAGATAGTGGATGCTCAAGACACATGACAGGGAATAAAGATTTCCTTGCTGAATTTGAAGAATTCATAGGTGGACCAGTAGCCTTTGGAGGTAGCAAAGGTAGGATCACTGGCAAAGAGAAAATCAATACAGGGAAGTTGGAATTTGAAGATGTGTTCTTTGTGAAAGAATTGAATGAATTCAATCTCTTTTCTGAATCACAAATGTGTGATAAGAAGAACAAGGTGTTGTTCACAGACATAAACTTCTTGGTGCTCTCCAAAGACTTTGAGATGCTTAAAGAATCTCAAGTACTACTTAAAGTACCCAGGCAAGAAAATATGTACACCTTTAATCTTTATACTATTACTCCAACAGGTGGTATTTCATGTTTGCTAGCTAAGGCTTCTTATGATGAGTCTAATTTATGGTATAGGAGGTTAGGTCACGTGAATTTCAAGAATATTAACAGATTAGTGAATAGGAATTTGGTTAGAGGGTTACCTAACAAATCTTTTCAAAATGATTTCACATGTGCTGCTTGTCAAAAAGGTAAACAACATAGAGACTCTTGTAAGACCAAGACTGTCAATACCGTGACAAAGCCTTTGCAACTTTTGCATATGGATTTGTTTGGTCTCGTTTCTATAAGAAGTATTAGTCATAAGACCTTTTTTCTAGTCATAACTGATAATTATAGTAGATTCAGTTGGGTTTTTTTTAGCTCTTAAGACTGAAACCAATGATTTACTTAAGGATTTTATCACTTTAGTTGAAAAGCAGTTCACTAAACAAGTCTTAATCATTAGGACAGATAATGGGACAGAATTCAAGAATGTTGAATTTGATGAATTTTGTAGGTCTAAAGGCATTAAGAGACAATTTAGTAATCCTAGGACTCCACAACAAAATGGAGTAGTTGAAAGGAAGAATAGGACACAAATTGAGGCTGCTAGAACTATGCTGGCTGATTCTCTTTTGCCAAATACATTTTAGGCAGAAGCAATCAATACTGCATGTTATGTGATAAATAGAGTCTTTGTAGAACTTATGCACACGACTTAACCAAATATGAATAACATCATTTATTAAACAAAAAAGAAAGGTTAGATAAGATGCAAAATAAAAGAGAAGAACAAAAGGGTTGTGAATTCCTAGTAAGAGAAAGACATATGTTTCTCTCTCTATAATCTATGAAATGGAAAACACACACACACAAATGAGGTGTTTAGTGCCTTTTATACTACAAGTGTAAGAGTAGAAGGCCTTCCTCATTTGTGTGTTTGGAACTAATTCCCGTTACATACCAAACATTATACTAGAACTCTCAACACCATTATGTAGCATTTTCCACGAGCTTCGCAACGTTATATTATATGGCCATCACTTTAAATACGGCTAACAATCTCCCCCTAAGGGGTGGTCATGTAATATGTGACTTCACTTCTTTGATGTTGCAGACTTTGAAGCTCGTTGTCTTGAGAGTTCTTTTATAGTTCCTTTCATGACTTGTGATCTTGGATCTTTGATCTTTGCCTTGACATGATCTTGAAACTTTGCCAACTTGTATTATTGTGTCTTTCCCCACATACTCATAATTTGTATTGTCTTGACAGCTTGTTAACAATCTCCCTTGATTATCAGAGTAGCAGAAGTATTTGTCTTTAGATGTTCTTGAGCTTTCTTCATTTACATGATCATGTGGTCTTGAATTACGACTTTTGAGGTTACGCCACCGTTTGCATTCCTCCGGTTTCCCGTTATACAGTACAAATACTGTACCTATGATTAGGTAAGTTCAAAGAACTTCCTTGACAGGGTTTCCGGCTGTGGTAGCCGTTCTTAATACTTGAATATATCGAGAGACAATTCAAAGTAAGGAGTGAATCATGTAGTTCCATTCTGCTGATTAAGTCGCCAATTCAATTTTCTGGAACAAGTTTGAATCAGTTAAGAATCAAACCATTTTTGCTTTTCCAGTTGACACAAGTTTGATTCATATAGAATCGCACAAGTTACCTACCGCAATGCTGTTTGATGATGACACTAGAAGGATTTCCATTCGTCACTATAAATACTGAAAAGTATTACTCTGAATGTTCTGGCAAGATCATAAAGATATTGCGTCGAGACCTGGAATGAGTTTGAATCAATTAAGAATCAAACCACTGTTGCTTTCCAGTTAACATATGTTCAATTCAAAGTGAATCGTACATATGACCTACCGTAGTGTTGTTTAATGTTAACACTGGAAGGATTGTCATTCATCACTGTGAATACTAGAGAGTATCACTATGAATGTTCTGGCAATATCACAAGGATAGAGCGTAGGACTCTGTAAATTATCGCATGTGTTCTAATGATGAACAACAATTGATATATGGAATTAGTGTCCTAATGAGATTTTCTGATGAATATCGTTGGCTCTAGACTCTATAAGTGCACTTTAGATTCGATGATAGGAGAGATGGGTTTTCTTTGCTTTGGATGTATCGATAGATGAGGGAGGTAAATTGGGGGCGGTCACTTCTATGTGATATGTTTAGGGTTAATGGGGAGTGAGATTAGGGTATTTGCTTTATATATCCTCAATGCTTTTCCTTTGGACCGAGTATAGAAGTGATTATGTTGGCCCGTTTATCTCATAGACACAAGATTATGTATACCCCTCATTTCAGTCGACTTGCATATTTTGTTATGTTATGTCGTGGGCCTGCTTTGACGTGGTGATGGGCTGGCAACAAAATTTACTTGGTCAATTATGATGGTGGACCGAGTGTTTTTCTTGGGCCAGTTTTTTGTTGTCAAAGATGTTACTCGGACTTCATGTGGGCCGAACATATGTTATACATAGGCTTACAAACGTTTTGATTATTAGCTGACGGGCCAATCACTACTCTAACCGAAGGTATATAGTGGTCCGATTAATCTTTGCAATCGTATTCGGGATGACCGATTTTATATCTGAATGGTGCAAAATTAATTATGAGGTACTATGTGGATTCCGGGAGTTATTATTGGATTGAGCCAGATATTTCGTAAGAACCGAGTAGTAAAATTGTTGTCGGGTTAAATGCTTATGTGACAGGATTTTATTACTTTGGCGGGCCGTTTAAACAGTGACATTTAAGGCCGGGTATCCGTTTTCGATTATAACCTTTCTTCTCGATCTAAAAACATAACAAACACAACAAACACGATACATTACACTAAAACGATCCTTATCAAAAATTCACCTAAATTCCTAACGGCTATTACGGTTTATATGATTACGAAGATGATTTGATGCTACTTATTTGGGGTTGAAGTGAGATTTTTCAGAGGCGTTCTTATTTTATCTTTAAAGGAGTACTTACGACTTTATAAGATAACTTGCTCAAGCATATACGGTTATGAATAAGACTTGAAGTATTTGGTTTTCAGTGTCAAGGGGAGGATGGTCGAAGGCATGGATAACTATCACTTAAAGGAGCTACATTGTTGTACTCAGTGTCACGCGCATAGTCAACGTGGATAATTTCAAGAGGTGATGTGCTTATATACTTCGTCCGTAATGTATTGGGTACTTAGAAATTCCTCAGCAATGATATTTCTACACCGTTCTTCATTCTACAATAGTGCAAGCTTAAGTTCAAGTTTGGGGAATTCTACTTCAGTTTCAAGTTTGGATTATCAGGTTATCTTCATCAGTGGTCACTATCAATAGCCAACAGAATTGATAAGGGGATTTAGTTCAGGGTGATCAAGAGAGAATTTTTGCTTAGAGAGATATTGTTGAAATCTTCTCACATTGTATTGGTTACTAAGTAAGCGGTTCCAGTTGGCATACCACGTACACACATGAAGGATGATTCCCTTAATAGGTATCATCCTAGAGGGAGAAATGTGTACATGTGGGGTCACTTGACTTTGGTGTTACCGTTTCTACATAAAGGGATAAGTTGTCTACATTCGGGACTTAATTGACTTTGATGTGACAACTTTTTATCATCACTGTCATGTCAGGAGAAATGTGCATTTCTGGGACTTAATTGACTCTGGTGTTACAGTTTGACTTCATGTTCGGGATAGAGTGTGTACTTCTGGTAATCTCTCATAGAATCAAGACTGGGATTGCTTCAAATTGTGAGATAATGTTGATGACGTTATCACCTCCCACAGATTTCCTCTGAAGGATCTGTTTGGGAGGGAGTAGTCTTTACTGCTTGTTTAATGAAATGCCTTCTAGTTGGGAGGGAGTAAAACTCAACTAGATTCAAAAGGCTGAAGAAATAGAGCTGGAGTATTCAAGAAGATGAAGGTCGTTGAAGACTGTCTCAAGGAATGCTGGAATTCATGCTTATCATTTTTCTTTATTTTTGCTTGTAGGAATCATTGTAACCAACTCACGTGAGTCACCATCTTGGAGGGAGATTGTTAGACTTACTTTTTGGTAAGTTGGCGCCTTTCACGTGAGTTGGACTAGATTTATATTCATTGCTATACGCAAGGACTTATTATGTAAAGGATAGATAGTCTAGTTAAGCTAGGCCTATAAATACCCTTGTGACTCTCCATGGGGGTGTGGAAGTTTAGTGTATTTTTCTTATTGTTTTCATTTCACTTGAAATAAAGCACACACTTTCCTTCACCTCTCTCTAACTTTCTCTCTCTAGAACAAACAATGTCTACCATGTTCTTTGATCATCCCCGATCCCCCGAACCAAGGTGGTTTTTGATGCTTGTCAATTACCACTTGTAGAACTTATGCACACGACTTAACCAAATATGAATAACATCATTGATTAAACCAAAAAAGAAAGATTAGATTAAATGAAGAATAAAAGAGAAGAACAAAAGGGTTGTGAATTCCTAGTGAGAGAAAGACGTATGTTTCTCTCTCTACAATCTATGAAATGGAAAACACACACACACACAAATTAGGTGTTTAGTGCCTTTAATACTACAAGTGTAAGAGTAGAAGGCCTTCCTCATTCGTGTGTTCGGGACTAATTCCCGCTACATACCAAACAGTATACTAGAACACTCAACACCATTATGTAGCATTTTCCACGAGCTTCGCAACAGTATATTATATGGCCATCACTTTAAATACGACTAACAGTCTTAGTGACCAAGCCTCAAAACAAAACACCTTATGAACTTTTGACTGATATTAAGCCAACCATAAGTCATTTAAGACCTTTTGGGTATCATGTGTCTATACTAAATACTCTTGATCATTTGGGAAAGTTTGATGGAAAATCTGATCCAGGATATCTTGTAGGATATTCATTGCATAGTAAAGCATATAGAGTTTACAATTTGGCATCTAAAAAGGTTGAAGAAAATGCCCATGTTAATTTCTTATAAAATAAACCCAATGTCCCAGAAATTGGTTATGCTTGGATGTTTGATTTAGATTATCTAACTAATTCCATGGATTACTATTATGTGCAAAAGGATTGTCAAACTAACAATGCAGGTGAGGAGTCTGGTACAACTAAGTCAGGTACTCAAGAAGAAACTTCTTCATCAGATGATGATATTCACATCTATGTACCTAGTATGCCAACTGTTACTCACATGCCTCCTACTCCCAAGAAGCAAACTATGCCATCAATAGATGATCAAGCCTCCCAAGAGCTTCAGAGGCTTCAAGATCAAGAAAATAATGCTACATCTACTAATAAGCATTCAGAAGAAGAATCTATTGAGTCACGGCACCTAGCAGTACATACTACACCTAGCGGTACCTCATCTACAAGTATTGCTAAGTCAAAGTCTGCAAAGTCTGCTGATTCATTAGAAGATATTTACAAGCTATGGACGATGAAGACATGTATGCTAGTCCAGCTGAAGGGGTCTTCTCCAAAGCTTCCTATGATGAGCAGGGTGCAGTAACTGATTTCAACAATTTGGAAACTGAAATTCCAGTCAATTCTATTCCCACTCATAGAGTCGACAACAACCATTCTACTATACAAATCATTAGAAATCCCAAGTTTGCTATGCAAACTAGAAGACAACTTCAAGCCAATACTAAAACTCATGCACTTGTGAGTTATGTTAAACAACAGCAGAGAACTAATCATAAGGATACTCAGCATTGTTTGTTTGCCTGTTTCTTATCACAAGTAGAGCCCAGAAACATTTCTCAGGCTCTTGATGAAGAAAGTTGGGTAGATGCTATGCAAGAAGAATTAACACAATTTGAGCTACAAAAGGTTTGGATTCTTGTGGATCTTCCCTCAGGTAAGAGAGTAATTGGTACTAGATGGGTTTTCAGGAACAAAAAGGATGAAAGAGGAGTTGTTGTGAGGAACAAGGAAAGACTTGTTGCTCAAGGCTATAGACAGGAAGAAGGGATAGACTATGATGAGGTTTTTGCACCAGTGGCAAGGATAGAAGCCATTAGGTTATTTTTGGCCTTTCCATCATATATGGGTTTTATAGTCTATCAGATGGATGTGAAAAATGCCTTTCTTTATGGTACTATTTTAGAGGAGGTATATGTTTCACAACCTCCAGGTTTTGTAGATCCTAAGTTCCTCAATAGAGTCTACAAGGTTATCAAAGCACTTTATGGTCTGCATCAAGCTCCAAGGGCTTGGTATGCGACTTTATCTAATTTTTTGTTAGAGCATGGATATAGGAGAGGGACCATTGACAAAACTCTGTTCATCAAGAAGAATTCTAAGGATATTATTCTAGTACAAGTCTATGTTGATGACATCATTTTTGGTTCCACCAAGAAATCATGGTGTGAAGAGTTTGAGGCTTTGATGAAACGTAGATTTCAGATGAGTTCTATGGGAGAACTTACTTTCTTTTTAGGACTACAAGTCAAACAAAGGAAAGATGGAATATTTATCAGCCAAGATAAGTATGTTGCTGAAATCTTGAAGAAATTTTCATGTATGGATACAAGGAGTACAAGCACACCTTTTGAAGCTAAGAAGTCTTTGTCAAAAGATGAACATGGTGAAAATGTTGATATTCATCTATACAGGTCAATGATTGGTTCATTGACGTATCTTACTGCTTCAAGGCCAGATATTATGTTTGCTGTGTGTGCCTGTTCAAGGTTCCAAGTTAATCCAAAGGTGTCACATCTACATGCTGTGAAGAGGATTTTTAAGTATCTTAAAAGTCAACCTAATTTAGGATTATGGTATCCTAGAGATTCAACCTTTGAATTGGAAGCTTACTCAGATAGTGATTATGCTAGAGCTAATCATGATAGGAAATCCACAATAGGAGGTTGTCAATTCCTAGGCAGAAGACTCATATCATGACAGTGTAAGAAGCAAACCATTGTTGCTACTTCTACAACTAAAGCTGAATATGTAGCTGCTGCTCATTGCTGTAGACAAGTACTTTGGATTCAAAATCAGTTGTTAGATTATGGGTTCAACTTCATGAACACCAAGATTTACATTGATAATGAAAGTACTATATGCATAATTTGGTTGCGAATCTTGCTCTGAATGATGACTCTCTTGGATTCCATGAGATTCTTGGATTTTTATCTCAAAGTCATATTCGTTTCGCACTCACTATATTGCAAAAGGAAAAGCTTGTTCAAGACAAGAAAATTGTTGAATTAGAGGCCAGCCTAATCAAGTTGAGGAATAAAGTATCACCTTGAATGAGGCAGAATAGGTCTATTCAGAAAGCTGCACTTAAAAAGCAAAGGTTCAGAAACCACAAGAAAAGGCAACTGAATACACCCAAACATGGGAGGAATTATGAAGAACAAATACCTTCTTTTGATAATCAAACAAGGGTCTCTGGAAATGACATCAATTTTGAAATGGATGATGATGTCATTGGGAATTATGAAGATGGAACTGGTTTAGAGACTGGTGTGGATTAACCAACTAATATGGAGTTTCAACAGGAAGAACCACAACCTACTCATGAGGAACCACAAATTGAAGAAATGATGGTAACTCAGCCAGAACCATAACATCAATTACCACAACTTCAAGTGAATTGGATTACTTTCTATGATAAGCTGGAGGAGATTAATGTTCAATTTTCTATATCTTCAAATCCACCACCACAAATACAATTCTGGTTTCATAAGAAACAGGCTTTGTAAGTATTGTCAAGATCAAGAGTGAGTAATGGGTCAGACAATACTAAAGAGGTACAAGTTGAAAGGATAGTTTTAGTGGAAGAAAGGGTATCTGGAGATACACAAGTGATTGAAGAAACAAGTGTGTCTAATACTGGTGAAGTCAACATTGTTGAAGATCCAAGTACTGCTAAGCCAATTAAGCTGACTACAAGTACTGCTGACATTGTTGAAGACCCAAGTACTGTTAAGCCAACTAAGCCGAATACAACTACCGCTGGTGATCATCCTTCACTAGAAAGTCAAACTACTTTTGGAGAGGATGAGACATTAGCCCAAATACTGCTTGACTTAAGAGAAAAGAATCCAGCTGAGAAAGCAAAACAAGTAGAGGTAGAGAAGAAGACACAACAAGAAGTTCTTGCCAAAAAGGATCAAACTAAAGGTAAGAAAGTTCAAGCTTCACACCCCACTAAAGGTATAGTTATTCAATAGCAAGCTGATGAGGAAAGACCTTCCAAGCTGAAGAAGTTACCTAGGATTAATCCAAATGATAAGGGGAAGAAGAAAATACAATCAGAATCTGAAAATGAAAGTGATTCAGATGAAGATATCAGCAAAGTTATGTATAGATTTAATCAACTAGACCATGATGAGTAATATGCTTTGAGAATGCAAGCTCAAATTCGTGAAGAAGACTTGTAAGAGGAACTTGAAGCAAACAGCATTTGCTAAAAGCTAGGAGAATACAACAAGAATGGAACATACAAGAGTATGATAGGATTCAAGCTTAATTACATGCAAGTGAGCTTCTTGCAGACTCATTGTTAGCTGAAGAAAGAGATGCTTATGATGAAGAAGAGAAATCAAAACTGATTGATGATCTGGTAAGCGAGCAACATAGATTCTTTGCTGAAAAGAGAAGAAGAGAAAAGATTAAGCCTCCAACTAGCATGCAGATTAGGAATCAAATGATGAAATTTCTAAAGAAAGTTAAGCATTTCACTCATACTCAGCTGGTTGAGAAGAATTTTGAAGAAATCAGGACTTTGTATGAACAACATAAAGAGCTGAATTGAATTTTGTTGAGATTGGATCTGAAGCAAATAGGATAGCTGTTGAACAAGCTAGAAGACATCTGCAACAACAAAGGCAATTTGGAAGTGCTCCTAGAATTGAGCCAAGTACTACTGAACCTATAACTAATATCTACCTATCAAGACCACATATGTGAGGAAGAATAGAAAAGAGAAGGTAAGTTCAAAAGAGTAAGAGACTGCTCAAAGAATGAATGAAGGAGATGCAGCTCGAGATGTTGACAAGACTGAAAATGTATAAGCTGTACATACACAGTCAACAGTACATACTGAAGAAACGGTACATACAAACTTGGAAGAAGGTTCAATGGAATTTGAAGGAACCTCCAAGGGTGTTAAGAGGAAAAGATAAACAAAGAGGAAGCAGAAAGCCAAGAAAAAGGCTAAGTCAACAACAGAAGATAGTGATGATGATGAGAGCTTGAAAAAGTACGTGAAGATAGTAAAATTTGAAGATCAATGTATTGATACAGAGATTTTTGGAAAGAGGTCATCTATTGCTAGATGGATATACTATATGGATCAAGGACTGGAAGCTCATGGAATACAAAGAACTGATGGCACAACAAGAATATTCAGACTTTTGGAAGATATTCTTCATATTCTTGACAGACAAGATATTCAGGATCTTTTATATAATGAATTACTCATCATGTATGAACCACACAACTGTGATCATGAAATGTTGAAGGAATTGGAGAATCAGGTTCCTAGTTACTGGAGATATTATAGGTCATGTGGACTACATATTTTGGATATAGATGATGTTACTTACTATATGCTACAAGAGAAGAGTTATCCATTTGGACGAAGATTGTTGGAAAGAATGTTGGAACAGCAATTGGAAGTGACAGAAGAGTTTGTTGATGCTTTGGAGTTGATTAGAATGGTTAAACAACAAATCGAGGATTTGAAAGATGAGGAAGAAGCTGAGAAAGAGCCTTAAGTGTTTGAATTTCAGTCACACTTCACAAATGGTTCTCAGTTCATCATGTCTAACACACATAAGAACTGGCTAGTCCATAAGCAAACGGTTAGTGGTAAAGACTTCTCAAATCCGTTGAAAGCTGGTAGTTTGCTAAAAACTATATGGTTCTGACTCACCTTGTTTCGAGACAAAGAGTTGGCTATTCCTAGATAAACGGTACTAGGTAAAGATTTAATCAAATCCGTTGATGGTTGACAATTTAGCAAAAATTGTAGGGTTATCAGTACACCTTATTCTTTATGAATAAAGTATTCGCTATTCTAGAGTGTACGGCTAACTGGTAAGGAATATATCGAATCCGTTGATAGCTGTTGATTTGCTAAAAATCATGTAGCCAATACATATTGGTTTTTGTTGTTAACTGTTTTATTTCAGTATGAAGATTGCAAGCAAAGAAGTATTCAAGAAAAGAGACTTAGAAGGTTTTGTCTTATCAAATCAAGACTGAAATTCATGATTCAGAGTTAATAGATTTAACTCAAGAAGACAATTATTGTTGCTGCAAAGAAAATTGAATGTTTACAAGACACAAGAAGATCATAAGTTGAAGACAAAGATGATGTTCATGATGCTTGAAGATTATCTTATCAGAAGAAGATCTACATTAAAGTGTTTGGCTACATTCAGTTGGATACAAATACAAATTACCAAGTTCAATCCAAGGATGAAGAAAAGACTGAAGACATGTATTCTAAATACATCCAGTACAAAGAGAAACAAGAAGACAACAAGTAATCATTCTTGTTTAGCGGAGGATTGTTGGGAATAATTTGTTAAGTGTAAAGTATCGTTAGTGTTATTGAAGTATTGTTAGTTATCTTTCAAGTACCGTTAGTGTTAATGGGTACATAGTAAGTACTGCTACTTATAAAGTAAGTACTGCTATATTGATTAGGACAAATATATCTTTGTATAAGATATGTCATATTTATAGTTAGAGTATATCTTATGTGATATACTTAAATAGTTAGAATATTGATAATATATCATCTATGATATAGTTATCTTTATATAATATTCTAAGGTTTCTAGGGTTCCTTACTCTATAAAAGGAACATAGGTAGAATGTCATTCATGTACCTCATTCAAGTCGATTAATAAGAGAATCGAATAGTCAAAAGTAATTATGTTCTTCTCTGCTTTATAAGTTAGATTCCGCATAAACTATTTAGCTTGAGTAAGAGTTCTCAAAGTGTTTTAGTTTGATTACAAACTACTATACTAGTTCTTAACAGAATATAGATCCAATCAAAGGGATCAACACATAAAAAGCTAAGTACAAGTAAATGTACATAATAGTCTAGATCATCACCTAGAAACCCTTAGTAATCAATGTTTCAAGCAATATAACTACATAATATCTATGCACTATTATCAAATACAATTTACTAATTATAATCTATCATATGAAGGAAAGTTAATTGATCACAAAACACTAATATTCACTAATCTCAAGCTAATTACAAGTAAATGACCTATAACCAAGATTAGCATATAAAATCCATTCTATAATGAATTAGAGTCTAATATTTTGCCACTAATTATAAAACTCAACTAAGTATCATATTAAGGTCATATATTTATTTCAAGTTAAGTTACAATTTAATAAAGCATAAGGTACAAGTTATCAAAGCATAGGATCTTAAGTTCCCATAATCATCCCTAGAATATGGTAAACCTATATAAACCCTTAAACCAAGAATGTAGAAACCATAGAAGTCATAAACATAACATATAAGCCCTAGAATAAGTTTACATTAGGATATAAACCCTAATTACCCAAGATAGAAAGTCATTAGGATTAGTGACCTAAAAACCCTTATATTAAGAAATCTACATAGAATCACCACCTAGTCTTTTAGGACAAGTCTAAAAACACCCATAGAACTTTATTAAGGTTATAAGATTATATTAAGACAATGTACAAGTACCCTAATGCACAAGGTACAAGATTTCAATGCATGACTTGTAAATTAGGTCAAAATGAGTATTTTCACCCTTTAGACATGTTTACTTAGAATAACTTAGTAAAACCAATGTAGGGACTTCATGAATACATCAAGGACAATGTAGGATGTATAAATTGAGTTTAAATCAGTAGCTAATTGAAAGATAATCACTTTTACTAAGATTTAACCATAAATCATTAGAAACCCTAACCCGCCTAAGTTTTCTTCCCATTTTCACATCAAACCTTTGTTAAACTTAAAACCAAAGACCCAAACTTCTTAATTACAATTTATATGCCCTAATAAACCCTAATCCATCACTAATCACGTTTATAAGCCCTTAATCACCAAAATCACATAGTATAAAGTTACAAGCCCTAATTTAGACCCGATTTTATGTTTTCCCTCCAAAACCCCCTTTCAAACCATTCCCTCCAACTCTAAGTTTTAAAATAAGATATTTTACATGTTTTAAGATATTTTCCATGTGATTTCACGTATTTTCATCAACTACTTGAAGCTACACATCACCATTCCTATCTTATTGTTTCCGTGAGTTATCCTAGATCACAAAACCATGATATTTTCATCCTAGACTCTGGGAACTTTAATAGACCTTCACTAGCCTTCCTTAGTCAGTAATCTACCCTTGTGACACGTCATAGGCCTTACCTCGGAGACTAAGTGTCGAAAAATCTATAAATAAGGCCGAATGTACATAGTTAGAACTCGTATCCCATTTTCTCTTAACCTCCAACCCATTCTTCATTTCCACTTCTATAAACGTCTTAGGACATACCCCAAGACCATAAACCAGGTCTAGAAGGAATCCATTGAAGCTCTTGAAGCTTTGATAGCAAGTAGTGCTCATAGGAAGCCATTAGGAGCCATTTTAGAGCTACCTAGGTAATTTCTATGTTAGCTATGCTTTGATCTTGTTTTAATCAATTATTAGACTTTTTATAATGCCAAAATTATGTTAAAAAGATAATCTAAAAATAACTAAGTCATTTCATCAATTTAAATGGAAGTTATAAGTTAAACATGTCTTAAAACCCTAGTTTTGTAATTTACATGAAATAATAAGCAAAACCCCATTTAAAAAGCTATAAATCTAAATAAATGTTTTTATTATGATTACAAACATGTTTTGAAACTTTTTTCTAAAATCCTAGATCATTTGGTCCATTTTTGAGGTTGTTATGTGATTTTTACAAGTATAAGGACTAAAACTGTCATTTTCGAAACTATTTAACATTTTGGGCCAAAGGTGTCATATTGTGAAATTAAAATCTATAAGAATAAATATTGAAAAGTTTGAGACCCTAAGGTTAAATATTTAGGGTTTAAAATGCAAATACTAAAACTATATACTTTAGGGGTTAAAAGTGTAATGATACCAAAGTATAACAAAAAGGGCTATTTTTGCCAATTTTGAAACTAAATAAGACTAATTATAAATATGAGGAAGTAATGAAGGTATCATGTTAGTGGGGAGCTTTGTACAAAGATGTTCCATCTTGATATTACGTTTTGATTGAGTGGTTGGGTTTACGATTTAAAGTGCCCTCACTCCTCAAATGTTTATAAAATGACTTCTAAGTATGATGGCCTGAACAATGGTACTAGAAGTACAACCAAATAAAAATTAAATAATATATAACCAAATACTTAGAAATATTGAACAAAATATTAAAGACTTGATACTATACAAAATGTGTTAATCCAGGTTTGTGTGAGATCAAGGTGTAGTTTATAAGACCAAGTTGTGGTTTATGTGATCAAGCTGTTTATCTGTGAAAGAAATAAATCTGTTATAGCTCAGACTTTATGGATCCCAGGTGAGTTCATAGCCTCACTAGCGCTGATTATTAAATGATTTGAAAACCCATGAGGGGGATATATGTTAAAGTGGAATACAAGTGTTTTTGGTATGCTTCCCAGATATAATTATTGACACTATGTTTATTGCTGCCTTGAAAGTCCCTTTTTAATTATGAACCGTTAATCGTTTTCCTAGAAATGAGCGCTAATATTGTAAATAGTACTATTTGGGGATTGACATCCCCTGTCTGGGAAAGTCGCACTTGCTAGCACCTCAGTGGTCAAACATGCATACTTTATTTTGCTAAGAAGGATATTTTGGTAGACTTCCTCATAAGGGCAATTGTAGGTTTCTGATATGTCTAATCGCGGTATCATAAGCTTAGTGCATTAATTTATAAATTTTACGGGCGAATAATAACGTAGCTCAGGAAAAGGGTCTTGTATTTAAAATGATTTTAAACCTATGAATTCACTCAACCATTGTGTTGATTTTAAGCATATATCTAAGGTTTTAAAGATTGCTAGTATGGAGCAGCATGAGGATGGCATGAAGAGGCACAAGACTGAAATTATTATTCTAGATTTTGGGAACCTTATATTGTAAAACTCTGATTTTCTAACGGTATATAAAGAAAGTTGATTTTCTCACTCTTTTGAGTTGTTTTCTATTATTATGACTTGTGTTCTATGAAGTAATACCCCAGTTCAATGTTCCACTGTGTAAAGGTAAAATGGGGGTGTTACAAATTGGTACTCAGAGTCATGGTTATAGAGAACAAGAATTAAAATCTTGACTATAACTATTTTTAAAATAATTTCAAGAAAGTCCTCCGTGCCAAAGCTAGTGCTGCTACAAGAATGATGTTGATGACTGTACTGCTATTCTCCATGATTATGCGTAAGTTTATGCTTATTTGATATTATGCCTATGCATAAGAGATATTATTTTTAGACATATATGATATTATGTTTAAATGTACGTAACATAATATAAATAAGTTATATTATTTATCGACGTCTCCAGAAATATGTATTCCTATCTTCCTCCTATTAGCATCTTAATGGATTCTAAATATAAGCGTTCTGCAAGTATTCTTGACGATTTCCCGAAGTATCATATGGATTATTAGATAACTCGGAAAATCCATCCAAAGATCAGAAAAATCCCAAAAGTCGTTTTACCTTTTGATGATGACTCTTATATGCAAGTTATATGAGCATATAATGAAGAAATAGATTTTACACCTCAACACCAAAATTTTCCATCACCTTACCCTAATAATGCACTATTACCTATATATGGAAACTTAACCAAAAATACCTATGAACAACAAATTAAAGATATCCTACCCTATATGAAAGAATTTTCTCCTGAGCGTATTAAAGATCTTGAAGATAAAGTTGAAGGACTTAGGAAAGGATGACGAATTATACAACGAGACTTTGAGAAGTTAGAAGGAGATTTTGAAGAAGCTAGAGCCAAGTTGCAGAGAAGATAAATGATAAACGATGAAGAAATTATTCAAGCTCGACTAAAGATTTCTACTCTTGAGTTAGTCATTGAGTACATTCAAATTAGACATCGAGCCAATATACGAAGTCTTTTTGATGCCGTCAAAGAACATAATAGGGAGAGATGAAGACATTAGACTATTAAGTTGTAAATACTTTCAACTTTATGTCTTTACTTTTATGTTAACAGTGAAGCTTGTCTTGTGAATTTAAATAGACAAGTTGTTAATAAATAAAAGTCGTGTTTTCTCATCTTGTCATTTCATATTTATTTCTGAGAAGAAAGAAAATCCCTATTTCTTGGTTTTCTCAAAAATGATTATGAATAAAATTGCGTTAATTCTGGGAAAAGAATATGCTTGATAAAGTATATATTCTTGGAATTTCTGTTATCTTCTATGATAATATGAATTATCAATTGAATGTAACCCGCAAATTTGAAGAAAGAGTAAGGAAACTTCCCAAGTTTTCAAGACATATTCTATTCTCAGCTTTTGTCTATCAAAAGATTCTTCTTTGGGATATGTGATATGTAAAAGAGAAGCTTGTTCTATAAAACAAGTTTTTACATTTTCCGCTATATTCCTCCATTCCATATCATGGATAAATTATGTTACGATTATGTATGATTCATATCTTTATAAATCCGTGGTAAACATTGAAATTCTATTTCATAGTTGGATTTATCATCCTTAGATATGAATGATAATCAACATAGTAAGTATCCTATATAAACCTAAAAGATATACCTTGTGTTCGATAAGCATTTAAATGTATCCATATACATATGTGACAAATGTTTTTCTAATATGAGTATACATTGGATTCTGAATTATTTCTATTCTTTCCCATTCATTCTAAACCCTAAAAGTATTTGATGAAGAATTGACGATGATGTGGCTGCAGTCCTGCAAGTACAAATTGTCAATAAGAAGTATTATCCGGAAGAAGACTCGATGACTAGTTAGTTTTCGATATCCAAGGAAGAAAAGATGCTATTAGTATCACTCGCTGGATTGAAAAAGCCAATTCAGTTTTCTATCATATCAATCGTATTTGAAATTATATTTGTTATGAGAATATAGTACTTCGTCAGTTATCTTGGTAAATTATTTATGCTCAATCGATTGAGATAAAAGAAGTACATAAGATCGTTGATTTACTTTCAAATATTTCTTAGAGAAATAATCGAGAAGATGAAAGAAGAACTTCGCTATCTAAAGATAAAAGGAATTAACCTAGAGACATACACGAGGAAATTTCAAGAATGAGTAGAGTTGTATCCTATCCAATAGAATGATAAAAGCCTTCATCAGAAAATTTTACCATAAAACTTCATCAGAAGATTTTATCCTAGAATTATGTCATGGAATTTCATCTGAAATCCTATTAAGAAGACTCCATCAGAAGAATTGTGACAATCCGCCAATTTCAGGTCGTTATTTTAATCTCGACTATTACGTATTACATGTTTACTTTAATGAGAAATTTTAAATTATCGACTAACCGAGAAGGTTATGACTTGAAACCAGCGTAAGAATGTCGATTAGATGAAAACCGGCAAGGAATACGTTAGGTATCGATATTATATTCTCAATTTATCATAAGAATGATTTTATTATATTTAATCTTTATTTCTCGTATTTTATGTTTTAACGAATGACGAGAACTATTAGTGATCGCGATACCGACGGATGCCCAAAAATTTATGTTTTAAAATCGATTGTCTCGATATTTAATATTTTCGATGTTTTCGATTTAATTACGTTTTAAGTCGTGTCGAAGCTTTATTATTATTTTTATGAAGCGTTTTAACTTTTGAAAAGTATTTTTACGAAACCCGAGTCCCGTAAATATTTTCAAAATTTAATATTTACATTTTCTACCCTTACAACTATTTAATTGCATTTTGGACCAAAACTATACCTAATTGGAAAAATCTACCCTAACCTTGGACTATAAATAATTTTTCCACTCACCACTTTACATTAAAAATTCATTTTTCACAAAAAAATCTCCCCACCCCCTCTTCTTCTTGTTTTTGCCGTACAACACCAACACCAAAACACCTTATGGTCTTTAAAATTTACTTTCATTCATTAAAAACTAATCAATGACCCATTATTGGTTTTGAATGAGGATCATTATGGTATAAAAATTTCTTCCACGCACCAAGTTTTATTTTTTTTCATATGATCCATGCTTGTTTAATCTACATATTATTTATGTAGTGTTGTTAATATTATTATAATAGAAATTTTGAGTGCTTGCATGTATGAATTTTTTTTTACGGTGATTTATAAGAGGTGATCATGAAAGTGTGTTAGGAGTTTGATCAATGGATTACAATAATACTAGGGTAATACTAGAAGTATAAAATTTGTTAAAATGGATCAAAGTATTGTTTTAATATGATTTTTAAACATGTATTTTTAGGCAGTAAGTTCAAGGCCATTCTTGGATTACTTACTCTATGAATCTTGTTAAACTAATAAGATAGAGTCGTAGAGAATTTCGTTAGCTTCGATTTGATATAAAGTAGGACTTCCAACTCCAAACGAGTGCGAAGTTACAACAATTTTAGTATTCGTGTACCGGGAGACGAGTATCGGCACAATCCGAAAATTGTTGTCGATATTTGGATCGAATCTTGGGGACTATAGAATAAGTTTTAAAAATGTTCAAGGATTGATGTTAAAGTCTAAACCTCAGTTCATGAGTCTATTTTCAAACCTGAGTGTCGGTTTTATAAATGGAGTTGTTTAGATATGTCAAAATGGTTTTACGAGTCAAAGACGTAAATCTGTCCGGTTTTTGTAACTCATAGATGTGTTGGGCAGAAAGCCTTAGAAGTAATATTTTTGAATGAAACTTGAACTGAGTCTTATTCATGTTATATGTGAGTTTGTGACCAAGTTTCGTCGAAATCGGACAAGTCTAGATAGGGTAGATTGGTGTGTACATTTGGAGTGTACATGCTGATTGGTATTTTGGACACGTAGTTCAATAATTATGTGGCGTGAGTTGAGTATTCGCCAGTGGACATGGTGATTTACTCAAGTGTTAAGTCATTATATAAATGACTTATTTACTGGTCCGAGGGAAGTAAAATGATAGTTTGACTTGGTGTCTTAAGACGGGTCAATATCGAGAGTGCAAGTGTTTAAAAGAATAGTATTGAATAAAAGGGTATAGTAATAACACTTGTATTATTAAATTTTTCGGGATTGTCATGGTTTTGTAATTTTGATTTTTATATTATTTAAGTATGATTTATACTTAAGTCGATTATTAACGAACGCGCCTTATTTGGTAGGTTGCGGTTTTCGTGTTTAAACGGGCATCACTAATCGTCAGCGATCGTCTCATTACCACTATTGGCTAAGGTGAGTCTATAGCCTCGCTTTTAACATGTTTACTTGTTTTATAAAACCGCGAGGGGGATAACATGTTTGTTTTATTAAATTAAAGGGTACAACGAGAAGTTGTGGAAACCCTACTTATCAGAAAAGCATTTATTATAAATGAAGGGCGCAACGAGAAGTTGTGGTAAACCCACTTTGTTTTAGAAATTGAACACAAGAAACCCGATTGTATGTTTAGATGAAAGTTATTACATAAGTTTTTTTATCCTTAAAAGACCCATGAATCGTGAATTTTTAATCGAAGTAACGCAAATGCTATAGATAGATCTATCGGGGTGACGCCCAGTCCGGTTGCGACTAGCTATCGCGTGGTGTTGTGATGAACTAGTAATGAAACATCGGATGCATTGTATAAGAGAAATATACGCACTTGGCTAGGTGTGTTGGGCTGAAATAATATATGTTAACGTTCAATGTCACGAGACTTATGTAATGACACGATAATTATGTCCGTACAACATAATTGTCTTTGATAAATTATTAACCATGGAAGGTTATTTTGAATACTTGTGTTCTCTTTATTTAAATTAAACTCTATAGATTCACTCGGCAAATTTTGTTGACTTTTTAACATGTTTTATCTCAGGTCCATATAGAAGGCACTCGATGAAGGCGGTTTCGTGAAGCTTGCTTATTTGAAATGTTTTGGCCCGCTTTTGCAAATAGTATCCATTCAAAGAATCTTTTATCTTTTACTGTGTTTGTAAACTTTAAATTATTTGGGACCGTGTGAAAAGTTTTATTGTTAAATGAAAATGAATGAAAGTTTTTATTTAAAATGACTCGTTTTGAGCCGTTTTCTATGATTATGAGATTGAACCATGATAGTAACACCCAATGACCCTTCCGCTGTTATCACCGAAATTTGGGTGTGTTACAGATTGGCATCAGAGCTCAAGTTATAGAGAACGAAAAGATTTTCCAAAAATGAATTTGTGAAATCTTTTAACTATAACTGTTGCAAGCGAAACCTCCGAGTTGCTAATGGACGAGAATGATAGTATTTATATATATATATATATATATATATATATATATATATATATATATATATATATATATATGGCATTATATATATGTTGTTGTAATCTTTATCGATTATTTGTACTTGTGAATTACAAGGTATGTTTTCATTTATTTAATTATAAATGATAATTTTATATTTATACGAGATATTTATACGACGTCGATTGTCACGAAGCCACTCTAGTCATTTTAATGCTAGCGTTGAAGTTATTCCTGAAATGAATCATGTTATTCTCGAGATTAACTAAGTTGTGGATATACATGATCCCAATGAAACGGTTAATATTTTTGCTGATATTCTTTTGGTTACAAGGATTTTGATTTCCTTGATTCTTATTCTTGATTTATCGATTCGTTCATTTTGTTTAGCAAATTTAATTTGCATTTTCATTAATCTTCGACATTATACTGTTTTGATAGAAACAAGTTTGTCTGAGATGGTACTATTGATTGTTAGGAATTGAGATTGATTGTTATGGTGTTCACATGCCAACCAGGATTCCATATCATATCACTGATCATTTTCTGCTAAATTAGTTTCTCGTTTGTTTCGATCCTGATCTTTTGCGTTGAGCTGGCGATGCTTGAATAAAGTGATTTATAATCGTTGAAATAAATTGGCCATTTATTTGAACAAGGAAATTATAAATTGTTGAACTACAAATTTATGAATCTTATTTGGAAGGACTTGATCAATCCATGGAAATAATGATTCAAAAACGTGTGTGCTTAAGCATATAGCATCTGCGTGATTAAACTCTTATTGACTCATAATTCGTTTACTCGATTCATTCTTTGATTTTGTTCCTCTAATTCTTTGATCGTGAAATGGTTGTATTGAGATTGTTCCAAAACCACCAATTGAGGAGGATATCAAGCGTCTCTGAAAGACTCTAAAGAAACCTTCTTCTTGTGGGACCAAGGAGCCTTCTTAGTCATGTGAATTACCTAGTAACTCTTAGTAGATTAGTTTATCAATTGTAGTATCTTTCAAATTCCTAACTAAACTGTGACATCAGTTAGTAGGACTAGTCTTTTAAGTTGTATGGCATTAGACGATGATTATCTATAATGCTTAACAATACAACTTGTACTAGTTTGTGATCAATGTAATGACTATATTTTGATTCCTAATTCTACATCGTTCTATTATTATCTTTCTTTGCTTTTCTCTTGTAAATTCATGTGGTATAACGCAATCACTGAATGAATACTCATTATGATTTGATTTGCGTTACAGAAGACTCATGTAGTCAATGAAAGCTATGACTGAAGCACGAATGCGCCAAGTTATTAGTAAATAAGTTGTTGTGTCTTTAGCTAAATTCATGGCCAACATGAATGATGGATTTGGAACTGGATCTGAAACTAAAACTGGTGGAACTGGAACCGGTAGAGCTGAAGCTAGAGCCGATAATGTTCGTGGTACGGATGGAAGAAATGTGCCCGAAGTTAGAAGCTATATCTACACTTCATTCATTAGGTGCAAACCGTAGACTCTTAAGGGGACAAAAGATGATGGAGGATTGTGTCAGTTGTTGAAAAGCTGGCGTCAGTCTTTTGAATCAGTGACCCTAATCAGGAGGATAAGGTGCAGTTTGAAATCGCTACTCTCCAAGGTCGTGCATTAATTTGGTGGAATGGCAGACTTGCTTCCATAGGTATCGTTGCTCATAGGACACCATGGACTAAGGTGAGGGAGTAGTTAACTAAGTAGTTTGTCTATGAAGTATTTCCAAAGTATGGAGAAAGTGTTGTACAATCTGAGACTGATGGGAACTAACATTGGTAGATATATCAAGTGTTTCTACAAGTTGACTCCTCTATGTCCAAGAATTGTGGAACCCGAACCGTCAAGGTCAAGCAGTATATTCACGGTTGACCATGAATAAATGTGGTGATGTGACTTTTTCTAAGCCAATTACTATTTGTGAAGCTGTCTGCACGGCTTATTAGCTCATGGGACACATAATTCAAGGCAATGCTGATGAGGTTACTGAAGGGAAAAATAATTCCAAATTGAAAATTCTTTTCGTGCATTAGAGCTCGTAAGTACATCGAAAAAGGTTGTGGATTATTCATGGCTTAGGTATCGTAGAAGGAATCGTAAAGAAACTGAGTAGATATATTGTAGTCATTCATGACTATCCCGAAGTGTTTCTGGAAGATTTACCAAGGCTTCCGCCTCCAAGGCAAATAGAATTCTTAATTGATCTAATCTCTGGTGCTGCAACTGTGGCACGTGCGCCATATTGATTAGCACCATCCGAGCCAAATGAATCATTTGTGCAGTTTTAAGAACTATCTGATAGATATTTTATTCGACCGAGCTAGTCAGTTTGTAGAACTCATATTCTATTCGTTAAGAAGAAAGATGATTCATTTCGTATGTGTATCGATTACCGAGAGCTGGATAAGCTAACGATCAAGAATAGTTACCCATTTCTATTAATTGATGATCTATTTGATCAACTTCAAAACTCTCGTGTTTTCTCCAAGATTCTGGTGTTTTCTCCAAGATTGATATTTGTTTCGCTTATCATCAACTTCGCATATGCGAGGAAGATATTCCTATTACGGCGTTTAGAACTTGTGATGATCATTATGAGTTTAGTGTTATGCCTTCTGGTTTGACCAGTACACCTGATGTATTCATTGACTTAATGAACTGAATGTGTAAGCCGTATCTTGATAAATTCGTAATCGTTTTCATTGATGATATTCTAATCTGCTCGAAGAGTGGGGGAGAAGATGTCGAACACTTAAGGATTATCTTGAACATGTTAAAGAACGAAAAGATGTACCCAAATTCTTAAAGTGTGATTTTTGTCTTGGTTCTGTACAATTTCTCTGTCATGTGATTGACAAAAGTGGCATACCTGTTGATTCTGCGAAAATCGAAGCCATCAAAAATTTGAATGTTCCAACTACTCCAACTAAAGTATGACAAATTCTAGGTTTGGCTGGTTATTACTGAAGGTTTATTGAAGGATTCCCTTTGATATCAAAACCATTAACTAAGCTAAATAAAAAGAATGAACCGTATGAGTGGCGCGATGATGAAGAGAAAGCTTTTCAAACCATGAAAAGAAAACTCTGCACCACGCCGATCTTATCGTTACCTGAAAGAACTAAAGGTTTTGTTGTTGATCGTGATACCTCTCCTTTGGGATTTAGAGTTGTTGACTTGTGTAGGCTTGTAGAAAACCTAGGAAGAATGAGGAAACTGCACAACCCACGACTTGTAATTGGGTGCGGTGATTTTACTCTTCGTCTATTGAGACATTAATTATATGGCACTAATGTACGGTATCCACCGATAGTAAGAGCCTACATTGTATTCTGGAATAATAGAGGTAAATAAGCCTTTTAAGTGATTGCGATTGTGTTATTCGTTATCATTTGGGAGGTAGGATCAAATTACAATGGATTCATTGTTAAGTTCTTGAAAACTCAATCTGAATATGACTTGATTTGTGTCAATGTTGACTGATTGACTCTGCTCATTTTATTCCGATAAATAGATCGATCGTGCTAATTAAGAATCGTTTGTTAACTGCTCGTAGTAGACATGAAAGTTATGACGATGTGAAGCGAAAACCTTTGGAAATCGAGGTAGGTGGAAAAGTTATGCCAAAGCTATCACCATGAAAAGGTTGCTATATATTTTAGAAAACGTGGGAAGTTAAGCCCCCGTTAGTTTGGACTATTCGAGATGATATCGAGTGTAGGTCCGGTGGCATGAAAACTTAAATTACCTCGAGAGCTACAAGGAATTCACAATACTTTTCATATGTCGAACTTAAAGAAATTTCTTTCCGACGAAGATCTTATTATCTCTCTCGATGAAGTATGAATCGACGGTAAGTTGCATTTCATCAAAGTACTTGTTGATGTTATCGATAAGGAATTTAGACAACCGAAGCAAAGTCGTATTCCTATTGTCAACTCTGATGGAACTCAAGACGAGGACCAAAATATGTTTAACCCTTTGATTTCAACGAGCGATCGAGGAAGAACGCAAGTTGATCTTCGGGACAAAGATCCCAATTTGGTCGGGATAATGTGACAATCCGCCAATTTCAGGTCGTTATTTTAATCTCGACTATTACGTATTACGTGTTTACTTTAATGAGAAATTTTAAATTATCGACTAACCGAGAAGGTTATGACTTGAAACCAGCGTAAGAATGTCGATTAGATGAAAACCGGCAAGGAATACGTTAGGTATCGATATTATATTCTCAATTTATCATAAGAATGATTTTATTATATTTAATCTTTTTTCTTGTATTTTATGTTTTAACGAATGACGAGAACTATTAGTGATCGCGATACCGACGGATGCCCAAAAATTTATGTTTTATAATCGATTGTCTCGATATTTTATATTTTCGATGTTTTCGATTTAATTACGTGTTAAGTCGTGTCGAAGCTTTATTATTATTTTTATGAAGCGTTTTAACTTCTGAAAAGTATTTTTACGAAACCCGAGTCCCGTAAATATTTTCAAAATTTAATATTTACATTTTCTACCCTTACAACTATTTAATTGCATTTTGGACCAAAACTATACCTAACTGGCAAAATCTACCCTAACCTTGGACTATAAATAATTTTTCCACTCACCACTTTACATTAAAAATTCATTTTTCACAAAAAAAATCTCCCCACCCCCTCTTCTTCTTGTTTTTCCGTACAACACCAACACCAAAACACCTTATGATCTTTAAAATTTACTTTCATTCATTAAAAACTAATCAATGACATATTATTTGTTTTGAATGAGGATCATTATGGTATAAAAATTTCTTCCACGCACCAAGTTTTATTTTTTTCATATGATCCATGCTTGTTTGATCTACTTATTGTTTATGTAGTGTTGTTAATATTATTATAATAGAAATTTTGAGTGCTTGCATGTATGAATTGTTTTTTACGGTGATTTATAAGAGGTGATCATGAAAGTGTGTTAGGAGTTTGATCAATGGATTTCAATAATAGGGGATAGTAAGTTCAAGGCCATTTTTGGATTACTTACTATATGAATCTTGTTAAACTAATGAGATAGGGTCGTAGAGAATTTCGTTAGCTTCGATTTGATATAAAGTAGGACTTCCAACTCCAAACGAGTGCGAAGTTACAACAATTTTAGTATTCGTGTACCGGGAGACGAGTATCGGCACAATCCGAAAATTGTTGTCGATATTTGGATCGAATCTTGGGGACTATAGAATGAGTTTTAAAAATGTTCAAGGATTGATGTTAAAGTCTAAACCTCAGGTCATGAGTCTATTTTCAAACCCGAGTGTCGGTTTTATAAATGGAGTTGTTTAGATATGTCAAAATGGTTTTACGAGTCAAAGACGTAAATCTATCCGGTTTTTGTAACTCATAGATGTGTTGGGCAGAAAGCCTTAGAAGTAATATTTTTGAATGAAACTTGAACTGAGTCTTATTCATATTATATGTGAGTTTGTGACCAAGTTTTGTCGAAATCGGACAAGTCTAGATAGGGTAGATTGGTGTGTACATTTGGAGTGTACATGCTGATTGGTATTTTGGACACGTAGTTCAATAATTATTTGGCGTGAGTTGAGTATTCGCCATTGGACATGGTGATTTACTCAAGTGTTAAGTCATTATAAAAATGACTTAGTTACTGGTCCGAGGGAAGTAAAATGATAGTTTGACTTGGCGTCTTAAGACGGGTCAATATCGAGAGTGCAAGTGTTTAAAAGAATAGTATTGAATAAAAGGGTATAGTAATAACACTTGTATTATTAAATTTTTCGGGATTGTCATGGTTTTGTAATTTTGATTTTTATATTATTTAAGTATGATTTATACTTAAGTCGATTATTAACGAACGCGCCTTATTTGGTAGGTTGCGGTTTTCGTGTTTAAACGGGCATCACTAATCGTCGGCGATCGTCTCATTACCACTATTGGCTAAGGTGAGTCTATAGCCTCGCTTTTAACATGTTTACTTGTTTTATAAAACCCGCGAGGGGGATAACATGTTTGTTTTATTAAATTAAAGGGTACAACGAGAAGTTGTGGAAACCCTACTTATTGGAAAAGCATTTATTATAAATGAAGGGCGCAACGAGAAGTTGTGGTAAACCCTATTTGTTTTAGAAATTGAACACAAGAGACCCGATTGTATGTTTAGATGAAAGTTATTACATAAGTTTGTTTAGCCTTAAAAGACCCATGAATCGTGAATTTTTAATCGAAGTAACGTAATACAAGGTTTTTACACCAAGTATACAATCTTATCGTCCGAATCTTTTCGAATTGATTTCCAGTCTAAAGTGCGACTCAATTGTCTTTTGGTGAATAAGAGAATGATTTGGTTGATTATCTATTTTAAACTAATAGCAAATAAATGTAAATGTCGTAGAGTAAAGTAGAAGTTTAAAGATTAAACTAAAAATAACGAGTAAAAAGTAAATGCTTGAAAACTAGACAAGATTAGGAAAATTACTTGAACACTTAATAAATCTAGAACTTGGAAACTTTGCAAAAACAAGAAACTAAACCATCGAAAAATTGCCAAATCGGAATCTGATCGGAATATAGGTCGGAAAGAAGGCTGATCGGAATGCAAACAAGCAATACTGGTCGGAATAATTAAGGCTTGTTGTCGGAATAAGGCAATCGGAATGCCCAATCGGAATAAAGAAAAAGGAGGCAATCGGAATAACGTAAATTGGGGCTATCGGAATAATTAAAAAACAGTCAAATCGGAATGTTAACAAATTCCCCAATCGGAATCTTAACAAAATACCCACAATCGGAATATCTTAAAATCGAATCCAATCGGAATGTTACAAAAAGGATCCAGATCGGAATCCCAACTCCCTAATCCGAACAACACGATCGGAATATTAAGGTGCTCAAATCGGAATGGGTGAAAACCCTAATCCGATCTATTGATCGGAATAAGGGGAGGGGGTGCAGTCGGAATGTACCAATCGGAAAAGGGTTTAATACCTTTTCCAATTTATGTGGGATTCGAGAATAAGCAAAGGTGATAAGCTATTTTGATAAGCTATCACCAAAACTTGAACGAATCTAAAGTGAAAATGACTAAATAAGCTCAAATAACAACTTTTCCAACTTAAAATAAACAATCTTTTAAATCAAACTATAAAAAGATGAACTTTTTAAGAAAACTTTTAAAAAGTAAATAAGCTAAACATATAAATAAGCCAATAAGCACAAAGATCTTAAAGCTTATTCGTATGAAAGCTTAAGTAGACATAAAAAGATTAACTTTTAAGCACGAAAACATTAAGAACAACACGGATCAAATGTAATTCGCACCAAAAGTAAACTAAAATCAAAGAAAGGTATAAAGAGATGAAAGATTAAAAGCTTAACTTGAACTTGATTAATGAAATCCAAATACAAAAGGCTTAATCTTGAAAGATTTAAAGAAAGAAAGATGAAAACTTAGTGAGAGAAAGTTGAGAACTTTCTCTCTCTAAAACTAGAAAGAAAAGTGAAAAAATGACACTAACTACTAAAAACTAACCACCCTCCTAATGTGTATCAGGAGGGTATTTATAGGGAAAAATGGGAAGGAGTGCATGTGTTGCCTCTTCTTTCTTTCTTTCTTCACGTCTTCTCGACTCGATTTAATTCTTTGTCTTTTCTCGACGTCGTCTCGGGATTTGAACTTGTCTTGATAATTTTCTTCTTTAATTTAGACTTGAGTTCTTCGACTTCATTAAACTTCCGTCTTTAGATTTTTTCTTCGATAAATCTTTAGAATAGGCCTTGGACTTCCGTTCTTTTTGCACTCTTGATCTTTTGACTTCGTCTTTTCTCGTTTTCTTCGATAAAAGCCCGTGAAAGCCCGTGTTTTCTTCCTTTTTAATCTTTTGGTCCTAAAACACAATAGAAACACAAACCACGCATAATTCCGACTTTTACGACATAAAATACACGTTTTGGTCTTGTTATTATTGGAAATAAGTAGTAAAAGGATAAGTGTTTTCACACTTATTAAATCCCCTACACTTGACCATTGCAATGCCCTCATGCAATGCATCAGTTTTAAAACACGGTTTACATTCTCCATCATAAATAACCCACCTTGGCCTTTATTAAATGCTAAACATATAAAGATAGAAACAAGTAAATAAATCAAAGACTTACATTGGGTTTTGGCAGCCATGAACGTTTATCATCCTCAAGTTTCACGTTCCCCATACCAAGCTTAAAAACGAGATCATTGTTATTATAAGTTAGCAAACTAACATGAATTCATGTGGGCCAATTATTCGCTTAGACTCCCTTATTCCTAGGTGTATCTCTTATATTTTATTTTTGTCTTGAATGATCACGAGGATGCATTGTTTGACTTATTTCGATAGTTATTTAGGCCAAAAATAAAGTGAACGATTTAATCAATAGTTAGCTAAAGGACAAAATCTTTTAAAACTGTAATACTTCGCTTTTGCAACCAAAGTATCGAAGTTCGTTATAGTTCCGATCTTTTCGAATTGAAAACCGGTCTTAAGTGCGACTCAATCGTCTTTTGGTGGATCAAGAGAATGGTTTGGATTGTTTTAAACTAATAGCAAGTAATTAAAGTGTCGATGAGTAAAAGGGAAGTTAAAAGATTAATATTAAAATGACAAGTAAAATGAATGCATGGAAAATTAAAGGTGACAATGGAAAAGTACTAACTCACTAAATAAAATTAACACTTGGAAAATTTTCAGAAAAATAAAAAGTGCTATAAGAAAGTTATATCGAAAGAAACCAAAACAAGCCAAAAAGGAGACCCGATCGGAATGTTTTCCGATCGGATGGTCGGAAATTGGGTAAAGTGACACGATCGGAATATAGGACAAAAGGTCAATCGGAATAAACACATACACCACAATCGGAATATGTAAATGTTGCCAAATCGGAAAATGGGAACAATCCCAATCGGAATACTTATCCAAGCTACCAATCGGAATATAGCAAAGAGATACCGTCGGAATACAGGCCAAATAATGACCAATCGGAAATGACAAACCCTAATCCGATTGGGTAAATCGGAATGAGGGAAAGGGGTCCGGTCGGAATAGTCAATCGGAAAGGGGAGTTAAACCTCCTCCTAAAATTGTGGAAATCGGTTTAGCAAGTAAATAAGCTATATTTGAGAGCTTATCACAACACTAACCCGAATCAATGCTTAAACCGGATCAAATAAGCACTTTAATCAACTTATCTAACTCGAAATCAAGCAACTTTTTAGATCAAACCATAAAAACATAAACTTTTTAATAAAACTTTTTAATAAGAAAAATAAGCTAATCATAAAAATAAGCCAATAAGCACAAAAGTCTTAAAGCTTAATCAAATGAAAACTTATAAAATGATCAAAAGATTAACTTTTTAGCATGAAATCAATTAGAACAACACGGATCACATGATAATCACACCAAAATCAATCTTAAATCAAAGAAAAGTAGAATGAGATTAAGAAATAAAAGCTTAAAATGGAACTTTGATTAATAAAAATAAGCAATACAAAGAGTTAATCTTGAAAGATAAAAAGAAAAAGATGAACTAGTGAGAGAAAGTTTAAGACTTTCTCTCTCTAAAAACTAAAAGTGAAAAATTAACTAAAAACTCTAACTACCCTCCTAATGACTATTAGGAGGGTATTTATAGGGAAGGTGGAAGGAGTGCATGTGTTGCATCTTCTTTCTTGCTTTCTTCACGTTTTCTCGACTCGACTTTAATTCTTCGTCTTTGTCGTCTCGGGATTTGAACTTGTCTTTTAATTTTCTTCTTCTATTAGACTTAAGTTCTTCGACTTCGTTAAACTTCCGTCTTTTGACTTTTTCTTCGATAAATCTTCAGAATAGGCCTTGGACTTCCGTTCTTTTTGCACTCTTGATCTTTTGACTTCGTCTTTTCCCGTTTTCTTGGATAAAAGCCCGTGAAAGCCCGTGTTTTCTTCCTTTTTCATATTTTGGTCCTAAAACACAATAAAAACACAAACCACGCATAATTCCGACTTTTATGACATAAATCACACGTTTTGGTCTTGTTATTATTGGAAATAAGTGGTAAAAGGATAAGTGTTTTCACACTTATTAAACTGCTTCTCGGGACCTCATAAAGTTCATATCTTGGCATAACTCGCTTCACGATTTGAGACCTTTCTTGGACCCATATTTGGCAGCGACTTCATACTTCGAATCTTTGAGAGACGTTCTTGAAATTATGGTCTTCTCTTCATAATAGGAATTTCTTCACTTGAAGTTTTGAGAGATTTTCATATTTGGACCACGACTTCTTCATTTTTATCCGATCTTTATTTTGGACTTTGATATACAACGATCCGCCTCCTTTTAGGACTTGGATCTATTTATCCTCATACCTTGTTAGGGCCTTTCTGGATAGACTTCTCCATGATCTTTTTGGGAGTATTTGCTTTTCGTCGTGTGTCTCGATCCTTTATATTGATTTTCGATAAATGATTCTTCACATCACTTTTGGATCTTTAGCAACAAAATGTAGCACTCATGCCTTGTTAGGGCCTTTTCGGACTCACCAATCTTCGCATC
This sequence comes from Glebionis coronaria, assembly GCA_025667525.1. NCBI lineage: Eukaryota > Viridiplantae > Streptophyta > Magnoliopsida > Asterales > Asteraceae > Glebionis > Glebionis coronaria. The sequence continues at coordinate 104,955,151 of CM046876.1, forward strand.
CCGCTTCAATAAGTTATGCCTTGGCTATGAACTCTAATTAATATCGAGCAACTTTTAAACGATCTTGGGCTAGAAGCTAAGTAACTTTTCAGATCGTACAACCTTACTTATTGCAATTAAATTTATTAGCAAGCGATGGGAGAAAAAGCTTATAATCAACTCACATAAATTCATGAAAGAATACCAAACTTATAATTGACTCTATCATCTCTCGTCCTCCACAGTTTAAAATCTCAAGAAATGAGACTCGTGGATGCTTAGCCTATTAAATCAAAGTTTTAGGTTTTCGAGTCGTCTATAGGATCTTGCAAATTCTTAGACTTTTTCAAGTTTAGAAATCGCATTTTAAAGTTCCCTTGATAAACGACTCTCTAGGATCAATTATAGGAACTTGCGAAAAGTTCTTGTTCTTAACCTGTGAGAGTTAAGACTTTCGCGTTTTATAGCTCCCTATATAAAAGCCTAGCAAAACTTGACTTAAACACGTTAAGGATACTAGCTAGAGCAAACTTAGATAAGTAAACTCGGGTTGAGTCAAAATGTTCATGACTTTGAAAAATTTAAAACCACTTTATTGAAAATTTATTCTAGCACGGAAAGAAAATAACCATAGCAAAGGAAAATACAACTATACAACTAGGCCAAAATAGATTAAAAATTTTGAAAAATGTCGAAAAATCAAATTTTCCGGTTAAAATGGGGACAAACACAAGGAAAAGACCACTTACTTCGATAGAAGTCCCCCCTACACTTGATATAAACATTGTCCTCAATGTTTAAGCATGTGGGAGTGAACTCCCCTACACTTATGACATTGTGCACTTTGTTTAAATCTTGCTAAGGAAATGACAACTAACGTGAATTCAATGTAAACATATAAGATATGAAATATTGAATCACGAGAGTTTAGGATAGAACCGGGAAGATGGGAACACGGTATCACGGTTCGTCAAAAGTCATCAAGGTGCTCTTTGAAGCTTGAATCCCTGCACAAGATAAGAAACAAGACAACAAACACATACGGGGCTCCCCCTACACTTATTATGAAAGCAGTAAAGGATAGATCACGGGTTGCCTCCTGAGAAGTGCTTGTTTTTGTTCACCGAGTCACGAGCCTGACTCGACCCAAATTTAGTTCATGGGAAACGTGGTGAGGGATGGAATCATCTCATGAGAGATGTCCTCACGCCCATTTGGCTGAGAAAGCTCAATGGTCCCATATGGAAAGACTTTGGCGACGGTGAATGGACCAGACCAGCGGCTCTTCAATTTGCCAGAGAAGATCTTCAACCGAGAATTAAAAAGTAAGACTTGATCACCAATGTGGAACTCTCGGTTCTTAATTATAGCATCGTGGATGATCTTGGTCTTCTCCTTGTAGATCAGTGAGTTCTCGTAAGCTTCATTCCTCAGTTCATTAAGCTCGTTGAGTTGAATCTTCCAAAGATCACTGGCTTTGTTGATGTCGAAGTTAGCCCACTTCAAGGCCCAGTACGCCTTGTGTTCCAGTTCGATAAGGAGGTGGCATGCTTTCCCGTACACAAGACGATAAGGTGTACAACCAATCGGGGTCTTATAAGCAGTACGGAAAGCCCACAGAGCATCATCTAACTTATCGGCCCACGCGACACGATGCTCTCCCACAGTACGTTCCAGAATTCGCTTCAATCCACGGTTGGAAATCTTGGCTTGCCCATTGGTTTGGGGATGATAGGCGGTGGAAAGACGATGATTAACACCATACTTAGCCATGACTTTTGCATATTGATCATTGCAAAAATGAGTCCCGCGATCACTGATTATAGCACGAGGAACACCGAATCGAGCAAACAGCTGCTTCAAAAAGTTCACAACCACCCTCGCATCGTTCGTTAGGAGAGCCTTAGCTTCAACCAATTTAGAAACGTAGTCAACGGCTACGAGGATGTACTTGTTCCCTTTGGATGATGGAAATGGCCCCATAAAGTCGATGCCCCATACGTCAAAGATTTCACATTCTTGTATGAAATTTTGAGGCATCTCATCTTTATGTGTGATCTTGCCTTGGCGTTGGCAAGCATCACAATGCTTAACCATTTCGTGAGCATCACAATAAATGGTGGGCCAATAGAATTCAGAGTCAAACACTTTCTTAGCGGTGTAGTTAGGACCAAAGTGACCGCCAGTGGGTCCTTTATGGCAAGAAGCAAGGATTTGCAAAGCTGCTGGTCCATCAACACATCGACGAATGATCAGATCAGCACATTGTTTGAATAGAAAAGGGTCATCCCAAAAGTAAGTCTTAACATCATTCAAGAACTTCTTCTTTTGTTGGGATGTTAACCCTTTGATGAGAACACCACCCGCTAAGTAGTTTGCAATGTCGGCAAACCACGGGGTGTCAGTCATTGATCTCTTTGTTCGGATGATCCCCTTGATATGGATCCTCAAGTCTACTCAGATGATCCGCGGCTAGGTTTTCGGCACCCTTCTTGTCACGAATTTCAATGTTGAATTCTTGAAGGAGTAAAACCCAGCGAAGAAGTCTTGGCTTAGAGTCGTGCTTAGTCATCAAGTACTTCAACGCGGAATGGTCCGTGTATACGATGGTGGTGGACAGGACAAGATAGGGGCGAAATTTTTCAAAAGCATAGACAACAGCTAAAAGCTCTTTTTCGGTTGTCGTATAATGCAATTGAGCCCCCGTCATTGTCTTGCTAGCGTAATGGATTGGTTGGAAGTGTTTATTCACTCTTTGGCCCAAAACCGCTCCAATAGCAAAATCGCTAGCATCGCACATCAATTCAAAGGGTAGCTCCCAATTAGGGGTAACCAAGACGGGTGCCTTAGTTAGCTTATCCTTGAGAAGATTGAAGGCTTCAATACACTCTTTGGAAAAGATAAAAGGAGTATCTTTTTCCAAGAGGTGGGTCATCGGGCGAGCGATTTTAGAGAAATCCTGAATGAATCCACGATAGAAGCCCGCATGACCCAGAAAACTTCTCGCACCCTTCACGGTTGAAGGTGGACGTAATTTGGCTATGACATCTACTTTAGCATCGTCGACTTCAAGACCGGCTTTAGAGATTTTGTGTCCTAGCACAATGCCTTCTTTTACCATAAAATGGCATTTTTCCCAATTCAGAACAAGGCGAGTGTCTTCGCACCGCTTAAGCATACGTTCCAAATTGGCAAGGCAAGAAGAGAAGGAATCCCCAAAGACCGAGAAATCATCCATGAAGACTTCCATGGTTTGCTCAACCATGTCATGGAAGATAGCCAACATGCACCTTTGGAAAGTCCCGGGGGCATTACATAAGCCAAAAGGCATTCTTTTGTAAGCAAATGTGTCATAGGGACAGATGAATGTTGTCTTCTCTTGATCTTGGGGATCGATGGGTATTTGGAAATAACCCGAGAAACCATCAAGAAAGCAGTAATATTCATTACCCGCTAAACGTTCAAGCATTTGGTCCATAAAAGGAAGAGGGAAATGATCCTTTCTCGTGGCATCATTGAGTTTGCGGTAGTCTATACAAACTCTCCACCCAGTAACAAGACGTGTAGGAATCAACTCGTTGTTGGCATTGGGCACAACGGTGATTCCACCTTTCTTAGGCACATAATGGACTAGACTAACCCATGGTGAATCCGAAATAGGGTAAATCATACCCGCATCAAGAAGTTTAAGAACCTCTTTTTTGATGATGTCATGGATTTTAGGATTCACCCTTCGTTGGCTTTGAATTGTGGGCTTAAAGTCGTCCTCTATGAGAATTTTATGTGTGCAAAAGTGAGGATCAATTCCGTGAATGTCGGAGATTTTCCAAGCGATAGATTTTTTATGTTTTTTCAACACGGCGATAAGTCGGGCTTTTTCTTCTTCTTGCAGGTCCTTTGCGATGATGACCGGTAACTTCTTGTTGTCTTCAAGGAAAACATACTCGAGATGAGGAGGTAGGTCCTTAAGCTCAAGAGTAGGAGGATCCTTAATAGATGGTGTAACTAACGATGGATCATCATTAGTCACCTCTTTAGGAGAAGGAGGAGAAAACGGGTCTTCATTGAGAAGTTTCTCAATAGTACGAATGTCTTCATCCCAATCGGTGGAAGAATCATCATACTTAAGATTGAGAGGACCCAAGATAGCTTCGAAATCATCCAAGTCACTTTCTCCAAAAGGAGTCAATGACGGAGCAATTGAGGCAACGGTCTCAACATTGGGTAGAGAAGAGAGAGTACTTTTGCAAGCATCATGAAAATGTTCTTCACAAGCCTCATCGAGAACATCAATAGCATTAACACTCTCATATGAATAAGGTTGCTTAGAAATCTTACCCATGTTGAAGACAATTTTATCGTCACCAACTCTCATGATTATTTCGCCCGCGGCTACATCAATGAGAGTGTGACCGGTCCTCAAGAAGGGACGTCCAACGATTAATGGAACACGAGGATCCATCTCGTAGTCAACGACAACAAAATCCGCTGGGAAGGTGAATTTGTCAACGTCAACAAAGACATCTTCGGCTATCCCCACTGGATAAGCAACCGTACGGTTAGCTAATTCCAAAGTCATTTTGGTGGGGACTAGCTCGGGGAGAGATAATTGCTTCCAAACACTTAAAGGCATTAAGTTTATACTGGCACCTAGATCGGCTAGGGCCATGCAATTCTCTACTCCTGGGAAGTTGCAAGGAATCAAGAAACGACCCGGATCACCAAGTTTGGTGGGCAATTTCCTTAAGAGAACGGCGGAGCAATTCTCATTAAGTTGGGTATGAGCAATGTCAAGAAGCTTCTCCTTGTCACTAAGAAGATCTTTAAAATTCTTCACGTATTTGGGCATGTGAGCGAGAGCCTTAGCAAAAGAGATATTGAAATTCAGTTGTTTGAACATTTTAAGAAAGTTCGAAACTTGAATATCATCCTTGCTCTTTTGCATCTCTTGCCTCAACCTTGAAGGATAAGGTATATTGGATGAAGAAGAAGGCTTTTTGGGGGGTAGGATCACTCACAACCGTCGGTGGTGGGGAAATGGGGGTAGAAGGCAAAGGAGGTGGGGAAAGTTGCTCTTTTTCCTTGTTCACAATCACGGGTGGAGGTGTAGGAAGCTCGGGTTCCGTATAACCTTTTCCACTACGAGTAGTGATTGCTTTCATCTCCCTTCTTGGGTTCGCAACGGTGTTACTCGGAAGAGTACCCGAAGAAGAGGGTTGATTACCTTGGAAGAGCGAACCGATCATATCACGTATGTTAAGCGCTTGAGTGCTGAAAGAGTCTCTCATGTCTGCACGAATATCATTGCTTTGTTTTGCCATGTCATTCCTTAGCTCGGCTCGAATATCGTTCCCTTGTTTCGCCATTTCTCCCTTCAAGTTGACGAATTGACTTTGAAGATTCGTCACCATCTCTCGATTAGTCTTCATGAACGTCTCGACGTCTTGATTCAATGCCATCGGTTGATTGAGAGGTGGAGCTTGGTAAGCTTGAGAATTTCCTTGAGTTGGGTATGGGTTTCTTTGGGATTGATATTGATTGGCAGCACGAGGTTGGGATTGGTTGTTTCGGTCATAGCTTTGTTGTTGGTTTTGGTTTGGAGGAGGGAAACCGGGTGGAGAAAGATAGTTGTTTGAACGATAACTTAGCAAGCTACGGTCTCCTTGAGGACGAGCTTGATAGCCTCCCGTGGGATAAGTACCGTATGTCGCGTTAACGTTTTCAGAAAAATTGCCTTGAGTGGAAGGACAATCATTATAGGAATGAGGACCACCACATGTGTCACAAGAAATAGAAACGGCTTTAGCTTGTTGAAAGTGGTTTGTGGCCATGGTCATGAAATTCTTGTTCATCTCTGCGATTTGTTGGGTAAGTTCGGTTATCTCGGGATTGGAAGTAGTAGAAGAAACATTGACTCTCGAGTTAGATCTTGAGGATGCGGATGAATCCCAATTCTTGTGGTGAGTAGTCATGTTTTCAATCAACTCTCGACACTCCTCCGGTCTCCTTTTCATAAAAGTACCACCGGCGGCGGCGTTGATCGTGTCACGATCACGAAAAGTGAGACCATTGTAGAAAGTATCAATAAGAGTGACGGGGAGCATGTTATGATTTGGACAACGGTCGATCAAATCATTGTATCGTTCCCAAGCATCAAAGAGCGATTCATCATTGTCTTGCATGAATCCACTAATTTGGTTACGAAGGCTTGTGACCATGGATGGTGGGAAGTAGCGCGACAAAAAGCGTTGAGTCATGTCATTCCAAGTATGAATAGAATTCTTTGGGAGACGGTCAAACCATTTTTCGGCATGGTGAGAAAGCGAGTGGGGAAATAGTTGGAGGCGAAGGTCATCCATAGAAACACCAGGGGACTTCATGCTTTGGGTGATGGTAATGAATTTGTCGAGGTGTTTGTTGGCATCATCATCCGGAATTCCGCGAAATGGGTTAGTTTGCACTTGTTGGATCATGTGATGCTTCAATGAAAACTCCTGAGCCGTGATGTGCATCGGCGCAATCGGGCCTCTGCGTCCGTTCATGGTGGGTTGACACAATTCCTCCATTGTTCGTAAATCAGGTAGGGGAACATTGTTGTTGTTATTGTTATTGTTATTCGAATTGGGTAGAGGTGGGTTATTATTGTTGTTATGAACACCAGCCATATCTAAATCTTCACTAGTCTCGGGCTCAGAATAGTTCGAAGATCTAGTACGCATACACCTGCAGAAAAAAATACACAGAGAGAATATCTATTTAATCTTTTTGGTGCAAAACCTTTGGAAAAGAATTGCTTTGTATGATTTTTCAATGTTTTTGTATTTTTGAAAAGTTTTTAAATATTTTTAGGGTTTTTGAAAAATTATGAAGCAAGGAAAATAACGTTCAAAGAACGGATCCCAAAATTCAATGCGTCTCTCACTAGAAACCGTTAATCTTAACGAAAAGAGCCGGCAGCGGCGCCATTTAATACAAGGTTTTTACACCAAGTATACAATCTTATCGTCCGAATCTTTTCGAATTGATTTCCAGTCTAAAGTGCGACTCAATTGTCTTTTGGTGAATAAGAGAATGATTTGGTTGATTATCTATTTTAAACTAATAGCAAACAAATGTAAATGTCGTAGAGTAAAGTAGAATTTTAAAGATTAAACTAAAAATAACGAGTAAAAAGTAAATGCTTGAAAACTTAAAGACAAGATTAGGAAAATTACTTGAACACTTAATAAATCTAGAACTTGGAAACTTTGCAATAACAAGAACCTAAACCATCGGAAAATTGCCAAATCGAAATCTGATCGGAATATAGGTCGGAAAGAAGGCTGATCGGAATGAAACAAGCAATACTGGTCGGAATAATTAAGGCTTGTTGTCGGAATAAGGCAATCGGAATGCCCAATCGGAATAAAGAAAAAGGAGGCAATCGGAATAACGTAAATTGGGGCTATCGGAATAATTGAAAAACAGTCAAATCGGAATGTTAACAAATTCCCCAATCGGAATCTCAACAAAATACCCACAATCGGAATATCTTAAAATCGAATCCAATCGGAATGTTACAAAAAGGATCCAGATCGGAATCCAAACTCCCTAATCCGATCAACACGATCGGAATATTAAGGTGCTCAAATCGGAATGGGTGAAAACCCTAATCCGATCTATTGATCGGAATAAGGGGAGGGGTGCAGTCGGAATGTACCAATCGGAAAAGGGTTTAATACCTTTTCTGATTTATGTGGGATTCGAGAATAAGTAAAGGTGATAAGCTATTTTGATAAGCTATCACCAAAACTTGAACGAATCTAAAGTGAAAATGACTAAATAAGCTCAAATAACAACTTTTCCAACTTAAAATAAACAATCTTTTAAATCAAACTATAAAAAGATGAACTTTTTAAGAAAACTTTTAAAAAGTAAATAAGCTAAACATATAAATAAGCCAATAAGCACAAAGATCTTAAAGCTTATTCGTATGAAAGCTTAAGTAGACATAAAAAGATTAACTTTTAAGCACGAAAACATTAAGAACAACACGGATCAAATGTAATTCGCACAAAAAGTAAACTAAAATCAAAGAAAGGTAGAAAGAGATGAAAGATTAAAAGCTTAACTTGAACTTGATTAATGAAATCCAAATACAAAAGGCTTAACCTTGAAAGATTAAAAGAAAGAAAGATGAAAACTTAGTGAGAGAAAGTTGAGAACTTTCTCTCTCTAAAACTAGAAAGAAAAGTGAAAAAATGACACTAACTACTAAAAACTAACCACCCTCCTAATGTGTATTAGGAGGGTATTTATAAGGAAAAATGGGAAGGAGTGCATGTGTTGCCTCTTCTTTCTTTCTTTCTTCACGTCTTCTCGACTCGATTTAATTCTTTGTCTTTTCTCGACGTCGTCTCGGGATTTGAACTTGTCTTGATAATTTTCTTCTTTAATTTAGACTTGAGTTCTTCGACTTCATTAAACTTCCGTCTTTAGACTTTTTCTTCGATAAATCTTCAGAATAGGCCTTGGACTTCCGTTCTTTTTGCACTCTTGATCTTTTGACTTCGTCTTTTCTCGTTTTCTTCGATAAAAGCCCGTGAAAGCCCGTGTTTTCTTCCTTTTTAATCTTTTGGTCCTAAAACACCATAAAAACACAAACCACGCATAATTTCGACTTTTACGACATAAAATACACGTTTTGGTCTTGTTATTATTGGAAATAAGTGGTAAAAGGATAAGTATTTTCACACTTATTATAACGCTAATGCTATGGATAGATCTATCGGGGTGACGCCCAGTCCGGTCGCGACTAGCTATCGCGTGGTGTTGTGATGCACTAGTAATGAAACATCGGATGCATTGTATAAGAGAAATATACGCACTTGGTTAGGTGTGTTGGGCTGAAATAATATATGTTAACGTTTAATGTCACGAGACTTATGTAATGACATGATAATTATGTCCGTACAACATAATTGTCTTTGATAAATTATTAACCATGGAAGGTTATTTTGAATACTTGTGTTCTCTTTATTTAAATTAAACTCTATAGATTCACTCGGCAAATTTTGTTGACTTTTTAACATGTTTTATCTCAGGTCCATATAGAAGGCACTCGATGAAGGCGGTTTCGTGAAGCTTGCTTATTTGAAATGTTTTGGCCCGCTTTTCCAAATAGTATCCATTCAAAGAATCTTTTATCTTTTACTGTGTTTGTAAACTTTAAATTATTTGGGACTGTGTGAAAAGTTTTATTGTTAAAGGAAAATGAATGGAAGTTTTTATTTAAAACGACTCGTTTTGAGCCTTTTCTATGATTATGAGATTGAACCATGATAGTAACACCCAATGACCCTTCCGCTGTTATCACCGAAATTTGGGGGTGTTACAAGAATTTTGCTAGAAAAATTTATCAAGGAATTTTATCAGAGATTTTTAAAGATTATCGCTTCCAAAATCCCAATATATTGGAAGAAGTCATTAACATATCCCAAAAATTGATGAACAAGGTAATTTAGCACAATCCTGTGCAAAAATCTTAAGCTTAAATTCAGCAAGGAATAAATTCTAATAAACAAAAAATTACCATAACCTAAGTTACTAATCCAACTTACGGTGAATATGATGGAAATTTTCTTTTATGTAAGAAAGGTACCCTGCATCACATAGAAATTTGCACCATCTGGTGTCCGATTTTTAACATAGTAGATCATTGGATTAGGATTTGTAAAGACAAGTGGTCTTATAAATCATATGTTTGGCAGAATTATCGTATATTTTATAGGAAATAAAATACTGACTTCTATTCAAGCGTTGTCCGTCCATATGGTATTCTTAGATTTTATATTTAGAAACGTCTTATTCGCGTCTTATATAAGTTTTGTATCTCTGCGGAATTAAGAAGAAGATCTGAATCCTATGTAAATTATGGTAAGGACTTCATGAATACGCCAAAAGGTTGGAATATTCGTCTTATCATATTAAACATAAGACTTAGAAATCGTAAGGACTTGGAATGTAAAGTATTCCACTTAACTCGAAGAAACATTAAAATCCCTGTATTATGCTCTAACAAAAGAAGCCGAATATTGAAAGTCATCTGACTTACTAGTTCAACCTGAATTTCCTCCATGGAAATAGGAAAGAATAAATGAGGATTTTGTTAATTCAAATAGACATGAAGCCATCTGGGTTATTGTCGATTGTTTTACTAAATATGTAGGATTTGTCCCTATTAAGAAAAATCAATGATATAGAAACTCTGACAATGTTATATAAGAAATAATCTGTCGACATAGAGAATCAATATCAATCATCTAAGATCGTGACAAGTGTTTCACATCTTACTCTTAAAAGTATATACAAAATACCTGAGGGTAATATGTTATACTTATTCCATTATATAAATGAAAACATATGTATACTAATGCTTAAAGTGGAAGAACTATCGAAATGCTAAACTACATACTCCATGTATGTGTTATAAATTTTGGAAGGACACTTACCATTGGTAAAACCTATCGTATAATAATAGTTGTCATGCTAGAATCAAAGCAATACTATTTGAAGCACTCTATTAAAAAAAGTGCCATTTACGTATCTGTTGGGTTAAAGTTGGAGATTTTCAACTTACGATACCCAAGATAATTCATGAGACTATTGGAAAAGATTATATTAGAATAAAGCTTCGTAGAACGTTAAATTATGATAGTTAAAAAACTGCTGGATTAAAATGGTGAATTGTGAGAATGATCACAATCCTTTTCCTCACTATAAATGAGAAACTACACCATATTAAACAATATTTAGTTGAAAAAGATCTTTTCTCTATCAATTACCCAAATTGATTTTGAAAAATGCGATAATCAATTCAAAATTTTGAATTGAGGAGTGACATATTGAATTGAGTTTCCCAAATAACTCAGTAATATTCATAATACTTTTCACATTGCAAATCTAAAGAAATGTTTATATGATGAATCTCTTATCATTGATAGTAGTAAAAATACACCTCTTTTAGGAAAAAGAGAGTATAAGCCGGTAAGTATTAATTGATACGGTTTAGGAAAACCGTAAAGACGAAAAGTCCAAGTTCGTTCTCGGCGGAGGTGTATGTGTTGTGTGCCAATAATATAAAAATCAAGTTTCGATTAGTTACGTTTTTGGTTGTGAGAAGAAAGAAAATTAAATGACGAGTTACACTACGATTAAACTACGACGAGTGACGTAAAACCTGAACGTAAATACGTAAAACGCGACGAAATTAAAAAATTAAAGCTAAAAACAATTTAAAAATTAAAAATAAGTCTAAAATAATATAAATAAGAATAAAACTCAATAAATAAATTTTAAAGCCTTTTATTAATTAAATATTCAATTTTAAATGCTAATTAAAGCCCTAAAATAAATATAATTAAAAAAAAGTACAAAATATTATTTTATCAAACAAATATCTTACTTATATTAATTAAACACTAAAAAGTATTTTTCCTAAATTTTAAAAACTATTTTTCTATTTTTTAAATGCTAAAAACACTTTTTAAACTAAAATAATCATAAAAATAATAAAATAATGAGAAAATTAATTTTACTTTTTCAAAAATCTTAAAACACTTAACTAAACATGGGAAAAATTAAAAAGTTTGAAAAAAGTACTTTTAAGCCCAATAGGACAAAAACAGTTTGAATAAAAACGAATTAAATTTGAAATAATTCTAAAAAATAATTAAATAAAGTGAAAAATGAAATTCATTATCTAAAAATCTTAAAATAGATTAATTAAACTAGGAAAATTGTAAAAACAGAAAAACAAAATTTTGCCACTAAAAGACAAAAACAAAATATATTAAAACTAATTAAAACTTAAATTAATTCTAGAAATAATAAAATAAACAGTAAAATAAAATTAACTCTTTGAAAAATCTTAAAATAAATCACTGAACATAAGAAAATTAAATAATCTTAAAAATACTCAAAAAAGTCCACTAAAGATAAAAAAAACCTCAAAAACAGATAGTGACACATGGTCTGTTTTGTTTTCTAGTGAAACAGTGGGAAACAATACACTAGCAATGGGAACTTTTTCCCACTGCTCTAACACAGAAAAACGGATCTGGATGATTTCTTGCTTGTTTGTGAGTGTTTTTTGGTAACAATGGCACCCCCACACTCAGTGGAGTGTGGGGAGTCAAGAGCAAGCAAGAAACACACAAGCTTAACACAAAAAATTCACAAAATCTAGCAAATACAAGTCACTGATGTGTCTGAGTGGTTTGATGACTAGGTTGTTGATCTAGTTGACAATATGATGAGTTTCTAACCACAAGAACCAACTCCCTATCTCACCAAAATCAAAAGCAAGCACAAAAAACCTACACTAACATGGGCTCTAACTGTTTACAAGATTAAAACTACTAACACTCAAAATCAAACCAACTAAGGCCTATTGAATATTTTAAGCCGTTTTTTTAAGTGGACATACAATTTTCTTCTCTTACCTAATAAACTCAAAGCAAACAACCAACTAACCCTACCACTACATGTTTGAGTGTGTTTAAGCTAATATTAACCTACCTTGTGTCACCCAAGTTAGTTAATCCACAAATCCAAACACCCCTTAATCTGATGAACAAAATTTTACAAACTAAAATCATGCAATTCAACTTGAAATCACATAAATCAAACACAAATAAATCACTTAACCTTAACTAAGCAGAAAACAAACACTATTAACCAAATTTCAATAAGCAAAAACAAGGTCACATAATTCTTAAAATTTTCAAGAAAGATTAAAAAAGGGAGTTCACACCTTATTAGAGGTGGATGCCACCAGCTTTTTGTGGGATTTATGAGTATGAAGAGATTGTAGAGCTTGGTGCAAGAAACCTGTTGGAGGACTACAACAGTCCCAAGGTGCATTGATTGAAAGGAAAGAATATAGGCTCTATATTTGTGAAGTCTGTAAATAACAACAAAGCACCAACTTCCAAAAGCCTATTCAGAAGTTGTTTGTCAAGCAGCTATTGAAAAATAGCTTATGGGGCAGTGGTTAATAAGACAAAAGAATTTAAAATCTTGAAGAAACCTTTTGCAAATATTTTCACTTGGAAATCCTGTTAAACCAACTAGAAAACCGGGAAAATGGTAACCAACAAATGAAATGTACAAAGTTATATAACCTTCACAAGTCCTTGGGATGTCAATCCAGGGGCTTATGATCAAATTATATACCCTTGGGTCCAAAATATTCCACAAAATCAACTTTTGAGAGTATTTTGTAAACTGAAAATCTTTGCTAAAAACCAACTAAATGTAGAAAATTAAGTGATTATATAACTAAAACAGGTAAATAAGAGGGAACTCAAATTTTTCAAGATTAAATATTAAAAGTTTAAATATTCATTAAGATTTAAAAACTTAATAAAAGTTGGAACAAAGGGATATACACAAGTTGTATTCTCCTTTTATACTGGTAAAGAGATGATTCTAGATACAATAAAAAACTAGAAACCCTAGTACATAAACTGTCCAAAATGCCTTTTGACGAAATTTGGATCTTGGTCAATTGTGAACCCGTGAATGATGTTGATATGCTAGCTGTTTCTTTTGATCTTGGACCGTTCATTCCATTCTTTGGAAACAAGTTTTGGGCTGTGAAATGTTGATGAGCTGCAGGATTCCCTTTTTACCATATTTCGTGTGATAGGGGAAAGTGGGAGGGGACCATGTGAGTGAGATGGCAAGGGTATATGAGTGGGATTGGGTTAAGATGGGTGAAATGTAGTATAATGCAGTTCATTTTCTCTCGATTCTTAACCAATAGAAAGTCCAACCAATATCGGATTTTTAATTGTTCTTGGTTGTTAAGCTTGCTTGGTAATCTATTGCTAATTCAACAAAAGCTTGCAAAACGGAAAAATATTACCTACGTATATGTAAAACAAATTGCAAATACCACGTTTTTATTCAAGTAAAAATTTAAAATGCAAAACTTGAAACTAAAGGGACTGAAATTGTAAATTCTATGAAAAGTAAATGCTTGAAATGTAAATTCTAACAACTATAGGGACTAAAAGTGCAAAACAGTAAACTATAAGGATCAAAAATGTAACAACTATAACCAACTTGCCAAAAATGTAACAAATTAACAAACTACTAACTGAAATCTAACAACTTTCAAAATCCAGGGACCTAAACAATGCAAGCCCTAAATTCTTGGAAGTTTAGCCAATTTTTCAACACTGATAGAAATGAAAGGACCAAAGTGCAATTTTGAAAAGTATTTAAGCAAAAACGGGACACAAGAAAGAATAAGCTCGTTTGAGCTTATTACTAAACCAAATCAAATGAAACAACTTGCAAAACGTTCCAAATTCAATTCAAGCTAAGTGTGTCCAAGGAATTTAACTAAAGATCAAAAATAAGCAAAAGAGTGCTTATTGATAAGCTCAAAATAAGATCTAGCCAAAACTAATCAACCACAACTGGATTTTACTCTTGAAACTGATAAAGCAACTGATTTAAAGGATGGGAAATCAAACCAGAACAAATTTCATCCAGTAATAAGCTCTAAATCTGAAATAAGCTAAAAAGAGCTTATGTTGACCAAGCGTTGACCAGAATTTGCAAAAAGCTCAAACTTTCAGAAATTAACTAGGAACACTTACTAACTGATTTTATGAAAGAAAATCACAAGATTTGTGAAGTAGATATGAAGATCTAGGAAAACAGTAACAATTTTATATCAGAGAATGAGCTTTGCTCAGTCTTGGACCAAAAAGCTTATTCCCAGCTTATTAACTAATACTGTAGAAATTCCTATTAGAATCTAAAACTATATGATATAAGCTAAGACTGAAAGCAAATTTGAGGAAATTTCATCTAGAAATGAATGAGAACTAGACAAATGAAAATGGCAAGTTTTTAAAACCAAAGCTGAATAAAAGCTGACCCAAACTATTCAAGTGCCATTTGCCTGTTTGACTTTGCATTTGACTTGTAAAAGGCTTAAAACAACTTGTAATCACTTAAGGACTGGAAATGAACTCTAAAACACCAATTCTCAATACTTGAAAACTACTTTTGATCTATTCCCAAACACTCCTTTACTGATTTGACAAACTTTTTCAAAGACTTATTAAGTATTGAATTAAGCTGACTCAAATGCTCTAGCAGGTTAAACTCAATGATCAAAATGAAAGGTATAAGAGCTAAATTCAGTCAATTAACACAACAAGAACTTCAATTAAGGTGCAAGACTGAAAAATGACTAAAATGATGCAGTTAACTAGAACTAAAATCCAAGTCAAAGCACAAGTAGGCAGGATTAAGCTACAAACACACAAAGATCAATCAAATATCAACTACTAACAACTATATCATGCAGCCATTAGATTTAAACTAGGAAAATGAAGCATGGCATTTGACTGTTGAGTGGAACAAAAACAAGAACTATAGAACCTAATGTAGATATCCTTTGAGAAGAAGAGGAGCGCTGAGCTCTCTTGCCCTAGTGATAACCACCACCTATCACTAGAAATCAACAAGAATCAACCAACAAATCAACTAGAATCCATCAAACTGCTTGAAAACTCCATAGGAACTAGGCAATGACTGAATTGTGATCAACAAGCTGGCAAACTCCACCAATGTCAGTTATGATCAATGATTGATCATAACAAACACTCAACAGCAACAATAATATCCAACAGTAGCAAGAATCAAACTGGAATGAGAAGAACAGAATTGGCGGGAAAAAGGTAATTTGAATTTTATTGCTGAAAAATGGTTACAAAGCTGTTACAAAGGTAGTAACTAACTAACTGACTCAAGAGTTTGTCAGACTCTTGAGTAGTTAGGGTAAGATTGAGGGAAAAGGGAAAGGAAAAGTTAACTAGGTGTTTTTACAAAATTAAGCTACAACTGAAAATGAAGTACAATCTAGCTATTTATAGGCATGAAAGGAGAGTTTGTTGGAGTTGGTGACGTGTCAGAACCAATCTCTGCTTGCCACGTGGAGAAATCTGCATTTTGCACTTTGAAGGTATGAACATGGATTTGGGGTTTCTTGATTGGATGGATGATATGCTAATTGAGTTGCACCATTGAATTCGTCTCTTCAAATCGATCAACTTTGGTGTTTATATCTTTCCATGAAATTGCTTCTATCTCAAACGCGATCCTGGGAAAATTTCTTATTCTTGAAGATGACACGTGTTGAATTCTGATTGGTTTAAAATGTGTCACACGGATCAAACTGTTTAGATTTGGGTAATAAATGTGGGCGGCGGTAGTGGACATTAATGGTGCTGAAATGGCAATCCGTGTGCTTGATTTTCTCTTCTCCCATTGGTTAGAATATTTGTCACATGGATTAAACTCAATAACTTTCCAATCTTGGCAGAACAAGCCCCTTGACTTGGCAGAATGTTGTTTTAAGCTACAATCTTCATTCTTTTGACATATTTGGTCCTTCAACTTCCATAACTTGTACAAAATGGTCCTTTGACTGAGTTGACTTGAGAGTTGACCAAGTTTGACTTGAATCTTGACTTTACAATATTTGCACTTTAAGTCCTTCAACTTTCATAACTTGTCAAGATAGGTCCTTATACTTCAAAGTCTTGTCACTTTTGATCCTCTTTTGTCTTTTTCATCCATTTGAGCTTGATTTTTCCTTGTTTGCTTGAAAATGTATCTTTTTACCTACACAAGTGCACACAAACACAAACATACCACATAACACTGTTTTTGCCAAATAAATTGGTATTTTGCTTCATGTTTTAGGGTTATTTGTTGATAAAAGGATATGAGTTTAAGCTCATATCAAATTCCCCTACACTTGAGCATTGTCATGTCCTCATGCAATATTATATTTCAAAGCTTAAAAATTTACATTTCCCTCATAATTAATCCACCTTGGCCATATGAGATGCATCTATGCTACTCTAAACTAAATGATGCATGATTTTGACTTTTAGTAATGCAATGAATCAAAATACAATTCTATCTATATCTTTTTGATTTTTCTTGAAATGGTTTTGATGGAAATAACTCATAAAGAATTCAATGACTTAGATTAGGGCTTGGGTACCATGGACATTTATCACCCTCAAGTTTCACTTTCCCCATACCAAGCTTAAAAATGGGATCATTGCTTTCACAAGTAAAAAGTGCATCAACTTATTCATGACAATTAAATGTGGAACCGGTTATTAATTGAGCAAATTGCTTGTGGGCAAATTTGTCATTATTCAAGTGTGAAATATAAGAAGTGTAAAATCCAAAAATAAGGAAGCACGGTTTTAATCCTAAGTAATCTTCTCATCCATTACTTGAAAAACCGCTCACAATTAATATAAGTCCGTATTAAGAGTAATAAGTCATTCGCCTTATGTGTAAAATCCTCATGTCATGCTTTCATAAGTAACTACTCACTCGCTAAGGAAAGAAAAATAAAACTCACGCAATAATTTACATCCGCATCTTTTTGAGATTTTGGATCTTCAACCCCGCAACCCGTCAAGGTAATATTGGATTGGAGCAATCTATTGAATCCCCGCAACCCGTCAAGGTAATATTGGAACTCAATAGTCACTATAATTAACACCACACTGCCCCTCTTGGGAGTCTTGCATTATTTTTTTTTCTTTCTTTTCTTTTTCTTTTTCTTTTTTTTTTCTAGCCACTCATTTTTTTTTCATAAGCCGCTCTTATTTTTCTTTATTCCTCACAAAGAAATTTGAAAAGAAGAAAAGGAAAAACACCCGCTAAATATGGAGCATGACATAAGTCTAGTACACATAAAACGTGCTAACTTAGAATCTTAAGACGTACTCATATCAACCATAAATGATTAGCCAAAAATGCATAAGAGATTACAAACCAATTAAAACCGTACTTGATTATTTATTAACAATTATATACAAGCGAAGAAAATAGAGGTCAAGAAGAGAAGGGTTTAGCCACAAGTAATTATCATGAAGTCTATCTAGCCCTTTTACACTTGCTTCAACTCTATCATTTCCCATTCTCCACAAATTTAAAATCTCAAATAATGAGATTGGTGGATGCTTAGCCTAATAGACCAATGAAGGACTACATGGTTAAGGATACTAGCTAGAGAATGCTAAAATAAGCAAACTCGGGTTGAGTCAAAATATCCATGGCGGGCCTAATATGTCAAAGAAGTCTAAACTTGTTAAAACCATGTTTTATTATATTTTTCCTTTTTATATATTTTTGATGAAAAACAAAAGAAGAAATATATACAATGCAAGTGTGTTATGCAAATAAAAAAGGATTGATGCAAAAATTATGAATGCATATTTTTGGTGGCCAAAGTAGATCAAAAATTTGAAAAATGTTGAAAATTCATTTTTAACATGTTATCATGCAAGACAATGACAAGTTCTAGGTAAGGTCACTTCGATAGAAGACCCCCCTACACTTAAGCTAAACATTGTCCTCAATGTTTAAGAGCATGGAAGTATAAAAACTTCCCCTACACTTATGACAATGAATAGACTTTGCTTAACCCAAGTTAAGGAAAGGACAACTATTAGTGAAATCATGTTTAAGCACAAGGTGTCAATGAAAATTCACTAAAGTAACGAAGTGAACCGGATACAAGGGCCTCCTCCATAAGCTCCAAAGCATGAGATGAGTGAGCAACCCTACAAACAATCAAGAAGACAAAAGAAGGTCTCCCCTACACTTATCTCCAAGTCTATGCCTTTATTTCTAACCTACAACACTCTAAACCTAGTTATACGATGCTTGAGTTAATGAGTCTCTAGCTCGACTCGTCCCTCAAAGAATTAATTCATGGGGAAAATGGGGACCTCTTGGACCATTTCAACGGAAATGTCCTCCCCAAAGTAATGTTTAACACGGTGACCATTCACTTTAAAATTTGGACCATCGGGTTGGGACAACTCAAGAGTTCCATATGGAAACACTTGAGCAATAGTGAATGGACCGGACCATCTCGACTTAAGCTTGCCCGCAAAAAGCTTCAATCTTGAGTTAAAGAGGAGAACCGGCTCTCCAACTTTGAACTCACGATTCTTGATCTTAGCATCATGCAATTTCTTAGTCTTTTCCTTGTAAAGCAAAGAATTCTCATAGGCATTGGCTCTCAACTCATCCATCTCATTGATTTGATCTTTCCTATGTGAACCGGCTTGGTTTAAATCAAAGTTAGCCCACTTGAGAGCCCAAGATGCCTTATGTTCTAACTCAAATGGGAGGTGGCACGCTTTTCCATAGACAAGCCTATAAGGAGTACAACCAATTGGTGTTTTAAAAGCCGTCCTAAACGCCCACAAAGCATCATCGAGCTTATCCGACCAAGAAGCTCTATGCTCTCCCACCGTTCTCTCTAAAATCCTCTTTAAACCACGATTTGTGACCTCGGTTTGACCATTTGTTTGAGGGTGATACGCGGTAGAAAGTCTATGATTCACTCCATATTACTTCATAACTCTCGTGAATTGATCATTACAAAAGTGCGTACCACGATCACTTATGATGGCCCGAGGTACACCAAATCTAGCAAACAATTGTTTCAAGAACTTTACAACCACTCTAGCATCATTAGTAGGTAAGGCTTTAGCCTCCACCCACTTGGACACATAATCCACCGCCACAAGTATATACTTGTTTCCCTTAGAGGATGGAAAAGGTCCCATGAAATCTATTCCCCATACATCAAATATCTCACACTCTTGGATAAAATTTTGTGGCATCTCATCACGTTGTGTAATTTTTCCTTGTCTTTGACAAACATCACAAAATTTCACCATCTCTTGGGCATCCTTGTAAATGGAAGGCCAATAGTAACCCGAATCAAAGACTTTCTTGGCGGTGTAGTTAGGCCCAAAATGTCCACCCGTAGGTCCTTTATGACATGCTTCTAAGATTTTAAATGCCTCGGGCCCATCTACACACCGTCTAATGATTCGGTCCGCACATTGCCTAAAAAGATATGGATCATCCCAAAAGTAATACTTAACTTCCTTAAGAAACTTTTTCTTTTGTTGGTAAGTAAGACCCTCAATAAGCACATTGCCCACAAGATAGTTTGCTATATCCGCAAACCAAGGTGTGGCATCCTCTTGGGAAGAGATAGACATGAGCTCCTCTAGTGGAAAGGATTCATTGATTTCTTGATGTGGGAAATCTCCTTGAAAAGGATGCTCAAGTCTACTCAAATGATCCGCCGCTAAATTCTCGGCCCCTTTCTTATCACGAATCTCTATCTTAAACTCTTGAAGCAACAAAACCCATCTCAAAAGCCTAGGCTTAGCATCTTGTTTTGTCATAAGATACTTGAGAGCGGAGTGATCCGTATACACTATGGTCTTGGAAAGCACAAGATATGGTCTAAACTTCTCAAAAGCATATACTATAGCAAGCAACTCTTTTTCCGTGGTAGTGTAATGAAGTTGTGCACCGGTCATGGTTTTACTCGCATAGTGTATAGGTTGAAAATGCTTATTAACTCTTTGTCCTAAGACGGCCCCCACCGCATAATCACTAGCGTCACACATAAGCTCAAAAGGTAATTCCCAATTTGGAGAAACCAAAACAGGAGCCTTTGTTAATTTTTCCTTAAGGGTCTCAAAAGAGTCTAAGCAAGCTTGGTCAAAAATGAAAGGAGCCTCTTTCTCCAAGAGATGAGTCATCGGTCTAGCTATCTTAGAAAAGTCTTGTATAAAGCGCCTATAAAATCCCGCATGACCTAAGAAACTCCTCACACCTTTAACCGAGGTGGGTGGGGGAAGCTTAGCAATCACATCAATTTTAGCTCGATCAACTTCTAATCCCTTATTGGATATCTTGTGTCCTAAAACAATCCCCTCTTTCACCATAAAGTGACATTTCTCCCAATTAAGCACCAAACGTGTTTCCTCACAACGCTTAAGCATTCTCTCAAGATTGGTGAGACATGAGCTAAAGGAGCTTCCAAATACGGAAAAATCATCCATAAAAACCTCCATGGTTTGCTCGATCATGTCATGGAAAATCGCCATCATGCACCTTTGAAACGTCCCCGGTGCATTACATAGGCCAAAAGGCATCCTCTTGTAAGCAAATGTACCGTAGGGACAAGTGAATGTGGTCTTTTCTTGATCCTTAGGGTCAATGGGTATTTGAAAATAACCCGAAAAGCCATCAAGAAAACAATAGTACTCATTTCCCGCTAAGCGTTCAAGCATTTGATCCATAAAGGGAAGCGGGAAATGGTCTTTCCTAGTTGCCTCATTGAGTTTTCTATAATCAATGCAAACTCTCCAACCGGTTACAAGTCTCTTGGGAATAAGCTCATTGTTCTCATTAGGCACCACGGTGATTCCACCCTTCTTTGGAACACAATGAACCGGGCTAACCCATGGAGAGTCGGAAATGGGGTAAATCATACCCGCATCTAAAAGTTTAATCACTTCCTTCTTAATAACCTCATGGATTTTTGGGTTAACTCTCCTTTGGTTTTGAATGGCGGGTTTATAGTCATCCTCCATAAGGATTTTGTGAGTACAAAAATGTGGATCAATTCCCCTTATGTCGGATATTTTCCATGCTAAGGCTTTCTTGTGTTTCTTAAGGACTTCAATAAGTTGCTCCTTCTCATCCTCTTTCAACTCTTTAGCAATAATCACCGGTAATTGGTCTTTTCCTTCTAAGAAAGCATATTCTAAGTGGGATGGAAGTTCCTTAAGTTCAATGGGAGGTGGACTCTCTATGGAAGGTTTTACTATGGAAGGTTCCTCAATGGTAATCTCTTGTGGAATAGGAGAAGGAATAGGGTCCTCATTGAGCAACTTTTGGATTGTAAGAATATCTTCTTCCCAATTAATGGGAGAATCATCATCACCAAGAAAGTTAGACTCAAATTCCTCCAAGAGGAAATCACTCTCTCCAAAAGGTGTTAAAGAGGGAGCAATTGAGGCCACGGTTTCAACATGTGGAATCTCATCACTAGCATTCTTACAAGCATCATGAAAGTGTTCATTACACACTTCATCTAGCACATCCACAATGTTAATAGTCTCACAAGGTCTAGATTCCTTAACCTCTTTTCTATCACAAACTTTGCCTAACTTAAACACCACTCTCTCATCTTCTACTCTCATAATTAATTCTCCTTCCGCCACATCTATCAAGGTACGACCCGTTCTCAAAAACGGTCTACCAACAATCAAAGGCACTCTAGGATCCATGTCATAATCGACCACTACAAAGTCGGCCGGAAAGGTAAACTTATCCACACCTACAAACACATCTTCCGCTATACCTACGGGGTGAGCTATGGTTCGGTTGGCTAGTTCAAGAGTCATCCTAGTGGGAGTGAGCTCGGGAAGAGATAGTTGTTTCCAAACCGATAAAGGCATGAGATTTATGCTCGCCCCTAAATCCGCCAAAGCCATGCAATTTTCAACACCGGGAAAATTACAAGGTATCAAGAAGCGCCCCGGATCTCCAAGTTTGGTTGGTAAGGTTTTAAGTAACACCGCGGAACAATTTTCATTAAGTGATGTGTTGGGCAAATCAACCAATTTTTCTTTGTTTGAGAGCAAATCCTTGAACATCTTAGCAAACTTTGGCATATAAGCAAGAGCTTCCGCAAAGGATATGTTGATATTGAGTTGCTTGAACATCCTTAAGAAATTGGAGACTTGGATGTCATCTTTGTTCTTTAACTTGTCCTTTTTCAACCTTAAAGGGTATGGAAGAGTAGGTTTTGGTGTAGGTGGAATAGGTGTTGTGGAGGAAGATTTGTCTTTGTTAGCTTCTTCATTGGGAAGTGTGGAAGGTAAAGGAGAAGTATGAGGTGGTTGAGAAGGTGTGTTTGAGTGAATAGGAGCATTTTGAGGAGGTAGAGTAGAAGTAGAAGGCTTGTCACAAGTAGGAGCACAAGTGGGTTGAACAATAGTAGGCTTAGGAGGTGAAGGATCCTTTGTTGTTGTTCCACTCCTTGTTGTAATAGCATTGACATTGGCCCTAGGGTTTGTTTGTGTGTTAGAAGGTAAAGCCCCTTGTGGTCTTTGAGTTACCGCCACTAAAACCCTATTGATTTGTTCCTCCATTGTACGTTTCAATTGATCATTCATTCTCTTCTCAATTTCACGCATTTTCTTGTCAACATACTCTTGAGTCTCTTGCATCCCATATCCTTGAGTTGGATTTTGAGGGTAAGCTTGATTTGGTATTGGAGCATATGCTTGATTTGGAATAAATGGAAGTGGTTGATTAAACCCTTGTTGTGGTGGATAAAAGGTATTTGCTTGAGGTTGAAATTGATTGGGTGCCTTGTAGTTATTTCCTTGGTATGGTGGTTTTTGCCCTTGATTCCTTGCTAAAATTTGAGGAGGATTTTGTGGAATTTGGGTGGGTGGTTGGGGTGGGAAGCCAGGTGGAGTAAGGTAATTTTGGGATTTGTAAGAAAGGTTATTTGGGTTGATGTTAGGCTTGAAGTGTTCACGATGTTCCTCTTGGTAAGCATAGCATTCCCCTTGATACCCTTGCACCTTATCACATTGTTCATAAGAGTGGGGACCTCCACAAGTAACACAAGAAATGGTGATGGCATTCACATTATTTGAGGAATTGTTCAATGTTATGCTCTTAAAATTTTGAACCATTTCATGAGTCATTTCTTGTCCTTGTTTGACTTGTTGAAGGATCTCTTTAAGAAGTTGGATGTCACAAGGAGTTTGAGAAGTGTTTTGGATAACATGAACCCTTTCTTCAAATGGATTGTTTGTTTGAACCATTGCCTTAGTCTCAATGATGTCCAAAGCCTCTTGGTAGGTCTTAAGAAGAATATTTCCTCCTGCGGAAGCATTAAGTGAATCTTGGTGGTGAGGTTTAAGGCCATCATAAAAGGAACTTATTTGATGAACTTGATCCAATCCATGATTAGGGCATCGCCTCAACAACTCACTATACTCTTCCCAAGCATCACTAAAGGATTGACTAGGTTTTTGTTGAAAGCCCATAATTAAATTCCTCAAAGCCATAGTCTTTTGTGGAGGAAAGAATTTGTTCAAAAACTTAGTGGTAAAACCCTCCCATGTGGTGATACTATCGGGTGGTTGGGTGTCTAACCAATGCTTAGCACTCCCCTCTAAGGAAAATGACACTAACATCAACCTAATGACCTCATGTGGAACCCCATTATGCTTAATGGTATTGCAAAGTGAAAGGAATCTCTTAAGGTGAGCATGAGGATCCTCATTTTGTTTTCCCAAGAAAGGTGATAAAGAAACCATATTGATCATAGATGTATGTAGCTCAAATGTGTTAGCGGGAAAGTCGGGAATCTTAATGGCACTAGAATATCTATGAATGTTGGATTGCATACGTTCATACAAAGTACGATTATCAATAGCCATGGCTTCTTGTGGTGGTGACAAAGCACGATTCTCGTGATCGGCTTGGTGGACGATGGTGGTCTTACTCTTTCTCTTTTTCTTCCTTTTCGGAGGAAGAGGTTGTACACCAATCGGTATTTGTGCACGCCCGCGAGTGAGCATGCAACTCAATACGAGGAATGAGAGAGAAGCTCTCGTGTGACTTTGAAGAGAAATGGATTATCCTCTTCGAGTTTCAATATTAAATATCCACAAGAAAATAACAATATATGTATTTACTACTTTGGGTGCAAGACCCTCAATGAAGCCTTCCTTCTTAGAATACTCCCAAGTGAACGGGGGGTTAGGTGGCGCGAAGCACTTAAGTACCTATTGACCCTTAGATGGCATTTTATAGCACATCGCCTTTCTATTCACTTAAATGTTCGTATTCTTCGAATTATTGCTTATTGGGAGTATTTATCTATTCTTGCTTTATTTTGTTTGATCGATACACGTGTCAAGGACCGGAACGCCCCTCAACACGGTGTATTGCCTCGGCAATACTTATGGAAGATATGTAGATTGATTGTTCTTATACGTATACGTATTTACTTATAATAATATATGGAAAATATTTTTGTATTTATGAGTTTTTTAAAGGAAAATACTATATGTACATAAAAACCGAAAGAATCCAATAATATATATTTTTGGGTGCAATCTCTTAGGAAAAAGATTGCTTTTTCGATTTTTTAATTTTTTTGGTCAATTCTTTAGGAAAAGAATTGTTTTGTTAATTTTTTAGTTTTTATATATTTTTATATTTTTGATTTTTTTTTTATTTGTTTTTGATTTATGATACGTAAAAATAACGTTCACAAAGTGAACGGATCCCAAAAGCCAATGAAAACCGTCAATCGATAGTCTCTCGTGTAGTCAAAGAACCGGCAGCGGCGCCATTTGAAATGTAGTATAATGCAGTTCGTTTTCTCTCGATTCTTAACCAATAGAAAGTCCAACCAATATCGGGTTTTTAATTGTTCTTGGTTGTTAAGCTTGCTTGGTAATCTATTGCTAATTCAACAAAAGCTTGCAAAACGGAAAAATATTACCTACGTATATGTAAAACAAATTGCAAATACCACGTTTTTATTCAAGTAAAAATTTAAAATGCAAAACTTGAAACTAAAGGGACTGAAATTGTAAATTCTATGAAAAGTAAATGCTTGAAATGTAAATTCTAACAACTATAGGGACTAAAAGTGCAAAACAGTAAACTATAAGGATCAAAAATGTAACAACTATAACCAACTTGCCAAAAATGTAACAAATTAACAAACTACTAACTGAAATCTAACAACTTTCAAAATCCAGGGACCTAAACAATGCAAACCCTAAATTCTTGGAAGTTTAGCCAATTTTTCAACACTGATAGAAATGAAAGGACCAAAGTGCAATTTTGAAAAGTATTTAAGCAAAAACGGGACACAAGAAAGAATAAGCTCGTTTGAGCTTATTACTAAACTAAATCAAATGAAACAACTTGCAAAACGTTCCAAATTCAATTCAAGCTAAGTGTGTCCAAGGAATTTAACTAAAGATCAAAAATAAGCAAAAGAGTGCTTATTGATAAGCTCAAAATAAGCTCTAGCCAAAACTAATCAACCACAACTGGATTTTACTCTTGAAACTGATAAAGCAACTGATTTAAAGGATGGGAAATCAAACCAGAACAAATTTCATCCAGTAATAAGCTCTAAATCTGAAATAAGCTAAAAAGAGCTTATGTTGACCAAGCGTTGACCAGAATTTGCAAAAAGCTCAAACTTTCAGAAATTAACTAGGAACACTTACTAACTGATTTTATGAAAGAAAATCACAAGATTTGTGAAGTAGATATGAAGATCTAGGAAAACAGTAACAATTTTATATCAGAGAATGAGCTTTGCTCAGTGTTGGACCAAAAAGCTTATTCCCAGCTTATTAACTAATACTGTAGAAATTCCTATTAGAATCTAAAACTATATGATATAAGCTAAGACTGAAAGCAAATTTGAGGAAATTTCATCTAGAAATGAATGAGAACTAGGCAAATGAAAATGGCAAGTTTTTAAAACCAAAGCTGAATAAAAGCTGACCCAAACTATTCAAGTGCCATTTGCCTGTTTGACTTTGCATTTGACTTGTAAAAGGCTTAAAACAACTTGTAATCACTTAAGGACTGGAAATAAACTCTAAAACACCAATTCTCAATACTTGAAAACTACTTTTGATCTATTCCCAAACACTCCTTTACTGATTTTTGACAAACTTTTTCAAAGACTTATTAAGTATTGAATTAAGCTGACTCAAATGCTCTAGCAGGTTAAACTCAATGATCAAAATGAAAGGTATAAGAGCTAAATTCAGTCAATTAACACAACAAGAACTTCAATTAAGGTGCAAGACTGAAAAATGACTGAAATGATGCAGTTAACTAGAACTAAAATCCAAGTCAAAGCACAAGTAGGCAGGATTAAGCTACAAACACACAAAGATCAATCAAATATCAACTACTAACAACTATATCATGCAGCCATTAGATTTAAACTAGGAAAATGAAGCATGGCATTTGACTGTTGAGTGGAACAAAAACAAGAACTATAGAACCTAATGTAGATATCCTTTGAGAAGAAGAGGAGCGCTGAGCTCTCTTGCCCTAGTGATAACCACCACCTATCACTAGAAATCAACAAGAATCAACCAACAAATCAACTAGAATCCATCAAACTGCTTGAAAACTCCATAGGAACTAGGCAATGACTGAATTGTGATCAACGAGCTGGCAAACTCCACCAATGTCAGTTATGATCAATGATTGATCATAACAAACACTCAACAGCAACAATAATATCCAACAGTAGCAAGAATCAAACTGGAATGAGAAGAACAGAATTGGCGGGAAAAAGGTAATTTGAATTTTATTGCTGAAAAACGGTTACAAAGCTGTTACAAAGGTAGTAACTAACTAACTGACTCAAGAGTTTGTCAGACTCTTGAGTAGTTAGGGTAAGATTGAGGGAAAAGGGAAAGGAAAAGTTAACTAGGTGTTTTTACAAAATTAAGCTACAACTGAAAATGAAGTACAATCTAGCTATTTATAGGCATGAAAGGAGAGTTTGTTGGAGTTGGTGACGTGTCAGAACCAATCTCTGCTTGCCACGTGGAGAAATCTGCATTTTGCACTTTGAAGGTATGAACATGGATTTGGGGTTTCTTGATTGGATGGATGATATGCTAATTGAGTTGCACCATTGAATTCGTCTCTTCAAATCGATCAACTTTGGTGTTTATATCTTTCCATGAAATTGCTTCTATCTCAAACGCGATCCTGGGAAAATTTCTTATTCTTGAAGATGACACGTGTTGAATTCTGATTGGTTTAAAATGTGTCACACGGATCAAACTGTTTAGATTTGGGTAATAAATGTGGGCGGCGGTAGTGGACATTAATGGTGCTGAAATGGCAATCCGTGTGCTTGATTTTCTCTTCTCCCATTGGTTAGAATATTTGTCACATGGATTAAACTCAATAACTTTCCAATCTTGGCAGAACAAGCCCCTTGACTTGGCAGAATGTTGTTTTAAGCTACAATCTTCATTCTTTTGACATATTTGGTCCTTCAACTTCCATAACTTGTACAAAATGGTCCTTTGACTGAGTTGACTTGAGAGTTGACCAAGTTTGACTTGAATCTTGACTTTACAATATTTGCACTTTAAGTCCTTCAACTTTCATAACTTGTCAAGATAGGTCCTTATACTTCAAAGTCTTGTCACTTTTGATCCTCTTTTGTCTTTTTCATCCATTTGAGCTTGATTTTTCCTTGTTTGCTTGAAAATGTATCTTTTTACCTACACAAGTGCACACAAACACAAACATACCACATAACACTGTTTTTGCCAAATAAATTGGTATTTTGCTTCATGTTTTAGGGTTATTTGTTGATAAAAGGATATGAGTTTAAGCTCATATCAATGGGGTTAAATTAGTGATCTGGAAACTCTGAACAAAAACACTCTTGTTTTGTAGTAATTAGGGGATTAGGGTTTATGTGATGAGAGGGAGAGTAAACAGTATATTTAATCTGGGTTTAGGATATAAAACATGTTTCCCACGTAATACGTTGTTTAAACAGATTATGAAACCTGTTTAATAAAAAAAAGTGAGTGGGAGTGGACGTGGAGGCTAGTGTGAAGGTGATTGGTGGAGAGTGTGAAGTGGGAGGTGATGAGTGGCTGGTGATGTTTGTGTGTCTGGCCAAGAATGGCCCCTAGGTTTCTAAATTATGTTTACTTTAAGTTTCCAACAACAATCTCACATTTCCTTTGTAATAACTTTCCCACACTTGTCAATTTTGGCATATATTTTGCAAAACTTTGAATCAAGGACCATTAGTGCAATATTATCATTCTTCAAGGGCCAAAAGGTATATACTTGAAATATTAGGGACTCAATGTGTAATTTGATGTTTACAAGGGTATAATATGACAAGTCTTTAGAAGATGAGGGACCAATCTTGACAATCTTCAAAACTTCAAGGACTTTTTTGGAAATTCATCATTCGGGTCCGGTTCTTTGTGCGGCTTCGTTTCCCGTGTTCGTTTTTGCTTGATTCTTGTTCTCATTTGTTGATTTCACGATATCCGTACCTAAAATACACAATGAACAAACACAAGCATATTTTGGGGTATTTTATGACATTTTTAAACGTTTTAAGCCCGATTTGGACGATGAGACTATGTATAATTGCAGTCTCATCAATCATCCCAATGAAAGAGTTTCCATTGATCAACTAAAATTAAGTGGTATAATTTATATTTCTAATTATTGAATTCTTAAAACCCTGAGAAAGGGTATAAATATGTTTGGAAACACGGGGATTATGCTTTTCCTTGTCTTATGACATCGCTCTTTATCTAAATCTCGGGAAGAGATTTCTTTAAGGGGAAGAGACTGTAACAATCCTCAAATTTCACATATGTACTATGTGCTATAATTATCTCAATATGAATATTTGGCTAGAAATTTTTGCTTTTTATACCTTACTTGGTAAGGTGAACAACTTCTCACAACCTGAACTGCCACTACAATATATTCCTATATGTTGTAAAAAAATGTATATGTCAAGTCTAAAATCTAGAAGTAATCTTATAAGTTCAGTATTGATAATAACATCTCAAATATAACTATGATGCCCTAAATTCTATTAGAAACCCTAGAATCCCATCAAATGAGTTGTAAACTCAAGAATTATAAACTATGAATGGAAAGTACATATGAATAAGTCATTAAGGATTATAAACAAGTTATACAGTATACTTTGAAGACCTAATAATACATAAGAATAATAAGAACAAACCATACAAAGCTAAGTACAAGTAAATGTACATAATAGTCTATATCATCACCTAGAAACCCTTAGTAAAAAATGTTTCAAGCAATATAACTACATAATATCTATGTACTATTATCAAATACAATATAATAATTTTAATCTATCATATAAAGGAAAGTTAATTGATCACAAAACACTAATATTCACTAATCTCAAGCTAATTACAAGTAAATGACCTATAACCAAGATTAGCATATAAAATCCATTCTATAATGAATTAGAGTCTAATCTTTTGCCACTAATTATAAAACTAAACTAAGTATCATATTAAGGTCTTATATTTATTTCAATTTAAGTTACAAGTTAATAAATCATAAGGTACAAGTTATTAAAGCATAGGATCTTAAGCTCCCATAATCATCCCTAGAATATGGTAAACCTATATAAACCCTTAAATCAAGAATGTAGAAACCAATGAAGTCATAAAAATATCATATAAGCCTCAAAATAAGTGTATATTAGGATATAAACCCTAATTACCCAATATAGAAAGTCATTAGGATTAGTGACCTAAAAACCCTTATATTAAGAAATCTACATAGAATCACTACCTAGTCTTTTAGTACAAGTATACAAACACCCATAACACTTCACTAAGGTTATAAGATTATATTAAGACTTTGTACAAGTACCCTAATGCACAAGGTACACGATTTTAATGCATGACTTGTAAATTAGGTCAAAATGAGTATTTTCACCCTTTAGACATGTTTACTGAGAATAACTTAGTAAAACCAATGTAGGGACTTCATGAACACATGAAGGACAATGTAGGATGTATAAATTGAGTTTACATCAGTAGAAAATTGAAAGATAATCACTTTTACTAAGATTTAACCATAAATCATTAGAAACCCTAACCCGCCTAAGTTTTATTTCCATTTTCACATCAAACCTTTGTTAAACTTCAAACAAAAGACCCAAACTTCTTAATACAATTTATATACCATAATTAAACACTAATCCATCACTAATCACATTCCTAAGCCCTTAATCACCAAAACCAGAAAGTATAAAGTTATAAGCCCTAATTTAAACCCGGTTTTATGTTTTCCCTCCAAAAACCCATTTCAAACCATTCCCTCCCGTTATAAGTTAGAAAACTAGATATTTTACATGTTTTAAGATATTTTCAATATGATTTCAAGTAGGTTAATCACCTACTTGAAGCTACACATCACCATTCCTATCTTATTGTTGTCGTGAGTTATCCTAGACCACAAGACCATGATATTTTCATCCTAGACTCTAGGAACTTGCATAGACCTTAACTACCTTCCTTAGTCATTACTCTACCCTTGTGATACATCCTAGGCCTTAACTTGGAGCCTAACTGTTGGAAAATCTATAAATAGGGCCGAATGTACATAGTTAGAACTTGCACCCCGTTTTCTCTTAACCTCCTACCCATTCTCCATTTAAACTTCCATAAACATCCTAGGACATCCCCCAAGACCAGAAACCAGGTCTAGAAGGAATCCATTGAATCTCTTGAAGCTTTGATAGCAAGTAGTGCTCATAGGAAGCCATTAGGAGCCATTTTGGAGCTACCTAGATAATTTCTATGTTAGCTATGCTTTGATATTATTTTAATGAATTATTATACTTGTTATAATTCCAAAATTATGTTAGAAATATAATCTAAAAAGAACTAAGTCATTTCATCAATTTAAATGGAAGTTATAAGTTACAGATGTCCTAAAACCCTAGTTTTATAATTTACATGAAATAATAAGCAAAAACCCATTTCAAAAGCTATATTTCTGAATAAATGTTTTTATTATGATTATAAACATGTTTTGAAACTTTTTTTTAAAATCCTAGATCATTTGGTCCACTTTTGAGGTTGTTATGTGATTTTTACAAGTATAGGGACTAAAACTGTCATTTTTGAAATTATTTAACATTTTGGGCCAAAAGTGTCATTTTGTGAAATTAAAATACATAATAATAAATATTGAAAGGTTTGAGACCCTAAGGTTAAATATTGAGGGTTTAAAATGCAAATACTAAAACTATATACTTTAGGGGTTAAAAGTGTAATTATACCAAAGTATAACAAAAAGGGCTATTTTTGCCAATTTTAAAACTAAGAAGATTAATTATAAATATGAGTAAGTAATGAAGGTATCATGTTAGTAGGGAGCTTTATACAAAGATGTTCCATCTTGATATTATGTTTTGACTGAGTGGTTGGGTTTACGATTTAAAGTGCCCTCGCTCCTCAAATGTTTATAGAATGGCTTCTAAGTATGATGGTCCGAACAATGGTACTAGAAGTACAACCAAATAATAATTAAAGAATATATAACCAAATACTTAGAAAGATTGAACAAAATATTAAAGACTTGATACTATACAAAATGTGTTAATCAAGGTTTGTGTGAGATCAAGTTGTTGTTTATAAGACCAAGTTATGGTTTATGTGATCAATCTGTTTATTTGTGAAAGAAATAAATCTGTTATAGCTCAGACTCTATGGATCTCAGGTGAGTTCATAGCCTCACTAGAGCTGATTATTAAATGATTTGAAAACCCGTGAGGGGGATATATGTTAAACTGGAATACAAGTGTTTTTGGTATGCTTCCCAGATATAAGTATTGACACTATGTTTACTGCTGCCTTGAAAGTCCCTTTTTAATTATGAACCGTTAATCATTTTCCCGGAAATGAGTGCTAATATTGTAAATAGTACTATTTGGGGACTGACATCCCCTGTCTGGGCAAGTCGCACTTGCTAGCACCTCAGTGGTCAAACATGCATACTTTATTTTGCTAAGAAGGATAGTTTGGCAGACTTCCTCATAAGGGCAATTTTGGGTTTCTGATATGTCTAGTCGCGATATCATAAGCTTAGTGCATTGATTTATAAATTTTACGGGCGAATAATAACGTATCTCAGGAAAAGGATCTTGTATTCAAAATGATTTTAAACCTATTAATTTAGTCAACCATTGTGTTGATTTTAAGCATATATCTTAGGTTTTAAAGATTGCTAGTATGGAGCAGCATGAGGATGACATGAAGAGGCACAAGACTAAATTATTATTCTAGATTTTGGGAACCTTATATTATAAAACTCTGATTTTTCAATGATATATAAAGAAAGTTGATTTTGTCACTCTTTTGAGTTGTTTTCTATTATTGTGAGTTGTTTTCTATGAAGTAATACCCTAGTTCAGTGTTCTGTTGCGTAAAGGTAAAATGGGGTGTTACATAATATCGAGATGAACATCTTTGTACAAAGTTCCCTACTAACATGATACATAGTATATTATTACATTTATGTCTTTAGTTTCAATATTGTCAGAAATAGTCCTTTTAGTTATATTTTGGCATAATTACACTTTTAACCCTTTAAGTATATAGTTTCATTATTTGCAAAAAATACCTCAATATTTAAACTTAGGGTCTCAAACTTTACAACATTTATCCTTATAGCTTTAACTTTCATAAAATGACACTTGTGGCCCAAAATGTTAAATAGTTTCATAGATGACAGTTTTGGTCCCTATACTTGTAAAAATCACATAACTTCTTAAAAAATGTACCAAATGATCTAGGATTTTAAAAAAAAGTTTCATAACACATTTTTAATCATAATAGCAACATTTTACCAGAATTATATCTCTTGATTTTAAGTCATTATTTCATGTAAAATATAAAACTAGGATTTTAAGACATCTTTACCTTATAACTTTCATTTAAATTAATCATATGACTTAATTATTTTTGGATTATCTTTACAACATAATTTTGGTATTATAAAAAAGTCTTAGTATTCATTATAACAATATCAAAGCTTGCTTAGCATAAGAATTACCTAGGTAGCTCCAAAAATGACTCCTTATGACTTCTTATGAGCACTATTTACTATCAAAGCTTCAATCGCTTTCTTCTAGACCTGGTTTCTGGTCTTGTAGGATTTCCTAGGATGTTTATAGAAGTTAATATGAAGAACGGGTAGGAGGTTAAGAGAAAATGGGGTGCAAGTCTTCATACTATGCTTTTCGGCCCTATTTATAGTATTTTCAACACTTAGGCTCTAAGATAAGGGTATGGACGTGTAACAAGGATAAAGAAATGACTAAGGATGGCTAGTGAAGCTCTATGCAAGTTCCTAGACTCTATCTTCAATCCAATATTCACTTGCGGCTCTAAATAGGTCATGACAACATTAGGATGAGAATGGTGATGTGTAGCACACAAGGAGGTGATGCACCTACTTGTAACCACATGGAAAATATCCTATAAGATGTAAAATATCTGATTTGATGTTTAAAATCAGGAGGAAAATGGTTTAAACAAGTTTTTGGAAGGAAAAACCAAACCGGGTCCTAAATCTAAGGCTTGTAACTTTATGGTTTGTAATTTTTGTAATTAGGGACTTAGTAAAGTGATTAGTGAATGATTAAGGCTTACTTAGGGTTTAGACATTCTATTTAGAAGATTTGGGTCCTTGGTTTGAAGTTTAACAAAGGTTTGATGTGAAAATGGGAAGTAATCTTATGTAGATTAGGGTTTTCTAATGATCTAGGTTTAAATCTTAGTAAAAGTCATTATCCTCCTCTTAAATACTAATGTAAACTTAATTTAGGTCCTAGACATTGTGTTTTAAGTTTCCAATGAGTTCTCACACTTGGTTTGATAGCTTAGTTTAAGTAAACATGTCTTAAGAGTGAAAATACCTATTTTACAAGTCATGCATTGAAATATTGTACCTTGTGCATTAGGATACTTGTACATTGTCTTAACATAATCTTATAACCTTAATGAAGTTCTATGAGTGACTGTAGTCTTGTCCTAAAAGACTAGGTAATGATTTCATGTAGATTTCTTAATTAAGGGTTTCTATATCATTAAGCCTAATGACTTTCTATTTTGGGTAATTAGGGTTTATATCTTAATGTAATCTTATTCTAAGTCTTATATAGTATGTTTGTAACTTCTAGAGTTTCTACATTCTTAGTTTAAGGGTTTATATAGGTTGATCATATCTTAGGGTTAATTAAGTAAGCTTAAGGTCCTATGCTTTGAAAACTTGTACTTTATGCTTTAATAATTTATAACTTAATTTAAGATAAATGTATTAACTTATTATGCTAATTAGTTGAGTTTTATAATTAGTTGCAAAAGATTAGACTTTAATTCATTATAGAATGGATTTTATATGTTAATCTTGGTTTTAGGTCATTTTCTTGTAATTAGCTTGAGATTAGTGAATATTAGTGTTTTGTGATTATTTACATTTCCTTTATATGACAGATTATAACTAGTATAATGTATTTGATAAATAGTACATAGATATTTTGTAGTTATATTGCTTGAAACATTAGTTTATAAGGGATTCTAAGGCTTTCTTAGAAATTTAAGGTATCCTTGTTATATTTGAGTTGTTCGTATTCACTGTATATACATATAGTTACTTTTAGAACTCAGACTTGATATATACATAGTGTTTACAATATATAGGTATATGTGGAGTGATAATTGAGATAGTGAGAATCCATATATTCAACAAGTTAGTCACATACCATAGTAGAATGCAAAAATTTCTTAGTAAAATCACCTATTTATTTATAAACATAGATATTACATTAGTCAAAATTACTAGATGTTATATCTGCCTACCAATGTTTTGAAACCCGGGTTCTGAATTGATCCGGTCGAGCGACTGGGTCACCGGTTCAACCGGTCGGACCGCCGGGTTGACGCGATTTTCTATAAAAAAATATATATATTTTTAAGATTACAAAAATATTTATATAAAAATCACGAATATTTCATATATTGGCCTAAAACCTATTTATTAACAAATATAACATGTAAAAACAAAGTCACATTGCAAATACATTAATTAAATCGCGAAAAAACACGAAAAAAATTAAAAAACGAAAAAAATTAAAAGTCGGCCGGGTCTCACGAACCGGATCGATCCGAGTCGCTTCAAACCCGGCGGGTCACACCGGGTTTCTAATATATAAGACTCGGATCATTTTGACCCTTTTTTGGCCGGAACCGGTTCAACCGGCCGAGTCGACCCGGGTTTCAAAACATTGCTGCCTACTGTAGCTGGTGTCTCAACAAATAAAAAATTGTTATACCGAACATCAACCTATGCCAAAATACACCTTAAGTCAAAAGATGTTATAAGTATTCTCTCACCTACTAGAATTCTTTCCTCTCTTCCCTGCATATTCTTAGATCTAAGTTTTTTGACGGTTGGCTTCGGTCGACCGTTCGGACAACCTTTATCTTTCCACTTGTGTATATTTATTCTTTCTTTTGTTAAGGTTTGTTTCAATCCTACCCCTACAATAATCATCTTTTGCCTTCGAATATGCCATCCTCGACCGTCGTTGTCTACCATTCGTCATCACTGCTCCACCATCTCACGGCTTGCTACTACGGTTTTACTTTTTTCGTGCTCAGATGTGTGTAGTCCACTAACCGATGGGTTGCAGATGCTTTGGGTTTTGGACTTAGATTTGTTTGGCTTAAGTTTGAATCCTTTAGGGAGGTTATGTTTTATCTTCTATGTATGCTTTTATGTACTTTATATACTTTGCTCCAAGCTACACCTTTGTATAGTTGTGTCCACTAAAAGCTCATATTGGTGGCTTCCTTCACCCTTGTATTGTGTTGATATCATGTGCCACATCGTTTATGGTGTATGTCTTGGTTTGGATCAACTTGTTACTTCATGTATTTTGTTTGGTGAATCGATTTCGGTTTTATTTTTTATATTCGATGTAACTTGTTTTGTTTAATTTACCTTTCGTTTGTGAGGAGTGATATGGAATGAAAAATATAGGCTGTGTTTGGAAGCGAACTTTTTGAAGCGTTTTGGAGCGGTAAGCGACAAGCGGTTAGCATATTGATTTAAAAGCTTGTTTGGCAAATAGCAACTAGAGTTTTGATATTTTAGAACTGCTCCTAAAGAAAACGCTTGATAGAGAAGCGTTCCACATACTGCTTCAAGCAATTTGTTTTAAAATTACACATATACCCCTAAAAAATGTTTAGTGGGCTGCATATCTATCCCACCTACAAAACCCTAATCAATCTGATAAAAGAACTGATCGAGTACTGCAGGAGAGAAAAGAGGCTACTCAAGAGAAGTTTTTCGGTTGATCTGAATCACGAATCATAATCAAGGTAAGGTATTCTTTAAACTAGTCTTAATGATTTCTTCTTTTTAATAAAAAAAAAATTATACATATGGCTCAACGTTGTGTATGCATGGTTAGTAATATACAGTATATATACTTGGTGTTTGATGTTATACCTTTTAGTTATAACCCTTATATGTGTACTAATATAACTTTGATCATCAAGTGCTCTAATTTGGATCATCTTTGTTATGTTTACATGTAACATGGTAATAAATCATCAAGTGCTGTTTGATTAGGGAATAGACCTTGTTTATCATCGAAGTATTTTTATGCCGAGTGTCGTGAACAAGAATATAGAGTGAATGTTGTGATGCAAATATAGGTAGTGTAACTCAGTTAGCTTGTCCTTACTCTCCATGTATTATATGTAAACAAGTTCAGTTAAGGACTCAAAATTCGAAAGACGCTAAAGTAGAGTGGTTTACGCATTGGAATGTATTGTTTGCTTATGCTACTTTTTAAGGATTTGGTGTTTCAATTTGCATGTTTCACGTTTATTATGAAGTTAAATCTTTAGAGATAAGAAAATAAGTTGGCATGTTTTCTTTATGAACAGTTGAACACACTTAGTTAGATAACACTTCCTGTATTCTTCTGGTTCTTTGTTATTAGATGGCCACAAGTAGTGTAACTGCAAAGAAAGAAAATTGGACAGATCGATCGGTGTTGGCTTTGTGTAATTTCTTAATACAACATCAAAACGACAATGGACGAAATAAGGCATATCCGTGGATCCAGCTTCAGCTAGAGTATGAAAAGATTCATAATCACAAATTCAATAGCAAACAAGCATTAAAAAGTAAGTATGATAGTATGAGAAAACAATATACACTTTGGAAGCAATTAAAAAATGGAGAGACCGGGGTGGGTTGGAGTGCAAATAACGGGGCACTATCTTGTTCAAACGATTGGTGGGAAAGAAAAATCCAGGTAAACATTTGTCGTCATTAAGATTTAATACACTACATCTTTAAGATTATAAATTATAATACTTTATTATTTATTTATGTAGGAAAACCCTGATGTTAGTGCTTTTAGAAAGAAGCAACCATCTCTAGAAATCCAAGAAGCATGGGAACAACTATTTGGGGGATTACTTGCTAGTGGGTCGGTTGTTGTAGGACCTGGTATGGATCAAGATACATCAAGTGAGATTCCTAATGCTAATAATGAGAATGGGGCTGCTAACCTTGAGAATGTTAACATAGAGATCGATGATGATACTGAACCGATTGAAGTATGGAATCAATACTCTAACCATTTAGATGCTAAAAAGAATGATTTCTATACGAGTTTAATGAGAGACGTTGGACAAGATGTCCCAGCGTCATGCCAAGATGATATTTCTAGACAACCTAACAAGTCTAAAAATGTGAGTATGAAACCAAAAGTTGTAGAGATGAAACGAAAAGGGAGGAATTCGGGAGGAACAAAACTTTTTCAGAATTACATGGCTAAATAAGAGGAAAAACAAGAGCGTGTTATTAAACTTTTGGAGTTAGATGCTTACGGCGCTACTAAAGACGATCATTATAGTGTTGCTAGATGTATGAGTGTCATTAATGGCATGGTAGATGGTGCATTGTTGACGAATGACAGTCCTCTTCTCTACCTTGCTATAGATTTGTTTGAAGATGCAGTGAAACGAGAAGTGTTTATGACTATGCGTAATGATAGTGCCAGGCTGAAAAAATTGCAACATAAGAAAGATCAAGGCAACTAAAGTTTTATTTTTCAAGTGTCTACTTAATTAATAATATTTGAAGTTTGTTGGATTTTTTTTTACTCATTTGGATGGTTTATGTTTTTTGGATGTTATAATTTGAGTTATGATTGGATTTGAATTATATTTAAGATCTTCGTATACATATATATATATAATGTTTTATAATGTTTGTGTATGATTTATCTGAATTAATAATGTGATGTTAGTAATTAACTGTTTATTTTTACTCATGTGTATATGGTCTTGTATAGGTGAACATATTGAGCATGGATACTAAAAGAAGAAATGGAAAAAGGAAACGTGGTTATGTACATTTTCTTATGGAGTCTTTGTACTCATGCGATCTAGTTTCCGCGTATTATTACAAATATGTGCATAAAGAACCGTGCATGACATCATCTCAAACAGGAGAAGCTTGGATGAAAGAAGTATTGAATGGTAACCCTATCCGATGTGTTAATGCTTTTAGAATGCATCCAAACGTTTTTTTAAAACTATGCGGGGAACTGCAATCAAATTACGGGTTAAAGGCGAGTGATAAAATGACAACGGTCGAGAAGTTGGGAATAATTGTGTATACACTTGCGCTGGGGGTGTCTAATAGGGATGTTGGTGAGCGATTTCAACGTTCAGGAGAGACAATCAGTAGAGCTTTTCATGAAGTTTTAGAGGCAATAACTGGTAGATCTAAAGGCTTTCATGGGATGGCACGTGAGATGATAAAGCCGAAGGATCCAACATTTCAATCAGCACCATCTCAAATTACTACTGATAAAAGATATATGCCGTAATTCAAGGTATTCATTTATCTTATTATCTAAATTTATATTAATGTATCTTAATCATCTTGTTATAATAAAAACAATTTTTTAGGATTGCATCGGTTGTATTGATGGTACGCATATTGGGGCTGCATCCCAGAGGCTGAACAAATACCTTATATTGGTAGAAAAGGGATACCTACTTTCAATGTGATGGCAGTATGTGACTTTGATTTATGCTTTACCTTTATATCGGTTGGATGGGAGGGTTCAACACATGACACGCGTGTTTTCCTCCATGCTATTAACAATCCATCTATGAACTTTCCAAAACCGCCAGAAGGTAACTTTACATGCATGTGTTATTATACCCTAACTACATGATAAATTAAGAGCAACTTATTTTAACGTGTTTTACCAGGTAAATATTATTTAGTTGATAAAGGATATCCGGATAGAAACGGATATTTGGTTCCATATCCAAAGACAAGGTATCATAAATCACAATTTGAAAATGAGGCACCTAAGAACATGAAAGAGGCTTTCAACCGTTCTCATTCATCTTTACGAAGTTCTATCGAGAGATCATTTGGAATTTTGAAGAAAAGATGGAAAATACTTGGTGGAATGCCTAAGTATAGTGTGAAGACTCAACACGATATAATTATCGCTACGTTTGCTTTGCACAACTTCATTCGTAATAATGACAGGGAAGACAAGGTGTTTACTACGTTTGAAGAACATCCAAATTACATGGGATGTGAAGAACTTCGTGATGTTCGTGGATCGGTTACCCATAATGATAATATTTCGAGTGGAACATCTAATGAGATGAAACAAATTCGTAATGATATTGCTACATCAATATGGAATGCGCGTCGCCGATAATCTTTAATTAGCATATCATTGTGTTTATCGAAGTCAAGCATGTAAAAATAATGCATGCATTATAAAAACTAAATTATTTTAATTAGTTTTTAATTCAATGTGTTTAAGGACTTTTTCGTAAATTTATAATTTATTTTTACTGCTACTGCTACGTTTACCAAACATCTATTTTAGCAAACAGCTACTGCTTACTGCTTCTGCTAACTGCTTCTGCTTACTGCTTACTGCTTCTTCTACTGCTTACTGCTACGTATCACCAAACATAACCATAGTGTTTGTTAAAAAAATGTTATAAATTCACACATTTTCCGACACCGGCTCTTAATATAAGCCCAACCCACAGTCCCACCTCCAGCCCCAATGACAAATCATTTATAATTACAGGGATTCATTTCATTTCCATGTTTTGACATTCAGAAACCCCAATAACTAAATCACCCAAAATCCTTTTGTATATGTTAATTGTTCACAATGGTTAGCGGTAGTAATGAACACCAAAAATCTCCTCTATTAGATGCTTTGTTGTCGACAGCATCATGGGATCCTCCAATAACACCAGAGGAGGACTATAAGGTACTATTTACTTTAAAAAAAAACATTATTAGTAAGATTTCAATTGTTGGCAAAGAAATGTACA
Organism: Glebionis coronaria; assembly: GCA_025667525.1. Classification (NCBI taxonomy): domain Eukaryota; kingdom Viridiplantae; phylum Streptophyta; class Magnoliopsida; order Asterales; family Asteraceae; genus Glebionis; species Glebionis coronaria. The sequence continues at coordinate 104,996,100 of CM046876.1, forward strand.
GTAGTATTTTTCATAAGCCTAAATTTTTCGGTTACTTTCAGACCTATCTGCTTATATAAGCTTACTATATTGGGGTTGTTTGTTTCGGCTTATATCTGGGCTTATGAGCTTATTTGATTTCGGCTTATGTTGAAACTTGTGGGCTTCTATAAGCTTATTACCATATGATAAACTTGTGGGCTTATATAAGCTTATTACCATATGATAAACTTGTGTAAGCTAATAAGTCATAAGTCTTAAAATAAGCCACAAAAATTGGGGCTTACAAAATATATGCGAAAATCAAATAAGCTCATAAGCATGACCGTCTTTGAGGGTGTGCAAGGTGAGTGACATGGCTTCTATTATTTTAGGGGCCCTAAAATTTGTCCCGTTAACAATTATAGGCACACATGTACACATATTTTTCACGACAATTCCTTCTCGAAAGGCTCCAATATGTAATTTCGCTCAGGGCCTAGAGTTTTCCCCAAATTTAGAGATGGCCCTGCTCATAAGCCCACATATAAACCCAAACAAACACCTTTATTGTAATAAGCTTATATAAATATCAAAATAAGTTGGAAAGTTTGAGCTTATGAAGAGTAAGCCGAAATCACATAAACTTAAACAAACACCCCTATAAGTATAAACACTTCACAAAACAACCAGCTTAAGACAAACAATAGTCAAAATATTTTTCTAACTTGCTTATGCGGTAAATAAATGTAATAAAATTTGATAATAACACTCGTAGTTTGTTTGAAGAATTGAACAGATTCATTATTAAGTAGTTTTTGGATAGATATGAGTGTAAAAGGTAAGCACATTGAAATACAATTTGTTTGAGGGAACGCTTATTTAAATGCTTATCTGCTTACTTTTAAGCACATTGGATGGAACTGTTTGTTTGCTTATTTTCTACTGAAATAAGTAAACAGTTAAAGCTATACCAAACACCCCCTTAAGGTGAAATAAACACCTTTGACTCTTGATTCTTGGATAAGTAGATAACCACATTTTCTTATCAGTATTCTTCTTTTTTATTTTTTTTAATTCTTCTTTATCTACACAATGGAAGTAAGTATGAATCACTACTGTTCTTGTTTGTTGATTAGTATATCTATAATATTCATGTTTATGTTTTTTGCTAGTGTCACTGTATGATTCAAACAATTAGAGCATGGTTTATATAGATACTGTTCATGTTTATGGCTATGGGATTTTGTGACTAAAAATTGTTTGTTGTTATGTTTTTTTTACCTGTTAATTTGTTATAGATCATTACTTACTAGTTACTATCCTGCTGTGACTTTTTTTTTTTTTTTAATGTGTTTGTTTAGGATGATACAATAGACATTGGCGGTGTTGATTTGGATTTTGAGCCAAACCACGACAAAGATGTTGAGAATGATAATAATGCTAAGAAACGCAAAAGGAAAACCCCAAGTAAACCAAGGAAAGCCCCTAGTAAACCAAGGAAAAACGAGTCAAAATGTTGGAAGTACTTTCATCAAAAGTTTGAACCAGATGAAGACGGGGTAATCACTAAGATGGCATATTGCAAATGGTGTCCTACTGTTTACAAAGCTGACTCCGTTAGAAATGGTACCGGAAACATGAATAAGCATTACCCGGAGTGTACTTCCAACCCCGCGAATGAGGTACGTAATAAACAAAAAAAACTCGCATTTAAGAAAAAGATTGCTGAGGATAATGAGGGTGGTAGTACGAGTGAAACTTCACAAACTTGGAAATATGATGAAAACGTGATTAAAAAGTCATTGATTGAGTTAATTGTTCTAGCGGAGCTTCCATTTAAGTTTGTAGAACACCCTGCCTTCATTGAATTTGTAATGAACGTGCAACCTAAGTTTAATTTGCCCTCTCGTTTCACTATTGCTAGAGATGTTTCAAAGTTTTATCTTGACGAGAGAAAGGGTCTTGTCGATTTCTTAAGCAATAGTTCCACCACGATCCATTTAACCACAGATACATGGACTTCTAGTTGTAAAAGAATGAACTTCATGGTTTTAACCGCCCACTTTATAGATGATGATTGGGTAATGCACAAAAGAATAATTAACTTTAAACCAATTCATAGTCATAGAGGCGTGGATATTGGTAGGGCACTTTTAGAATGCATAAACGGATGGGGTATAAAGAATGTTATGACCATGACGGTTGATAACGTTGCTTCGAATGACAAAGCACTTGAATACTTGTTAGAAAATTTACCATCTAAGTATGATGATGGTAAACACTTTCACATAAGATGTATGACCCATATTTTAAACCTAGTTGTTAAAGATGGTCTAAAAGTGTGCAAAAAGGAAGTAGACACCATAGCTTTGGCCGTGAAATACATAAAACATTCGAGCCAAAGAGTTACTAACTTTAAAGAAAGTGTAGAAAATGCTTGTACTTCAAATAAGTTTATGATTTCCGAATGCCCTACAAGATGGAATTCCACACATGATATGTTGAAAACGGCTATTGAGTTAAAAGATGCATTTTTTGATTATGATTTCAAAAACTCTTGTTTTGCTCGAGACCTTGAGCAAATACCCAAGCGGGCTGATTTTGAGGTTTGTAAGAAGTTGGTTGCCTTTCTGGAGAAGTTTAAGGAAACAACGGAACTTGTGTCAAGTGTATCAAGTCCCGTATCTCATTTATGGTTTGGAGAGATACTTGATATTGATAAGCATCTTCGTGAGTGGCAAGAAAATGCATCCTTTGCGGGAATGATCTCCAAAATGAGACGAAAATATGACAAGTATTGGGGTGATTACAAAAAGATCAATCATTATATGTACTTTGCCGTTATCTTAGATCCGACAATGAAGTCGGAAATAATTGGCTATGGGTTTAAATATTTGATAGATAATGGTTGTATACCCATGGAGGTTGATGAAGAAAGTGAGGAAAGCCAGGAAACACCAATTCAATTTTTAACCAACCAACAGATATGTGAAAAATTGGTTAAGAATGTTGAGAACGATATGGGAGTATTGTTTGCCACGTACAAAGAAAAATATGGCACAAACATTTCAATTGACATACCAAAATCAACGTCAAGTCAAAGTATTGCCACAAGTCGTCGACGTGGTAATGCTTTCTTAAATGAGTTTAAAGAGGAGAAAGCTAGAAACAAGTTGAGCAGGGGTGAAGATGAGTTGACCAAATATCTCAAAGAGCCACGTCTTGAGCTAGAGGATGACGAAGACTTTGACATACTCAATTGGTGGAAACTAAATAGTCCAAGATTTCCAATCGTATCAAGGATGGCGAAAGGTAATGAATTCCCATTTTTTACTTTTATATTCCGTTTTATAAATGAAGGACAGCAGCTGTAGGTAAAGATTTCCAAACTTATTATTTGTTATAAACTTTGTTCTAGATATCTTGTCAATCCAAGTATCCACCGTTGCTTCCGAATCTGCCTTTAGCGCGAGTCGTCGCATTTTGGACCCATATAGGAATTGTTTAGCGCCAAATATTGTAGAGGCTTTGGTATGCACTCAAGATTGGATTCGTACATCAAGTAGAAACATCAATATGGATACATTCGAAGATTTGATAAAAGACGACGAGCTTGCTAAAGAAATCCAAGAGGGCTTAGACCAACAAAAAGGTGACCAAACTCATGGAGAAGGCAAAAATGTTGCAACATGAATACTTGATTGAAAGGAAGTTATGTTTTTTTTTTTGAATTTGTGTAGAATTTGTTGCTACTGTCTTTCATTTTTTGAATCTGTGCGTTTGTTGCCTGCTACAAGTCTGTAAATCAGGTACCTGCTGCTATTGCATTTGGAATGATGCTACTTGTCGATTGACAATGCACTTTTGATTTGGAACACTTTGTTTTGGCTACTGCTAGTGTTTTTATGGTGTGTATTTATTGCAACTGTACCATTAATCTTTGATCCCAAATACCCTTTTGTATTTGCAGCATGTTAATCTTCAATTTGTAGTTTTGTACTACTGGAACTTGAATTTTGAAGTAATTATGCAACTTATGATTTGCATTTTGAATTAATTATGCAACTTACGCAGCATGTTTAACTTCAATTTGTAGTTTTGTACTAGTGGAAGTTGAATTTTGAAGTAATTATGCAACCTTGATCACACATGTGTTGCTGGCTTGCTGCATACAAATGGGTAGATAAAAGGCATTATTTAAAAACTCTTCACATATCTGATATGTTAATAAATTTTTAGAACAATACCACAATGTGATAATGTGTATGCATTATGCTCTTAGCAGAATGCATGATTGAGCCAGTAAAATAAGCTAACAAACACCCCTTTTTACAAACTGACCAACCATTTTTAATCTTGTTGACTTGCTGTAGTAGACAAATAGAACAAATAGAACAAAAGAGGGCAGCAGCTGTAGTGTAGACAAATAGAACAAAAGACAACACTTTATTTTGAAAATTCGGTTCTTAGTGTCTGAAACTGAAACCGACCCGAAGAAAACCGAAAAAACCGAGCCGATTCATGTCTAATTTGGTTCGGGTAAAATCGGTTCGGTTCGGGTTTGAGCCGATGCTCAGTCCTTGCATACAATTCATTATAAGGAAGTTATAAGGAAGGGAAGAACCAATGGAACAAATCAAAGAAAGAACACGTAGCATCTAAGAAAGAAATTGAAAGGCTTAAGAATATTGCATTTATGTCGAGGAACACGAGAAATATGAGTGAGAAGCAGCTCAAGGACTATGAACAAGCCAAAAAAAATTATGGCTGCATATTTATAAGAAAATGATGCATACGTATAGATTTTTTTATTTTTTTTAAGAGAATGTTTATTGTAATAATTAAAAGTTTAATTACTATATCGTACTACTTATTCTACTACTCACATCAAATTATAACATGTATAATCCACTCATTCTCTTTCTTAATTTAATCTATTGATCATTTCATTTGTCAAAATCATATAAGTAAGAGGATATGTAAGCACATAAAGTAGGAGGATAAATAATTTTCCAAAAAATAAATAAACGGATGCATTAGCGTAAGTAGTAAATTGAAGTTTGCTTTTGTTTGGCACATTTTACACATTATCTTAAGCTCGAGTAGTCATTAAACGTATCAAACTCTTTATCTTGTCGAAATTAGAATCACAACAACCACAAAATGCACGATCACTTAATCAATCAAGCAAAAGCGCTATAAGTTAAGACATGTCGTTATTTGTAAATTTGAATCACACACAAAAAGTTGGAGGGAAAGATAAAAAGTTCAAAAAGCTAAATTCCACCGAAATATTCTAGATTGGCTTTAAATTGTCAAAAAATAAAAATAAAAATAAAAATAAAAACCTTATATAATTTCTTAGCTTCTAAGTTTAGTCCCTCCTCCATCAAATATTGACAATGGACCTTTACAAAATATGTTGTAAATTGCTCCATTGTATTTGTAAATTGATTATGATGATTATCCTTTACTCAGTGATAATCAAACAAAAATATTACAATATAATTTTTTTTTTCCGAATCTTTTGCTGTTAGACACACGATAAAAAACCAAAAAGTAAAAAAAATAAATAAAAAATACACCGAGATTCACAAAAGTACATTTTTATGAGTCATGTATATTTTTTTGCAAAATCGTGTGTTTTTTAAAAATCTATAATAAAATATCTGGAAAAAGATCTTCATACGCTCTTAGTTTAGCATATACTCAATCAACCAATCACAACTACCCATTTTTATCATGTAACAAAAAAACTTGTTTTTTAATATTAAATATCTCACAAACCGTTCATCGTTACGTAAAACAAAATATATCATCGCGACGAGAATTAAATCATCTATCCATCGAGGGGCACATGCATATATATAGTTTTGACGAACTTTTTTTTAAACTTTTTTTCTTAAGTCACGTCTAAGAGAATTATATATGATTCGTCACGAAACATATATGATTTTCAGAAAATCATATATGATTCATATCATGAAATCATATATGATTTTCTGAAAATCATATATGATTCGTCACGAATCATATATGGTTTTCTGAAAATCATATATGATTCGTGACAAATCATATATGATTTTCTCATACGTGACTTAAGAAAAAAAGTAAAAAAAAAAGTTCGTCGAAAGTATATACATGTGCCCCTCGATAGAAAGATGATTTAATTTTCGTTGCAATGATGTATTTTTTTTCGTTTGACGATTTACCGTTTGTAAGATATTTAATTTTTAAAAAATGGTGGAAAGTGAGTTTTTCAAAAAATAGGTGATTGTGATTGGTTGATTGGGTATATGCTATTTTAAGGGTTTACTAGCATGGACCCGCGCAATGCGGTGGCGAGTACTAATAATTATTTTTTAAGCTAACAAATATTAATCTTTTATTCATTAAGTTTGTATTGTTAAAATTATAAAATATAAAAAAAAAACCTCTAAATTTTAAAAAAATTAATAGTTAATAAAAATATAGCAAAATGGATATTGAATTAAAGAGAATAAAATTTTAGAAAATATGATGAAATTAGATTATAAAAATAACAAATAAATAAAAAAGATTTTTTAATTTAAAAGAAAAAATGTTATTCAAATAGTTTGTTACAAAAGGTTATTAAAAAAAGTTATAGTATATGTTGCTGAAGATATCAGCAACATGCTTTATTTAGTAAGAAAAAAAATCTGAATTTTTAATCTTACTATTTTAAAAAGATCAAATACTTTATATAGTAGTATAGATATGGATCTCAAACTCTGTACCTTACACTTACACTTACAAATTCTTTTATTATAAATAGCCCTATCTTTGAAATGCATTCAATAGTAAAGACTACCAAAAATGAACGAAATACGATGGCGAGTTTTCATTTTCCCATGGTTGCCTAGGTGGAGGTGGTGCACGAGGTTCTCATATGCAATCCTCGACTAATGTCACAGGTCGACATATAAGTCTAGTGCGTTAAACGAATCGAACAAACATGAATAAAATTGTGTTCATGTTTGTTTAATTTTAGTCGGACAAATAAATAAAGACGAACATTTGAACATACAAATTTTCTTTTTCATGTTCGCATATTAAAAAAATGAGTTTTTCATGTTCGTTTGTTTTCGTTTACTAACTAAATAAACGAACATTAAACGAAAATAAACGATAGAACATAAATAAACGTATAAAAAATATAAAATTGATCAAATTATGCATAATATTTTGTTTTGGAAGTTTTGTTATGCTTAAATATACCAATTTTAAAAGTATACATATTAAAAGATAGAATATACAAACGTAAAGAAATAAATGAACATAAAATAACATTAATGAACGCAAAATCCCTATGTTCATGAACATAAATGAACGAATGTGATTTTTGTTAATATTCGTTCATTTAACTAAACGAGTATAACATAATGTTCATGTTCGTTCATTTAATAAATAAACGAATATAAACGATGTTTTTACCCGAACAGACCAGGTTGCGAGATCCAAAATCAAAACCAAATTTAACTCAACCCGTCCAAACCTGATAATCGACCCGATAACACCCTCTATCACATGTGTAAACCGTGAATCGCTAGTCGGTCGGTCGATCGGTTGGCCACTTTGTTGCTTGTAATCGTTCTAGGCGAGATTAATCGGAGATTAATCAAATCGGCATTTTTAACAAATTTGAGTATTTTTAGCAAGTTGTGAGTATTTCTAACAAATTTTAGGTATTTTTGGCAATATTATTCTTAGAGGGTGTTTGTTTTAGCTTATATAGTAGGCTTATAAGCTTATTAGCTTATATAAGATTATAAGCCAAAACTAAGTGTTTGGTTAAGCTTATATAAGTAGGCTTATAAGCTTATATATGAGGGTTTTGGTAAGCCTAATATTTGAGGCTTTTATAACAATGGATGGGCTTATATAAAAATAACAAATAAAAAGACATTAATGCCCATATTTAATGACCACATCATTTAATATTTATGTATGTTTTTATCATTTTACCTTATTAATTATGATAAGCTAAACCAAACACTAAATATAGGCTTATAAGCTTATAATATATAAGGCTATAAGCCACAAATAGCTTATATAATATAAGCCTAAGCAAACAAATAAGTTTAACCAAACACCCCTTTAAAATTCAACATATATACATATAAATAGTTACTATAAGTGATAAACACAAGTTTAAAGTAAGTTTTCCGTATTTTTAGTAAGATTTGTAGGTTTCTCAACAGTTTATCTTACCTTGACCTTCGTTGATTACACTTAACTGCTGTTAATCGCCTTTTACATTAAACAACTGATTTAGTTCAATTGGCCACCAAGGATAAACTTGAGGAGATATTTTTGGAGAGGTCTTAAAATCGAGTCTTATCAAAGACCTTTAGCGCCCCGAATTTTAACCCCGAATTAAATAAAAGTATGAGTGAGGTTTATCCTCTAAAGAAGAAGATTCGAAGTCTACATATTATCCAATTAGATGTCACTGTAGGCTCGAACAATTAACTAATAACTCGCTTAAAAAAAAAAACCAGTCTTGTAAACACTGAAAATAATTACAAGTGAGAAAAAATATAAAAAACTAATAGTTGAAGGACATATTTAAAAAATCCATGACACCATATTCCCATTGTTTTGTCCGTAAGTAGTTGTTCAGCATCTAAAATCAAACTTTTCAACATTTTTCAAACTCACCAACAACAAATTAGGTCAAAACACACATCACCGGAAAACTTAGACCGGAAAACCAACTTCCGATCATGTCAGACCGCAGCTCCACCACCACCGCAACCACGCCGGACTTCAACTTACCAGACGAAATACTCTCAGTACTCCCAACCGATCCATACGATCAACTAGACCTCGCTCGTAAGATCACTTCCATGGCGTTAGCTTCGCGCGTCTCGAAACTCGAAGGCGAGATGAATAAGCTCAGAAATAAGCTTAATGAGAAAGACCGTGTGATATTAGAGCTTGAAGATAAAGTTAATGAAGCTCAGGAGATGTGTAGGAGTGTTCAGCTGCGATTACAGATTACCGTTGAAGATAATGTGATATAATTAGCTTTTGCGATTATTATTTTTGTTTTAATTTGTGTAATTGTGGTTGATTTTGTGTTTTGGTGAGTGTAGGTGAAGCTCGTGGAGGAGAGGGATTCGTTGGCGGCGGCGTGTAAGAAGCTAGGCCGTGATTTGGCCAAGGTGTGGATTTTGTTAGTTATGGTAGTTTTGTTGTGCGAGGTTTGAGAAATGTTTGTTAAATTGTCGTTGCGTGGAATAATTTATACTTTATAGGTAGAGATTAAGGTTAGTGAGTTTATAAGGTTGCGTGTAAGAAGTTAGGGCGTGATTTAGCCAAGGTCTGGATTTTTTGAGTTGCGATAGTTTTGTTGTGCGTGATTTGAGAAATGTTTGTTGAATTGTCGTTGCTTGGAATAGTTTACACTTTATATGTAGCGATTAAGGTTAGTGAGTTTATAAGGTCGTGTGTGAGAAGTTAGGGCACGATTTGGCGAAGGTGTGATTTTTTGGAGTTACAATAGTTAAGGTGAAGCTAGTGGAGGAGAGAGATTTGTTGACTGTTGTTGTTTGGAATGAGTTGTTTGTAGCTGTGTAGGTTTATAATATCGGTTTTTAGGATTTTGAAGCTTTAAGAATTAGCTGTAGTTATTTGGTTAGGATTATAAAATTAGATAGTGATTTGTCGAGTTATAGCTGTGTGAAACGAGTTATATGTAGTTGTGTAAGTTCATGAAAACGGTTTTTAGGAATTTGAATGTTTGAAAATACTACATGTTTAGTAAATAGTGTAAAAGTTATAATTAACTTTGTCTTAGATAGGCGTTTTAAAAAAGTCAGGTCCCTAGCTGCTTTTTAGAAACTGCTTATTTTACCCCGAGATAAGTAGATCAGGAGAATTAGTTTGGATTTTCTGGACACTCTTACTTGCTTATCTGCTTAAAACTAAGCAGAAACAAATAAGCAATCCTGAACACGCTCTTACTTAGCATGAGATTTGCAGCTGTTTTTTTATTTGATGTTATTGCTTGACGTAGCTATAGATGATGAGACATCACACTGTTTTCTGTGTATGAATATCATTCTTATGTAGATTCATAGGTAAGCTCATGCTCTAGCTCATTTTAGTCAACAATGGTTATATGTGAAACTACTGAAGTTTCACATGATTTCTGCTTTTGTAAGTCGATCAATAATGTTGTTATATGTGAAACTTCAGTAATTTCTGCTTTTGTAAGTTGGGATCCTTGTGGATATGTTGAATTAGTGATCACTTGACAGTTTAAGTTTTCCATATATACTGTAAACCATAGTCACAGGAAACGCTGACTCGGCCACGTTTCGCGTTTCGGATCGTTCGTACCCAAACGTGGTACGATCGCTACTCGGATCGCTCGGGATCGCGATCTGGATCGCTATATTCAACGTTCCCAAACATCATCAATCAGCCTACCAAAATGGATGGGTACGACGTACCGAAGTGAATCGGTACAGCGTACCGAAGTAAATCGGTACGGCGTACCAAAGTGAATGTGTTATGATTTGTATAAATATAATTAAAAATATTAAATTTATAATAATAAAATTAATAGAAGTGTGTAAATATGTATATAGAAGATATAAATACCTATATAAATCTTATATATGTATAAATATAATATGGTACGTTGTACCAAATTGGGTACATCGTACCAATTTATAGGGTACATCGAACCAAAGCGAACCTGGGCGTACCGAAATGAGTCTACCCACCATCGTATGCGAACCGCGTACCCGTTTCGCGATCTCGTACCGAAGCGTACCGCGTTTCATGTGACTATGCTGTAAACAAGCTTTTTACCGACCTGCACATGACCAGTACTTTAGGTTGTTTAGTAAGCATGCAGAGATAAAATTTTATCATGTGACAGGGAGAGTATTCGTTATTTGTCTTTGGGGCATCTGACATATGCTACTATTCGAGTTGTCATACATCATTAGTTAGTTGCCATTCTCTTTCTGAATTTGTTTATCTGTTACGACATGCTTGATTAGAACTAATGGTTCATATATATACATCAACCATTGACACTTGTTCCAGGGCTTAAGGAAATACCAGTTGTAACTATAAAATATACATTTTTCCATTTCTCTGAAATTCTCTAGTTAAGTTTTAAACATCGTTAAGCTGTTGCAACTTTTTATATTGTGTATGTGTGCACATGCTGTTTTGTCAAAACCATTGCATTTTCTATAGATTATAATTCTGCTGAAGAAATTTACTATTATTTGACTCGTAATTTAAGAACCAAAATTTCTGTAACCTGCATATCTTTCGAATTGTTTCATCTCTTTTCAAATGTGGCAATGCGTTCATTATAATATTAGTTCAATAGTAGAGCGACTATAATTTGATTACTTTATTTTTGACAGTTGGAGACATTTAAGCGACAACTAATGCAGTCACTAAACGACAATGATTCAACTGTAAGATTGCTGTTGCAATTATTATGTTTTTTCTTCCTTTGTGCATTTCATGGGTCTCTAGTCTGAGCATGCTTGACCTATCTGGATGTAAACTATTATATCTGCTGAACCAACTATAACCGTTCAAACTATATTTCCAGCAAGCTGCAACTGTAGATATAGGAACCTATGACCAATCTGCCCCCAGAGCTTATCCAGGTAAATCTTGGTTTTGATTGTAAATATTATGACTTGTTCACATAATCACATCCCTTAGTGTGCTAAATGGCGTTTCAACTATCTTCTGCCTTCCATGTGATTGTAACATGTTCTCCCACTGTTGCTTTTACCCATGCAGAAGAGGAAACAAATGGCTATAGAAGGCACCGCTCTTTTAGCTCTGTAGATGGTGGAAACATGCCTAATGACGGTACTAAACTGATTTTTTGCCATTAAATATTATGTAGCTCTCTCTTAGAGTGTTTGAGTGTGTGTTATAAAACTGATTATTGCGACATGAAGTACTAGTTGTCAGTTTCTAGCGTTTGATTGAAGCGAATATAAATTATGATTAGCTGGTTATTTATGTGTCAATTAATCAGTTTGGATAATCATTCTCTTGCCTATTGCTACAAAACGGACTATGAAATATTTAGGAAAATATATGGCCCCTCATTTTCGTTGTCAATAGTCCTATATATAAAAACAATACAGTTGTAGAAATTGTTTTAGGATTTATTTATTATTAATTTTTTTTGCTAACAAATGATATACAGAGATTATCTTTATAGTTGATAAATCTAAAATTTTCATATTATAGAATTGACTGCTTTAACAATATAACATCAAACCCCGTGGCGGTGGTGGGCTCAAACCCCGTGGATTAGTCGGCCAATGAGTCGGAAATCACGGTTACCAAAAAAAAAAAAAAAAAAAAAAAAACATATAACATCAAATTGTCAGTTTTGGTCATCTTTTGTTTCTTAAAATATTAAAATTTGCCAAATGCTCAAACATTTGATTATCTCGATTTAAAGAATATATATAAAAACGACAGCAAATACATCAAGACTTTATGTCCTGCAGCTTATTGTATTGCAACTGATTAGCTGACTGTGATTATTAGGATCGCATAATGCATTTTAAAATGCAAATCCAGTCACCGACCTTATATCTTGTTATATATCCTGCAAATTACAGCCTCAAAGCTTGTTGGTCAAAGGTTTTCTATGACACCATATATCAGTACACGTGCAACTCCAACTGCAACACCAAAGATTATCTCTACAAGCGTGTCTCCTAGAAGGTATTCTGCTTCTGGTGCTACTTCCCCAACAAAAACTCATCATGAAGGGCGTACTGGTGGCATGTCGTCATGGTACTCATCAAGTCAACAATCTTCTGCTGGAAACTCTCCTCCTCGTGGTCCCCCAATACCAGGTTTGAAGTCTTTCTACTTGAGAAAAACATAATACCTGAAATAATAATAACTCCCACATATGCTAAAGCTTTCTGTATCAATCTAACAAAGGTTCTCTTTTAGGACGTGCCAATAAGATTGATGGAAAGGAGGTGTTTCGTCAAGCAAGGTGAGTAACATCATAGGCTTTTCTCATAGGAGTTTAGGGCTATACGTGTTAGATGATAAGATAGTATCAATAATTAGCTGTCATAATTTGTTCATCTCTAATTGTGATATGATTTGTCAATCATGAGCTTAAGCTTATCCATATGTAACCTATATATATATATATATATATCTCATGCTTAACGGAGGAATAAGAAACACATTTACAATTTAGTCTTTACACAACTCATTTTATGTATATGAATCGTCCAAAAGTTGTCTTTTAGACAATTATGTGATCATTATAAACGAAAAAGTATAAGCCCTTCTGGGTTTTTACATCATAAGGATATTTTTTTAGTGGCAAGTCACTCACAAATTCCATATATTTATGCAGGAGCCGTCTATCTTATGAACAGTTCAGTGCCTTTTTAGCAAATATAAAGGAGTTAAATGCTCAAAGACAATCTCGCGAGGTGAGTATTACCGCTTCTGTTTCATATTGACTGACTATCTCCTATTTTGGAATGTGATCATTTTTTGTTTTCTGTGTTTAAAGGAGACATTGAGGAAGGCAGAAGAAATATTTGGGAATGATAACAAGGATCTTTATCTATCATTTCAAGCTTTGCTAAATCGCAACAAGCAATAAGGATATTGCTGGTGGAGAAATGTCAATAGGTGCGATTCCCCTGATTTTGTGTGTCATTTTAACCAAAATATTAGTGGTGGCAAACTGGGTGGGTTGGAAACGATCGGAAAGGGCTTTGATCAAATGAGTACTTTTCAGTTCAAAAGGGAGCGAGTCTGGTCGACCTGAAACACTTTGTTAAGATATAATTATGAAGTATATGGTATTAAAAATAAATAAATAAACTGTAGATTATATACGTTAAAAATACACTCAGGGCGGTTTTCATATAGCCAAAGCTTTTGACATGATCCATATGACCAGTAGAGAGAGATTAAAGATTACCTGGAGGTTGTGTCAGTCTTGTTCATACGTTAATGTCGAAATTCCCACTCTACTAAAACAATTACAAAATTTGACTCTCTGACTCCTTTCCTTGCTAATATGATATCAGGTTTACGGTAAAAAATCCATTGAAATGAAGATGTGAGGATTTAACAATGTATCGGGAGGATAAAGGTCTGTAGGTCTAGTATGTGCTGATTTCATGCCTGTATGAAATGTAAATTAGCAGATATCTTAATCTGCGCCGTGTAGCTGAACCCGTTAGTGATTACCCAATAATTCATCAACTGATTGTGACCGATAATGTGGTGCAATCACTTTTTGTTTCTTATTTTGTTTTGCATCAACTAAAACATCAAACAAGTGGGTTTGTGGGAGTTGGTTATGCAATGCATTAGGTTAAAAACACAATTCATGTTCGTGTATAATGCTTTCCTTTTCTTATGTAGTCATGTGCATTTGTTTCACTTTTGACGTTTTAACCACAAAAGGTGAAGACCGAGAAAGAGATGCTCGTTTATCCTTCATCGCTCGTATAGTGTGTGCCCCATTTTCATGTGAAGAATTTTCTATTAAGATCTGAGGAGATATTCTCTGAGTATCGATCTTTGAATTGATTGTGCTGTTTGAATTGGAATATCTGACTTGCAGTTGATACAAATATAATGTTTTCCATATTGAGTTAGTTTTAAGGACCCAACTTTTTTGCATGGTAATTTTCTATCTGTTCATTCCTCATATGTTTGCTCCTCTTTTTGAATCTTCATAGTTGTTCAATTGCTAATGTTTAGAATACCCCTGAATTTAGTCAAGTGGATTTGAAAGAAATGGGTTATGGGCAAGATTTTTAGGATTTAAAATCGGAATAATAGTGATAAATAAACACTTGTATGAATAATCTGCTACAAGAATAAGACTGTGATGTCTTGTGCTTTGTTAACATTACATAAATCTCGTTGGTCAAGTGTTGGAAACCTTCTCACGCTAGAATGAGCTTGACATATTCTCAAAAGCGTATATAATGTAAATATGTAATTATATATCTGTAATTTTATCGCTTACACTGTTCTGAATTCATGCATAGTTAAATTTAATGGGTGGTGCAACTTTCACCTCTAGATTACGCACTTCAGGACTGCTTTGTTGGATTTTCCTAAAAAAGTGCCGCGTAGTATTTGTTCTTAAGACTATGAGCCTATGATTATATCATGAATAGGTGTAGTTTGAAGAAGCATTTAGAAGCCGACCTGATTGAACAGATAAATATAGATGTGTTGCATAAAGGTAGGAGAATCAATTAAAGAAAGAGATAGGGATGCATCGTACTATGTTGTTGAATGCAAGAATATATGTATCAGCCTGTAAATTATCATTTGGCAATTGATAAAATTTTATTTTCTGTTTGTCCTTTTGCATGTATGTTTTTATTTTGTAACTTTAGTTGCATATGTATGAACAATATCTGGCAGGCGCAGATTTGATGCTCATTCCAAAATTTACTTTCTCAAGGCAATATGCATCTTAATCCAGCTAATTGTTGGAAACTTGGAACCCCTCATCAAGTAAGCTGCAGCCAAACACTGAAATCCGTTTTATTTTTCTTTGATATGATTAGACTATGGCATATCTCTTTGCAGCCCACTAAACTATTGCCTTCTCAGACATGACTCTTTGGTTCTATGAGATCTTGAACCGGACTTGTTTTTTTGACCAACATCATGTGTTTTTCTAGGTAGTGGGGTCATTAATTTCTTGTTCACTTTCCTTATTTTCCGGTTTCTAGCATTCTAACGCAATATATGTCCTCTTTCTATACAGTATCTGTTTTTATCCCTTTTTAGCATATCTTATATGATGTTTTTATCCGTATTAAGTAGTTATCAGATATTAGAAATATTCTAGAAACCCTAGCAATCGGGATCTGTAAATTCATTTTCTGTAATCAACGTAGTCTGTTAGACATGGTAACTGGTAAAATATGAGGTGGCTAACGGGTCAAAGCGTGTGGTTTTTTGTACGTGTTGATACAGCTAAGGCTGGCTTGACTAAAAACAATGTTCTTTATAACTGTATAATGTTTTAATACAAAATTAATTTGCTGAATCCGCTTAGGATATTTAGATTATTTCACAAATAATTTAGTTTGTTGCTAAATGATTTAGGAGATTGTATCTGTAGATAAGATTTTGTGACTTTCTACCCATTTCTTTTAGCTAAGATATTTTTTAACCATGTTTGGCTCATACTGGGAGAATGTAATCCGGTTTAACCCATTCATAACATTATAAGTACCTTCAGAGTTAAAGACTTGGAATCTAAAGATTATTCTGGTGAGAAGAAAAAGTGATACTGGAGTAAATTGTTTTTCATTTGACTAGAAAAACTAGAATCATTAAAGGGGATTTTGAACTTTAATATTGATTAAAGCTTCTTAATATATCCTCTTGCATTCACGAAAAAATTAATTAAAATGAGGTTGTACTTTAAGGATCTAGAATGTCTGCAGGTTCATATGCTTACAAATAACAATTACACATAATGGTTGTGCAGTTGCTTGTTTTCTTTTATTAGTTTAGAGATTTTTGTAAATGCAAAAAACTGGTCGATTCATTCCGATGGTGACGGATAGCAAATACGCGAGCACCGGATACCCATATATACATGTCTCTTTCTTTTCAGCTGATCAAATCTTCTTTTGCATGTTTCTTAAAGTAGTCAGGCATAAGTCCATAGCTTAAGTTACAAGAGTTCTTCAGTTTTACTTAAGTTCTTAGTGTCCTTTTAGATGTGCACGTACTGTTGTCAAGTGTGTTAACAATCTTGACTGCACTAATAACCTTTGTTTATTTGGCACCAAAAGGCTATAATTGCCATGGGACAAGTCAAAACGATTAGAACTGGTTTATTGGTTTCTGCAGAATCCTGTTTATTTTATTAATGAAACTCACAAATAAGTAGTAGGATTTAGAACCCATGTTTTTTTTATGTAATGTTTCCATGCCTATAGAAACATAATTGAACCAATGCACTTATTTTGACATATTATATCACACATATGCACATATCTTCTAGTTTAGCCGAAAATGTTAACACTTTGTTAGATAACTTGCAGAACTGTCTTCATCGGTTTCTGTTAAATCGTAAACACCTCTAATTATGTTCCAAAATATTCTGCTACGAATTCTCGTAACAGGTACTTAAGCAAGGATTCATACACTTAGAAAATGAACTTTAGCTATTTTTATTCATGAACAGAATCTAATAAAGAATTGGTAATAGAAAGTGGGGTGGATAGGGCACGTGCTAGATTCTAGGTCTAGGATTGTAGGTCAGATATCTTTTCAAATAGAAAAGAATGTCGTTAGTGGGTTTGCTTGTGGCCTATAGTTACTGCGATTTGGAACAAATTGTCTTCACTCTTGTTTCTTCGAATCCTATTTACTTATGTCTTCGTCTTCACATGTTTGTGTAATCTCATAATCGGTATTGTCGGTACAGTATCACCAAGCAACAAAGTTCGTACGGTTTTAGACCGAACTAGTTATAGAGTTAGGTCTTAAATTGTACCTATTATGATATGGCTAGGTTTTTCTATGACCATACTTTAAACTTTTTGATATCTTTTTGATATCAGTATATACAGTCTGATTTCTCAACATACAGAAAACCTGATTTTTTAATTGACCCAACTGAGCTCCCGGTTTCTGGTTTAAGCGGTCTTTTTTCTGCCCAAACTGGCTCTCTAGAACCAAACCCGATTGAATCGGTCGGAAGCAACAAAAGTTTTGAAACATTAATATAAACTAGAATGGTACCCGCGCAATGCGGCGGTGAGTATCTAATAACGAATTTTGAGACTAACAAATATTAGTCTCTTACTTATTGTACAGTTCTAAAAATCGAATTAAAAACCCCCATTAAAATTGAAAAAGACTAAAAGTTAATAAAAATATATATCAAAATGGATATCGAATTAAAAAGCAAAAAATTTTAAAAAATATAGTGAAATCAGATTATAAAAATAATAAATAAATAAAAAGATTTTTCAATTTAAAAGAAAAATATTGTTACAAAAGGTTGTTACAAAAGTTTGTTACAAAAGGTTGTTATAATCTATAATGATCAAGATATTAACAACTTGCTTTATTTAGTAGGTAAAAAAAATTTTCAGCCTTGTTATTTTTAGAAGGTCCCAAATGCTTTATATAGTAGTATAGATGATCATATTCGGACGGCATTTCATATTTTGTCAAATGCTAAACACCGGTACCTGAAATTAGATCAGAATAATTTGGTTGATAAATACCATAACATGGAGCAAATTAAATATGTGTCCCTTTATGGTTAATTGGTGTAGAAAATATGTCAAACCAACATATATCTATGTGAGCTAGATCTTACATCTCAAACAAGGGTGGAAATACTCGAGTCATGTGTATACCATCTATACAATGTAAGTTTGAGAGTTTAGGACACTAAGTGCCTACCCTTGACAGATTCGTAGCTCCGCCACTAATGACTAATCTCAATCCAGCATTGCAACAAGCATGAGTGTCGCTATCACATAACTGAAAATACAGTTGACATAGAACATGCTCAAAACAAATTGTTTGAATTTTCAAAACGCAATTTTTAAGCATATCAGAAAATCATAATCAACAAGATTGCAAATAGTAAAAGGCGAGAGCAAGGGTTTGACTAACATACCCTCCTCAATGTATGTCGATTGCCCATTGGGGATCTCTAAATACAAAAACGGGTCCTACAATATTTCCTTCAAAGCCGCATGATGTCCTTTCTATTCATGTCTTCCTTATAAATACTCCCCATGCATGATACTATATCTCCTAAATTAGGCTGAAACTTCACATAATTCACTACCCTTAATGGCCTTCATTTCTAAAGTTCACAACTTATCCGGCGAATTTCAAACTTCGACTACCACCCTACCAATGTGGTATGATGAAACCACTTCACCAAGTGTCTTTGACAACTATGGGATCACAATGCCATTGGAATATGACAGCACGTCGTGGAATACGTCATTAATCCCAGAAAGATTTGGGGTTTCTGAGATGGTGGTTCCAACTTCACCCACCGGATTTAGTAGCATTCCTGTTGGAAATAATTATCAAAAGATTGAAAATGATAGATACTTTTGTAGTAAGGATAGCTATGGCGCCAACTCATGGTCCTCGTATCACTCTACAAGTAATAATAGGGTATGCAAATTTCTTTTATAATGTTTATTTAATTTGAAATTTTTGATCTTGCATACGGGAAGTGATTTCTATATATCACATTAAGTACTTCTACTGACGTTTGTATGATATAAACAGACTAGGATAAAAAAAATTACATTTATTGTTGTATAACAGTGTTGTTTCACATGTTTATTTGTGTAGGAAACCGAGAGCCAGAAAACAAGTAATGAAATCGAAGAACCGACATTGAAGATTGGGAGGTATTCAATGGAAGAAAGGAAAGAAAAGATAATGAGGTATCTCAAGAAGAGAAACCAGAGGAACTTCAATAAGACCATTAAGGTCTCACTCGATCTCTCTTTGTGATTTTTCCTCTAAACTGAAGAAAACATTAAAGACATGAACACCCTTAATTACAAACTTTGGCATAGTGTTTAAAAATGAATTGTTATCGCAGTACATACTTAGAAAATTTGTAACAGCAACGCACATATATATTCTGGTCCTACGTGACATGAAATAGTAGATCAAGTACTACTACAACAAATTCAATCTTTAGACTTGTTAATAAATACTGATTAAAATATATATCTGTGTAGTATGAATGCCGAAAGACATTAGCAGACAAGCGAATACGAGTACGAGGGAGGTTTGCAAAGAACAATAATGATCATCAGCATCATCAAGATCATCATCATCAACCTTGTGAAGATCAAGTGCTTCCTAACTTCAATATTGCCGATAATCCTTTTGAGGAGGACATTCATCAGCTATACACAAACAACTATTTGGTATATTTTGTATAATTACTTGAGTTTATGATATGCTTATAGTTAACTGTAGATACTAGTAGCTTATTAAATGTTGTTTGTTGCATGTAGATGAAGAAGGATTATGATGAAGAGGAAGAATGGCTGCAAGAAGCGATGGCTAGTTTATTGTATTCACCACAGATTAATTAGTCAATTGATCTCATTTTGCATCCGTATAATCATATCCTTTGTATATTCATTATATTTATATGTTCTTGCAATCAATCAATCAATCCACAATTTCTGAACACTCTCTCACATTTTGATTAATCCAACATTTGTGATTAAGATCTACACTACCCGGTAACATGTGATTAAATATCAAAGTATGAAAGACAGTTTTTAAGTATGTATCATGACTTCTCAGCGATCATAACGGATGTTGACCCTTACTGATAACCGAAAAAGAAAATTACGAGGGCACAAGTGTTTGTGTAGGACCCTGCATATATAATTCTAGCTAAGGTTATATGATATTCGCAGCTACAGTCTCTAGTTGTACATTTCGGAACAGACCGAATCAATAAATTGCTTCTTCTATCCATGGGTGTATAGTAGGTCGGATCACAAAATGGCTAAGCAACGTAATCTCGTTGTTCTTGTACTTCTTCAAATCTCTAATTTTTAATAGTGATTTGCTAACATCAGTGAATAATTAAGCCTTGATTCAATTATTGAAGATATTGAAACAGTTTATGGATGCCAAAAGTACTAGCAAGTACATATTGAGAATGATTAAATGGAATAAGATACGATTAGTCTTGTCTTTGAATCAACTAAGATAACTATTATTCATAGATTGGGTGATGCTTAAAGAAAGAGATAAAGAGAGCACAATGCATCCAGTCTTTGTTATTCTTTGAAAAAGATTGGTCTAATAATCCTTTTACTACAAAGATCATGTCTTCCTTTTTGTGTTTGGATTCGATTCTTGCAATCTTATGCTCCTAGATTTCAAGTTCTTACTGTTTGCGGCAATGTTTTCAAGCCAAACGTTATTAGTATTAAAACTTAGTTTGATTATACGTGTTGAAATCATGTATTTATATAAATGACGCGTTTTAATTTGGAAACATTGCTACTCAAGAGATGCTTAAACAAAATCCATAGGGTTTTGGGATTAAAGTTCACAGTTACAGCCCATCAATATAGACTACGAAAAACTGATAACACCTATAATTAGAATCTTGAAACCTCATGTTTTTCACATATCTTTCATCTTCTTCAATATTGGATTGGATGCCTTCGCATCTAGACTTCAAGTTGTTACTGTTAGTGGCAATGTTTTCATGCCAAGCAGTATTACTATTACATCAATCAAAGTTTTTTTTACATCCGGAAAATTAACATAGATTAAGAAAGGGTATACTAACAACACCTACTAATTAAGAATTGAAATTGAAATTAATCTCATCTATAAATTGTACAGATCTTTCATTTTTTTTTTAAAAATTGGATTGCATTACTTCAATTCTATGTAGTAGCTAGGTAAATTTCATGCTTATAATGACATTAGTTTTATGCAAATTGTTACTGCTATATTCTATGGATTAATTTTGAAGTTTATAATGAATACCAACTTTAGAGAAACTACTAACGCCTAGAAAATTGGGCGTTAAGTCCAGGCCTTCCACACCATGACTATTAGGTATTGTCAAAATGAAATATCCGATGACATATCGGCACATCAACTTTAATCTAATGTCAAACTTATTAGAAGGAGAGGGTATGCACAACCTGATGCATAACTTCAGTCATTGTAATAGAAGTGTAATTGTAATGTCAGCTAAACTATGTCTCACATCCGAAGATTAAAGGAATTACTAGCTAGCCCAATAACTCCATTTCCAAGTCAAAACTATACTAATTTTTTTTATAAACCAACAAATCAAGGCTTATATAATTAAGGCTCAAAGTTTGTCACATCAGGATGGGCAATTAGTTGCTCTAATACCAATTAACTGTAACACCGAAAGCCAGCTACTGTGAAATTAAGCTAGCACAATTCCGAGATCAATCTAAAATCATGGTGAAACTAAGTTATTGCGGCTAGCGTATTAGTCAAAGACAAGACTTAAACGTTACTCTTGTATCCATGTATGATGAGTTGTTACAAAATATGCCAATGAAATTAGTTACAACAAGAAACAATATTGTATACGGAGTACGCAATATCGACCATAAAACTAAAAAAGCACTTTTAATTTGCATTTAGGATTCAAGATGTTCTCTTAATCCCAAATTGCCTATGGACTAGTTACTACCAACATTAATACTAAGTAACAATTAGCTTTATGGATCCCATTTGGCAATTTCCCTTTGTTTGGAGCAAAGTGTGAACAAAAAGGCGAAATAGTTATAAATGAACAGATCGAAGATGAGACGAGACAATGATTGTGTTTCGATTACGGGGGCCAGCCCATAACAATGGAACCAGTATCAGTTGACGATAACGAAAGTGGATCCGAGAATCATGGCCATCAAAATCTAACTAACAACTTGTCCTTTGAAACTCAGTAGAGCTGGCTGCTATTGATGTTTAGACAAACCCTGTGTAACCAAACTTCACCCTCATATGTTTCACTGTTCACCATGCATGGCATGGCCCCAAATCAACCACATAATCAACTATATATGCAGTAAAGATAGGTTGGTGCCATGAAGATATATGATAGCTACAGTGGTGCAATATTTACAGGCAATGAGGTTGGTTGACCACAGTTTCATAAGGGTATAATGGTGATGACCCACCAAAGAAAATGATGTATAAGAGCTTTTACAAGGCTGAAAATGAAACACTCTTTTGAGATATTATAATTGGTCTCATCATTGTGATTATGATTTTGTTGATCAATAACCAAATGATTCTTCTTCTGGCTTTTGGCATGTGATTTGCGAGACATGACTGCTCACATTTTGGTTGTTAGTTAGCTCGGTTGTATACTTGTATTTGTTAGTTAGCTCGTGCATTTCGACATGTATTATCAAATTCATTCGTTAGAACGTGTTTGATAAAAGGATTTTTCTATCTTGTGCCGTAGGGCACATGATAAAAAGGTATAAAGTACGCAAGGTTCCACAGGATAGTACACAGGATCCACATTTGATATCCTTCCATAACCGTCGACTTGCTAAGAATAAATCAAAACCAACTTAAGATCCTAATAGCACCAACTTAAATTTTGTATAATGCTAAAGAACTTGTTATCATTTTGTGGAAGAAGTTATACTTATTGAGTTATTGTTATGAAGTTGGATTTTGACTACAGTTGGAAATCTGTTCCTTTTAGAAGATCCAATATGAATATATGATGGTGTCCTGGCCTCCAATTTCATGAAGAAAAGACCCCACTTATGTAATATATCATAAAAGGAATCTTTGATCTACACATTATATTTTGTCAAAATCTTGATAATTACATTGACAATGATATATGAATTTGACCTTTCTTTTACTATTTAATCCAAAGGTTGAGAATGTACACAACTAATTATTATGTGCATAATTTCAATCCTATGTGTAGTTTTTTTTTTAAACGGTAACTTTTATTAAACTAGCAAGGTGCTAGAAAAATTATAAAAAAATTAAATGAGGGTTTTTAAGCCACTCGATCCAATTAAACTTCCTATTACAACGACTATGGCTCCAATTAAACGCGCACAAAATTAAGTCATTAAAAAGCGTCGAGCATCTAGGAGGAGTATGTTGAAAAACACATTTGTTTCTGAAATTCCACAAAATCCACCACGCAGTGTAAAACACTCCCTCCAACAACTCCTTATTCGCCAGTGGTAACCGAATTGAAGAGAACCAGTTGTGCTAATCCAAAACGAGCCCCAATCTTGTTGGTCTAGACCCCACCAGTGGCAAACAAGTCTTAAAACACTCCGAGCTAAATCACACCGAAATAGGATGTGCTTGATGTCTTCATCAGCATGCTTACAAACAGGGCAAATAGTAGAATCAATAACCACTCCTCTAGATGCCAAATTCAGTCTAGTCGGTAAGCAATCTCTTTAGCCCGCCAGTTGAAAATATTTACCTTAATGGGAATATTTTTAACCCAGTTAGTAGCCTCGGGATTGGAAGGAAGAGTTTTATCATCGATGAAGTTACGAAGAGCTTTGACACTAAACTCACCGTCACCTGTCAAATAAAAAATCCACCTGTCTTTAACGCTAGATAAAGAAACTGTTTCCAACAGGGACTGCAACTCCAACATCTGCTGATACTCTATGCCCCCTCTTGGATCACGACGAAAAGAAGAGCAAAACGAGACTCCCAATTTCACAACCACATAAACTTTCTTAAGCTCTTCCAAAGCAAATACCTGAGGAAAGATAACACTTAAAGGAGTACTATCAAGCCAACAATCAAGCCAAAAACTAGTATCCCTTCCGTTACCAATACGTTTCCTGCAGTGAGACCATATATCAATCCCTTTAACATTAAGAGATCGAAATTCATTTACAATAGCACACCAATTAGAAGAAAAATTCAGCGGGTGATCATCAATCCTGGTACCATATATAGCCTGAATCACACTGCTCCAAAGAGAACCATCCTTAGAAATGAATCGCCATATCCATTTGAACAGGAGAGCACGATTGAGAGCAAAAAAACTCGACACTCCAAGCCCTCCATTTTTCTTAGAAGCAAGAACCTTGTTCCAAGCAATCCAAGTAATCTTGGATTCTAATTGCCCATTACCATTGAAAAATATGTTACGTATCCCCTCCATAATATTTAAAACACCAAGTGGAACTTTAAATATAGACATGGAATAAACAGGAGACGCACCAAGCACAACTTTTAAAAGAGTCAAACGTCCACCTATAGATAATGTTTTCTCTTTCCATTTGGAGAGACGATTTCTTAGCTTGGAAACAATGCTCTCTCATGCCTTGAGTTTATTTTTTCTATCTCCAATAGAAACGCTAAGGTAACAGAATTGATTGTGCATAATGGAACAACCAATAGCAGAAGCTGCCTGAACAATGATGTCTTGCGACACACCAACACCTATAATTTGACATTTCTGAATATTAATACTCAGACCTAACGCAACATAGAAACACCTAAGAACATTAATGATAACTTCCAGATTGGTGTTTGTCCACTCGCCAATGAACAACGCGTCGTCTGCATAGAATAAATGAGATATGACCAACGATCCTTGCAAATGAATACCCTTGAAAAGACCACTATCTACCACACGACAGAATGATAGGTGCAAAGTTTCCATAATCAAAATGAATAAATATGATGCGAGAGGATCTCTCTGTTTCAAACCACAATGGAACATGAACTCATTAGAAGGACTACCATTAACCAGAATCGAAGCTGTAGCAGACATAAGGGAACCCCGAATCCACTTACACCATCTATTACCAAACCCAAAAGCATCCAAAACATCCAATAAGTAATCCCAACGAATTGAGTCACATGCCTTGGCAAAATCCATATTAAAAAACAAAGCTTTCTTACTTCTCCTTTTACACCATTGAAGTAATTCATCAAGAATAAGGGCCCGTCTAAAATCTGCCTCCCTGCTACAAAAGCAGTTTGAGTGTCGGACACAATATCAGAAATGACCGTCTTAATCCTATGAGCAAGAATCTTCGAAACAACCTTATAAACACACCCTATAAGGCTTATAGGCCTGAAATAACTCATAATTTTAGCATCTACAGCCTTAGGAATTAGAGCAATGAAAGATGTGTTACATCCTTTAGGAAATGTACCGTGGTCAAAAAAATACTCCACTGCCCCACATATATCACTACCCACCAGCTCCCAATATTTTTTAAAAAATTCGAATGAGTACCCATCAGGACCAGGGGACTTGTTATCACCACAGTTCCACACAGCCGAGCGAATTTCATCACAAGAAATTATCCTCTCCAAGTCCTCAGCCTGACTCGAATCAAGTTTCTTGGGAAATTGGAAATTAATCTTACACCTATAAGTGGCTGGTTCTTTAAACCGATCAGCAAAATGATTTAAGAGAGCTTCCTTAACCATACCAGGATCAGTACACCAAGTTCCATTATTAAACATACCACGGATAGCCATCTGAGATCTCTTCCTGTTAATAATACCGTGAAAATATTTTGAGTTTTCGTCTCCCTCAATCGCCCATTGGATCTTAGACTTTTGAAATTGCTCCTTGTTATCCAAATCATTAATTGCAGAAAGCTTACAATTAAGTTCAGATCTACGTAAAAGAATGTCATCAGTAACCAAGCCCTTATCGATGTCCTTATCAATCTGTTCCAACTCTTTAGTTATTGTGACTTTTAATCTACGTGATGTAGCTCTTTTTTCGTTGACCCAATTCCTAATAATAGTCTTCAAAGCTTGTAATTTTTTCTTAAAGCGAACCATTCCATTTCTGTTGTCATGAGTAAAGGAACGCCAAGCTGTTTGAATCAAGTCATCAAAACCTACCAAGTCCAACCAGGAATGATAAAATCTAAATGGAATTGGCCCAAAATCCACTCGAACTTCCCGAAGAAGGATCGGCCGATGATCAGATAAATGTCGATCAAGACATAAAGCCGTAACAGAAGGAAAAAGATTAATAATTCCGTCAAAAACTAAAAACCTGTCAAGTTTGCTCATTTTGGATACCGATGGATGAGACCACGTGAAAGTATAGCCTTCCAATTTTAAATCCACAAGACCCGAGTTGGAAATAAAGTTATCAAATCTGTGCGCACTATATTGATTAAAACTAGAACCGCGTCTTTCATTGCTAGAACGCACTTCATTAAAATCTCCTAAGACAATCGAATCACCATTCCAACAATTGAGTAAGCCCGCAATGTGGTCCCACAACATGGATTTACAAGAAGCCTGTTGAGGAGCATAAACCACAATAAATAACATCTTAGTATTGGTTGGCATCCACGTCCCGTAAATAGCAATAAAGTTATCCGATACCGTAGAGTTCTCCTTCTTAAAAATTGTAGCTTCCCACATACATAAAATACCCCCCGAATTACCTAAAGTTTCCCCATGAACAAAGTTACAATTCGAATTACCCCACATATATTTAACATCCATATAAGAAATTGTGGAGAGCTTAGTCTCCTGAATACCAATAAAATTAATCTTATGATTATTAACTAGCGCCTTCACCCACTCCTTTTTGGTCTTGTTGCCAAGACCTTGGATATTGATAGACATAACATTCATCTAAAACCGTGACTAACTCCTTGTTTCTCTATGATATTAGCTAAATCATTAGCACATCCCTCCATATCAAACCCCATAGCTTGACCAACCCGGATTACATCTTCCATAATATTCAAAACAAATCCCCCGTTATTAAAACCCTTTTGTCCAAGCCCGTCACAGTATTCTTCTGCTGGGATTTCCTATGAAGAATTCATAACCTGAGAATTAGTAGGTGATTGACTCGCCTTATCATTAATGTCATCGTCCTTACTTTCATCCTTATTCTCCACCCCCTCCGGTGTATACCCTGGTGGATGAGACAATGAAGGAGTAGCCACCTTCGTTTCTCCCGCCTTTTCATTGTGCAGACAATCATAGATATCGAATGGATCTTCACTGTGAACATTATTGGGATCAGGATTCAACGAGGAAGAAACCCCAAAATTTGTTTCTGGAATTTCATTAACATCACTAGCAATTCCTTCAGCCATATTATCCCCATTTACCACATTTTCTACTGTAATACTCACTGACTCGTCATCTGAAGTGCACTCCTGGAATTTATGAAAAACAGGATTCCATGTAAATAATTCTTTAGCTCTAACCATGAATATTTTACCTTTGATTATGATCTTAAATGACTCCAAGATAGAAGTAATAAACTTCGTTTTGATACACAGACGCTTACGCCCAAAAGATATGTCAGACTTATCTTCAAGGTCAAGTGTTTCTCCCACTTTTTCCCAATTCTAAAAAACGTCTCTCTAGACCAAGCCTTGAGGGGAACACCCTCAATATCAACCCAAACAAACCGTTCATCACTAACGAAGTCGTCTACAACATCTTGAAGAACCGAGAACCAAGAGTTGAGCCCTGTATGAGTCATCATTTGTTTCTTAATATCTTCATTATCTAAATCC
Organism: Glebionis coronaria; assembly: GCA_025667525.1. Classification (NCBI taxonomy): domain Eukaryota; kingdom Viridiplantae; phylum Streptophyta; class Magnoliopsida; order Asterales; family Asteraceae; genus Glebionis; species Glebionis coronaria. The sequence continues at coordinate 105,024,173 of CM046876.1, forward strand.
ATCATTACCCATAAACCTCCTAGATACGTAACCTTAGTACTAGAAAAACCTTCATCAGCCAGAATGCCATATAAGTTAGGAATGGAATTGAAGTCTTTTAATTTTTCCCATAATAAAGCTAAACGTTTAGTGGAGAATTTGTTTCGTCCAAAAAATCAATTCTTTTTTAATTAGTAATAATTAAATTATATTACAGTATTATTTTTTAAAAAGATTTTGAAGTAAAAAGGCTTGCATACTTCCTAATTTGACAAGAAAAAAAATTAAATCCGTTGTCATTATGTACTTATACTAAAAAAACATACAAAAATTATATGCGTGAAAAATAGAAATATAAAAAGATAAAAAAAAGCGGATGTAAATTATAAAACGTTTTTGCTGCAAATGTAAATTTAAGAAACGATTTCTTGATGATTGGTTGATAAAAAACGTTATTTATCAAAAGAAAAAATATCTTCACAAGCTACAAAAGATAAGGTACGTGATATTTGATATGTTTTGTGTTTAATTATAAATACTGTTTTGTTCTTTTGAATGATTATGGTAATCGTTTTTTGGATTTAGCATGTGGTAAACTCAATATGCTTTAGATTTGTACAAACTGCTTATATGCTTTTGTCTAAGATTTGATTATTTGAATGAATTACATAATTGGCAAAAAGTTTATTATGTAGTATATAAAGTATTTGATGAAATGCTAAAAGGACAAAGAACATCTTAGAATTGATGCTTATTTTGATGGGTTATGTTGTAGTTACTTATTTTTGTTTTATTGAATAAGTTGGTTAAATCTTTGTTGTTATGGTTTTGTTTTATTGTAACAGTTTATGGGTGTGGAACTTGCCATAGCTAAAGGGCATCACAAGAAGTATTGTGAAGGAAATGTAGGTGTCGAGTGAGAAAATTTTTAGAGTTGCTTGCAAATTTAGGGAATATCCGTATTGTTACGGTAAACGGACAGACAAATGCATAACTTTTTTTATCATATACCGATACGATTAGACGGTACAAAATACGCGTGTAAAAAAATAATAGTTTATCACATGTGAAACATCAAAATAAAAAAAAATGGAAATACATAATAAATTAGGTCTTAATTTGTATAATTATCATTTTTTTGTTAAACAAAACACGTTAAAAAAATAGAAAAAAACTCGCGCGTGTACGGGTATTACAAACACGTTAAAAAAATTAAAAAACTCGCGCATGTACGAGTATTACAACTAGATTTTAAAATAACTATAAAATACTGGGTAATTTTGTTTATACTTAAAATAACTATAAACTATTGGGTAATTTTGTTTAAGAAAAGAGAGTAAAAAATAAAAAAGTGTAAGGCGGTTATTGGCAATGGTGTGTATGATAAGGGCCGGTGAAATCAGAAACCCTAATTTAAGTAAACTATTCATCGGATCGCCGCCGTGGAATAGAGATGGAGGGCGAGTTATAGTGATCTGTATGGACAATTCCAGATGGATGAGTTACGACGAGAACTTTGAACCTTGGTTTCTTAATTGTTAACTCCATATATTGGTAATATACTATCTATCATTTACACATCTAGGTAATTTACTATTTTTATTACTAATATCGCTATAAAAACCGGTTAAACCTTTCCAATATAGGTAATGTGACCGACTTAAGCAGGTTACAACTCAAAATTAGGAACAAACGCTTCATTTTTTCATCTCCTTCATCTTTTCAACGGGAACAAACACTTCATTTTTTTTTCATCTGGAACAAACGCTTATTTTTTTTTTCAAAAAATCTTTAAAAAACAAGAATTTATACTCGGATATGAAACCAATAACCGAGATCCATGTAGCTGCATTTACCATCTAAATGTTCACGAAGGGTTCTGTTAGTAACATATTTTAGCATGATAATACGCTCACCAGCATGATCGATGTAACCATAAAATCTGATCAGATTTAGATGCTCGATCTGTGATAATGTTATAATTTCATTTTTGAACTCCAATGGAGCCCCGTGGTCATAATTGTCCTGCCACAGAAAAACGTAAATAATTAATAGATACTCTTTAATACCTCATAGAATTTGAATTATAATGCTTTTCTATATAAAATTTTTTATATATTCCAAATACCATAATGCTGATAACTTGATCGTGTTGTTTTAGAATCACAAGATTCGATTCTTGAGTGTTATTTGACAAGCACACGCGTATTAGATATTTATATCCGACATTAGCAACCAATTTACAAGCTAAGAATTTGTTTAGAAGTATATTTATTTTCAATTTATCGAGGTAGTAATTGTTTTGTTCCAAATTTCAAGTTCCAGCCTGTCATAGCCGGTTACATTACCTATATTAGAAAAGTTTAGCCGGTTTTTATAGCGATATTAGTAATAAAAATAGTACATTACTTAAATGTGTAAATCATGGATAGTATATTACCAATATATATACTTAATCCTTTCTTAATCAAAGCGACGCTATTGAATTTTATTGCAAAAGAAAACTCGAGGTACATGTACATATACGTGTGTCTTTTTTATACAATTATTATTATTGTTTGCTGCTGTTGAATAACAATTGTTAATTTATTATTTTATTATATATATATATATATGTTTTCACTTACTTGCAGGCTCATCCGGATAACCTTGTTAGCATAATTTTAACTGGTGAACAAGAGAATGGTCCTTTGATTTTTCCTACTAATGATATTCAGGCCGTCAAGCAAAGACTTGGTGCTTGTATGTCAACTCATTACTACGTACTATTTATTTATCATGTCCTGGATCCATATATATATATATAATAATAATAATTTGTTTGTTTGTTACTCAGACCTCTACCCATAGGACCAACCATTTGACTTAATAAATGGGATCAAGATTTGTGAGTTTATTTGGTCTTACTCTGGGACACGTCATATGAATAAGACGATTGTTGTGTTTGCTGGATGTCCTCCTCTGGGTTATACAACCAAGACCTTCAAAATGATTGTTGAGGGCTTAAAACAAGATAAAGGTGTTGTTGTTGACTTCTTTCACGAGATTCTGAAATCTAAGGAAAAAAATCTTCGAAGGCTTGTTGATGCTATGAATGAGCATAACAATGATGTGAATCGAGTGGGCCGATATCTCCGTGTTCCATATAATCGACGGATTATCTGTATCGCTTACTACCTATCAAAATCTCCAATCCTCCCCCCTAGAAGAAAGAAACTCCCCGTGCATTCGGCTGGTATCAGGAAAAAGAAACATTCGGCTGGACTCAGGAAAAAGAAGCAAAAGAAACACCAGCAGCCCACTATTTAAATAAAGATCCAAACCTGCTTTTGTTTTAACATTTACACTTTGTGGTTTTGTGTAATGTTACAACTAAAATTACTATCTACTTATTTACTAGGAGATCAGTTATTGGGATATGTTTGTATAACTGTGCAACCTCTATTGCAGTTATAGTGCAACAAGAAGAATCTGAGCTGTATGTTATCGAGTCACTTCAGGTTTAGCTCATCTTGCTTGCAACTGTTTGTAGTGTTGCCAATAATTAGTGCTTGAGTTCACCTTCTATTTTTGTTGTTGAAGTTTGTTTTATGTTTCGTTTTTGCAACAAAGTATCAATAAACCACCCCACGCCAGCGGATTTAGGAACTTGCTGGTTCAAGCCTTCTGATATGTAAGATGGCAATCTTGTTCAACTTAGAGTTTTGCTTTGCTCAGAAATGCAGTCAAATAAAAGGCTCAGAAAGCTCCATTCATTTGAACTATATTGATGTGTGTCTGGTAGACGCAGACGCGGTCCTCCGTCCTCCTCCTATGGGGTCCAAACCGAGCCATTCCCAAGGCCAGCATGCGTGCCTAGACCCTGTGTGCATTGATTGAGATCTTACGTGTATTGAGTCCTTCAAATTGCTTGGTCAACACTTCCGCCTGTTCCCTCAAGCGGGTAGCTCTCGTGTCTGTGAATCTCAATGAGGTCAAGGCTGCATCTCTAGCTGCCATGGCAGCAGCCGCTAGTTCCTCTTTAAATTTTAGCTTATTTCTGACTCTATCCGCTATTTCCTCTTTAAATTTTAGATTTTTCTCCGAGTCTATCACTGCCTGCTTTGCTTCATCCAATTCTTGACGTATGGTAAACATCTGTAGGGATGGTAGACGGTCACTTAATGAACATTCTATGATATTATCATCACTTTACTATGCACACACATAACATCAAGACATATGGGTATACTGCAACTGTACAAAACTAAAATTCTTACTTTTCGTGTTATATTTTCAGAAAAGTTTAAGGCGTTACAGGATCTAATTTGATCTACGAAAAACTATTAATGAAATGTATATGGTGATGTTTGTTATTTAAGTGATTTCTGGAAGCTATTTCAACAAATCTGTGAGTGGCATACATGCAAACTAGCTTCTAGAACATGTGTGAAGTTACATTTGGGCTAAATTATACAATCAATCAGACATTCGGGATTGAGTGCATAATCTAGAACTGTGTATATCTCATAATATCATGAGTAAGCCGATGAACATATAAAAGACAGGAAATAAGTGATAGCATATACCTGTGCTACATACTCTTGCTCCACACCTTTGCCTGCTTCAGCTTCTTGCTGAGCCGCGACTTTCCATCTTGTGATCTCTTCAGCCACAGCAATGTCCATCATTAGTCCTTCAACCTACACCACATGATAGTTAATATATTTTAATGCTCGTCGCATATGAACAATTTTCAAAGAATAAACTAGTATAACATCAATCTCGACCATGACTGATTATTAGTGTACTTGGTTTGAATTGTTTTAGCACGTAAAATAAGAGCAATCATAGCTTACGGTTTCATTTGCTACTCTCCTTTTCCTGGAGATCCTCTACTTGTTTCCTTTGCAGAAGCTCCTCAGATTGAATATCAGCATGTTCCTTAAGTGAAACCCGACTCTGCCCTTTATTACAAGTAGCATCCTATTTCCGCAGATACAGACATATACATAATATATAAACACTAAACGGTATGCTGCAATTCAATTATCAACAAAAATCACCAATGGCGATCAAAATCATGATGGTATATTAAACGCAAAATACCTTAGTTCAACAACAGTATGCTGCAATTCAATTATCTCAATCGTTTAATAATGTTCTCAAGAGCACCAGCCTGCACATTGCAAATAACCATCTCAGCCAATTAATACTAAATTCGTGAAAGTGTCGTCTATGTAAATTTAAAGCTAAAAGCCGCACCAAAGTAGATATTTCATTATCCTCTGATTCAGCATTACCATCCTGATTGCTTGAAACTTCTTGACTGTGACTACTAAACTTATAATTGATCCCAGATTCTCTCAATCCATATTTTCTGCAACTTTAAACAACAGCTCATTCGTTTTGGAAGAAAAATTGGACGACATTCTTCTAGACAAAGGACTCCTTAGTAAAGACCCGATATGGTCCTTTTCCCTTATTAACTGACTCACTGTTTCGTTTAAAATTTTAACTTCTCAGAGACTTTTTCAGCCACCAAATCCTTAGTTTTTCTATAACCATCAAACTTAATTCATTTATCGTCTCCAATTAAGCTAAAGAAGCTCGTATATTCTCCTCTAAATCCGTTTCTTGTGGAAAAACATGGAATCTAATAAATCACTGTTCTTTCATATCACCGTCAAGTACCTTAATCACACTATACATCTGGTCATGTATTTTAGAAACATGATTCAATTGATCAACAAGGGTCTTTGTAAATCCATCCGTGACTCCAAATTCCTCATCTTATTACCATAGTCGTTCACTAAATTTAGCTTCTCATGGAACTCTAGTTCCAACACCTTAATCATCCCTTTTTTCTCATCTATTGATTTCTCTAAACCTTCAACTACAGAATCTCGTTTTACTACATCATCTCTAAGTCCATTGAATTTAACCTCGAGCTCTGATACTTCAATAGCGGTACCAACACCGGTGAAGCCGTTTCAATCTCCAATCTAGACGAACCCTTAGCGTTGACCGACTCCTCTCTAACTGCTTAGCTAACTCTCCCTTCTCCTTAACAACCTCCGTAAAATCCGCCATTTTTATTACCAATCATCACACAACTTTCTGTTTATCAGTACTATTCTAACCTAAAATCACGTATATAAACATGTAAACGCTTGTTATTGTTTAAATCAAAGTACGCTTTTCCAAGAGCGAAACACGCAAACGCTAGTTACTGTTAAATATAATCTAACCGAAAATCGAAGCGATCAAAGTCTAAAGGATCCAAACAAGGAAATTGTTAGAGGCCTTGGTACGGTGCGCCATAGGCAGGCTGGCCACAATAACGCGAGCCCATGGCTCAGCCCCCGCGTTATGGGGGTTTAGCTGGCTATCTCCAGCAGACGTTATGGCCCATGGCGCGAGCCCACAGCACTATGGCTCACGCCATGCGTCGCGTTATCAAATTTTTTTTTTTTTTTTTAATATTTGAATTTTTTGACCGTTGGGTAACGGCTAGTTTTTGCCTAGGGTGTATTTTTTTACCGTTGCAAGCCTAAACATTCCCATTTTTTACCTATTTTTTATAAGTTGTAAATTTTTTTCCGCGTATTTTTTTACTAAGGAGTGTGAAATGTTAAGTTTTTAGTTTAAATAAATTGTTGAAGAAAAAAAGAAAAAAAAGGGTAGGATAACGATAACACGAGAAATTATGGTGTTAACTAAGGAGTGTGTTTATGGGGTTATGGGGTGTTTTGGTGTTATAAAAAAAAGTGGTGACGTGACCACTTTTTATCCACGGCACGAGCTCGACGACTCAGCTGTACCCGGGCCTCTTAAGGTTATAAACAAAAGCCAATTAATTAAGTATCTGAACCTGATTACTAGTTTGGTTTTCCCAAACGAATTCCAAATTGGCTAGGTGTAAGTGTTTGTTTTTTTTCTTGATTACGAACCAACCATAGATTTTAAACTTTCAATCTTGTTATCTTATTATTTGTTACGACCCATGCTTGAAGTGGGTCGGGTCAAACGGGCCACTACTATTTATCTTAGGGTTAGGGTTTCATTATTGTGTTTTATAAATACCTTGTTATTGTTCTTAATGTAATCAGTCAACTAAATGAATCAATAAAATGTCTGTGGTTTTCTAATCTTCTTCTTAAGGAGCTAGCATCACGCTTGAAGGGGTGCCACTATCCCGATATTACCCGACAGGGTCGTATCAATTGGTGCTTTCATTGAGAGCCCTCAATTCGTTGGGGGATTTTTGATCTAAGATTCCAATCAAAAAAAAAAATTGTTCATCAGCAGTGTTGTTCATCGAAGGGCTACTGTTCATCCGTGCGTTGCTGTTCATCAGACTGACTAGTCACCTGACACAGTTCACGAGGCTACTGTTCATCGGTACTATTCATCAGAAAAAAATTATTTTTATTTTTTTCGATTTATTGTTTATGTCATCGAACACTAGCGATCGGGATGCATTATCTAAACTCTTGCAAATGGGTACAGTGGTTGAATATCAAGGTGAGTTTAAGTATATTATAACTCTAGTGACGGGCATATCTGAAAGTTTACTTGCCTCGTATTATATATCCGGACTTAAACCGAAGCTACAGCTTGAATTGTTGAGGTTTTACCCGAAACCTACAACATTAGGCGAAGCCTTCTACTTGGCTCGTATAGTAGAGACCCGTCTTGAGAAAATTGTAGAAGAAAAGCATACTATTGAAAAGAAAGCGGTTGATTCTTCTACAACACCAGACGTTGCACTAGAAGTTGCACCTGGAGAAGTGAGGAATGTTACATCCGAATCTAACAAAGATAACCTTGAGCTTGTGGTTGGTGAATCGAATCCTAATCTTAGTGAATTGCAGAAAAAGAAAGAGAAGGCCGTTGCAGAAAGAGAAAAAGAAAAAGAGAAAGAGAAAGAGAAAGAGAAGGTCGTTGTTGGTGAATCGCAAAAATTTATTGGTGAATTGCAATTTATTGTGGGTGAATCGCATCTTGAGGTTAGTAAATCACGACTTGTTATTGATGTATCGCCTATAAGGGTCACGTGGTTTGTTACATCCAAATGGAAGGAGTGTAGAACCGGAATCCAAAAATTGTTACCACTTGAGCCACTTAACAAGTTGAAGCGGAGAATGCAAATGATTAAAAAACATTCCAAGATTTGGGATCCGGAAATTAAGAGTGTTTTTCAAAACGTCACCTTGAGGGCAACGTGAATTCGAAGGAGTGGGGAATGTTACGGCCCATGCTTGAAGTGGGTCGGGCCAAACGGGCCACTACTATTTATCTTAGGGTTAGGGTTTCATTATTGTGTTTTATAAATACCTTGTTATTGTTCTTAATGTAATCAGTCAACTGAATGAATCAATAAAATGTCTGTGGTTTTCTAATCTTCTTCTTAAGGAGCTAGCATCACGCTTGAAGGGGTGCCACTATCTCGATATTACCTGACAGGGTCGTATCATTATTCTTGTGCATCACCTACTTGTACTGTATAATTAATTTGGTTTTTGTTATTTACGGACCTTAAAGCGACTATAGGATTTGAATATAAAATTATTTAGGTGTTAACACTCTGTTCCCGAGTTTAGATTTTAAAGTGAAAGGGAAAAGTTTGGGATGATAATAAACGATAGGAAATTATACCAAATTTACTCTCTAAATTTTCTTCCTAAATTGGGATAAAATGGAGTGAAGTTGATATTTAAGGTTTCCCTACATCTTTCTCTTTTCTTTCCAACTCAAAAACACAAAATAAAAAATATTTTCATATTCGTCTCTTCTTTACTTCTCTCTTTTTTCTCCTCTCCATCTCTCTTCTTTCCGTTTTATACTCGGGAACAAAGTCTTATACTTTAATGACAACGTTCAACTCTAACTCTTCCAGAGTACTTTGAAGATAAGAAGTCTTCACTTCACCAAGTAAGGCGGTTCAGTTGTTGAAGACAACTCCTGGAGAAGATCTTCATTTCAGTATGGTTTGACAATGCCAGACTGAATGATGTCGATCTACTCTTGGATGCTCAAAATACTCCAGTCATCCTGAAGGTTTACAAAGGCGGGGAAAGATATGCTTTAGTCAAAGTATAAAGCAGATCTTATTGGGAATAAGGTTCTTTGTAAACTTAGATAAAAGTACAAGCTTTATTCCGAGTATTACTTTATTGACAATACTATGTATGGTTTATCCCATGGGCTTTCAACCACCCATTGGATCAACTACACGTGTAAAGTAAGATCTTTGTAAACCCTAAAATGTTTCTTATAAAAGGAACATATCAAGGAGTGAAAACGCATCTCTTGTACTAGAAAGTTTTAACACTTTCAAAAGCGTTCTTCACTCCCAACATCAAACTAATCGTTTCACTCACTGATGAACGTTAGGTTTGAGACTTAAACTCATAACTTTAATTTGTAGTATAAGTAGAGGAGATCACTCAAATATTATCGTTCACCCACTTTGTTATTCCGTAAACAAAGTGTGTCATAGATTCTTTATTAAGTTTTAATAAATCTCTATATTCTTACTTGTTAATTTACTTTGTTAAACAACTAACTTGTATCCATGACGCGAGGTAATACTTAAGGTTGATAAGTATTATCGAGTTAAACGGGACCAACAAATGGTATCAGAGCAGTTTGATTGATAAAACCTTGTTTACTTCTTGTAAAACTTCTCATAAAGAATTTTTAAATCAAGATCCAATCATGGTTTAAGTTGTACCACAAACTCTAGAATATAGGGGCGACACACTAAATGCTGCTCCTGTGATAGAGATGACAAATTTCATAAATTGGAATAAGAGTTTTCTTGTACATATTATTGGAGTAGAGCCTCAATTTTATAAGCATTATTCAAAAAGGTCCATTTGTTCTCATGGTTGGGGATAACATCAAACCTGAAGCACATCAGACTGCTGATGAGAGAAAGGTTGCTAATCTTGATCAGCGACTCAAAAGTCTCATCATGTCTGTGCTTCTTGATAACCATGTGAATTTTGTTGTGAATTGTTTGGCGGCTAAATCTACTAGAATGACCTAATACTATATCATGAGGGGCCCTATGATGTGAAAGAAATGAGAGTTATGAATTTAAAGCTATGCTATAACACCTTCAAACACAAAGTAGGAGAAACTCGTACTTATACTTTCACAAGATACAAGGATCTGATGAATGAACTTGTAAATGATGGTGTTAATCTTTCCAAGTTAGAAATCAATACAGTTTTTGTTAATGTTTTGTCAAAGAAGTGGCTCAGTTTTTGCCGAAGTTTAAGAAATTCCAATCACATTAAATATTGTGAACTGACCTCTTTATTTGGAAAAGTAAAATATAAAGAAAACCTATTTGATAGGATCTATGAAGGCACCAACAAGAGTAAAGCATTAACTATTGCTACACCATTGTCTACAGTCTTCTTCAGTGAAGCTGTCATCCAAGATTACCAAGATAGTCTTGATGATGAAGAGGATATAAGGACTAGGGATGAATATTTGAAAGACCTCGAAGAGGAATTTCATGAAAGATCTCTTTTGGCCAAATCCAGAAGGTTCTTTAAAAAGGGAGGGAAGTTTTCCAGCAACACAAAAGCCACAACTACTGACACTGTGTGCTTAAAATGAAACAAGCCTGGCCACTTCACCAAAGATTGTTTTTTTTCAAAAATGTCAATCCTTTTGTATTTCTCACCAGTTCAGACCAGATAACCTGTCCCATTACTCTTTCAACAAAAGGTGATCACCTCTACATCCTTTCAGCTGATGAAGCCTGAACTTAGGCCTGCTAAGGACTTTGAAGTTGTGTATAGGGAGATTAAGGCCAGACTTGATCTTTTGAGTAATGAAGACTCGTCTTCAAAAACTACCAAGAGTGGAAAGAACAATGGTTTAGTTGTTGAAGCGTATGAATGGGATGAGGGAGAATTATCCTAAGAAGATGATGAAATGGTGAATATTAAGGTCTTAATGGCTCTTGCTGATGATGGAGAGGCCATTAATTCCAATGTAGTAGCTAAGGAGAGTGCTTGTAATGAGAAATGGGTCAATATCACAATAAAAAAGGTGCAAACTCTTCTTGAACTAGAAGATAAAGATGATATTAAGTTTGTCTTTGACTATTTGTGTATGGATCTTAATTATGTTGAAGAAAAAAGAAATAATCCTCTTGAGAAATATAAGAAAATTGTTTTAGAGCTGAAAAATCATAAAGATATGTTGATAGAGTTAAAAGAAGCTAAACTAGATCTACTTACTTTTCAAAAATTAAATACTGAAATTCTTGATGCAAACAAAAAATTGAGAATTGAACTTAAAGAAGCCACTGACATTGCAAATCTTAGCAAAATTTTTTTGATAAGGTCAATCAGTGTATAAGTGAACACTTTCCGATTAAAAGAGAAAAATGTTTGGTGCTGAAATATCCTCCAGCACCAAGACTCATGATCATGTCTTCGTCAAAGCCTCCATTTAGGAAGGTAGTAAGATCCCAAAAATTGAAAGAATCAGTGATCTAAATCTACCTAATCATGACACTGGAAAAATCCTCCTTCTGGATTTTCATGCAAGTGATGATTCATTAGCATTTGTTGAGTCTTTCTTGAAGATGACTCAGATGATGACCAAGGAACAGATGAAAACATTACACTTCCTCCAATGGAGAAGCTTGCTGGTGCTGAACCTTCCACTAGACCAAAAACTATCCGGTCTATCATCAAGTCACACACAACACACAAAGCTAATACTGCCAAACATGTCAAAATTGACACATTAAAGAACTCTTCAGCTTCTGCTAAGGGTTCACAAAAGGGTATTGGCTCAAAAAGACCTTTAGTTTCAACAAATAAACTAAAGGATGTTAGTACTAAGGAAGACATTCATATGTCTGTTGTCATGAAAGAACTCAAAGAGCTCAAACTTCAACTCAATCAAACACAAACACTAACCATCACCACAGATGAGCCCTTAGATGTACATTACTTAAAATACAAAACACAATTCAAAGGAGTTGTGAACTTTTTGAATGTGACAATCATCTCACTGAAAATTGTTTTAATGTTATCTTCTGTATGAAATGTGAGAGAACTGATCATCGCACATGTGACCATATTGAATATATGGTTGCAAAAACCGGTTTTAATGTTATCAAGCATAGAGGTGAATCATCTCAACCTAATCGATATGTGCCTTTCCCACAATGTGCTCACTGCGGATTGAACAATCATCTCTCTGATGACTGCTACTGTTACCCAGTGTGTAACATCTAGGGAAGTTATGACCATGATACTCATGGGTATAATCGTATCATCTCCCTCAAGAGAGGAATCAAACCCTAAAACCCTAACTCTGTATCAAAGTGTTGTGAGACTTGTGGAAGCGATGTTCACACAATCTCCGATCACAATGCCATTGAGTGGTTTAAAAGAGGTGAAGCCCTTCAGGCTAAAAAAGCAAATGTTGAAAAAGCCTCTAGGACTAAGCCCTATTCTTCATCAAATGCTACAAGATCTATGACTCCCACCAAAAGAAGGTAGTTTCTAAGCGAAACTGACCATTTTCCTTAACTTGTATAGTGTTACCTCAGGAAGCATATCTGGTACTATAGAGTGGATGCTCAGGGCATATGACTGATGTTAAAATTTATCTACACAAGTATGAGGAAGGACCAGGTAGCAAAGTAGTGTTTGGTGATAACTCATCAGCCTCTACTAGAGGATATGTGTTGGGCATAAAATTAGTGTTGGTATATCTTACATTACCAATATTAATTAAATTAATGTTGGTAGTAGTATTTTTAGTACTGGTTGTATTAGCACTGAAGTAGACGTAGTCAAATCTCAATGCTGGTAGAGATGTTAGTACTGATCCGAAGATAAAGACTAAAGACGTGTTATATGATTAAAAGATATTATGTATATCTTCTAGATGTTTAAACTTATTTTTCATATCTTTGTCTTGTAAAGGAGCCCTTACACTATAAAAGGAGGTCCTAGGTCTAGGTTTGGATATCTCTGAATATTATAATCTCTCTACATTGTAATTCACTTCAAGGTTGTAACCCTAATCACACATTAGCTTTGTTAAAATTGGATTTAAAAAAGTTAAGGGGTGTTTGGGTTAACCTGTTTAAGCTTGTAAAGTGTTTTTGAGTTATTGGAAAGTGTTGTTTATTGTTGGTATGTTTATTCATTCTTATCTCTTGTAAACCCTAATCCTTACACTATAAAAGGAACCAAGGGTTATTAGGTTTTATTCATATAATTCAATTATTCACAATGTAAACCTAAAGTGTCTTCGTGTTCTAGGCGTGGGATTCAATGTATACACGCCTAGAGGTTACTTGTAATCGTTTAGTGCTACTCTGTGTTGAGGGTCTTCGTAATACAAATAATATTGGAGTGTTTGGTTTACATCTCTGCTTAGTTTTACGCTGTCTTATTTACATAATCTTCATAATATCGAAAAGTAGATTCATCATACTCTTTGATATCTCTCAAAGTTTCTGCCAAGGTTACATAGGATTTATCCTGTGTAATCTAAGTCTACAAGCTAGACTAACAAGATCACAAGGGATCAACAAGTGGTATAAGAACTTGTTGAGAAGTTTTGATCTTGAAGGTTATTCAAGAACTCTTTTAACTAAAGGGATGGATTCAGAGAATCCACTACCTAACACAATGAACAAGGTTCCAGTCTTCAAACAAGGAGAGTTTGAAGAGTGGAAAATCATATTCACTCAATTTGTGTAGATGTATAATTAGGATCTGTGGGAAGTCATTTCCCATGGAAAAAATCACACCAAACCTTATAGTAACTGATGGCAAAGCACCAGAAATATTGCTTGAAGAGAAGAAGAAGAGAACCAATGATATGAAAGCCATAAGTATTGTTGTGCTAGCAATACCAAATGATAATATTCTTGCTTTTCAGCAACATGAAGATGCTAAATCTATGTTTGATGCGTTTTTATGAGGTTTGGTGGGAATGACTCCACCAAGAAGGCCAAGAAAAAATTACTGAAATCAATGTTTGAGAATTTCAATGCTGAGGGGTCAGAATCTCTTGATTCTTTTTATAATAGACTTCAAGGAATTATAAGCAAAGTTATCACTCAAGGAGGAAAGGCTGAGTAGCAGGAAATTAATGCAAAGTTTCTAAGGAGTATGCCTACTGAAATGGCTAAAGAGGTATCCATTTGGGAGAACAAAGAGGATATTGATCAAGTCAATATTGATGATATGTACAATCACTTCAAGGTGGTTGAACAGAAACTCAAAAAGAAAACTGGATCAGTCTCTAATGATTCTAACTTAGCATTTATATCAAGTTATAATCATACCCATGAAGAAAACTCGATAGGTTCTCATAATATTGGTAATGCATATGTTAATGCTGGTAGTACATTTTCTAATTATGATGAAATAACTACTAGTGCTACTGGTTTAAGTGATGGGACTATTCATACATTCTTATCCAACTATAAGAATGGAGTAGAAATTGTTCCTGGTGATTTGCAACAATTAAGTGATGATGATTTAGAAGAGCTAGAAATAAAAAAAATTAGCTTGCTTTCTCAGTATGAGAGCAATAAGGTTTCTTAGAAGAACTAGAAAGAAGATCATTCTTAATGCTAGTGATAAGGCGAATTTTGATAAGTCTAAGGTGGAATGCAATAATTGCCACAAGAAAGGACATTTTGATAGGGAATGCAGAAGTCCAAGAAGTCAAGTAACTATTGAAGAGCCTTCTACCAAGGCATTGATAGTTGTTGATGGAGTTATAATGGACTGGAGCTTCATGGAAGATGAGGAACCTATCACAAACATGGCACTCATGGAAATTCCAGACTTTGAGGTAATTCTTAAATAAAATTATACCACTGAATGTCTAAAAACTTACGAGGAACTTAAAGAATATTGTGATGGTATTTAAAGGAATTATGATCGATCTACTCGTGATTTTACTAGATATCAAAGAGGTTTGAAAATTTTAGAAGAGCAGATAGTATGCTGTAAGGAACAAGAAAGTGCTTTCAAAGACTCTATAATTCTTTTAAAAAGATAAATAGTTGCTCAAACCCGTGAAATCACCGTTCTTAATTCTAAACTACAGACTAGTGAAATTATCAAGCTTGAAAAGAACAGAAAATTTAAAAGTCTTAGTAATACCATTCAAAGTATGGATAAAATGATTGACACTCAGGTTCCTAACAAATGTAAGTGGGGACTAGGATACAATGGTGATTACCATGTTGTTAAGCCTCCTCTTGTGTATTTTCTTTCTATACCATACATGTCATACATTGGTTTACCAGAGTTTCAAAAGAAGGAGGAACCAGAATTTGTTCCAATTAAGTTTGAAAAAGAAAGTGATAGTGCTACCTCATCTAGTAAAACTTGTGTTAACACTCCACAAGTTACACCAACTGCTAGTACTAGTATTGGTATCCAGGATGAGGGTTTGACCTTTGAACCAAGTAGTTTAGAGAGCACAAACTCTCATAATGATGTCAGTCTAGAAGAGAAAGCTATTTTTAAGAAAGCTGGTGAGTTAAACCCTAATGCACCTAGATATCAACTTGTTAAGAAACCTGTCAAATATGCTAAAATGTACAGGGCCAACATACCTTGGGGAAATCAAAGAAATATAAACAACCAACAGTTTCATAAAATAGGATAGGGAATAAGTCATGCTATATATGTGGAAGTTTTGATCATTTGCAGACACATTGCAAGACATGTCATAAAAGAGAATGGGGAATGGGAATAAGACACCTCAAAGGAATTACAATCCAAATACCAGAATGATCCCTAGGTCAATATTATTATGGGACGGTCTTAAACCAATTAATAGTGCTAGTCATTTTAATTTTGGTAGATCTTCACCAGTTAATTCTGGTAGAACTTTTAAATTGTGGTAAGTATTTTAATTTTGGTCACCCAAGATCTTACACTAGTAGTAATAACATAAGGTCTGTTAACTCTGTCAACATAAGACAATACTTTGGTAACAATAACCTAAAACCTTTTGTGACATAACCAGTCTAGTGTACTTCCTCAGAAGAAAACATCTTTAGGTCATCAGAAGTCTTATCAAAAGAACATAGCTGTTAACTCTAGAAACACTAAAAGTGAATTCAAGCGCATAGAAAGGGTGGAACAAGCTGCCAATAAGTTTTATAGTGGTCCTGTTCCCCCAAGAATATGGTTTGGAGACCAAAGAAAACACAATCAAAAGTCAGCACTATTAACTCTATGGTGAAAGGTCAGTCAACAGTAACTATTGATAGTAATGGTGAAGAAGAAAACAAATATGTCACTAGAATGTTTCAGAAGGTTAAAGCTATGAAGAAGATAGTTTATGATGAAACAAAGGAGTTCAAAACTTGGCATTGGACAAAAGGTACTGTAACCTATGAGTTCAATGATTTAGAAGGAGGAAGTATTACAAGACATATAAATTTGTTGGACCAACTAAAAATGATCCTAATGTGTCTTGGGTACTTCAAGAAAATTAATTGAGGTATGCTGCAAATCTGTTGTAGACTTCTTAGTTATGTTAGTATAAAATTTTAGATTCTTAATTCTGGTAATCAAATTCTTAATGTTGTTAGTCATGATATTCAAAATTTAAAGAGAAAATGTTTTGCGCAGATCCGCCATAGAAGCGGACTCTGAATCTCCGCCACCCTTATTAACTGGAGAGGAAGTGACAAAATCCAAAAAAAAAGGCACACTAGAAGCAACAGAGACACCAACATTCTGGGAAAGAAGTGTATCAATGGCAGCACGATACTTCCCCCTAGTAGTAGGAACGGAAGAAGACCCACAGTCACCCCTCAACCGTTTCGGGGGAAGAGTAGCAGAAACTTCCCTGAGGACCTTCCTCTTCTTCCTCCTACCCTTTCTTGAAGCATTCCCACCCGGGGCAGGTGGAACAAGAAAACCACCCTTAGAAACAGGAACACCGCCTTTAGAAACAACATGACCACCCATAACTAACCCAGTACTAGCACCACTAGTGGGTGAATCAACAAATTCAGCATCCGGGTCCATAAAACCTTCAACATGAAAAATACGGCTGATACTTGCAACCAGTACAGGAATTTGATCCACACCTAGTCGTTGTCCCACAACCCTCACCTTGGTAGGGTCCGCACAGGTGATATAGTTAAAGAAAGACATTGTTGCAAACAAACAAAAAAATTCGGTAACTAGCATACATATACATAAACAACAAAACCAAGAAGAAGCAAATACCTACCCTTTCCAGAAGAATTCATGAAGAAGGGAAAGAAATCCCTCCCCAATTGTATAATGTCTACTAATACAAATAACACACAAAAAAACCTCTATGCACTTCCGGACAGGGGCAAGATGAGAGACAAGATAACTCATTTGTTGTTCATTAAATTCCTCCTCGGAAGGAGGAGGGTCCTTTTATAACTTCCAAGTGAACCACATAATTAGAAGGGTAAAAACGGACGAGTCAACAAAAAGTAAATGGTCCATCCAATTCTTGACAGAATTTAACTCTTTGGAATATCATAAGGGCCCAACGGAGGAACGCTTACTAAATGACATCCACCCATTAATAAAAGTAATTACATAGAATATACGAAACAAACCCACAGTAGGAGCAAAACTCCCAACACGACAAGAAACTTCAAAATGAGCAATCTTTATGGCAGCCATGCCGTGAAGTTGAGAAATATGAATACCAAAGTAACTAAGAACCTCAAGAAAAAAAGTAGAAAACGAAATGCCATAACACGTATAATCAAACACACGAGTGTACACCCTAATTTTTCCAGGAGGAGTATTCCGAATACTAGCATCCGGGCTAGGCAAAGATGGATTAACACAAAATAGGATATGATACTTAGCACAAAAAGCGTTGAACTGGCGCAGGGTCATCATAGATCTATAGGTTGCTATTGAAGACATTATGTAAGAAATCTTTAACACAGTAGCAAAAGATAAACTGGCAAGAAAACAGATCCAAAATCACTATTACAAGTAGATGGAAGCTTTGAGAAACCGTTAATGGCGGTGAAAAAATGAAGAAGGTAGTGAAAAGTAATAGTGACAAGGGAAATGAGTATTTATACCCTCGGTATAGTAAAGACATCTCCCACAAGATGATGACACATGTACCGCACTAATGAAATAGACGGCCAAGATATGGAAGATCAAAGGACGAGACAAAACAAGTGGGACAAGTTGATTGAAAACTGTCCTCTTAGTCAAAAAGTGAAAGACTTACAAACGAGCGCGTCATATTGTTCTACCTACCGGATATAATAAATGTGGATACTTACGAAGGAAGATAACTACAAAGTCAAGCGATTCATTCGCACGACGTAAAAATCCTGGACTGGAGGGACTTGATGGCGTATAATATGGACACGGTCAATTGGGCCTAAAACTATACACAAAACCTTGGGACCCGACCCAATTAAGCACAAGCTCATCATGGTGGTAAAGCACTATTTAACACCCCCAAATTTACACGCAGCGAAATACATCTTTTGGTGCTAAACAATGATACAACAACACATAATTTATAAAGAACGACTCGAAAAGAGACGTTTTAGATTTATCGTTCCTAAAACATTTGTCAGAGTAGCGTAGTCCCAAGTAATCGTTACCAAAAGATAAGTTAAAACAACATATTAGTTTGTTTTAAAAATGGAACGATAAATAAATCAAAGAGTTTGAACAACAAAAGCAGTGCACAACTTCATTCCCGTGACCTCCAAGCTTCCACTTCTCGATTACCTGAAATACATGTGAGTAAAACAATCAGCAAAAATGCCGAGTGAATCTATAGGTTTATGTAATCAATTTGAACACAAGCAAAGATTATAAGTTTGTGGCATGCTTAACAAGCATCAAATAATAATTTGCATCAACAATAATAATTATATATAGCATAAATTGCAATAAGCTCATGGAACCGAGCCCTTAAACACTCCTTTTAGAGGTCTGATAAGACAGGAGATTTATTAATTGTCGGTTACCTCTAGATTTTTGGTACATTGCCGTATACCTGACTTCTCAATACAATATGTCCAAACAGTACGGAGGTCGGGCCTAAGCTTCTATGACAAGTCCACACAAACTGAACCGGGGCGGCTTCCCCTATAGATCTATTAGTTGTACTAGCGGCTAGCCCATCATAAGCTAGTTAACGGTCCATAATTGAGGCTTTAACAAAGGCAATCACTTAATGCAATTGAAAGGCAACCACGGGTCCATTCATAAAGGGACAAAGCATACCATAAAAATCTTGTGTTCTAAGTTTATAAAACATGTATTCCCCCTCGCGGGTTTAAAATCATTTAATAACTAGTATAAAGCGAGGCTATAGACTCACCGTAGCCGATAGTGGTAATGAGACGATCGCCGACGATAGATGATGCCTTTCAAACACGAGAACCGCAACCTATCAAATGAGGTGCGTTCATTAATAATTGACTCGAGAAATAAACCATACATAAGAATATAAAACTCGACTCATAAAATCACGATAAACTCGAGAGAAAACGATACAAGTGATACTATTACACTCTCCTATATATTCATTTTATTGTTCTATGCCTTTAACAAAAATCTGCCGGAACATACCAAATGTCCAAGCCGTTTTCCCCTACTTAAACATATCAACTTTTTATGATACTACTCAGAGAACTTACTTACTATATGTAGAAAGTCCTCCCAAGAGCCCATCAAAAGATTCTACTTCTAAAGTTCCCTGCCCGACTCATCTTTGAATTACAAAATCCGAACAGTTTAGCGACCTTGACTTACGAAACCATTTTGACCTTTCTAAACAACTCCATTTGTAAAACCGCCACTTGATTCGAAAAATAGACTCAAAATACTAAACTTGGAGCCTGAGAACAGCCCTTGAATCATTTTGAAACTCATTTTATAGTCCCCGAGATTCGATTCAAATATCGACAACAATTTTCGGATTGTGTCGACACTCGTCTCCCGGTACACGAAAATCAAACTAGTGTATCTTCCACCTCGTTTGGAGTTGGAAGGCCTACTTTATATCAAATCGAAGCTAACGAAATTCTCTACGACATAATCCCATAATAACAACCTATATTCAGACTTAAGATTTCCGAAAATGACCTCAAACCTACTGCCCAAAATTGACTATTAAAATCTCTTGCAAAATCATGTTTTTGATCAATTCCAACAACTTTTGTCCTCAACCTAAGCCCCTAATATCATCATAAACCAATCCTAACACTTGTATCATCATCAAAATCAAAAACCCAAAAATTAAAAATCAACTTTTTAACAAAAACATGGCATAAACACCATTTGATCATCACTACTAACACATGCATACAACAAATTTGGATCAAACATCACTAACTTTTCTTGAAAAAAATTAATATGGTTGCATGTATGAAAATTTTATACCAAATTGTAGCCCTTTGAAAATCTTGGATGGGACTTGTTTTAGTTTTTGGAGATTCAAAGAATAAGATCAAGATTTTTGAGGGTTTATGTGGATGGGGGTGTATGGCTAAGAAAGGAAAAAGGGGAGGAGGAAGATGAGTTTTTGTTAAATGAATTTTTTAAAGGAAAAGTGCTAGTGAAAATGTTATATATAGTGTGGAGTTAGGGTAGTTTTTGCCAATTTGTGATAGTTTTGGTCCAAAATGTAAATATTAGTTAAAAAGCGAGAAATGACTAAAAGTCAATTTTACAAATATTTACGGGACTCGGGTTTCGTAAAAATACTTAAAAGTTTAAACGCACACGAAAAATAATATAACGACTCGATACGTAATTAAAACGATATCGTCGAAAATATTAAATATCGAAACGATTGATAATAAAATATAAAATTGTGGGCATCCGTCGGTATCGCGATCACTAGTAGTCCTCGTTACTCGTCAAAATATTAAAATATAATATTTAATATCGGTTTCAACTTAAACCGTTAAACATAATAATATTTAAAGTTATAAAATACTTCAAAATAATTGAAAGTAGAATTAAATTATGACCTTATTTTTACGGGTTTTACATCCTCACCACCTTAAGGGAGCGACGTCCCGGCGCTCAACTCTTCTCATACTCGAGTTGTTCACTACCCGGAAGGATGAGGGCATTCTTTATAAAGAAGTCCTTACGTTCCCACGTGAACTCGATCCACGATCTCCACTGGTTCTTTTACAAAACGCAACTTGTCGTCAAGTTGTATCTCACCAAAAAGGAATAAATAAGTCCTTATCCACAAGTCACCCGTCAAGCTCGACACATGAAAATTTTATGAATCACACGAAGCTAATTTGACGACAAGAATAGATGACGGGATTTTCGGGTAAGTCCAGTTAAAAGGAAGGTTGCAATTTAAAGGATAGCCACTGGCCGGATAGCCATGGACACACATAAAAAAGAATTAACAAGAAAAACATTTTCGTCATCGGAGGGTGCTCACACGCGGGTCCCTACTCAAAAGATAATACAAAGACACCATCTCACTTTCGCCAACGCGCATTAAAGTCTCAATAAACATCGTCTTTGAAAGTCAAAAAGATATTACATAATATGTGTTCTACATGATCGGACGTCATCGGATGATGCCGTCTCAAGTTCTCACAACTTACAATCATTTGACTAGATCACACACCATATAAGTACATAAAAGAAAAGGTCGAACATAAACATCGAGTATAGATCTCCACCGTTAATCATCGAGAAAACCTTGAACGAACCCTTGATAATAACCACTTGATTTCCAGAGTCTTTCCACTTGTGGTGTCGGCTTCAACATACTCATCGAGGTTGTAACATATTTATTAACTCCATTCATTAAGAGATTTGGTCCATAATCATTCCAAAAGTACACGCATAAATCCTGGTGTCACTTATCTTTTCTTCTTATACACTGCTTCCCGAGATTCATTTTAAACTCAGAATAAAAATAGTGATCTTCAACACGAGGAACAGAACGAGATAAAAATGAATTCAATAAACGCATAAACGGACAAGATGTGGTAAAATGATTTAAGGTTGACAATCGACGAGGGATCTCGACTCACGTAACCGTAAAACATAATAAATCACAATACTAGAAAAATGAGAGCGAAGAATAAATTATACATTATCATTAAAATAACATTTGTCACAATTATCCGTCCCGGATTTGGTATTACCTTAAAACTCAGTTGAGGTACTTTCTTGATAAAGATGATATATTAAAAATAGAAGTTAAATAGCTTCATAATTTATGTTGGTTGTCTTAAGAAACTTTGAAAGAATGACATGAATCTATTAATTAAACTCACATTGATGGTTACGATTTAGAAAATATAAATTCCAAATTAAATCACTGTTAGGAATATAAATTAAACTGGTAATTTCATTACATTAAAAGTAAAGTATGATAAGTCAATTAGTTCAAAAGATAGAGCATAATTTCGTTTTAAATATTAGTTTTAGTTATACAAAATATGATGTATAAACTTGACCTTTTTCTTATGATAGTTATTTCGATAATTGAAAATCATTTGAAAATGTAGACAAGTTCCATAAATTTTTTTATAATACTTTGTAGAAATACATAAAGGTGTTTATTATTTCAAAATAAATATGGGATATATTCGGTTTCAAAATGTGACAAGATAATAAACGAATACGAATGGAAATAATTGTCAACACTTAATACGAAATCAACGGTACAAAAGAGGACGAAGAAAATGTCGTATGAATTCTTAAAGAGAATAATAAAATAAAGGCGTTGATGGTAAGACGACAAGAAATAATAGATTAAACAAGTTTTCAATTTTGTTAGTGCGGTCTGTAGTTCACCAATATCAGCTCGTTAACTTAGCGGTGGTCGATACATGATCAGAAATAAGATCCATACAAAATAATAATCACTTGTAATTAAAACAAATCAAATGAACGATGTTAGTGTTTAAAGAGAGAAGTCAAAGCACGGTTCACAAGAGTGGATTTCGAGACAAACGAGAGTGACGGATGTCATCCCGGATATACGGAAATCACTCTAGTGATAACTCATTATTCACGTGCGGAGACATTCCAAAGATCTACCCAGTCGCATAAAGAAGATTGGACGGGAAGGAAAGATAAAACATCGAGACTTTCAAGTCATTTATCAACAGTCAGTAATTAGATGAACGGTCAAAAGAAATCAGTTATAAGACAAAATGAAGTAACAAGTGGAAAAACGATTGTCGAGTAAAAACGTACTTATAATCACGTAATTCGTTTAACAAAAGGTAAGAAAACATATGCGGATGCATAGAAATTGTGCTACTTGCATAAAATATAAAGGTTTTCAAAACTTCTTTTCAATTTATTTCATTTTATTTATCTTTATCATAATTACAAGTAAAAAGTTTATTATCATCAAGATTTTTAAGGTGACTACTATTCAGCCTAGCATGGCTCCTTCTAAATTAGACATAGGTGATCAGGCCATGTATAATCTAGGAATAGCAATGCAGTGCTCAGTTTCGTCGAAAAGTATTATGTTTCTTATGTTTATATATAAACCATGCCATTTGTAAAATGGAATTTAAAAATAGTTTATAATTTTATAGGATACAAGTAATTTGTGAGATACTCAATAAGCAACTTTTAATGTTACAAAAAGTATTTTATAAGACCAAAGTAAAAACAATTGGTGAAAATAATCGTAAAACAATATCAGATTTATTAATAATGTGACATTACGACAACGTATAAAGTAGCCAAAGGTTTGCAAGAAGTAGCAAATAGTAGCTCATAAAACAACCAATGAAACGGTCACGAGTTAATAAGGTTTCAAAAGGTTATAAGGTATAGACGGAAACGCCATGAGACAAGTGATGAGAATATCGACGAAGAATGTGAAGGCAAAACATCAAAACTCAACCCAAATCAGTGAAAGGTTAGGAGAAAATAAAAATAAAATAACATCGAATGACAAATGAGTCATATATATAAAAAGAATAAATCAATCCATATGTGTATTCTATGTAAGATACTCGACACAACATGCTTTTAAGAAAGTATATTATTTGTTTTCAAATTACACCAATAATCCGGTAATTGCTAATCCTGTAATGTTTCTATCATTTTTTTTCTTTTTTTTAAACGTTTTCACATGCAACTAGTATTCGTTAGTTGTAAAATAATATTTGTTAAAATTTTACGATCTCAAATGAAATCAAAACTGCTTAGAAACGTTTAAAACTCATGTTCTGAATTTTGTATTAGATTTAACTTTTAAATATGAGCCGATTAATTGACCCGATAAACGACATTTCCAAGACTCGGAGTCTAAAGCATTTTGATGCAAAACGATGTTTCAGACGACTTTCTAGTTTTACCCGAGACCTGAAAACCAATGTAAAATGACCAAAATAGCCCTGCAAGTTCTGTGCAGGTTTGACTATTTTATTTTAAAAACGCAGGTTTTACTTTTAAGTTTTGACCTGTTTATACTGCCCCTACAGTTTCTGCATAAAGTGTATTTTTCGACACTTCTTAACGGCTCAAAATATATACATATATAGACACATGTCTTGTGGATTTTACAACAACGAAAAAAATAAATCTCGTAATGAGCATAAAATAATATATAGCATGATGAATGACAGAAAATGCTTCAAGGTATTCAACACGAAATTTAGGAAGCAAAACCGTGAAAGACGTTCGTAATTTAGATTTCAAAATGCAATGTAGGCAAATCTCCTTGGTGCCACGATTGTCAAAAACACAAAACATAACAAGAAAAGAATGGAACATTAACATGCTACATTCCGGGAGCGAGAAGGTTAATGAAAAACAAATGATACAATTTTATATAAGTAAAATCGTATTCCAATTCTAGCGCCATAATCTGGACGATGATTTATAAAATGACGATGACGTTACCGAGATATAAGTGAACAATACACTTCGGAGTCGATACATATAAATGTCAATAAATAGCGGTTAGTCTATTCCAAGGACACATTGAGCTACACAATGGTCTAGAAATTACGTTTCAAGACATCTAAACATAAACAGTCGGAAGACGATTTGGATATATATATAAATATCACAAGGGTTAAACAATAAAAGTAACGCGCGCAGATGAAGGTATGTAAGGTCATAATATAAAATTTTTGCAATAAAAGCAATTTAAATACTTCAAAAATAAATATAGAAAGATCATGAAATTCATTGTATTCATTTAAGTTAATCATTAATAAATGATAAACTTTTATCGAAAAGTTTAACGACATAAATATATATCGATAAAGGGATCCTAGATATAAATATATATCCATAAGTGGATCATAGTATTTATTTATAAATACTTGCCAATAAGGTATACGTAATAACGCATACTAAAGTGGTAATCCCAGAAGTAGCTTGAACCTGAAGTAACGCGAAATCATGTGCACCGACTCTTTGAAAAATAAAACCGACAGTTATAGTTTAGGTTTTTAGAAAAAGACCTAGTTCTCTATAACTCATGGCTCTGGTACCAATCTTTAACACCCCCAAATTTACACGAAGCGGAATACATCTTTGGGTGCTAAACAATGATACAACAACACATAATTTATAAAGAACGACTCGAAAAGAGACGTTTTAGATTTATCGTTCCTAAAACATTTGTCAGAGTAGCGTAGTCCCAAGTAATCGTTACCAAAAGATAAGTTAAAACAACATATTAGTTTGTTTTAAAAATGGAACGATAAATAAATCAAAGAGTTTGAACAACAAAAGCAGTGCACAACTTCATTCCCGTGACCTCCAAGCTTCCACTTCTCGATTACCTGAAATACATGTGAGTAAAACAATCAGCAAACATGCCGAGTGAATCTATAGGTTTCTGTAATCAATTTGAACACAAGCAAAGATTATAAGTTTGTGGCATGCTTAACAAGCATCAAATAATAATTTGCATCAACAATAATAATTATATATAGCATAAATTGCAATAAGCTCATGGAACCGAGCCCTTAAACACTCCTTTTAGAGGTCTGATAAGACAGGAGATTTATTAATTGTCGGTTACCTCTAGATTTTTGGTACATTGCCGTATACCTGACTTCTCAATACAATATGTCCAAACAGTGCGGAGGTCGGGCCTAAGCTTCTATGACAAGTCCACACAAACTGAACCGGGGCGGCTTCCCCCATAGATCTATTAGTTAGCGGCTAGCCCATCATAAGCTAGTTAACGGTCCATAATTGAGGCTTTAACAAAGGCAATCACTTAATGCAATTTAAAGGCAACCACGGGTCCATTCATAGAGGGACAAAGCATACCATAAAAATCTTGTGTTCTAAGTTTATAAAACATGTATTCCCCCTCGCGGGTTTAAAATCATTTAATAACTAGTATAAAGCGAGGCTATAGACTCACCTTAGCCGATAGTGGTAATGAGACGATCGCCGACGAGAGATGATGCCTTTCAAACACGAGAACCGCAACCTATCAAATGAGGTGCGTTCATTAATAATTGACTCGAGAAATAAACCATACATAAGAATATAAAACTCGACTCATAAAATCACGATAAACTCGAGAGAAAACGATACAAGTGATACTATTACACTCTCCTATATATTCATTTTATTGTTCTATGCCTTTAACAAAAATCTGCCGGAACATACCAAATCTCCAAGCCGTTTTCCCCTACTTAAACATATCAACTTTTTATGATACTACTCAGAGAACTTACTTACTATATGTAGAAAGTCCTCCCAAGAGCCCATCAAAAGATTTTACTTCTAAAGTTCCCTGCCCGACTCATCTTTGAATTACAAAATCCGGACAGTTTAGCGACCTTGACTTACGAAACCATTTTGACCTTTCTAAACAGCTCCGTTTGTAAAACCGCCACTTGATTCGAAAAATAGACTCAAAATACTAAACTTGGAGCCTGAGAACAGCCCTTGAATAATTTTGAAACTCATTTTATAGTCCCCGAGATTCGATCCAAATATCGACAACAATTTTCGGATTGTGTCGACACTCGTCTCCCGGTACACGAAAATCAAACTAGTGTATCTTCCACCTCGTTTGGAGTTGGAAGGCCTACTTTATATCAAATCGAAGCTAACGAAATTCTCTACGACATAATCCCATAATAACAACCTATATTCAGACTTAAGATTTCCGAAAATGACCTCAAACCTACTGCCCAAAATTGACTATTAAAATCTCTTGCAAAATCATGTTTTTGATCAATTCCAACAACTTTTGTCCTCAACCTAAGCCCCTAATATCATCATAAACCAATCCTAACACTTGTATCATCATCAAAATCAAAAACCCAAAAATTAAAAATCAACTTTTTAACAAAAACATGGCATAAACACCATTTGATCATCACTACTAACACATGCATACAACAAATTTGGATCAAACATCACTAACTTTTCTTGAAAAAAATTAATATGGTTGCATGTATGAAAATTTTATACCAAATTGTAGCCCTTTGAAAATCTAGGATGGGACTTGTTTTAGTTTTTGGAGATTCAAAGAATAAGATCAAGATTTTTGAGGGTTTAAGTGGATGGGGGTGTATGGCTAAGAAAGGAAAAAGGGGAGGAGGAAGATGAGTTTTTGTTAAATGAATTTTTTAAAGGAAAAGTGCTAGTGGAAATGTTATATATAGTGTGGAGTTAGGGTAGTTTTTGCCAATTTGTGATAGTTTTGGTCCAAAATGTAAATATTAGTTAAAAAGCGAGAAATGACTAAAAGTCAATTTTACAAATATTTACGGGACTCGGGTTTCGTAAAAATACTTAAAAGTTTAAACGCACACGAAAAATAATAATATAACGACTCGATACGTAATTAAAACGATATCGTCGAAAATATTAAATATCGAAACGATTGATAATAAAATATAAAATTGTGGGCATCCGTCGGTATCGCGATCACTAGTAGTCCTCGTTACTCGTCAAAATATTAAAATATAATATTTAATATCGGTTTCAACTTAAACCGTTAAACATAATAATATTTAAAGTTATAAAATACTTCAAAATAATTGAAAGTAGAATTAAATTATGACCTTATTTTTACGGGTTTTACATCCTCACCACCTTAAGGGAGCGACGTCCCGGCGCTCAACTCTTCTCATACTCGAGTTGTTCACTACCCGGAAGGATGAGGGCATTCTTTATAAAGAAGTCCTTACGTTCCCACGTGAACTCGATCCACGATCTCCACTGGTTCTTTTACAAAACGCAACTTGTCGTCAAGTTGTATCTCACCAAAAAGGAATAAATAAGTCCTTATCCACAAGTCACCCGTCAAGCTCGACACATGAAAATTTTATGAATCACACGAAGCTAATTTGACGACAAGAATAGATGACAGGATTTTCGGGTAAGTCCAGTTAAAAGGAAGGTTGCAATTTAAAGGATAGCCACTGGCCGGATAGCCATGGACACACATAAAAAGAATTAACAAGAAAAACATTTTCGTCATCGGAGGGTGCTCACACGCGGGTCCCTACTCAAAAGATAATACAAAGACACCATCTCACTTTCGCCAACGCGCATTAAAGTCTCAATAAACATCGTCTTTGAAAGTAAAAAAGATATTACATAATATGTGTTCTACATGATCGGACGTCATCGGATGATGCCGTCTCAAGTTCTCACAACTTACAATCATTTGACTAGATCACACACCATATAAGTACATAAAAGAAAAGGTCGAACATAAACATCGAGTATAGATCTCCACCGTTAATCATCGAGAAAACCTTGAACGAACCCTTGATAATAACCACTTGATTTCCAGAGTCTTTCCACTTGCGGTGTCGGCTTCAACATACTCCTCGAGGTTGTAACATATTTATTAACTCCATTCATTAAGAGATTTGGTCCATAATCATTCCAAAAGTACACGCATAAATCCTGGTGTCACTTATCTTTTCTTCTTATACACTGCTTCCCGAGATTCATTTTAAACTCAGAATAAAAATAGTGATCTTCAACACGAGGAACAGAACGAGATAAAAATGAATTCAATAAACGCATAAACGGACAAGATGTGGTAAAATGATTTAAGGTTGACAATCAACGAGGGATCTCGACTCACGTAACCGTAAAACATAATAAATCACAATACTAGAAAAATGAGAGCGAAGAATAAATTATACATTATCATTAAAATAACATTTGTCACAATTATCCGTCCCGGATTTGGTATTAACTTAAAACTCAGTTGAGGTACTTTCTTGATAAAGATGATATATTAAAAATAGAAGTTAAATAGCTTCATAATTTATGTTGGTTGTCTTAAGAAACTTTGAAAGAATGACATGAATCTATTAATTAAACTCACATTGATGGTTACGATTTAGAAAATATAATTTCCAAATTAAATCACTGTTAGGAATATAAATTAAACTGGTAATTTCATTACATTAAAAGTAAAGTATGATAAGTCAATTAGTTCAAAAGATAGAGCATAATTTCGTTTTAAATATTAGTTTTAGTTATACAAAATATGATGTATAAACTTGACCTTTTTCTTATGATAGTTATTTCGATAATTGAAAATCATTTGAAAATATAGACAAGTTCCATAAAATTTTTTATAATACTTTGTAGAAATACATAAAGGTGTTTATTATTTCAAAATAAATATGGGATATATTCGGTTTCAAAATGGACAAGATAATAAACGAATACGAATGGAAATAATGGTCAACACTTAATACGAAATCAACGGTACAAAAGAGGACGAAGAAAATGTCGTATGAATTCTTAAAGAGAATAATAAAATAAAGGCGTTGATGGTAAGACGACAAGAAATAATAGATTAAACAAGTTTTCAATTTTGTTAGTGCCGTCTGTAGTTCACCAATATCAGCTCGTTAACTTAGCGGTGGTCGATACATGATCAGAAATAAGATACATACAAAATAATAATCACTTGTAATTAAAACAAATCAAATGAACGATGTTAGTGTTTAAAGAGAGAAGTCAAAGCACGGTTCACAAGAGTGGATTTCGAGACAAACGAGAGTGACGGATGTCATCCCGGATATACGGAAATCACTCTAGTGATAACTCATTATTCACGTGCGGAGACATTCCAAAGATCTACCCAGTCGCATAAAGAAGATTGGACGGGAAGGAAAGATAAAACATCGAGACTTTCAAGTCATTTATCAACAGTCAGTAATTAGATGAACGGTCAAAAGAAATCAGTTATAAGACAAAATGAAGTAACAAGTGGAAAAACGATTGTCGAGTAAAAACGTACTTATAATCACGTAATTCGTTTAACAAAAGGTAAGAAAACATATGCGGATGCATAGAAATTGTGCTACTTGCATAAAATATAAAGGTTTTCAAAACTTCTTTTCAATTTATTTCATTTTATTTATCTTTATCATAATTACAAGTAAAAAGTTGATTATCATCAAGATTTTTAAGGTGACTACTATTCAGCCTAGCATGGCTCCTTCTAAATTAGACATAGGTGATCAGGCCATGTATAATCTAGGAATAGCAATGCAGTGCTCAGTTTCGTCGAAAAGTATTATGTTTCTTATGTTTATATATAAACCATGCCATTTGTAAAATGGAATTTAAAAATAGTTTATAATTTTATAGGATACAAGTAATTTGTGAGATACTCAATAAGCAACTTTTAATGTTACAAAAAGTATTTTATAAGACCAAAGTAAAAATAATTGGTGAAAATAATCGTAAAACAATATCAGATTTATTAATAATGTGACATTACGACAACGTATAAAGTAGCCAAAGGTTTGCAAGAAGTAGCAAATAGTAGCTCATAAAATAACCAATGAAATGGTCACGAGTTAATAAGGTTTCAAAAGGTTATAAGGTATAGACGGAAACGCCATGAGACAAGTGATGAGAATATCGACGAAGAATGTGAAGGCAAAACATCAAAACTCAACCCAAATCAGTGAAAGGTTAGGAGAAAATAAAAATAAAATAACATCGAATGACAAATGAGTCATATATATAAAAAGAATAAATCAATCCATATGTGTATTTTATGTAAGATACTCGACACAACATGCTTTTAAGAAAGTATATTATTTGTTTTCAAATTACACCATTAATCCGGTAATTGCTAATCCTGTAATGTTTCTATCATTTTTTTTTCTTTTTTTTAAACGTTTTCACATGCAACTAGTATTCGTTAGTCGTAAAATAATATTTGTTAAAATTTTACGATCTCAAATGAAATCAAAACTGCTTAGAAACGTTTAAAACTCATGTTCTGAATTTTCTATTAGATTTAACTTTTAAATATGAGCCGATTAATTGACCCGATAAACGACATTTCCAAGACTCGGAGTCTAAAGCATTTTGATGCAAAACGAAGTTTCAGACGACTTTCTAGTTTTACCCGAGACCTGAAAACCAATGTAAAATGACCAAAATACCCCTGCAAGTTCTGTGCAGGTTTGACTATTTTATTTTAAAAACGCAGGTTTTACTTTTAAGTTTTGACCTGTTTATACTGCCCCTACAGTTTCTGCATAAAGTGTATATTTCGACACTTCTTAACGGCTCAAAATATATACATATATACACACATGTCTTGTGGATTTTACAACAACGAAAAAAAAATAAATCTCGTAATGAGCATAAAATAATATATAGCATGATGAATGACAGAAAATGCTTCAAGGTATTCAACACGAAATTTAGGAAGCAAAACGGTGAAAGACGTTCGTAATTTAGATTTCAAAATGCAATGTAGGCAAATCTCCTTGGTGCCACGATTGTCAAAAACACAAAACATAACAAGAAAAGAATGGAACATTAACATGCTACACTCCGGGAGCGAGAAGGTTAATGAAAAACAAATGATACAATTTTATATATGTAAAATCGTATTCCAATTCTAGCGCCATAATCTAGACGATGATTTATAAAATGACGATGACGTTACCGAGATATAAGTGAACAATGCACTTCGGAGTCGATACATATAAATGTCAATAAATAGCGGTTAGTCTATTCCAAGGACACATTGAGCTACACAATGGTCTAGAAATTACGTTTCAAGACATCTAAACACAAACAGTCGGAAGACGATTTGGATATATATATAAATATCACAAGGGTTAAACAATAAAAGTAACGCGCGCAGATGAAGGTATGTAAGGTCATAATATAAAATTTTTGCAATAAAAGCAATTTAAATACTTCAAAAATAAATATAGAAAGATCATGAAATTCATTGTATTTATTTAAGTTAATCATTAATAAATGATAAACTTTTATCGAAAAGTTTAACGACATAAATATATATCGATAAAGGGATCCTAGATATAAATATATATCCATAAGTGGATCATAGTATTTATTTATAAATACTTGCCAATAAGGTATACGTAATAACGCATACTAAAGTGGTAATCCCAGAAGTAGCTTGAACCTGAAGTAACGCGAAATCATGTGCACCGACTCTTTGAAAAATAAAACCGACAGTTATAGTTTAGGTTTTTAGAAAAAGACCTAGTTCTCTATAACTCATGGCTCTGGTACCAATCTTTAACACCCCCAAATTTACACGCAGCGGAATACATCTTTGGGTGCTAAACAATGATACAACAACACATAATTTATAAAGAACGACTCGAAAAGAGACGTTTTAGATTTATCGTTCCTAAAGCATTTGTCAGAGTAGCGTAGTCCCAAGTAATCGTTACCAAAAGATAAGTTAAAACAACATATTAGTTTGTTTTAAAAATGGAATGATAAATAAATTAGAGAGTTTGAACAACAAAAGCAGTGCACAACTTCATTCCCGTGACCTCCAAGCTTCCACTTCTCGATTACCTTAAATACATGTGAGTAAAACAATCAGCAAAAATGTCGAGTGAATCTATAGGTTTATGTAATCAATTTGAACAAAAACAAAGATTATAAGTTTGTGGCATGCTTAACAAGCATCAAATAATAATTTGCATCAACAATAATAATTATATATAGCATAAATTGCAATAAGCTCATGGAACCGAGCCCTTAAACACTCCTTTTAGAGGTCTGATAAGACAGGAGATTTATTAATTGTCGGTTACCTCTAGATTTTTGGTACATTGCCGTATACCTGACTTCTCAATACAATATGTCCAAACAGTGCGGAGGTCGGGCCTAAGCTTCTATGACAAGTCAACACAAACTGAACCGGGGCGGCTTCCCCTATAGATCTATTAGTTGTACTAGCGGCTAGCCCATCATAAGCTAGTTAACGGTCCATAATTGAGGCTTTAACAAAGGCAATCACTTAATGCAATTTAAAGGCAACCACGGGTCCATTCATAGAGGGACAAAGCATACCATAAAAATCTTGTGTTCTAAGTTTATAAAACATGTATTCCCCCTGGCGGGTTTAAAATCATTTAATAACTAGTATAAAGCGAGGCTATAGACTCACCTTAGCCGATAGTGGTAATGAGACGATCGCCAACGATAGATGATGCCTTTCAAACACGAGAACCGCAACCTATCAAATGAGGTGCGTTCATTAATAATTGACTCGAGAAATAAACCATACATAAGAATATAAAACTCGACTCATAAAATCACGATAAAATCGAGAGAAAACGATACAAGTGATACTATTACACTCTCCTATATATTCATTTTATTGTTCTATGCCTTTAACAAAAATCTGCCGGAACATACCAAATGTCCAAGCCGTTTTCCCCTACTTAAACATATCAACTTTTTATGATACTACTCAGAGAACTTACTTACTATATGTAGAAAGTCCTCCCAAGAGCCCATCAAAAGATTTTACTTCTAAAGTTCCCTGCCCGACTCATCTTTGAATTACAAAATCCGGACAGTTTAGCGACCTTGACTTACGAAACCATTTTGACCATTCTAAACAACTCCATTTGTAAAACCGCCACTTGATTCGAAAAATAGACTCAAAATACTAAACTTGGAGCCTGAGAACAGCCCTTGAATCATTTTGAAACTCATTTTATAGTCCCCGAGATTCGATCCAAATATCGACAACAATTTTCGGATTGTGTCGACACTCGTCTCCCGGTACACGAAAATCAAACTAGTGTATCTTCCACCTCGTTTGGAGTTGGAAGGCCTACTTTATATCAAATCGAAGCTAACGAAATTCTCTACGACATAATCCCATAATAACAACCTATATTCAGACTTAAGATTTCCGAAAATGACCTCAAACCTACTGCCCAAAATTGACTATTAAAATCTCTTGCAAAATCATGTTTTTGATCAATTCCAACAACTTTTGTCATCAACCTAAGCCCCTAATATCATCATAAACCAATCCTAACACTTGTATCATCATCAAAATCAAAAACCCAAAAATTAAAAATTAACTTTTTAACAAAAACATGGCATAAACACCATTTGATCATCACTACTAACACATGCATACAACAAATTTGGATCAAACATCACTAACTTTTCTTGAAAAAAATTAATATGGTTGCCTGTATGAAAATTTTATACCAAATTATAGCCCTTTGAAAATCTAGGATGGGACTTGTTTTAGTTTTTGGAGATTCAAAGAATAAGATCAAGATTTTTGAGGGTTTATGTGGATGGGGGTGTATGGATAAGAAAGGAAAAAGGGGAGGAGGAAGATGAGTTTTTGTTAAATAAATTTTTTAAAGGAAAAGTGCTAGTGGAAATGTTATATATAGTGTGGAGTTAGGGTAGTTTTTGCCAATTTGTGATAGTTTTGGTCCAAAATGTAAATATTAGTTAAAAAGCGGGAAATGACTAAAAGTCAATTTTACAAATATTTACGGGACTCGGGTTTCGTAAAAATACTTAAAAGTTTAAACGCACACGAAAAATAATAATATAACGACTCGATACGTAATTAAAACGATATCGTCGAAAATATTAAATATCGAAACGATTGATAATAAAATATAAAATTGTGGGCATCCGTCGGTATCGCGATCACTAGTAGTCCTCGTTACTCGTCAAAATATTAAAATATAATATTTAATATCGGTTTCAACTTAAACCGTTAAACATAATAATATTTAAAGTTATAAAATACTTCAAAATAATTGAAAGTAGAATTAAATTATGACCTTATTTTTACGGGTTTTACACACTAGCGGATCAAACCCACGAGAAAGGATCTGCAATACATTACCGGACCTACTTCCTCGAAGCGTATCCCAGAACCCCTCCGGATAAGTTCTTAAGAACATATCCATAGGCCAGATTGGACTATAAAGGCCCACTTAGGGTAATATCTGAAATGCTAGAAAAAATTGAACTCGACTCTCCTATAAAAGTAAACCCTGACACTCTAAACGAGGTATGATTTTCTCACTTTTCCCAACACACACACATATTTAAGACAACAAGAAATCTTACACCGGAGTCTAATCGTGAGGTCCGTCCCACGATAAGATTAACGGTTTACCTTTATTTGTGTAGGAATCATCATCGTATTTCGTTTTAGTACAAGGTCAAGCCAAATCCAAGGCACCTGAACCCATTTGCTAGGATCTCAGGCCCACATAACACCCAAGACCGATCAGTGTACTAACAAATAGAATTTTAGTGATCTATATTTAGTAGAAACCGATAAAAATATACTTTTAGTAACTCTACTTATTACTTACTTTTTTCATATTTAGTTTACTAAAATTTTGTATTGCATATATCGATAATTCACTACAAAATAAAATACATATACTTACCAAAATTTTTGCTTACTAATAAGATAAACAATTATTTAAGTTATTATATTCTTGCTAAAACACAATAAATATAAAATTAGGCAAAAGAAACCTTCAATTTTTGCCTACTGAAAAAATTCATTAAAAGTTTTACACTTTCTGAAAGATAACAAAGATACTAATATTGATTGAATGTTTTCTATGATTACATAATTAGAGTTGCATATGTATTTATAATGAATACATATCTCTACAAATAATCTACCTTAACCCTAAACCTAACGGGCCGTAAGCCTATAGGCTTGGGCCTCGTCTAACACTCCCCCGCAGTTTGAACGGGAGGCTTCTCGATGAACAAACTGGAACACATGATGAAAGCTCTTTCTTCTTCAATCATCTTCTTTTTCTTTGTTGAGACGGATGTATAATTATATTTGACGACATAGTTGTTAGCTGCTTGCGGCTTCCTCCTTTGCGTGGCTTGCTTTGCCTTTAGGTAGGAGCGGCATTTTTTTACCAACTATTTTTGTAAAATGGCAATGATCTCCGACGGGAAAACAAAAAAATAATGGTGATTGAGGAAAAATCTAATTGTTGATTGTATTGGAGATGTGTTATGACGGCTAGGGTTTTGGAAGATATGATTTATTCGATAAAAAAGAAACTAATTATGAAAAAGTGAAGAGAAAAAGGAACTAAGCGGTATCCCTCCAAATCATCGTCACTGATGATCGGAGGATATCTTTACTGTGATGGGTTGTACCTAAAGCTCCGATACCATGAAAGATAACAAAGATACTAATATTGATTGAATGTTTTCTGTGATTACATAATGAGAGTTGCATATGTATTTATAATGAATACATATCTTTGCAAATAAGCTACCTTAACCCTAAACCTAATGGGCCCTAAGCCTATAGGCTTGGGCCTCGTCTAACACTTTCCTTACTCTTTTGGCTACTTTTGCATACTCTTTAGACTTTTAGTGATCCCCTATTTTACTTACTTCTTTTCTTTTGAGTAAGAGTTTATAAAAATAACTTTTTGGTGACTCTTCTTAATAGAAATTGATAGAAAATACTTTTAGCGTCCTTCTTATTATCTACTTTTTTCATTTTTAACTTAGTAAGAAAATGTTATAAATCTTGTAGTTATTAATTGAGGTATGTAAAAGAGAAACATCGTAAAAAAGGGATGATGATTTAATCAGAAAATTTGAGAATTAGTCCGCCAATAATGTTTAAAACATTGCTTTATAAAACGTGATGAACTTAGTGGTGCGTATACTATTGATTGTCCCTTTTCTATCGTATTACTTGCTATTAATCAATATCTGATGGAATAATATTCAAATATTATGAGTTAATGGCATATGACTTTATATGTGTCAAATACTTACTTGTATGCTTATTTCAATATTCAATGTTCTTTAAACATATCATCAATTTTGATAGACCAAGTTGGATGTTTCACTTTTGAATATTCATTGTCTTTAAATTTGGTTTATTTCTCTTTAAGAGAGAAGACTATAAACCCGTCCTATACTTACCTGTTAGACACACAAAAAAAAGATTTCATATTATTTCCACTCTTACATAACAATCTGATATTGATTTTTCTTATTGCTTCTTTATAAGTTTTAGGATCATCCTCTAATAAGAAAACTGAAACAATATCCTCATTTACTCAATCAACATCACAATTTTCAAAAAGGAATGCAGTAATAAAGTCCGGTCCATAACTCCTTTCATTTATTTTTCTCTTACTTCTTCTAGGTTCGTTTTCTTGAATGTTTGAAATAGAAGAAGATATAGGCATATTAGGTGAAATATCAGGAGCTCTAGAAGGACCCGTAATGCAAGACATCTCATTTTTCTTTAAAGGAAAAATAGTTTCGAAAAATTCTACATCTCTAGATTGGCAAATAGAATTATCATTAAACACAGAAATCTATATGCTGCACTATTCATAGCATAACGAATAAACATACAATCAATAGTTTTAGACCATATATTTGGTTTTCTAAATTCATGTAAAGCAACTTTAGCTAAACACCCCCACACAAGTAAGTATTTGAGGTTACGCGCGAACCCTTTCCATAATTCATAAGGGGTTTTATCTAGTTTTCTATGAGGCACCTTGTTCAATATATAACAGGCAGAAAGAATAGCTTCACCCCACATATTATCATGCATACCTGAACTTAATAGCATAGCATTCATCATTTCCTTCACTGTTCGATTTTTCTTTCGGTTATACCATTTTGTTGAGGCCTATAAGGTGCACTAAGTTCATGAATGATGCCATGTTTCTCAAGAAATTCTTTGAGGAAATTGGTGTTATATTCTCCACCTCTATTTGATATAAGTCTTTTAATTTTTGTATCTGTAAATGCAAATATCACACTAAATGATATTTACGTTTTAATCATAGTTAACATTTTGTTAACGACAAAACATCAAACATATTTTTATGTTTGAGATATAAGAATCATACAAGTTATCTTAGTCCATGAACTTATACACTAAAGTTTTTTTTATAAAAGTATACAACTTATTTAAGCACAAATAAGAAAAATAAAAATGGACTCCATTTGTTGACTTTGACTTATATTGTCAAATATATTAAGTCAAACAAGGCATGATATGATTGTTTCTTGTGATCTTGGACAAACATTCAATAGGCAACAAAAGCCAGACCTGTTGGACCCCGGCGGACCCAAAGGTGAAGGGTCCGACGGGTTCCGTGGGGTCTGGTAGCTTTCCTATAAATAGAAGCCTTACCCAAGCTTATCACTCACGCCTTTCTATCTAATCTTCTCTCTAATCTCAGTATACATCTAACCTTCTAATCTATCTTATCTATTATATTCTTGCTTGTGATTTAGATCCTTGTTCATATAAAGATCGGTCACGAGAAATGTCAACTCTAAGCTTTGATCCTTCAAGGCTTCACATTGCGTGAAAGCGTTAAGTGTTACCTATACAATAACCATTGTTGTACCCGTTCATCTATCTACTTGTATAAGGTGTGGTTGGTATTATAAGCCACAAGTGTAGAAGTATATATGACGTAGTTGTGCCTTTGTAAAGAACGAGACATCTTAAGCTTGGTGTCGTTAAAGATTTTAAGTTTATGTGTGAAGGTTTCTACACCCGTGTAAAGGAGATTCATTTACTAGTGAAGTAGAACTCTCGAATGGAAGTAGGGGAAAGATAAGTGAGATCTTGCTAGGCCGAACCACTATAAATCACCGTGCATTGTGGTTTGTTTCTTTATTGCTTCAAGTCATTTACTTTACTAATTCACACTTCAATATATATCCATTAGCAATCACGAAAAAGTTTCTAAATCATTAAAACTAATTGGTCAAAACTATTCAACCCTGTTCTAGTTTTCTGCAATTGGCATGAAGAGCTATGTACTCAAGATCTTTAAAGTACATTGTACTTTAAAACTTGAATCGATCCATGGATTCTGAAAATCACAAAGAAGGGCAATCTATGCAATGATCACCACTCTCTGAAACCGATAGTTTTAATTATTGGAAAAAACGTTTTGAAATTTACGTGAAATCTAAGGATATAGATCTTTGGTATATAATCACTGAAGTTGATTATGCACCAACGGTTAAAAATGTTACCACTAACCAATTTGAATCAGTTCCCCGCGAAAAGCAAACCGATGATCAAAAGAAAATGTTGGCTAAAAATAATGAAACCAAAATGATGCTTTACAATGCTCTACCTAAAAAGGAGTGATGTAGTGGTTTTACTACTCTTTAGGAAAAGAGAGAAAAAGTGGCAAGTATTAAGTACGACGATTTAGGAAAATCGTGTACAAATGACCCAAAGTGGGGAATCGTTCTCAAGGAGGCTAGTGCGTTGTGTTAAAAGATGAATATCTTTGTGATTTTATTGTTATGAGAAAAGAAAATAGAAAGGGGATAAGAAGGGAATGACGTTTACGATGACGGATTACACTAAGACGAAAGGTCGTACACGTAAAACCGTAAAAGCACCAAATTTAATATTTTATCCTAAAAATTCCTAAAAATTGCAAGCAAATCCTAAATAATGTATAAAGAGTTTACAAAAAATCAAAAATCATCCAAACCTTTTAATTAATTAAATAATAATTTTTTAATGCTAATTAAAGCCCTAAAAATCAAATTAATTGCTAAAAAGCCCAAATTGAGTTTTATCACTTTGTAAACCTCTAAAACAACCTAACTTAATTTAAAACTATTTTTGAAAATTTTAAAATTAATAAAAACTATTTTAAGACAATTAAAAACTATCAAAACTATAAAAACTTAAAATAATTATAAAAATAAACCTAAGGACAATGAAAATATTCTAAAAGTGCAAAACTCATAACTTTAGATATTAGAACTAGAAAAAATGAAAAAAAGTAGAAAAACTAACTTTCAATTTGTAATAAAAAAATAATAATAAAATATTCAAAAAAATTCAAAGTTTATAAAAAATTTCTAAAAAATTACCAAAAATCTAGAAAAATGTAACTAAGACAGAAATGCAATCAAAAGTTTCCAAAACCTTTTTAACAATTTTATATTAATTTCTAAAGTTGGTTAAAAACCCTAAAACCATATAAAATCAAAATTTAGTTAATCTAAAAATTTTAATTGCTGTAAACCTCAAAAATACAGTTAAAAACTTAAAAACTATTTTTCTAGATTTTTAAATTACTTTTTCCTATTTTTTATTTACTTTCTAAAATTAAAACTTAAAATAATCCTAATAAATAAACTATTCACGTGAAAAATAAACTTTTTAAGCTAAAAAGTCCTAAACCTAAGAAAGAACAAGGGAAAAATGCTAAATAGTAAAAAGCTAAAGAAAATAAGCAGAAATCAGCTTATTTCTAAGCTGATTGCTTGAATAAGCTATAAACACAAACCCCTTAAGTAATTAACTAACCATGTGATAACCAGTCAAAGACCCTAGGGCAACTGGTTATCACGTTGGTGTGTGAGAGGAGTGGCGCAGGTTCGAGTCCTGGCCACGTCCTTTTTGTTAAATTTTTTTTTCTTTTTTTAAATTTATAAAACTCAAACCAGGAACTTATACTTACTCTAAAACACAAACTTTATCAAAATTAAGCTAGAATTAAAGCTACTTGAATAAAAAACGTGCCTAGATAAGTTGCTTGCTTGATGAACACAAAGAGAAAATCTTCACAAGTGAAGATATGAACAAGAGGGCTTGTTCTTGATGATTTCTTGGTATTTGATGGATAATGGGGGCACCCCTACACTCAGTTGAGTGTAGGGAGTCTATTTGAGCAAGAAAAATACAAGTAACAACACCAAAGTGACATACACATGGTACTCAATTTTCTGAAAATCAGAAAGTATCACAAAGTCTTCTAGCTGATGCAATTGGATTTTGGGTGAGATTCAATAGACTCAAACTTGCATAAAACCAATCCAAATCACATATAAACTACACACAATCCTAGTTTAACCCAAATCCTATCAAAGTGCAAAGATCAAATGAAAGGTTACACTAAAAATTTAGGCATTTATGGGCATACTGAATTTATCAAGTTTAAGCAACAATAAGAACATACAATTACCATGAAACCTAACCAAACTCCCAAGCAAAGATGAAAATAAACTATCACAGATAAATCATGTATGTTTAGGCAATTTTCAAGCAAAAATTGTGTCACCAATTTTAGTTAAACCCTAGTCCCAAACAGCCCTTAACTTTATGATTTTAAACTTTAACAAACAAAATGTTTACAAAACTTAACCAAATGGAATCTAAACTATCTAGACATGCATAAACACCCTAAATAAGCATAATCAAACAGAAAACTTCATCAAATAAACACAATCATGCATATTCATATAGCACACAGATTTTCAGTAAAAATAAGAAAGAAAAATGAGAAAGGAAAGAGAATGAGCACCTCCCTCACTTTACATCCTAGTGAGGGTCAGCTAAGCTCCCCTGAACTTAAACCAACAACTAGGTAAGCCAGGGGTCCTTGGAAGAAAAATGGATGAATGAGGTTGCTAAATGAGTAGAAATACTCCAACCTTGATAAAAGTGATTAAACCACTCTTTCCTGCACAATCACCACAAGACCAACAGAAGAACTTCAAATATCAAATGCTACAAGCTTAGAGCTTGTAGCTTTTGATATAGTAAGTGTTAAAACCAATGGGTCAAAACAAGCAAAAAGGTTTTCACCTCAATATGCTTTTTACCCAAGCTCTATACCCACTGAATCTTGATATCCACAAGATATCAAGGTTCAATGGTCATATAGGAGCCCAAATAAAACAGCTTATGTGGACTTTGAACCAATTTGCTAACCTAGAAAACGGATTTCAGAAACTTGAAACTTCTCTTTTTGAAAACTCAAAAACACTTCAACAAATAATTGTGGAACTCAACTTGCTTTTCAAACACACACCAAATTTTAAAACAATAAAAAGGAATTACAGATTTAAAACCTACCAACTTTCATTAATTTTTTAAAAAGGAATTATAAAATGTTGAAAAGCAGAAACTAGAACAAAGGGATATGCACAACCTGCATTCTCCTTTTATAGGCTAACTAGGAAGCTTCTAGTGCTAATGAATAAAAAACTAATAAGCTAAAACCCTAAATGAAGAAAAACTAAAAATGCCCTTGGTCTTCAAATTCGAATCTTGGTCAATGGTGGAGTCTTGTGACATGAGAGTGATAGCCAGCTGTTTGATATGATCTAGGACGTTTATTTGGAGTGGGGGACAAGTAGTATCATCATAAGCGTTCATCTTGTCGATTTGGGGTTTGGGGATGAAAGTGACGCAGCAGGGAGGTCCCTACTGCTCACATGTGTGTTTTGGCATCATGTTTTTGGTGTGGGATGTGTTTAACATATGTTTAATCAATGATCTGGAAAGGGATGAACAAAACCCCTTTGGTTTGGATTTGATTGATCCTGGGATGAGCTAGGGTTTATGGAGTGATTAGGCTAGTTTTAATCTGAATTGGGGGTTAATTAATTTGAATTGGATGTTTTAGTGGGAAAAATATAACTGATTTAATCAGTTATAAACTAAAAGGTGGGTGGAAATCTGACGTAGAGTGAGGGGGAATAGGATTGGTGGAAAGGTGAGTGGGTGATGACGTGCAGGATGGTGAGTGGTGGATGGGGTTTTAATTTCTGGGCAACTTCAGTCCCTTAACTCCCAAAGCTTCTTCACTTGTGTTTAAAACTTTGTCAACGCCCCATTTACACATAACAACTGTTGTCAACTTGTCATTTTTGGCACATGTAGTTTATAAACTTTGAATAAGGACCAAAAGTGCAATAAATGGAATCTTCAAGGGATTTTCTTGTATCCTCTTGGTAATTTAGGGACCCCAATGTAATTTATGATTTTTACAAGGGTATAAATTGCCAAGTCTTCCAAAGTTGAGGGACCATTCTTGCCAATCTTCAATTCTTCAAGGGTAATTTTGGAAATTCATGATTCGGGTCCGGTTCATTGTGCGGCTTTGTTTCCCGTGTTCGTTTTTGATTGATTCTTGTGATCTTTTGTCATTTCCTCAATATCCGTACCTAAAATACACAATCAACAAACACGAGCATATATTTGGCATTTATATTTAATGCATTTTAAGCCCTATTTGGAAGATGACACTATGTATAAAATCAGTCTCATCACTCCCCCATACTAAACCATTGTCGTGCCCCCACGCAATGCTAGAATAAAGTATCGTAGCACCTCCAAAATTCATTTTTATTCACTTTTATTGAATGATAAACTAGCTATACTACTACTATTACTACTACTTGTGTTTTAGACATAATGTATGATTTTCATCGCAAAATGGGACGTTTAGGTTCATAGAACAAGAACACGTGAATGCTTCGTTAGAAATAATTTCATCGTCCTCGATTTTCACCCCAATTCCATGCCAAGCGTGCAACGAGATCATTGTCATTATAAGTTAGTAATGCTAACACTACTCATATGCCCTAATCACGTGCTTATCCTCCCAATTTTCCTAAGTTGTATCTCTTATATTTTATTTTGTCTTGGATGTTTCACGAGGATACATTGTTTGACTTATGCGATAATAGAGATTTAGGTCTAAAAATAGAGTCCTAACGGTGTAACCAAGACCATCAAATCAATAACCCCTCCTAATAGACAACGATGTCAAAAGATTAAGTCAACAAGAAGGATCGATAAACACGGTTTTATAACGGTTTTGAACATGAGACTTATTACCAAGACTTTTATACGCCCCCTAACGGAAGGGCCTTATTATCTTTGGTTTACCTCCATCTTTTATTCAACTTCGCCATGAAGCTTTTATTATGACTTCGGTCTTGCCTTGCCTTTTATTATCCGCCTCATCGGTGGTTTTATTAGCCAAAGACGTATATCCTCACGTTAAGGTGAATTTTGGATCTTTAAAGCTTCGAAGATTAAGGCTTGATTCACTTTCAATTTTGCATAGATTTTTCGGCCTTGCGGGGCTTCAAATTGTTTGCTTGATTAAGGTGAGCACTTGAAATCTTATTATTGGGTGAAGCTTTTGATTATTAGGGTTCCAATACTTCAAAACCGTGACGCTGACGATACCTTAATGTCTTCCCATGTTAATTACACGGAAGCTACTAGAAAAGAATAGAAACCCAACAATCCCAACTAAACCGCTAAGTCAATATTTATTAAGCAAAAAATATTTACAAGCGAAGGGAGAATAAGCAAACAACGAGAACACATGAGTTTTTGAAAGAATACGAGTACTCTACGTTTAGCATAGTAACTTATAATTAACCCTATCATTTCTCGTCCTCATTTAAGAGACTTAGCCTAATGTGAAGTTAAGGAATCAAAGCTAAGTGCTCAACACGCACGGTCGAGTCAAAAATTACTTTTATTCTCGCCATCGGAAAGTCTACATTCGTGTCTTCAAACACTTATAAAACATGAGAAAAATTTTAAAATTTGGCCATTTTTAGCCTTATTTTGCAACAAAACGATAAACAAAAAGATAAACTTTGGAAAGAGTGAAGGTTTGGCAAGGCAAGTATCTATTCACCCCCGATACTAAAGTTAAACATTGTTCTTAATGTTTCGAGTCTAGGGGTGCAAA
Organism: Glebionis coronaria; assembly: GCA_025667525.1. Lineage (NCBI taxonomy): Eukaryota > Viridiplantae > Streptophyta > Magnoliopsida > Asterales > Asteraceae > Glebionis > Glebionis coronaria. The sequence continues at coordinate 105,068,979 of CM046876.1, forward strand.
CACCCCCATACTAGAGACGTAGTCAAATGCCTAATCTAGCATGGAAAGGGTGTAACCATTAAATTTAAAGCCGTTTATGAAGTGTGCTATAAACCTAAGGTTAGAACATCAAAGGATATATCATTTGGATATTGAGAAAGTCTTCAAAGCGAACGATCGAGTGCTCCCATAAAAAGAACATGAGAGGCTCCAATCGTGAAGATCATGATCTAAAAACCACAATTCACAAACAACCACGGAACAAAGGTTGTAAGGGCACAAATCCCCTCACATTAAACTAATTAGAAAGCAATAATATGTACATGGATAAGCATGGGTTTCCCCCACGAGGCACCTTGTTTTTTATAACCGAGTCAAAAGCTCGACTCGAATCCCCATAAATGTGATCATTTAGGGATAATCATGGTATGGTAAATTTTTGGTGGGGCTTACATGATAAACAAGGCCCAAAAACAACCGGTATTAAGGACTAAGTCCTTTGATGATGCAAAATACCGGGATCGAAGATGGCGTTCTCGTTTTCATTCGAAAAACAAATCAACGCCACTTTATCATGTGTCAACACAAACCCAAAGGGTTTAAAGAAAATAGACGAGAAGAAATAGAAGGGTGGGACAATGGGTAAGTCACAAAAACCATGAGCTACTCGAGGTAGACTCGCACCAATCAAATAGAAAGATTTTCCATTTATTGCATCGGTAGAAGACCGAGATTTCCCTTTATAAGCAATTCCGGGATCAAATATCTCGTCCTCGGTGGAGAAAGGGGAGGGAACATAAGGGGCTTCCCCCACACTAAGTCCACACAAAGCATCGTCAAAAGGAGAAGACGAGCTTGTAGCACTCAAAACACGAGGTGATGACGGAGTTAGCATTGTAGAAAAATCTTTTAAATCCAATTTAAAATATTTCCCTTTTTCATATTTTAAACTCTCCTTATGAAAACCCGACTTAATTATGTCAAAAATATTTGGTGTTTCTAAAGCAATGTTAGTCACACTAAAAATTCTCACATTTGAAAACCGTTTTGGTCTTGGTGGTGGTAAGTTCTCAAAACGTTTGTCAACAAAGAAAACTTCCCCATCGGGATCAACATATTCATCATCCGAAGAATCACTCGTGATTGGAAACGTAGGCTTAACACTCTTAACCTCCACCGGCGGAGGGGACGGAAAATCGTTTTTGTCATCAACTCCTAAAACTCTTTTTGAAATCCTTTTCCAAATGTTTTTCATGGGACTAACATTGTTCAAAGACGTGATAGAGTACACATGAGAAAGTGTGGAGTTTTGAGTTGCATTTATGACGAGTTCTTCCTCATTGAAACGAAGAGTGATTTTCCTAGCATGCACATCGATAAGTGCTCTCGAGGTATCCAAAAATGATCGACCTAAAATTAGAGGAACTTTAGGATCGATGGGGATGTCAACAACAATAAAGTCCACTGGATAGTAGAACTTTCCAACTTTCACGAAGACGTCCTCGGCTACTCCACAAGCTAGAATCGTAGAATGATCGGCCATCTCGATTGACATTCTTGAAGGAGTGAGATTAGGAAGATTGAGCGACTTAAAAATCTCAAGAGGAATCAAATTTATACTAGCACCAAGATCGGCCAAGGCGTAGCATTCCTCCATATCTTGTATTGCACATGGGATTAAAAATTTACCGGGATCACCGACTTTTTGAGGTATGCGGCTAAGAAAAACCGAAGAACAACTAGACGACTTTTGCAATTTCTCTTTGTTATTCAACATACTTTTAAAGTTTGCGGCAAATCGAGGCATCATGACCAAGGCGTCGGCAAAACTTATATTAAAATGCAAGTCACGAAACATTTTCATAAAAAGTTCAAATTGATAATTATTTCGTTCTTGTGCCTTTTCCTTGTTTCGTCTTGAAGGGTAAGGTAAGGGTGGTGTGGGTTAGGGCATAGGCAACGGCCTTGGAATCTCGGGTTCCACTATTAGTATTGGTTCAACCGTAGGTGTGGTTTGAGCGGTACTTCGTGGGCTTGGAATTTGCTCCTTTTCTACCACCACCTCGGGTTCTTTCTCTTTTTCCTTCTCCGTAGAAGTACTTGGATGAGAAATGGGTTCTTTGAAAGTTTTACCACTTCGAGTAGTAATAACCTTCAATTCTCCTTTGAAAGTTTTATCACTTCGAGTAGTAATAACCTTCAATTATCCTTTCGGGTTTACGATGGTATCACTAGGAAGACCACCCGAAGAAGAAGGTTTACACATGATAGCCTCAAACATTTTTCCCATTCGATCTTCAAACTTAGATTGCCTAGCATCCGCTTTTAACAATTCTTGCTTAATCTCATGTTGACCTTGCTCCATTTTTTGTTGATTTTGTTGGAGACGTTGAACATTTCCTTCCATTTTATTTGCATGAGTCTTAAGTTCATTAGCAAGTTCGTTTTTAAGCTCGTTTTTCAACTCGGATCTTAAGCTAACCATTTCACGTTGCATATTATCAAACTTAGCATCGTCTGCTTTAGCATAATTCAAAAATTTTCCTTGAAGATTTTTGGTGTGATCATTTTGAAAACCTTGTGTGGGAGTTTGAAAATCACGGTTTTGGTTTTGGTTTGAAATTTGCCCATTTCCACTTTGATAATTACCCTTGTTGTAGTTACGTTGATTTCCTTGATAAGCACCACTTTGATTGTTGTTTCGATAGTTGTTAGCATTTTGATTTTGTGGAGCTTGATTTGGGCGGGAACCTTGACCGTTTTGGTTATAAGTTCCCGTGGCTACATAAGCATTCGAAGTGTTACCATCCGCGGTAATGCACTCGGAAAAATCATGAGCTCCACCACACGAAATACAACTCTTGGCAACCGCCTTAACCGATGCGGAATTCAAAGCATCTTGTGCTTTCCAATGAGTCTTAAGAGTCGAAAACCTATCGAAAAACCGATTCTCCTCATTTGCTTCATCTTGCAAGGCATTAATGCTACGAGACGATGACGAACCCAAATTGGCAACACTCGGTGTGTTACGAGGGCTATAAACCTTGGACCTATTCTCAATGATTTTCAAAGCCTCATCGGTTGTTTTGCACAAAAAATTACCACCCGCGGCGGCATTTAGGTAATCTCGTTCATGATCATTAAGCCCATTATAAAAAGTGTCAGTTTGATGCAATTCGGAAAAATCATGGCGTGCACATTCATGTAACATTTCTTTAAACCTTTCCCAAGCCATTGAAAAACTTTCATTAGATCTTTGTGTAAATCGTGAAATCTCGTTTTTCAAACCTGTTGTTTTAGATGGTGGAAAAAATTGATTCACAAATTAGAAACGAGATCACCCCACGTGAAAATCGAATTTGGGGGTTCTTTCTCGAGCCATATCTTGGCGGGTCCATCTAACGAGTATGGAAACAACATCATCTTAATGGCATCGTGTGGTACATCCTTAAACTTGCTTGTCGCGGTGAGACGATTAAATTGCCTAATCATTTTTTTTGGATTTTTGATTGTTTTTACTTTTTTTTGGATTTTGGAATTGTATTAAGTAGACAAAAATCTACAAATCTCCTCGTTAATCAAATCTCTTGATTAAAGAAGCCTCAAGGAATGAAAACGATCACGTGAAGTGAACGCCTTCGATGACTTTAGAACGTTGGTGGAACACCAAAACGTTCAAGAGGGTTTAATAAAATAAAACCAAGAAAGTATATATGATACTTAATAATACTTTGGGCGGCAAAACCCTCGATTAGCTCTCAAAATCAAATACTCACAAGCAAGCGGGGAAATGAGGCGGCGCGAAGCACTTAAGAGCCTTTTTCCTTAGGATATATTTTATAATATCCGCCTTATACCCACCTTATAGTTTGTATTTTTCAAAATCGAGCTTCTCGAAAGTATTTATCTATTTTTACCTTTTTTTCTTTGGTTTGAGATTCGAATACAATGATTGGGTAATGACCTCCCAAGTCAAGGTTGTGATTTCTCACGTATTTGGAGTACTTGTGTATTTATTGTTCTACGTATACAATATAGTAATAGTATTCACAAAAAAACGAAAAACCAATAATACGTATTAGTAGAGTGCTACTAATACAATTAGCTATTATGGCTATATAAAAACAACAAATGTTCAAATCAAAACACAACACGCCTCCCCGGTAGCGGCGCCAAAATTGATGTAGCGGTTTTACTACTCTTTAGGAAAAGAGAGCAAAAGTGGCAAGTATTAAGTACGACGATTTAGGAAAACCGTGTACAAATGACCCAAAGTGGGGAATCGTTTTCAAGGAGGCTAGTGCGTTGTGTTAACAGATGAATATCTTTGTGATTTTATTGTTATGAGAAAATAAAATAGAAAGGGGATAAGAAGGGAATGACGGTTACGATGACGGATTACACTAAGACGAAAAGGTCGTACACGTAAAACCGTAAAAGCACCAAATTTAAAATTTTATCCTAAAAATTCCTAAAAATTGAAAGCAAATCCTAAATAATGTATAAAGAGTTTACAAAAAATCAAAAATCACCCAAACCTTTTAATTAGTTAAATAATGACTTTTTAATGCTAATTAAAGCCCTAAAAATAAATTTAATTACTAAAAAGCCCAAAATGAGTTTTATCACTTTGTAAACCTCTAAAACAACCTAACTTAATTTAAAACTATTTTTGAAAATTTTAAAATTAATAAAAACTATTTTAAAACAATTAAAAACTATTAAAACTAAAAAAACTTAAAATAATTATAAAAATAAATCTAAGGACAATGAAAATATTCTAAAAGTGCAAAACTCCTAACTTTAGATATTAGAACTAGAAAAAATGAAAAAAGTAGAAAAAACTAACTTTCAATTTTTAATAATAAAATAATAATAAAATATTCAAAAAAAATTCAAAGTTTATAAAAAATTTCTAAAAAATTACCAAAAATCTAGAAAAATGTAACTAAGACAGAAATGCAATCAAAAGTTTCCAAAACCTTTTTAACAATTTTATATTAATTTCTAAAGTTGGTTAAAACCCTAAAATCATATAAAATCAAAATTTAGTTAATCTAAAAACTTTAATTGCTGTAAACCTGAAAAATACAGTTAAAAACTTAAAAACTATTTTTTCTAGATTTTTAAATTACTTTTTCCTATTTTTTATTTACTTTCTAAAAGTAAAACTTAAAATAATCCTAATAAATAAACTATTCACGTGAAAAATAAATTTTTTAAGCTAAAAAGTCCTAAACCTAATAAAGAACAAGGGAAAAATGCTAAATAGTAAAAAGCTTAAGAAAATAAGCAGAAATCAGCTTATTTCTAAGCTGATTGCTTGAATAAGCTATAAACACAAACCCCTTAAGTGATTAACTAACCAAGTGATAACCAGTCAAAGACCCTAGGGCAACTGGTTATGACGTTGGTGTGTGAGAGGAGTGGCGCAGGTTCGAGTCCTGGCCACGTCCTTTTTGTTAAAAACTTTTTTTTTCTTTTTTTAAATTTATAAAACTCCAACCAGGAACTTATACTTACTCTAAAACACAAACTTTATCAAAATTAAGCTAGAATTAAAGCTACTTGAATAAAAAACGTGCCCAGATAAGTTGCTTGCTTGATGAACACAAAGAGAAAATCTTCACAAGTGAAGATATGAACAAGAGGGCTTGTTCTTGATGATTTCTTGGTACTTGATGGACAATGGGGGCACCCCTACACTCAGTTGAGTGTAGGGAGTCTATTTGAGCAAGAAAAACACAAGTAACAACACCAAAGTCACATACACATGGCACTCAATTTTTTGAAAATCAGAAAGTGTCACAAAGTCTTCTAGCTGATGCAATTGGCTTTTGGGTGAGATTCAATAGACTCAAACTTGCATAAAACCAATCCAAATCACATATAAACTAAACACAATCCTAGTTTAACCCAAATCCTATCAAAGTGCAAAGATCAAATGAAAGGTTACACTAAAAATTTAGGCATTTAAGGACATACTAAATTTATCAAGTTTAAGCAACAATAAGAACATACAATTACCATGAAACCTAACCAAACTCCCAAGCAAAGATGAAAATAAACTATCACAGATAAATCAAGTATGTTGAGGCAATTTCAAGCAAAAATTGTGTCACCAACTTCAGTTAAACCCTAGTCCCAAACAGCCCTTAACTTTCTGATTTTAAACTTTAACAAACAAAATGTTTATAAAACTTAACCAAATGGAATCTAAACGATCTAGATATGCATAAACACCCTAAATAAGCATAATCAAACAGAAAACTTCATCAAATAAAGACAATCATGCATATTCATATAGCACACAGATTTTCAGTAAAAATAAGAAAGAAATATGAGAAAGGAAAGAGAATGAGCACCTCCCTCACTTTACATCCTAGTGAGGGTCAGCTAAGCTCCCCTGAACTTAAACCAACAACTAGGTAAGCCAGGGGTCCTTGGAAGAAAAATGGATAAATGAGGTTGCTAAATGAGTAGAAATACTCCAACCTTGATGAAAAGTGATTAAACCACTCTTTCTTGCACAATCACCACAAGACCAACAGAAGAACTTCAAATATCAAATGCTACAAGCTTAGAGCTTGTAGCTTTTGATATAGTAAGTGTTAAAACCAATGGGTCAAAACAAGCAAAAAGGTTTTCACCTCAATATGATTTTTACCCAAGCTCTATACCCACTGAATCTTGATATCCACAAGATATCAAGGTTCAATGGTCATATAGGAGCCCAAATAAAACAGCTTATGTGGACTTTGAACCAATTTGCTAACCTAGAAAACGGATTTCAGAAACTTAAAACTTCTCTTTTTGAAAACTCAAAAACACTTCAACAAATAATTGTGGAACTCAGCTTGCTTTTCAAACACACACCAACTTTTAAAACAATAAAAAGGAATTACAAATTTAAAACCTACCAACTTTCATTAATTTTTTAAAAAGGAATTACAAAATGTTGAAAAGCAAAAACTGGAACAAAGGGATATGCACAACCTGCATTCTCCTTTTATAGGCTAACTAGGAAGCTTCTAGTGCTAATGAATAAAAAACTAATAAGTTAAAACCCTAAATGAAGAAAAATCGAAAATGCCCTTGGTCTTCAAATTCGAATCTTGGTCAATGGTGGAGTCTTGTGACATGAGAGTGATAGCCAGCTGTTTGATATGATCTAGGACGTTTATTTGGAGTGGGGGACAAGTAGTATCATCATAAGCGTTCATCTTGTCGATTTGGGGTTTGGGGATGAAAGTGACGCAGCAGGGGAGGTCCCTACTGCTCACATGGGTGTTTTTGCATCATGTTTTTGGTGTGGGATGTGTTCAACATATGTTTAATCAATGATCTGGAAAGGGATGAACAAAACCCCTTTGTTTTGGCTTTGATTGATTCTGGGATGAGCTAGGGTTTATGGAGTGATTAGGCTAGTTTTAATCTGAATTGGGGGTTAATTAATTTGAATTGGGTGTTTTAGTGGGAAAAATATAACTGATTTAATCAGTTATAAACTAAAAGGTGCGTGGAAATCTGACGTGGAGTGAGGGGGGAATAGGATTGGTGGAAAGGTGAGTGGGTGATGACGTGTAGGGTGTTGAGTGGTGGATGGGGTTTCAATGTCTTGGCAACTTCAGTCCCTTAACTCCCAACGCTTCTTCACTTGTGTTTAAAACTTTGTCAACGCCCCATTTACACATAACAACTTTTGTCAACTTGTCACTTTTGGCACATGTAGTTTATAAACTTTGAATAAGGACCAAAAGTGCAATAAATGCAATCTTCAAGGGCTTTTCTTGTATCCTCTTGGTAATTTAGGGACCCCAATGTAATTTATGAGTTTTACAAGGGTATAAATTGCCAAGTCTTCCAAAGTTGAGGGACCTTTCTTGCCAATCTTCAATTCTTCAAGGGTAATTTTGGAAATTCATGATTCGGGTCCGGTTCATTGTGCAGCTTCGTTTCCCGTGTTCGTTTTTTATTGATTCTTGTGATCTTTTGTCATTTCCTCAATATCCGTACCTAAAATACACAAGCAACAAACACGAGCATATATTTGGCATTTTGATGATATTTAATGCATTTTAAGCCCTATTTGGACGATGAGACTATGTATAAAAGCAGTCTCATCAAGGAGCATGAAAGAATATTTATGTGTCAAACCAACAAAGAAATTTGGCACTCACTTATAGTCACACATCAAGGAAACTCGCAAGTCAAGGATAATAAAATTGACCTACTTGTTAAAAAATATGAAAAATTTTCTATCCTTGAAGAAGAGTCGATGGATATAGGATTTGCTCGGTTTAACACTATCATAACATCACTCAAATCACTTGACGAATCTTTCTCAAACAAGAACTTTGTCAAGAAATTTCTAAGGGCTCTCCATCCAAAATGGCGAGCTAAAGTCACGACAATTGAATAATCTAAAGATCTATCAAGCTTGTCACTAGACGAACTCATCGGGAACCTTAAAGTACATGAAATGGTGATGGAAAAAGACTCCGAAATCATCAAAGGTAAGAAAGAAAAAAAAGGTCACTAGCTTTGAAAGCTCGAGTCGAATCTAGTGATGATGAAGAGTCTGATAGCAATGACGTAGAATATGCCATGACCGTACGTGACTTCAAGAAATTTTTTAAAAGACAAGGAAGACTCGTAAGGAAACCACTCGACAACAAGAAAGTGTCTCGAAAGCCATTTGATATCAAGAAGCCTAAAGAAGAAAGAAAATACTTCCTATGTGGTGATCCCAATCACTTTATTGGTAGTTGGCTAAAGGCAAATCCAACGATACAAAGAGCTTTCGTAAGTGGAGCATGAAGTGCTAGTGATGATGAAGGTGATGAATCCAAAAAGAAAGAGCTAGCTCTTATGGCACACGAAACAATTGAGGTACATACCGACTCCTTTTATTATTCTTCCTCACTTGATGATGACAAACTACAAATTGAGTATAACAAAATGTGTGAATTAAGCCTTAAAATTGTAAACAAAAATAAACTTTTAAAGCTAAAAATGGAAGCTTAGAAAACGAAGTTTATGAGTTAAAACTAAGTTACTAAGACTAGAAAAAGGTAAATCATCCAAATACAAATGTGAAAAGGGTCAAGAGCTAAATAGTGAAATAGAGAAACTAAAAACTAGTCATGAGTCGTTAACCAAACAAAGTCTAAAATTTATAAAATTTAGCAAAAACGCAAATTGCATTAATGAGATGCTCAACTATAAAAGGGAAAGCAAGGATAGAACGGGGTTGGGGTTTGAAAAACAAAATGCAGCTTCTAGCTCAAAAACGCCACCACAAAACAACATTCCAAAAAATATTGTCACAAAGGACCACGGACAACGTCAGACCCCTTTTCACAAGGGTTCGACCCTTGTGAAAGGGTCCGTGCATCTGACTGATGAGCAAAAAAAATCGCGCCGAATTTGTGGTTTTGTCTAGAAAACCCAAACCGTTTAATCCAGAGAGATATAATACAAGTTTTTGAAATGTTGAAAAAAATGCAAGAACTATAAACATACAAACTCGACCAAAACCTTCTTATCCCAAACGCCCATTTCTAAAAAGTAACCAAAGTGTTCTAGGTGGGTATAATCAAGTTCCATATAATTTTGACTACCACGACCAATTTTCTATGGGAAATTTGGTACCATGGGATGTATTTGGAAACACTCTAATCGGGATTGCCATGAGGAGTATGTTTAACCTAAACGGACCCATGAGACGATGGGGACCAAACGCTTAAGTTTTTGAAATGTGTAGGTATGCTTGAAAGTTGGACTTGAACCGGATGAATGGATCATGGACAACGGATGCTCGAGACACATGACGGGCAATAGATACCTTTTTAGCACCTACACTCCCACAGACGGAGGTAATGTTATTTTTGGTGGAAATGTCAAAAGTAAAATCATTGGCAAAGGTACGATTTCTAATGACCATATCACCATAGATAATGTCGCTCATGTCGAAAACTTAGGATTTAACCTACTTAGTATTACCCAACTTTGTAGTAACAAATGCAAAGTGTTATTTGATGAAAATGGTAGTAAAATACTAAAAGACGGAAGAACAATAGCAAAAGGAGTTAGGAAAAATAACATATATGTTATGAAATTTGATTCATCAAAAGACGCTATTTGTTTGACCACCATAGATGACACCTCTATCCTTTGGCATAGGCGTCTTAGTCATATCAACATGGGCCTTTAATAAAATTTGGTTAACAAAGATCTTGTGAGAAATTTACCAAAAGTAAAATATGACCAACATTTTTGTGACGCATGTAAAATTGGTAAACAAACACATGCAAGCCATAAGGCTAAAAATATTGTCACCGCAACCAAATTTCTAGAAATTTTACATATGGATTTGTTTGGTCCATCCGCGGTACAAAGCTTTGGAGGAAATCTTTATACTTTGGTTATCGTGGATGACTACTCAAAATTTACTTGGACAAAGTTTCTGAAAACTAAAAATGAAGCTTTTGATCATTTTGAGATTTTAAGTAAGAAAATTAAATCCCAATTAAATAGTCGAATAGTATCAATTCGAATGGATCATGGTCGGGAGTTTGACAAGGAAGTGCAACTTGGAGCCTTTTGTGACACCAAGGGTATCACTCACAATTTATCGACTCCAAGAACACCTCAATTAGACGGGGTAGTTTAACGCAAAAATAGAACACTCCAAGAAATGAGTAGAACTATGTTAAATGAATCAAACATGCCTCAAAAGTTTTGGAGTCATGCGGTTGATACATCAACACACATTTTAAATCGAGTTTTAATTAGACCATTGCTAGATAAAACTCCATATGAAGTATTAAAAGAAAGAAAAACGACTATTGGATATTTTAAAGTGTTTAGAAGTAAATGTTTTATTCTTAACACAAAGGATTATCTCACTAAGTTTGACCCAAAGTCGTACGAAGGTGTATTCCTTGGATATTCTCAAAATATCAACACTTACGTTGTGTTAAATAAACAGACCATGTGTGTCGAGGAATCGTTGAACATAACCTTCGACAAAAGACCACCTCCCTCTAGAACATCACCTTTGGTAGATGATGATCTAGTTGAAGGCCAAACTAATAGCGAACCAATTGATCTTGAAGAGGACAAGGGAAATGAGCCATTAAAAATTGAACCCTTAAACATCAAGGAATCAAAAGGACATTCTTTGGAAAATGTCATCGGTAAGAGTAATGAACAAACACTAAGATCACAAACTCAAAATGAAAGTAATTTCTTCTGTTTCGTATCTCAAATCGAACCTAAAAATATTGATAAAGCCATCATCGATGAAAGTTGGGTTTTTGCTATGCATGAAGAATTAAATCAATTTGTCATTAACGATGTTTGGTATCTAGTGCCAAGACCTAAAAACTAAACAGTAATTGGAACAAAAAGGGTCTTTCGTCTTTCAAAAAGGGTCTTTCGAGAAACAAAGCTAGGCTTGTTGTTCACGGTTATAACCAACAAGAAGGTATTGACTATGATGAAACCTATGCCCTGGTTACTCGTCTTGAGTCCATAAGAATTTTACTTGCTTATGCATGTGCTCATGATTTCAAAATTTATCAAATGGATGTTAAAAGTTTTAACACCCCCAAATTTCACGCAGCGGAATACATCTTTGGGTGCTAAACAATGATACAATAACACATAATATATAAAGAACGACTCAAAAAGAGGCGTTTCAAATTTTCCGTTCCAAAACATTTATCAGAGTAGCGTAGTCCCAAGACATCATAACCAAAGTACAACAAAAACAAAAGATTTAAATTGTTTTAAACAAAGGAACGATAAACATTCAAAGAGTTTAAACAATAAAAGAAGTGCACAACTTCATTCCCGTGACTCCCAAGCTTCACACTCCTTGATTACCTGAAATACATGTGAGAAAAGTCATCAACAAATATGCTGAGTGAAATCTATAGGTTTATGTAATCATTTTGAACACAAGCAAAAGTTATAATTTGGTGGCATACTTGAAAGCAACAAGCATCGAATAATTTGCATCAACAACATAATTGTATATAGCAATAAATTGCATTAATCCCATGTAACCGAACCCTTAGACACTCCCATATCAGTCTAATAAGAAGAGAGATTTATTAATTGTCATTACCTCCGGTATTAATCACATTACCGTATGCTTATACATCTCATAACAAAATATTCAAACAGTGGATGTTCAGGCATAAGCTTCTATAAATACATAACCATAAATCGAATCAGGCGGCTTCACCCATAGATCTATTATTTGTACAAGCGGTTAACCCATCATAGGTTAATTAAGGGACCATAGTTGAGGCTTTTATAATTGGCAATATACTACTCAATGCAATGTAAGGCAACCACGGGTTCATTCATAAAGGTACAACAATACCAAAAACAACTTGAGTTTTAATTTAAAAAAAACACGTATTCCCCCTCGCGGGTTTTAAAGTATTTGAATGAGCTCAAACGCGGCTATAGACTCACCTTTAAGCTAACGGAATGGAAGATAGATGAATAAAGGAACCGGGCTGTAGAAGAATAGATAGTAGCACTACAAGGCGATCCGTGACCTATAAAAGTGATCACGACCCTTAAGTATGCGTTTTATATACTTATAAAATAATTATACAAAAAAATAATTTTATAAAAATGTATTGCGGGTAAAACTTGCACCAATACCTAAGTCAAAGTGAACTAAGACTAAAGAAAGTTTAAAACCTCTAGGAATTATGTATTATACATGCTCTAAGTGTCAAATCAAGTATCCAATACGGTTTACACACCAAACGCCTCAAGTTTACATAACAAAAGACGCAACAGTCAAAAAGTTTCGGTAAGGCTCTCTTGGGAAGAGTGTCCCTCCCAAAACATAAATCTAATGGCTATGGGATATAAACCCCTGGAACAAGCTTGGAATATAGTTTACAAAATGTCCAGCCATCCAATCTAAGAGTTTACAGAACTTTCTAAAAGTCCAAAACACTAACAGACCTACCGTAAGCACTTAATGGTCAAACTGCATTAGTCAAACTTGGGGCAAAATAACCCGTTAACCTATAAGGTTTGAGGGTATGAGATTTCCACCATTGGAAAACCTCAATAATATATTTTGAGCCCATACCAACCGTGAGTAAATAGCTATCACCAATTGTCGGGAAATTTGCATTCTTTGAAGGTTACAAAATCAGATTTTAGGTTTTCAAACTCGGGTTTACCGTTTTGCTCATAAAAACCATTTGGTGATAGCTATAAACATGAGCTCAGTGGGATGACTTCACATATGATCTCTACTACTGTATAAAACCTTAAAATGCACAAATAGAGGTCAATAACCTGTAGCCACAAGCTATGCAAACCTGTTGTCCCGGGATAGACTTTCTTACTTAATTTGGCCATAACTTCCTCATCCGAAGGAGTTGTGTGCCTATCCAACTCGCCACTAACATGAAAAAGGCATAAGGAATCCATTTAAGCAATAAAAAGTGAAGGTTACAGTAGAAAATATGTGAGTTTTAGGCTCACATACCTGCTGTCCGAATTTGGGAATCATAATAACTTAACCAAACAACCTCTATTCCATTCCAAACAATCAAAAATCCTTACTATACTAACCTAATTAAATAAAAACACTATAATTCAATATCATGCTTGATCAAAAATCAAAACACACCTAAGAACAATAACCATAATAACAAAGCTAATCAACAAAACCAATCACTCACAAACCACCACATGATCCCTATGGAATCATGTTTGGTCGCGGCCTACATAAGCCACCAAGGTGAGCTTGGAAAAAATTTTCTAGAAATTTAATATGCCTAAACACTAATAAACATAATTCATGTCTAATCCCATGATCAAACATCAAGTACTCAAATTTTTGAAATTTATGATTTTCTAAAAATCAATTGCATGTGTAATCAAGTAATGGGTTTATGATAAGGGTTTACCAAGTATGATTGTGGTATGTTTTAATTGTAGGATTGAGCAAGAAAAGTTGATCTATTGGGCTGTTTAGATTGATGTTCGTTGCACAAGAGAGAAGCAGGGGAGAGTTTGATATATTTTTGTAAACAAAATATGACAGTTGTGAGGTTGTATGTGTTTTGGTCGACGGTTCAAAAGGGAGGGGAAGGAAAGTGGGTTTGGCCCATAACCTAAATGTTATTACTTAATCAACTAAAGCCCAAATATAAATGCATCTATTCTTAGTCCGACTCGATTTCTAAATATCGCTAAAATTCTAATTTGGTGCAAATTGAATAACGTAAATACAAAATTTATAAAAATGATACTTTTGACTAAATAAAGTCGAAATATATCGCCTTTAGTTCCCGTTCCGTCGGTCCGTCACCTTTTTATAAAATTTATGCGAGAGAGTGTTTAAATCAATTTTCATGACTTAAATAAATTTGAAAAAATAATTAGAAATTTCCATAAATCCGAATAAATCATTTTCAATAAGTATATGAAAATAATAAAAATAAATTTAATTAAAAACTCGAGAAAAGAATAATCACCTTAATTTTACGGGTTTTACATCCTCACCACCTTAAGAGAGCACCGTCCCGGGGCTTACTTCTCCTTAGGTTCGTCTACGTATAAATGCGGATACTTGCTCTTGAAGTAGTCCTCTCGCTCCCAAGTGTACTCAGGTTCACGTTGGGAATTTCATCGTACTTTAACTTTCGGGATCCGACTTTGCTTAAGCCGTTTCACCTCTCGATCCATGATCTCCACCGGTTCTTCAATGAAATGAAGCTTGTCGTCCAATTGAATCTCCTCAAGTGGAATTATCAAATTATCGTCCACCAAACACCTTTTAAGATTGGAAACGTGAAAAGTGTTGTGAATAGCACTTAACTTGTCCGACAATTCCAACTTATACGCCACGGGACCAACTTGATCAATGATCTTGAATGGGACAATATAGCGTGGACTAAGCTTTCCTCGCTTACCAAATCGGATTACTCCATTCCAATGTGATACTTTCAACATAACCATATCGCCAATATCAAACTCTAATGGTTTTCGCCTCTTATCCGCATAGCTCTTCTGTCTACTACGGGTAGTCAAAAAACGATTCTTGATTTGTACGATCTTCTCGGTCGTCTCTCTAATCAATTCAAG
The DNA here is from genome assembly GCA_025667525.1 of Glebionis coronaria. NCBI lineage: Eukaryota > Viridiplantae > Streptophyta > Magnoliopsida > Asterales > Asteraceae > Glebionis > Glebionis coronaria. The sequence goes on from CM046876.1 coordinate 105,084,096, forward strand.
ACCCGTCAACTGACTTTCTCCAACCTCACACCAACCAACTGGTGATCTACACTTTCTCCCGTAAAGTGCTTCAAAAGGCGCAGGCTTGATACTTGCGTGATAACTATTGTTGTATGAGAACTCCATCAAAGGTAAGTGTCGATCCCAACTACCTCCAAAGTCTATTACACACGCTCGTAACATATCCTCTAAGGTCTGAATAGTTTTTTAACTTTGTCCGCCCGTTTCTAGATGATACGCAGTGATCATGTCCAACTGAGTCCCCAAAGCTCGCTGAAGCGATTTCCAAAACTCAGATGTGAACCGACTATCTCGATCAGAAATAACTGACAAAGGAACTCCATGTCTACAAAGTCATCGGTTTCCTTTATCGGCAAGAAATGAGCCGACTTAGTCAACCGATCAACAATCACCCAAATCGTATCATGACCACTAGAAGTTCTCGGAAGTCCCGAAACAAAGTCCATAGTAATCCTCTCCCATTTCCATTCTGGAATTTCAGGTTGTTGCAGTAAACCTGAAGGTCTCTTGTGCTCAAACTTCACCTTAGCACACGTCAAGAATTTACTAACATAAGTAGCAATGTTAGCCTTCATATTTGGACACCAGTAGCATTTTATCAAGTCTTGGTACATTTTATCCGATCTGGGATGAATCGAATATTTAGGCTTATGGGATTCGTGCATAATTAAATCTCTCAGTCCTCCATACACCGGTAACCATACACGATTCTCAAAATACCGGATTCCGTCATCAAGAATTTTGAATATAGGCGTCATCCTTCTACCCAAGTCTTAATTTCTCACATTATCCTCTTTCATCGCCTTTGTTTGAGCTTTAAGTATTTGATTGGATAAATGAGAATAAGTTGTCATGGCTAAAGATCTAACCCGTTTGGTTATATCTCTATCTTTCCTACTAAGAGCATCGACAACTACATTCGCCTTGTCGGGATGATAACAAATTTGAATGTCATAATCACTCAACAATTCTACTCATCTTCTCTGCCTCATATTGAGCTCCTTCTGATCTAGAATATGTTGCAGGCTTTTATGATCGGTATATACAACACTCCTTGTACCGTAGAGATAGTGTCTCCAAAGTCTAAGAGCAAAGACAACAGCTCCTAATTCCAAGTCATGTGTAGTATAATACTCCTCATGCTTCCTTAATTGAAGAGATGCATACGCGATCACTTTCTCCCTTTGCATCAACACAGAACTAAAACCTTACGTGAAGCATCACAATATACCACAAAGTCTTCAGCTCCATTCAAAATTGGTGTAGAACACAACTTTTGTTTCAAATTTTGGAATGCTTCTTCTTCTTCTGAACCCCACTCATACTTGTTTTTTTATGTGTAAGTTTAGTAAGAGGTTTAGAAATTAAAGAGAATCCTTCTATGAATCGTCGGTAGTATCCAGCCAATCCCAAGAACTGTCTAACTTCAGTCGGGGTTGTAAGCGTAGCCCAATCTCTAATTGCTTTAATTTTGGAAGGATCAACATGAACACCACTACTATCGATCACGTGCCCAAGGAATTGGACAGAATCCAACCAAAAGTCACACTTGGATAATTTTGTATACAACTTCTCCTTCTTCAACAACTCCAAAATAATCTTCAGATGACCTTCATGCTCCTCCCGACTCTTAGAATAAATGAGGATATAATCGATAAATACAATCACGAACTTGTCAAGATATGGTTTGCATATGCGGTTCATTAAGTCCATGAATAACGCAGGTGCATTAGTTAACCCAAACGACATCACTTGGAATTCGAAGTGTCCATAACGTGTCCGAAAATCCGTAATAGGTATGTCCTCCTCTTTAACACAAAGTTGATGATAACCCGACCTCAAGTCAATCTTTGAGTACACACACGAGCCCTAAAGTTGATCAAACAAATCATCAATCCTAGGAAGTGGATAACGATTTTTGATAGTTAACTTGTTCCACTCCCGGTAGTCTATGCACATTCTAAATGATCCAGCCTTCTTCTTTACGAACAATACTGGAGCTCCCCAAGGTGACGAACTTGGTCTAATGAACCCTTTCTCCATTAACTCCTTCAACTGATCCACCAATTCCTTCATTTCAGATGGTGCCAAACGATAAGGTGTACGCGCCACCGGTGCAACTCCTGGCACTATATAAATCTTGAACTCGACTTTTCGCTGAGGCGGAAGCCCTAGCAAGTCATCGAGAAATACTTCAAGAAAATCACGAATAACTGGAACATCTTCCACACGCCGTACCGGTAGTTCTTTCTCCACTACTTGAGCCAAGAACAAGTGACAACCTCTTTCCACATATTTCCTCACCTTGATACAAGATATCACAGTCAGACGAGATCTACCGACATCACCTTCAACTACTAACATCTTGTTCTTAACCAGTGTGTGAACAACTTTCTCCGCACATACAATCACCGCATCATGTGCAACCAACCGATCCATATCAACAATCACATCAAACGAACCCAACTATATCGGCATCAAATCAATTTCCAGTAAATGATTTGCTAATTTCAAAGGATACTTCTTAAATATAGTGGTAGTACTAACTAATTGCCCATCGGCTAACTCGACCTCATAACTAGCATTTAGGTTTTTTGGCTCAGTATCAATTAAATGACTAAAGGGAGTGCTTATAAAGCTCCTATCAGATCCTGAGTCAAACAACACACTAGCATATCGCTGGTTGAGTAAGTACGTACCCGTCACCACATTTGGACCTTGTGCTTGATCAACATCCTTAACCGCATAAACTCTCCCAGCAGCTTCACCTGCTTTCTTGTTCCTCAGCTTCGGGCATTTGGGATGAACATGAGTAGGGTCTCTACATTCAAAACATGTCTTGATCGAAATAGCATTAGCTCCAGCGGCAGTGGCCCTTGATCTGCAGCTTTCCACGACATGTCCAACCTTTCCACATTTAGTGCATATTGGTGGACAATCACCAAAGTGACAAGCACCGCAGCTCTTACATCTCTGGGCTGATCCTCCATAGTTAGCATTATCATTTCTATTAGTTGCAGATCTAGCCCCATCATTTCTCCTTTGATTGTACTGCTTGTGGCGGTTATTAGCTTGATAGTTTCCACGGTTATCGTTACCCTGGTTATTACCTTGGTTACTACTCTGTGAATTTTCCCATTTCCTTTTACTACCCTCAACAGCTTTCTCAGCCCTATCTTGAACTTTCTACTCCATGAGTGTATGAGCCATTCTCACAGTTTCAACAAAATTCTTGGGTCGAGATGAAGTTGTCTCACCTTTTATGTACCCAGGCAGCCCTTTAATGTATTGGTCCATCTTTTTCTTCTCAATAACAAAAGCATCTAGACACAACAAAACCAACTCATTGAATCAGCTAGTATAGGCAGCAATGTTGTTATCTCTCAGCTTTAGGTGCCTTAACTCATCCTCCAAAGCAGATAACTCTTCTTCTGGACAGAACTCTTCTTTCAGCAACCTTTGGATTTCATCCCAAGGTTTCATGTTTACATCTTCTAACCCAACAGTAGCAACTTGAGTCTTCCACCAGCTTAAAGCTCGGTCCTTGAAAGTAGCAACTACAAACTTAACCTTGTTCCTTTCTAAGAAATCACTAATCTCAAATTTTGTTTCAGTTTTCTCAATACACGTGAATAATTCCAGTGCTCCTCCATTTCCTTGAAATGTAGTGGTCCACATTTCATGTATCCAGAAAAAGTACACTCTTTTACTGCAGCAGCAGCCTGAGCAACCTCACCAGCAGGATTCTCAGCTACACCTGCTCCTCCAACAATTTCTGGTTCAACAGGTTCACCTACACCTTCAGCACCCGCACCTCTAGAGACACCTGCTCCTTCAGTGTTAACACGTGCAACTCTATCCGCAGCTAATGCTTTCGCTACCTCTTCAGCAACTAGCCTTACAATGGCATCATTTGTCATTCTCCTAGGTGGCATGATTCTGTCACATCACAAAGAGAGGAATTAAAATGAATGAGTTAATTGTAATCATGGCATAGTCATATAATGGAAAAAATTCAGTCATCAAATGCATACACATTATTAATATATGGAATCACCATCGATATAAGGATCAAAGGAAACCATTATCATAGATCAATAATTTGTGATACATGATTTAATTGTTTCACAATTTTTGATTCAGGTACCATAAATATTGTCACAAGTTTCTTAACCAACACAATTCTGAATGATCTTAAAGTCAAATAGAGTAATGACACAAGATAAGGAGACACTAGTCACGTGGGGATCCACATGGCTTAGTTGACTATGACTCCTTTGCAGCAGTAGAATCTGCTTCCTCCTCCTCGAAGACGTAATAGGGCGGTGGTAAATTCGTAAAATAGGTATAAGGTCATAATAAAATGAAATAAATAAATTCTAGTAATTCAAATAAATTTAGAATATCCTTCAAAATAAATACAAGAAAATTCAGAAATTTATTAAATAAATCATTAGTAAATGATAAACTTTTATCGAAAAGTTTAACGATATATAATATATATCGATCACGGATTATAGTATTTATTTATAAATACTTGGCAATAAAGGTATACATAATAATGCATACTAAATTAATAATTCCAGGAGTAGCTTGAAGCTGAAGTCACGCGAAGTTATGTACACTGACTCTTTGAAAACAAAACTGACAATTATAGTTTAGGTTTTTAGAAAACAACCTAGTTCTCTATAACTCATGGCTCTTGATACCAATCTTTAACACCCTCAAATTTACACACATCGGAATACATCTTTGGATGCTAAAAAATGATACAATAACAAATAATTTATAAAGAACGACTCGAAAAGAGACGTTTCTAATTTATCGTTCCAAAACATTTATCAGAGTAGCGTAGTCCCAAGACATCATAACCAATGTACAATTAAAACAAAAGATTTAAATTGTTTTAAACAAAGGAACGATAAACATTCAAAGAGTATGAATAACAAAAGCAGTGCACAACTTTATTCCCGTGACTCCCAAGCTTCACACTCCTTGATTACCTGAAATACATGTGAGAAAAATCATCAACACATATGCTGAGCGAAATCTATAAGTTTATGTAATCATTTTGAACACAAGCAAAAGTTATAATTTGGTGGCATACTTGAAAGCAACAAGCATCGAATAATTTGCATCAACAACATAATTGTATATAGCAACAAATTGCATTAAGCTCATGGAACGGAACCCTTAGACACTCCCATATCAGTCTAATAAGAAGAGAGATTTATTAATTGTCATTACCTCCGGTATTAAGCACATTACCGTATGCTTATACATCTCATAACAAAATATTCAAACAGTGAATGTTCAGGCATAAGCTTCTATAAATACATAACCATAAATCGAATTGGGCAGCTTCACCCGTAGATCTATTATTTGTACAAGCGGTTAACCCATCATAGGTTAATTAACGGACCATAGTTGAGGCTTTTATAATTGGCAATATACTACTCAATGCAATGTAAGAAAACCACGGGTCCATTCATAAAGGGACAAGCATACTAAAAACAACTTGTGTTCTAATTTTATAAAAAAAACATGTATTCCCCCTCGCAGGGTTTTAAAGTATTTGAATGAGCTCAAACGAGGCTAAAGACTTACCTTTAAGTTAACGGAATGGAAGATGGATGAATAAAGGAACCGGGCTGTAGAAGAATAGATAGTAGCACTCCAAGGCTATCTGTGACCTATAAAAGTGATCATGACCCTTAAGTAAGCGTCTTATATACTTCTAAAATAATTATACAAAACATATTTTGATAAAAATATATTGCAGGTAAAACTTGCACCAATACCTAAATCAAAGTAAACTAAGACTAAAAAAAGTTTAAAACCTGTAGTAATTATGTATTCTACATTCTCTAAGTGTCAAACCAAGTATCCAATACGGTTTACACACCAAACACCTCAAGTTTACATAACAAAAGACGTAAAAGTCAAAAGGTTTCGGTAAGGCTGTCTTGGGAAGAGTGTCCCTCCCAAACCATAAATCCAATGGCTATGGAATATAAACCCCTGGAACAAGCTTGGAATCTAGTTTCCAAAATGTCCAGCAATCCAATCTAAGAGTTTACGGAACTTTCTAAAAGTCCAAAACACTAATAGCCCTACCGTAAGCACTTAATGGTCAAACTACACTAGTCAAACTTGGGGCAAAATAACCCGTTAACCAATAAGGTTTGAGGGTCTGAGATTTACACCATTGGAAAGACTCAAGAATCTATTTTGATCCCATACCAACCGTGAGTAAATAGCTAACACCAATTGTCGGGAAAATTGCATTCTTTGAAAGTTACAAAATCAGATTTTAGGTTTTCAAACTCGGGTTTACCGTTTTGCTCATAAAAACCATTTGGTGATAGCTATAAACATGAGGTAAGTGGGAGGACTTCACATATGATCTCTAATACTGTATAAAACTTTAAAATGCACAAATAGAGGTCAATAACCTGTAGCCACAAGCTATGAAAACCTGATGTCCCGGAATAGACTTTCTAAATTAATTTGGCCATAACTTCCTCATCCGGAGGAGTTGTGTGCCTATCCAACTCGCCACTAACATGAAAAAGGCCTAAGGAATCCATTTAAGCAATAAAAGTGCAGGTTATAGTAGACAATATGTGAGTTTTAGGCTCACATACCTGCTGTCCGAATTTGGGTATCATAATAACTTACGCAAACAACCTCTATTCCCTTACAATCAATCAAAAATCCTTAATATACTAACATAATTAGATAAAAACAATATAATTCAATATCATGCTTTATTAAAAATCAAAACCCACCTAAGAACAATAACCATAACAACAAAGCTAATCAACAAAACCAATCACTCACAAACCACCACATGATCCCTATGGAATCATGTTTGGCCACAACCTACATAAGCCACCAAGGTGAGCTTGGACAAACTTTTCTAGAAATTTAATATGCCTAAACACTAATAAACACAATGCATGTCTAATCCCATGATCAAACATCAAGAACTCAACTTTTTGCAATTTATGATTTTTGAAAAATCAATTACATGTGTAATCAAGTAATGGGTTTATGATAAGGGTTTACCAAGGATGATTGTGGTATGTATTAATTGTAGGATTGAGCAAGAAAAGTTGATCTATGGGGCTGTTTTGATTGATGTTCGTTGCAAAAGAGAGAAGCAGGGGAGAGTTTGATGTATTTTTAGTAAACAAAATATGACAGTTGTGAGGTTGTATGTGTTTCGGTCGACGGTTCAAAAGAGAGGGAAAGGAAAGTGGGCTTGGCCCATAACCAAACTCTTATTACTTAATCAACTAAAGCCCAAATATAAATGCATCTTTTCTTAGTCCGACTAGATTTCTAAAAATCGCTAAAATTCTAATTTGGTGCGAATTAAATAAAGTAAATACAAAATTTATAAATAATATTTTTGACTAAATAAAGTCGAAATATATCGCCTTCGGTTCCCGTTCCGTCGATCCGTCACGTTTTTATAAAATTTATGCGAGAGAGCGTTTAAATCAATTTTCATGACTTAAATAAATTTGGGAAAACAATTAGAAATTTCCATAAATCCGAATAAATCATTTTCAATAAGTATATGAAAATAATAAAAATAAATTTAATTAAAAACTCGAGAAAAGAATAATGATCTTAATTGTTACAGGATTTACAAAAATGCATTCCTAAATAGTTTTATAAACGAGGAAGTGTATGTTGCACAACCTACTGGTTTTGAAGACTATGAAAAACCTAATCATGTTTACAAACTTAAAAAGGATCTTTATGGTCTTAAGCAAGCACCCAAGGCATGGTATGACTGACTTAATTCATTTCTAACTAAACATAAATACTCAGTGGGTCTGATGGACAATGCGTTGTTCACTAAGAAAAAGGGGTCACATATAATTATTGTTCAAATATATGTTGATGACATTGTTTTCGAGTCCATGTCAAGAACCTTGTGATGAATTTTCTAAAATCATGCATGACGAATTTGAAATGAGTATGATGAGCGAACTTAATTTTTTCTTGGGTTTACAAATTAAACAAATGGAAGACGATATTTTCTTCAACCAATCTAAATATATAAAAGAAATGCTTAAGAAATTTAGGCCAGAAGAATCTAAGCCAACAAACACTCCAATGTCAACCGAAATAAACTAAATAAAGACGGTGTTAATGAGTATGTTGATAGTACAAAATATCGTGGCATGATTGGTAGTTTGCTTAGTCTAACGTCTAGCAAGATAGATATTATGTTTAGTGTTTGTATGTGTGCTCGTTTCCAAGATAATCTGAATGTATAACATCTCGAAGCAGTCAAAAGAATTTTTCGATATATCAAAGGAACAACTGACCTTGGACTATGGTACCCCAAAGGTACGGGAATAGAAACCGTTGTCTACGCGGACTCGGATTCATGCTGGTGACTACGCCGATAGAAAGAACATAAGTGGTGTTGTAGATTTATCGGATGTTCTCTCACCTCATGGTTTTCAAAGAAGCAAACCGCACTATCCATTTCTACTACGAGGCCGAATATTTGTCTGCGGGCAAAGCATGTCAACAAGCATTATGGATGAAACAAGCACTTGTCGATTAAGGCATTGAGTTGGAAGACATTACAATCTTGTGTGACAACAAAGGAGCCATTGATCTTATCAAAAATCCCATGTTGCACTCTCGAACCAAGCATATCGAAATTCGACACCCCTTTCTATGTGACAATGTCCAAAAAGGTAATAACTCCATTGAAAAGGTATCTTCGGAAGATAATATAGCCGACATTTTAACTAAACCACTTAAACGTGAGCCCTTTAATATTTTAAGACTAGGTTTAGGCCTAATGGAAATTTCTTGTTAAAACAAAAATTATTCTGTCACCAGTTTAGTCAGACCCCGTCGGACCCTTTCCCCCTTGGGGCCATGGAAGGGTCTATCTGTTTTAGACTTTGCTAAATCAGCAAACAGTTAAAACAAACACTCACAACATAAACACAAAACCACTCTTTCTGTAAAACACGACCACCGCCATCAATAACTCATCTCTCTACCAATCCTAAGTCGAAATTATATATTTTCTTTGTGCAAATCATCCACTGTAAGTATCTCTATCTCATTTACTTCTTTGTGTCATCACATTATCCGAATTCTGAGTCTAGGGTTCTTTTTATTGCACAAAATTAAATTTAGGGATTCAATTAGGTTAGCAAAATTGACCAATGCATTGTTTGATTATGATACTAAAACACTTTGTATACATAAACCCACAAAAAAAATCACTAGGAATTATTAGGAATCCCTAATTGATCAAAGAATTTTGTTTTAACATTCTCACTAATTAGTTCGTGCCAAAAATTCATTTTTCAAGCATTGTAAATGATAAACATCCAAAAACAAGTTTTAATCATGGCATAAAGACTCATAAATGCTAAAACAATTGCATAATCAATATGCACTTTCAGGTACGTTCATTTGAAGCTACATTTAAGATAAGGAGCGTGTAGAAACTAGAAGGTGGAGGGGGTTGAATAGTTTCTTAAATTTACTTGTTAAATATGAGTTGTTAAAAATCCTTTTCAAAAATTTAGACTTGAGCAAATATGTGAAATCTTCTAATACACAATATGTACAAGGGATAGTGCAACTAATAAGTATGTGCAAGTAAAGAATAATGAATGTAAAGAGATAAGTAAAAGAAAGATCAAACCAAACACCAAGGATTTATAGTGGTCCAACAACGAAGATCACTCCTCGTCCCTACTCCACTCCTCGGGTAGTCCTTACTCGATAGTTCACTAATAAACAAACTCCTTAAGGTGGATAAACCGTACACGTCGCTTAACCAATTTCTGAATCTAAGCTAAAAGTCGAGCCCTAATCTTAGCTAGGACCAATCTACACCAATATACTTTAAGGACTAAGTATTAACCACACTACATACACAAATTCCAAATAGACACAACTATTTGAATCTTCACAACACAACTTCCAAATAACACAACTACTTGGATCTTCACAACACAACTAAAATGAATAAATAAAACTTGATCTTCAATAGATCTTGAGGTAGACTCAACACTTCAAGGATGAAAGTGTTCTTCTCTTTGCACTTGAAGAGGAAGATATGAGAGAAGAAAGATTCACTTCTAAACAAGTAGTAATCAACAAAATAACTAAGGATTTAAGTGATTTAAGAAGTATGATTAAATCTGGAAATTTATGTGGAAAAGAGGTGGAGAGAAAATATGAGAATGGTCTACTATTTATAAGACAAAAGCCCAACGACTCTTTCTGGACGCGGTTCCTTATTGATGCTTGCGGTTTCTTATTGATGTCTACGGTTCCTTATTGATAAGGATTCGCATAGGCATTTAAGGAACCATGGATGTAGACTCTATGCCCTTTTATCTTTTAGTGGGGTAGTCACATCTGGTGGAATATTTATCCATAAGGGATATTCCTAAACCATATGGAAGATGCCATTTTCAAATTTTCAAATATTTAATTTAATAAAACATTTTCTTAAAAATAAAGTTTAATACAAAATTTTGTTACAGTTAATAAAAGGTGAGTTTTAAGAAAACTTAAATCCTTGATCACTTAATTAAGATGAAAACTTATTTGTTCATACCTTAAGTGATAATGGTTGAAATGAAAAATACTTGAACTCAAGAATTCGTTTTTCGTTGTTTTTGTAAATTCTTGTTTTTATATATTGTCGTAATCAAAACAAAGCGAGACCGAAAAATGCAAGTAACATTTTTAGGCATCATTGCATTAAAAATCTCTCCCTATTTGATTTCGACAATACATAAACTCAATCACATGAAAAACAAGATTTTCAAAGACGAGTTTATTTCATTTCTCCCCCTTTGTCGAAGCAAAAAGGATGGAAAAGTCTTTGTAGAAGAGAAGAACCGGACTTTACAAATGCTCCCTCTTGGTGCTTACTCCCCCTTGCTTGGGGCACCAAGGAATCGAGCTATGGTGACAAGCTACATAAAAGGGTTAGTAGAATAGAAGAAACACCCAACAAGATATAGCAAAGGTCACAAAAAGAAAAATAAGATAAGAAAATAAAAGATAACCAAGATCCAAGATAAGTCATGTTAAAAGGAAATATGAAATAAAGATACAGGAAAATAAATCATACAAAGATGTATGAAAAAGAAAAACAAGCCAAAAGAAAAGCATAAATCTAATCATAGTTAAACTAGAATTCTAAGATTTGCTTGAATTAGATGTCTTGGAGATAAGCAATCCACATGCTTAACTGAATGACAAGGTGGTGGCGGAAGGAGGTGGTGGTGGCTTGGTAGTAATCTCATAGTCATAGTGAAGAGGAGGTTTGACTAGGTGACTCTTGATGTAGATCAACTCCTCATAGATATGAGCCATAGCAAATGTTGATATTGACAACATTGACAATATGATCCATGATGCATGACATCATCATATGAAGGAGGAAGAACACACAAAGGAAGTGGTGGAAAAGTAGAGGTTCCACAATCAACATTCTTAGAAGAGGAAGAAATACGATTTTTAGTGTTCTTGGGTGAATTAGGATTGAAAGAGATTGGGGAAAATGGAGGAGAATCAAGACTTGCTGAATAAGACATTTTGATTTGAGAACGAATGCAAAATGCTTAAGGTTAAAAAGAGAAAGCACAAGACAATTTTGGGATGGTCAAAGGTTTGAAACAAAGATTCCAAAAAGTGTTGGAACAAATTTGGAGTTACAGAAAACTCGAAATTTGAAGCTATGCCCGTGGTTCCTTATCTCTATCTTCGGTTCCATATATATATGGATCCACGGGTTATTTAGAGAAGCGCGTACAGAGGCTTGGTTTTGGTGAATGAGGAGAATTTTCCAACTCAACAAATCCTATTTTTCTAGTCTAACTTATCATAGAGACATGCTAAAAAGCAATAATAGACATAGAAACACACACAAGAACTCATGAAATAAGATTTGACCAAAATACATGGATTTAACATAAAACAATGTTGGAGGTGTGTTAATCTAGACATATAGTCATGACACAATGATCCTCCATACATTTTTGTTCTTGCTATATCTGAGAGACCCATACATATGAATTATGTATGCTCGTTATCAATAGCAAGAAGCTATGAAAAACGTTTTTAGATTGAATTAACAATGCAAAAACATTTCTCGACCATTTTCGAAAGAACTTTGAGAATTTTGAAAAGCAGAAGAGGAAATTTTCAAAAAGAGTTTAAGAGACTCAATGACTCAAAGAATGAAAAGACTCAAAAGAAAAATACTCGATTAATAAAATGCGCAATTAAGGAATATGGTTCATTAAACATAGACCTAGACGCAAGTAATTAAAAGGTTCCCTATTAAGTGGCTTAGTGAAGATGTCGGCTAAGTTTTCTACCGAGGGCACCTTCTCAATAGAAATGTTCCCCTTTTGAAGTTTCCTAAGGAAATGGTGGCGAATCTCTATGTGCTTAGTTCATGAGTGTTGCACAGGATTCTTGCTAAGGTCTATTCCACCCTTATTGTCACACATGATAGGAACATCAGTATGTGAAATCCTGTAATCAACAAGCGCTTGCTTCATCCATAGAGCTTGTTGACAAGCTTTACCGGCACTCACATACTCGGCTTCTATGGTGGATATTGCAAGAGCGGGTTGTTTCTTGGAGAACCAAGAAGTTAATCAACAACCCATGAAGGTACAAACTCCACTAGTTCTTTTCCGGTCCACATAGTCTCCCGCATGATCCGAGTCCGCGTAAACTATGGTTTCTACGCCGGTCCCTTTAGGATACCATAATCCTAAATGTATAGTGCCTTTAATGTATCAGAAGATACGCTTAACCGCTTCAAGGTGAGAGGTTTTAGGATCCTCTTGGAATCGAGCAAAAAGGCAAATACTAAACATGATATCCGGTCGACTTGCTGTTAGGTACAACAAACTACCAATCATACCTCTATATTTGGTGTTGTCTACCAACTCATAATCATCATCTACGGTGAGTTTAGTATCCGAGGCCATAGGGGTCTGCATTGGTCTAGACTCCTCTAATTCAAATTTCTTTAGTATTTCTTTAACGTACTTGGATTGATTAAAGAAAATACCATCGTCTATTTGTCTAATTTGGAGTCCTAAAAAGAAGTTAAGTTCTCCCATAATGCTCAATTCAAACTCGTCATGCATGATTTTGGCAAAGTCATCACACAAGCTTTGACAAGTTGAACAAAATATAATGTCATCAACATATATTTGTACGATTATGAGGTGAGAACCTTTCTTCTTTGTAAAGAGTGTATTGTCTACCATCCTCATGGTATACTCATGTTTTACAAGAAACGCTTTAAGTCTATCATACCAAGCTTGGGGTGCTTGTTTAAGACCATAAAGAGCTTTCTTAAGCTTATAAACATGATTTGGTTTCTCAAAATCAATGAATCCAGGAGGTTGAGCCACATATACCTCCTTATTAATCATACCATTAAGAACCGCACTCTTTACATCCATTTTTTGAAACTTAAAATCTAATGCACGAGCATAAGCTAAAAGGATCCTAATGGACTCTAACCTTGCTACCGGTGCATATGTCTCGTCATAATCAATCACTTCTTGTTGATTATATCCTTGATCTACAAGTCTAGCCTTGTTACGAGACACAACACCGTTATCATCAAACTTATTCCTATATACCTACTTGGTTCCTATGATGGTAGTACTTCTAGGTGGAGGAACAAGTTCCCAAACGTCATTAGCAATGAATTGATTCAATTCTTCTTGCATGGCGATGACCCAAATCGCATCCATCAAAGCTTCTTTAATATTCTTTGGTTCAATCAATGAGACAAAACAAAAGAAGTTACTTTGATCTTGGACTTGAGATCTAAGGGTCCTTTGATTTAAGTCGCCTATGACGTTTTCAAGAGCATGATCCTTAGACTCCCCAATGTTTACTCCCTTTTCAACATTAAGGTCTTCAACTCCTAATTTTCTAACCTCTTTGGCTTTAACTATGTCTACTTTCATCCAATTCATCATCTACCAAAGGTGGTGTCTTAGATGAAGTAGGGGTTTCATCAAATGTCACGTTGAGTGATTCTTTGATTACACCCGAGGTTCTATTAGGGAGTATGTAGGCATTACTAGTTTGAGAATAACCTAAAAAATACCTTCGTACGACTTTGGATCGAACTTAGTAAGGTAGTATTTGGTGTTGAGAATGAAGCACTTGATTCCAAACACATTAAAGTATTCTAATGAGGGCTTCTTACCTTTAAGAATCTCATAAGGGGTCATTCCTAGAAAAGGTCGAATAAGAATTCAGTTGAGAATATAGGTCGATGTGTCCACGACATTGCACCAAAATTTTTGAGGCAAAGATTGCTCGTTTAACATTTTCCTACTCATCTCTTGGATAGTCCTATTCTTCCTTTCAACTATCCCATTTAATTGTGGAGTACGAGGAGCCGAGAAGTTATGGCTAATACAACTGGCTTCACAAAAGGCACCAAATTGCACTTCATTATCAAATTCCCTACCATGATCCGTCCTAATAGAAACAATTTAACATCCTAGTTGATTTTGGATCCTTCAACTAAAGGTTTCGAAATGATCAAAAGCTTCATTCTTAGAAGCCAAAAATCTAGTCCAAGTGAATCTAGAATAGTCATCAACTATAAGTAGGGTATAAAGGTTACCTCCATAACCCCGAATGGCAGAAGGTCCAAAGAGATCCATATATAGGAGCTCTAGGCACCGAGAGGTCGATACCAAATTCTTGGCCTTGTGACTTGAGTGAACTTGCTTCCCAACTTTGCAAGCAGCACAAAGGTGACTATCAAACTTAATCTTGGGGAGATGTCTTATCAACTCCTTAGAGACTAAAGATTTAATTAAACGCATATTAGTGTGACCTAATCTCCCATGCCAAAGAGTAGAACTACCATCTGAAGTCGCTAGACATAAGTTGTCCTTTGACTTCCTATTGACCTTCATGACATAAAGCCCATGCTTTCTAACACCTTTTCCAATGATCTTTCCATCTTTTACGATTTCATTATCATGTTCCAAAAATATGACCTTACACTTATTGTCACAAATTTCACCTATACTTAGTAAGTTAAACCCTAGGTTATCTACGTTTTCAACATTTTAGATGGTCATGGAGTCAAGAGAAACCGTACCTTTGCCAATGATGTTACCACGTAGCTTACTAGTGAAACTAACGTTAGCTCCATTATATGCTTTGTAAGTAGAGACCAAACTTAGATTACCCGTCATGTGTTTAGAACAACCACTATCCTTATTCCACTCGTCGGGCTCCAAATCGATTCCCAAGCATATCTAGGTAACAACACACAAGATCAAACATTTGTTCCCCAATATCTCATGGGTCCAAAGTTGTTAGTTCCAAACATCCCTTGCATTTGGTTGGGATGCATGAATGGAGGACACATGCCCCACGAAGAAAAACATTGTTGAAAATTATTCCAATTCACATGATCATTTTCATGTCCATTGTTTTTCTTAGGAGTCTTTGACCTAGACTTAGAGTTATTTTTGTTTCTAGGTGTTGGAGTTTTACTTATAGATCTTGACTTAGAGTGATCATCCTTTTTAGGTGTTGGTGTTCTACTTATAGACCTTGAATCATTACATACTCTTGGAGGAGTAGATGATTGTCTTGACAAATTTCTCATTCCCATTAGGGGTATACTTAAAGGCTTGTAGAATTTGTCAAGTTCCTTTTTGTCAATTATAGGTAATTCAACATTGTTACCAACAAGATGTTTTGACCCTTTACCTAAAATGGAATTTTCAGAAAGTTGAGAATTTTCAAAATGGTGTCTTCTGTCCGCGGTTCCTTATCACACCCTACAGTTCCATAATTGTAAGGAACCACGCCATAAATTGGGGAACTGTGGAAAGAGGGTTGTTTTGCTGAAAATCTAACTTGTTTTTGTTCACTATTAGATTCTTCATTGGTGTTAAAACCTAAGCCTAGTCTTTCTTTAGAGTAAAATTACCTATTTAACATGTCATCAAGAGCACTAGTACCTTTCATGAACTTTTCCAATTTAATGGAGGTACTCTTGATATCTTCATTCTCTTGTCTAAGGTGTTCACAATTTAAACAACCTAAATCAACTTCCTTAATTTTTCTCAAGCTTAGCTAATTTATCTCTTAGCTCACTAATCTCATTTTTAAGCTTGGTCCTAGTTTATTTTAGCACTTTGTTCTTTACAATGAATTTTAGACTTAGTTTGCATAGGTTGTTATATTGACCTTCTAATTCAAAATTGTCTAGTGAAGAATTATCATTGCTATAATATTGGGTTTTGGAATGTACCTCTTTGTAAGAATGGGCCACGAGACACTTTTCGTCTTTAGCATTATCGTCACATTCTTCACCACTATCGCTCCATGAACCACCAACGAAAGCCGTGTGATTCTTGTCGCGAGATGGCTTGGGAAAATCACTGATGAAGTGGTTTGGGTCACCACATCTAAAGCATTTCCTATCATCATTGTCATTCTTGACAAATCGCTTTTTAGAAAAGGCCTTCTTGTAATTGCTTGGTTGTCTTACATGTTGACCTCGCC
Organism: Glebionis coronaria; assembly: GCA_025667525.1. NCBI lineage: Eukaryota > Viridiplantae > Streptophyta > Magnoliopsida > Asterales > Asteraceae > Glebionis > Glebionis coronaria. The sequence continues at coordinate 105,100,716 of CM046876.1, forward strand.
TTTTGAAGAACTTTTGGAAGTCTAACCGCCATAGCATATTCCTCATCATGATCTTACGAGGAGGAGCTAGCATGATCACTTTGCACCTTCTTGGCTTTGAGTGCTAGAGACTTTGTTGGAAATTCATTTAATGTGACGACATTTAAGAATTCCCATTAGTTATCATAGTCACTCACGCAAAGACTAGACTAGGAAACTATGTAAAGTGTAGGCGCGTGAGTGACTATATATACCCCTCCAAGGCTTCCAAGGAGGGGTTGTTGTTTGTGTTTTTCCCATTTTTCATTTTAATACATTTTTCATTTCTTTCTCTTTACACATACAACCCTCTATCTCTCTCCACCATGGTTGTCCATATCTACCACCACCTAAGACCACCGGTGTGACACCCCCAAATTGAGTCAAATGTAGCAGAAATAATATTTGGGTGTCACGTAGGTGGATCAACAGCAGACAGAGTATAGAGCAACAGATAAAAGATTATCCTTACATTTATTACATGATTAAAAGTGCAAATGTCATTAAAATAAGTCTTTATCATTGTTCAATAGTTTGAATTATTCCCCAGTTTATAAAACCCTAGATGAGCTCTATAAATGCAGCCTATCATGATGCTTGACTCCATGCACACCGATACCTGCTTCAGTTTCCTGAGAAAACATGCTTAAAGAGTCAACATAAAGTTGGTGAATTCACAGGTTTAATAAAATAAGTTTGGACAATAAATATTCACTGAAGTAGTAATGCATAAAGCATCAATACTTAAAAGTAATTACCTTCCCATATTGCCTGAAACTGACACTTGACAGTTAAGTCCTTAACAAATAAGGACCCTTCGCCTTATAAAAAGGCACCCATAAAAATAATAAGTGCTGACATGTGAAATATCTGTTGTCCTGGCCTAGGCACAGTGAGCATGACTCACCCAGATGGGGACGGTCAATCCCAAATAGATCTATTTATAACATTCAGGTAATTCAATAATTATAACAGTTTCAGATGCACGGGTAATGCGGGTTCATCTACAATAGGCAATGTAATCAAAGGTTTCACAGTTCAATCCATGTCCATAAAATAAAATATGTTGCATGTTTTCTTTCACATCAAAAGGTTTAAAAGTTTGTCAATATATAAAGTGGGGTCATGAACTCACCTCAGTAGTACAGCAATAAGTCAGTAGATAAATCTGATAAGGATGCTCACGATACAATCAACGACCTAAATAATTATAAGATCTCAGTAAATGCATAACATAATGCATAAAAGTTTTAGAATAAATCTATGCATGCTTATACTGGTTTTAAGCATTTTATTACGATACTTGTACTTTAGTTCATCGTTGTACAAGTTCTAGTACTATTTATTTTAAGTATAAAAATAAAAAATAAGGTTAAATTAAATAATCTATTTAATTAATATTTTTGTACTTATTTTGTTTATAAAACACTTTAAATATTTATAAAAGGTAGTTTTATATATATTTAAGGTAATAGAAAATAAATATAATTAATATATTTATTTTATAAGTTAGTCATTTTTAATTTATATTTAATATATAAATAAGGTTTATAAAACGTTTAACATTTTAATTAAATTCCACGTTTACGTAGTGTTTATAATTTATATAAATTATAAGTTTAGAAAAATAACAAATGTTATGTTTATTTAAGTTTTACGTTTTAAATATCGGATATAAATATATAGAAATTTTAGGGTTCGTTATACTTTCTGTAAATTACGTTTTAGTCCTTCTATTTAAATAATTACCCGCGGTTAAATTACTTTTATACCCCTAGGGTTTCTAAATCTTTCAAGTAATTACAATATTGGTCCCTCCCTAGTTACACGTGTAACTGGGGTTTGTTTAAGTTTCATTAAATGGCAAGTTTAGTCCCTAAAGTATTCGGCTTATATTAGGGTTTGATATAAGTTTCATAAATGCCCCTAGGGCTTGTATAGGTTTCGGCGTAAGGCATAAATAGCCCCAAAGGTTTACTTAGGGTTAGATATAGTTTGTTAACTTGGCAAAATAGGTCCCTAGGGCTTATATTAAGTTTCGGTAAATGGCAAATGAGATCCCTAGGTTTTTATTAATTTACACAATTTACCCTAAAGCTATAGTAATTTCATTTAGGTCCTTTTTATTACCTTGAAGTTTCGAATAATGTCAAAACAACACCCTCAACTCACGGCTAATTACAAAGGTGGCCCTAAAGTTTATATTTTTGGAAAATAAGTTTCTATACTTGTTCATTTAGATCCATATACTTAGTAAAATTACAAATCCAACCCGAAAGTATTATATTTTCCATTTTAACCCGAAACATTATAGATTTACTATTTTAACCCAAAGTTTCATAGATCTTTCATTTTAGTACAAAATATTTATAGATCTATTATTTTAAACCCGAAACTTTACATTGTTATGTTTTTGACACCAAAAGTTTTAATAAACATTTTATTTAGTGACAATGAAGATTTAATTAGGCAACTTATTATAGTGAGCTTAAAACTAAATCTTATAAGGCATAATAGTGAACTTATCATTTTAAGGCAACTATAATCATAAATCTAGTATTTCTAGGCATATCTAAACATTACAAGATTACCCAGTATAGAATCATAGGGCTTATACCCTACGTCCCATGTATATGCATGCTTAGGTTTCCATAGTTTTTTCAAGTTTAACTAGCTTATAGTGATATGTTCTTCATGGTTGATAAGATTTTACATCATTTTAAGTCATGACATAATTCAAGCCGTGACGTAAAATAGATTTAGGGTTTCATATATTTGTTTCAACATTAACTTTTACTAAGAATAACCATGTGTATGTTAATGTATATGAAAGGTAAATATATTGAAAGATAGGTTTAAGTTTAACTTACTTGTTTAGATAGGTTTAGGAGTGATAAGAGAATGAGTAAGAACAAGTGATAAGCTTTCAACAATGGAGATCCTAGTAACAATTTTTTAGCAGTGGGCTTCAATGAGTATGGCTATGGCTTCTTTCTTGCTTCAATGATCAAGATACTTGTAGAGTGAGCTAATGATTAACCTTCATGTAGTATGAGACATGATCTAGGAGTAGTAAATGAGCTTGAAGGTTTGTTAATGGTGGAAAAGGGTTTTAGCCGTATGTTTTAGAGAGAGTGAAGGTGATGGAGTTCAAGTGTATTGTGTTGTGTGTGTTGTGTGTATGTTTCGGCTAAATTAAGGAAAGAGAGAGTGGATTTGGTGTATCCTAGTACTTGTACTTAGTATCTTGAAATAGATATCCAAGATATGGTTTAGATATCATACTAGTTATTTCCACACATGCTTAAACTAGAGAATGGACTTTCCTCCTCAAATGGCAAAGGTTGTCGTGTGTTTAGGGGTCAAAGGGGACAAGAAGGGACTTTGCATAGTATTAGGCATGGTGTGTGTAAGTAAGGTGTAAGAAAAGCATGGTTTAGGCTTAAGCTATAGTGTATTAGTGGGATACACATGATTATACTTGTAAGTTAGGAAATGATTATGAATGGGTAGGTATGTGTATATATATACACGGCATAGCATGCATGTGGGAAGGTTTTTGACCAATTTTATCAAGTGTTGTATGAGAATAATAGCCCTTGATTAATATTGTATGCATTTGTTGAGTTGTAGGTATTTTTGTTGAAGCTTTAGGTAATTTAGTGAAAGTGTATATTAAATACATCACTATAATTATTTTACTTAAATAAAGTAAATAAATGACAATGTAAAATAATGTACATTGTTTTAAAGTGTTAGGTGTTTATTCCTTTTATGTAATATACGTAAATATGTACATATAAAAATAAATCCAAGTACTTAATAAATAAATTAAGTAAAGTTACAGTTTATCTCAAAAATATGTACTGAGGTGATAAGTCCTGGTTCATTCAAGTGGCCAGTCAGTTGCCATAGTAGTCAACAATGACTAGAGGTCCAATTAAATATAAAATAAATATGAAAGGTTGTATGACAAAAGGTATACGATTAAAAATAAGTCATATAAAGGTAGAATTATATAGATTCCAAAAATAAATAGTACAACAGTTGACAAAGTCAATAAGGTAAAATCAGAGGTTTTACAGCACCATCCCGTTATTTTAGCTTTGTCCTCAAAGCTTAGGATGAAGTCATTGGTCAGGTGAACAAGTGTGGGTACTTGGTTTTGAACGAGTCTTCTCGTTCCCAAGTGAACTCAGGGCCTCTCCTAGAGTTCCATCGTACTTTGACCAACGGGATGCGACTGCGTTTCAATTTCTTAACTGTCCTCTCCATGATTTCCACTGATTTTTCTATGAACTAGAGTTTGTCGTCAAATTGAACTCCATCCAATGGCATAGCCAATAGTTCTTCAGCATAGCCCTTCTTCAGGTTAGACACATGAAAGGTAGAGTGTACCCGACTCAGCTGCTGGGGCAACTCTAAACAATAAGCTACTTCCCCGATCCTGGCTATTACTTTGAAAGGGCCAACATAACGTGGATTCAGTTTTCTACGTTTGCCAAAGCGTACAACACCCTTCCAAGGTGATACCTTGGGCATAACACGGTCACCTACTTCAAATTGCATAGGTTCGCGTTTCAGGTCCGCGTAGCTCTTTTGTCAGTTGCGAGCAGCTTGAATTCTCTGCTTAATGAGGACGATCTTGTCTGTAGTCTCCTAGATTAATTCTGGTCCAGTGAGCTGAAATTCACCTACTTCTGCCCAGCACACAGGTGAACGGCATTTGCGACCGTACAGTGCTTCAAAAGAGGCAGCCTTGATACTGGCGTGATAACTGTTTTTGTAGGAGAATTCCACTAAAGGAATGTGGTCAACCCATCCATTTCCAAAATCAATCACAAATGCTCGTAGCATGTCCTCTAGAGTCTGGATGGTTTGTTCGCTTTGACCATCAGTCTGTGGATGGTAAGCAGTGCCCATGTCTAAATTGGTACCTAAGGCTCGTTGGAAAGCCTTCCAAAAGTTTGATGTGAACCTACCATCTCGATCACAGATTATCGACACTGGTATCCCATGTTTGGTCACAATCTCCTTCAGGTACGTTTTTGCTAGTCTTGCAAGGGAATCGTTCTCCCTAATTGGCAGGAAATGAGCGGACTTGGTGAGTCGATCGACGATTACCCAGATAGTATCGTAACCGTGGGATGACTTTGGAAGTTTGGTGACAAAGTCCATGGTGATGTTGTCCCACTTCCATTTCGGTATCTCGGGTTGTACAAGTAGACCCGATGGTCTCTGGTGTTCAGTCTTGACACGTGAACATGTCAAACACTTCTACACGTAGGTGGCGATGTTGGCTTTCATATTCGGCCACCAGTATAATTTCTTCATATCCTGATACATCTTTTCAGATCCGGGATGTATAGAATATTTAGACTCATGAGATTCGTGCATGATCACGTTTCTCAAATCTCCATAGCAAGGTAACCAACTTCATCTGTGAAGGCATAGGGTTCCATCTGCTCTAGGTTCTAGCTTCTCCTTACTAAGGTCGGTTCTGAGCATTCCCCCGACGTCTTCCTTCACGAGGTTTTCAGGTAATTGGGCTTGAGTCTGAGCTTCCAAAATCTGTTTGGGTAGATCCAAACTGATTGTCATAACTAATGCCCGAACTCTCATAGGAGGGTCCGTTTCCTTAGGACTTAAAGCATCAACAACCACATTTGCTTTTTCCGGGGTGGTATTTGATCTCGCAGTCGTAGTCACTCAACAACTTAATCCAACGGCATTGTCTCATGTTCAGCTCCTTCTGATCCAATATGTGTTGCAAACTTTTATGGTCAGTATGCACTATGCACTTCGTTCCGTATAGGTAATGTCTCCAGATTTTGAGAGCAAAAACTACGGATCCAAGTTCTAGATCGTGAGTGGTGTAATTCTTCTCATGCTTCTTCAGTTGTCTTGAAGCGTAGGCGATCACTTTCATCCTCTGCATCAATATTGCACCTAAGCCCTTGTGTGAGGCATCACAGTATACAACGAAATCATCGTTGCCTTCAGGCAAGGCCAATATGGGTGCACTACATAACTTCTGCTTGATCAGTTGGAAAGTTGAATCTTTCTTCTCTCCCCAATCGAACTTTATTCCTTTCTGTGTGAGTTTGGTCATCGGCTTGGCTATCTTGGAAAAATCTTCAGTGAATCTGCGGTAGTACCCGGCAAGGCCTAGAAATTGGCGGATCTCCGTCGGTGATTTAGGAGATGCCCAATCTTTGACAGATTCGACCTTTGCTGGATCTACGTGAATACCGTCACAATCGATGACATGACTGAGGAATTGCACTCTAGGAATCCAGAATTCACATTTGGAGAATTTAGCATAGAGCTGCTCCTCCTTGAGTACCTTTAGTACTTGTGCAAGATGTTCCCCGTGTTCTTGTTCGTTCTTGGAATAAATGAGTATGTCGTCAATGAAGATTATCACGAGTTTATCCACGTAGGGTCTGCACACACGGTTCATAAGGTCCATGAAAATAGCTGGTGCATTGGTCAACCCAAATGGCATAACCTGGAATTCGTAATGACCGTAACGGGTTCTAAAGGCCGTTTTTGGAATATCTTCCTCCCTGACTCGTAGTTGATGATATCCAGATCTCAAGTCAATCTTGAAATACACACTTGACCCTTGCAGTTGGTCAAATAGGTCGTCAATGCGAGGAAGCGGATAACGATTCTTCACAGTTAACTTATTCAGCTCTTTGTAATCGATGTACATTCGAAAAGAACCGTCTTTCTTTTTGAAAAATAACACAGGAGCTCCCCATGGTGAGGAACTGGGTCGAATGAATCCTTTGTCAGATAGTTCTTGGAGTTGTTCAGCTAGTTCTTTTATTTCTGATGGTGCCAACCGGTATGGAGCTTTAGCTACAGGTGCAGCTCTGGGAATCAAATCAATTTGAAATTCCACTTGTCGGGTCGGTGGTAAGCCTGGAAACTCATCAGGAAAGACTTCTGGAAAATCTTGGACGATGGGTACGTCCTTGATTTGCTTCTTCTCGGGCTTGTCTTCTTCATCTGTTTGAGAAATATGGGCCAGGAAGATAGGACATCCTCTCAACAAATATTTCTGAGCTTTTGTACAAGAGATAACACTAAGTCTAGTGTCAGTGAGGTCGGTGTTACCGTCTCCTCGAATGATTAAAGTTTCGTTTCCCCATGGATACGGACTAGCTTTTCATCACAAACAATGACTGCGCGGTATCTCGCTAACCAGTCCATGCCAATAATAACATCAAAGCTACCAAGGTTTACGGGAATAAGGTCAATGTTGAACGGATGTTTGGAAAGATTTAAGGTACAACCTCTAATGATAGTGTCAGCATCTACAGTTTTACCGTCAGCTAATTCTACGGAGTAACGGTGATCTAAGCTTGTAGGAATAACTTCTAGTACTTGGCTAAATTCAGTGGATATAAAACTTCGGTCTGCTCCAGTATCAAACAAAACAGATGCATAACGATTGTTCAGTAGAAACGTACCAGCAACGACATTTGAATCGGGGTTAGCTTTTGCATTGCCGACCACGTACACTCTGGATGAAGCTCCTCCACTGTTCTTGTTCTGGTTGGCCCGCTTAGGACAACTTGGTCTCATGTATCCTGGTGCTCCACACTCATAGCACACAACTCCCTTCTTGGGTCCATTGTTGTTTCCTCCAGTAGCGTTGTGGTTCCCCTGTTCTCCATTCCCATTCCCACGGGCATTGTATCCGCCCCGGTTATGGTAGTTCCCAGTGTTTTGAGTGGATCAGGCCTGGGTGACAGCATTAACTCGACAGGATTTAGCAAAATGACCCACTTGTCCACATATGTAGCAGGTCTGGCATGGGCTATCAACAGTATGATGATAGTTGCACTTTGAGCACAAAGGTTTGGCGCCCACGTATGAGTTAGCTCCTGTAGAGGTAGCACTGTAAACTTGCCCAACATTCTGCTTCTTAGGATGCTGCTGGTGCTGACTGCGGAAATACTCATCTGCCTTTCGCTTGTTGTCAGTTTGCCTCTCGGATATGGTACAGACTCTTTTGTTGATCAATTTAGTAGCGAACTCAATGGCATTTTCGACGGTAGTAGATCGAGATGCGAGCACACTGTCGTGAATGGCGTATGGGAGTCCACCCACATACTTCTCAATCTTATCTTCCTCCTCCACAAACATTCTGGTACACATTAAGGTCAACTCTTGGAACCTTTGGTTGTATGCAGTGATGTCATTGTTCCTGCATCTGAGATCCCACAATTCGATCTCAAGTTTCTTCATTTCTCTCCTTGGACAGTATTTCTCTGTCATTCTCTCCTTCAGCTCAGTTCAGTTGAGAGCATAGGCAGCATCGTGTCCAAGAGTAGCAACTACAAAGTTCCACCAAGTAAGAGCACTCTCAAGTAGGGTGTAGGTGGAAAACTTCACTTTGTTCTCTTCTGCACAGTCGCTGATGCGGAATACCATTTCCAACCTCTCAAACCACTGCATCAGTTCCACCACTCCTTCCTTGCCCTTGTAGTAGGAAGGCTTACAATTAAAGAAGTCGGGGTAAGAGCAACCCCTGGTGGTCTGATTATTCCGGCAGTTGTTGGAGTTTTGACTATCCTCTACGTTTCTGCTGGTAGCCATCGCATATGTGATGCTTTGATCAATCATTTCCCTTAGTTGGGCATTGTTGGGGGTTGTTCTAGTGATTACCATTTGTCTATAATTATACACAAAAATGAAATCATTAGTTCAAAGTGTTAGCACAGTTTTATATAATTACACGAAAAGAAATTCATGCATAGACTTTGCAACAAGTTGGATAACCTGTTTAAAAGTTCATAATATAATACAGTACAGGATATAATAAAAGCTAATAAGTACATGCCATAAGTCTAGAATAGGAATACAGTACAAATTGCACAACCAATCCAAGACAGAGCACAAACCGCCTGTCTGGGATTGTGGTACACAGAATATAAAGTACATCATCTATGAATTCCTAATCTAAATAGTACAGTACAAAGATACAACTGACTAAAGAAAGTACAAATACATGAGGTCCTATATCATGATAGCCGGGATACAACCCTAATAGCCTATCATGATGTACAAAAGATCTAGTACATCTAATCTACTCATGCCTAACGGACTCCTCAGATATGGCTGGTGCCACTGGCGGTGATGAGACGGCTGGTGCCTGCATGGCATCCTACATCCCGGTCATGGCAGTCCGGGTCTCCTTGAGCAGTCGGAGTACCTCCAGGAACTAGTCTCTGAGAGTCTGCTGAACTCCCCTAAGATGAGCGGTCTCTGACGTCAATCCCTGATGGCGGACCTCCTGGAGATTGAAGAAAATGGCAAGAGTCTCCTCCATGGTCAAGAGAGCGGTGTGAGTATCCGTCTGCTGGCTCTGTAGCAAATAGATCTGCTCACAGAGGAACTCATTCTCCTCTAGCAACCACTGAAGAGAATGGTAAGTAGTAGATCACGCTCCTCGTACAGCGTGCGCCTCCGCACTCACGGTCCAAGATAAAAGGTCCTAACGCTGCTGTAGAACAACACGCTCGGTCTGTCCAGTCGATAGCAGTGCATGAATATCCGCTACATCCTGAGCCTGGCGTGCGGCCAGTGCCGTAATCTGGGCCTGAACGGGGTCAGCATGTCTAGCCCGGGACCCCTCACCAATCTCGAAAGTAGAATTGAGATGTGCCTCGTACCTCCTCTTACGAGGTGGCAGAGACTCGGGTGCATAGTCCCGTAGCGAAGTCACTAGTGGTACAGGTGGTATGGCAGCAGGTGGCTGGACCTCTTCCCCAACGGGGGAAATAGGTGAAATAGGTGGAGTAGAGATGAGAGCCTCAATAGATGCGGCGTCAACAGAAGTGTGACTATCGTCTACGTCACTGGCAGATAGCCATCCACACAAGACGGTCGTCAGGGATACGGCAGCAGGTGTATCAGTAGGTGATGTCATGGTGAATCTGAAAGTAATATAGTTTTAATTGACATAAGTATAAACTTACTCAAGTTAAAAGTTTTGGGAATTAATAATTTAAATAATAGTGTCGTTTAACATGGAGATGTTAAAGGTTACGTTAATACTTATAAGATTAATCAACCGGGTGTTAATAATCAATGCACAGCCAATCATACAATAGATGTATGCTCTACACTCTATATGCTTAACTATTCTAGTCCTGAAAATCCCAAAATATTTTTAAAGCAGTTATAGTCCAGATTATATAAAAATTTTATTTTTATATTTATTTTAATTTTGTTCTGATTCTCTATAACTATCGCTCTGATACCATTCTGTGACACCCCCAAATTGAGTCAAATGCAGCAGAAATAGTATTTGGGTGTCACGTAGGTGGATCAACAGCAGACAGAGTATAGAGCAACAGATAAATGATTATCCTTACATTTATTACATGATTAAAAGTGTAAATGTCATTAAAATAAGTCTTTAACATTTTTCAATAGTTTGAATTATTCCCCAGTTTATAAAGCCCCAGATGAGCTCTATAAATGCAGCCTATCATGATGCTTGACTCCATGCACACCAATACCTGCTTCTATTTCTTGAGAAAACATGCTTAGAGAGTCAACATAAAGTTGGTGAATTCACAGGTTTAATAAAATAAGTTTGGACAATAAATATTCACTGAAGTAGTAACGCACAAAGCATCAATACTTAAAAGTAATTACATTCCCATATTGCCTGAAACTAAGACTTGACAGTTAAGTCCTTAACAAATAAGGACCTTTCGCCTTATAAAAAGGCACCCATAAAAATAATAAGTGCTGACATGTGAAAGATCTGTTGTCCTGGCCTAGGCACAGTGAGCATGACTCACCCAGATGGGGACGGTCAATCCTAAATAAATCTATTTATAACATTCAGGTAATTCAATAATTCTAACAGTTTCAGATGCACGGGTCATGCGGGTTTATCTACAATAGGCAATGTAATCAAAGGTTTCACAGTTCAATCCATGTCCATAAAATAAAATATGTTGCATGTTTTCTTCCCCATTAAAAAGTTTAAAAGTTTGTCAATATATAAAGTGGGGCCATGAACTCACCTCAGTAGTACAGAAATAAGTCAGTAGATAAATCTGATAAGGATGCTCACGATACAATCAACGACCTAAATAATTATAAGGTCTCAGTAAATGCATAACATAATGAATAAAAGTTTTAGAATAAATATGTGCATGCTTATACTGGTTTTAAGCACTTTATTACGATACTTGTACTTTAGTTCATCGTTGTACAAGTTCTAGTAGTATTTATTTTAAGTATAAAAATAAATAATAAGGTTAAATTATATAATCTATTTAATTAATATTTTTGTACTTATGTTGTTTATAAAACACTTTAAATATTTATAAAAGGTAGTTTTATATATATTTAAGGTAATAGAAAATAAATATAATTAATATTTTTATTTTATAAGTTAGTCATTTTTAATTTATATTTAATATATAAATAAGGTTTATAAAATGTATAACATTTTAATTAAATTCCACATTTACGTAGTGTTTATAATTTATAAAAATTATAAGTTTGGAAAAATAACAAATGTTATGTTTATTTAAGTTTTACGTTTTAAATATCGGATATAAATATATAGAAATTTTAGGGTTCGTTATACTTTGTGTAAATTACATTTTAGTCCTTCTATTTAAATAATTACCCGCGGTTAAATTACTTTTATACCCCTAGGGTTTCTAAATCTTTCAAGTAATTACAATATTGGTCCCTCCCTAGTTACACGTGTAACTAGGGTTTGTTTAAGTTTCATTAAATGGCAAGTTTAGTCGCTAAAGTATTCGGCTTATATTAGGGTTTGATATAAGTTTCATAAATGCCCCCTAGGGCTTGTATAGGTTTTGCCTTAAGGTATAAATAGCCCCTAGGGTTTACTTAGGGTTAGATATAGTTTCTTAACTTGGCAAAATAGGTCCCTAGGGCTTATATTAAGTTTCGGTAAATGGAAAATGAGATCCTTAGGTTTTTATTAAGTTACATAATTTACCCTAACGCCATAGTAATTTCATTTAGGTCCTTTTTATTACCTTGAAGTTTCGGATAATGTCAAAACAACACCCTCAACTCACGGCTAATTACAAAAGTGGCCCTAAAGTTTATATTTTTGGAAAATAAGTTTCTATACTTGTTCATTTAGATCCCTATACTTAGTAAAATTACAAATCCAACCCGAAAGTATTATATTTTCCATTTTAACCTGAAACATTATAGATTTACTATTTTAACCCAAAGTTTCATAGATCTTTCATATTAGTACAAAATATTTATAGATCTATTATTTTAAACCCGAAACTTTACATTGTTATGTTTTTAACACCAAAAGTTTTAATAAACATTTTATTTAGTGACAAAGAAGATTTAATTAGGCAACTTATTATAGTGCGCTTAAAACTAAATCTTATAAGGCATAATAGTGAACTTATCATTTTAAGGCAACTATAATCATAAATCTAGTATTTCTAGGCATATCTAAACATTACAATATTACCCAATATAGAATCATAGGGCTTATACCCTACGTCCCATATATATGCATGCTTAGGTTTCCATAGTTTTTTCAAGTTTAACTAGCTTATAGTGATATGTTCTTCATGGTTGATAAGATTTTACATCATTTTAAGTCATGACATAATTCAAGCCATGACCTAAAATAGATTTAGGGTTTCATATATTTGTTTCAACATTAACTTTTTCTAAGAATAACCATGTGTATGTTAATGTATATGAAAGGTAAATATATTGAAAGATAGGTTTAAGTTTAACTTACTTGTTTAGATAGGTTTAGGAGTGATAAGAGAACGAGTAAGAACAAGTGATAAGCTTTCAACAATGGAGATCCTAGTAACAATTTTGTAGCCGTGGGCTTCAATGAGTATGGCTAGGGCTTCTTTCTTGCTTCAATGATCAAGATACTTGGAGAGTGAGCTAATGATTAACCTTCATGTAGTATGAAACATGATCTAGGAGTAATAAATGAGCTTGAAGGTTTGTTAATGATGGAAAAGGGTTTTAGCCGTATGTTTTAGAGAGAGTGAAGGTGATGGAGTTCAAGTGTATTGTGTTGTGTGTGTTGTGTGTATGTTTCGGCTAAATTAAGGAAAGAGAGAGTGGATTTGGTGTATCCTAGTACTTGTACTTAGTATCTTGAAATAGATATCCAAGATATGGTTTAGATATCATACTAGTTATTTCCACACATGCTTAAACTAGAAAATTGACTTTCCTCCTCAAATGGCAAAGGTTGCCGTGTGTTTAGGGGTCAAAGGGGACAAGAAGGGACTTTGCATAGTTTTAGGCATGGTGTGTGTAAGTAAGTTGTAAGAAAAGCATGGTTTATGCTTAAGCTATACTGTATTAGTTGGATACACGTGATTATACTTTAGGAAAATGAATGGGTAGGTATGAGTATATATATACACGGCATAACATGCATGTGGGAAGGTTTTTGACCAATTTTATCAAGTGTTGTATGAGAATAATAGCCCTTGATTAATATTGTATGCATTTGTTGAGTTGTAGGTATTTTTGTTGAAGCTTTTAGGTAATTTAGTGAAAGTGTATATTAAATACATCACTATAATTATTTTACTTAAATAAAGTAAATAAATGATAATGTAAAATAATGTACATTTTTTTAAAGTGTTAGGTATTTATTCCTTTTATGTAATACATGTAAATATGTACATATAAAAATAAATCCAAGTACTTAATAAATAAATTAAGTAAAGTTACAGTTTATCTCAAAAATATGAACTGAGGTGATAAGTCCTGGTTCATTCAAGTGGCCAGTCAGTTGCCAGAGTAGTCAACAATGACTAGAGGTCCAAATAAATATAAAATAAATATGAAAGGTTGTATGACAAAAGGTATATGATTAAAAATAAGTCATATAAAGGTAGATTTATATAGATTCCAAAAATAAATAGTACAACAGTTGACAAAGTCAATAAGGTAAAATTAGAGGTTTTACAACCGGATCTAGTAAAAAGCAAACCCACAATTGGCGTCGGAGCTATGGTTCAATCTTTGGATGGAATATGTTTTCTTTGTCTATAGATTCGGTGGTTAAAATTTTTTTTGGTCTCGGTCTATTAAATTTTTGTTCTAAATCCGTTACGTTTTTGTCTCGATAGTCTCTTGTCACTGTTTTTTGTCATCTTTCACATCTGGTTGTTAACCTGGTTTCATTCATCTGGTAATATTACTAGTCCATGGTCCATGTTCTTTATAATTGGTTATTCATTTCTGGTTTTCTTTGGTCTCTAATCTGTACCACACATAATATCTTTTTCGGATCTGATTTTTTTATCATATGGTGTTTTATCAGTGTTAAATCTTTTAAGATCTGGTATACAAATTTTTTATGGGTTTTCTTATTTATGAAGATTTTCCCAAAAAATCTCCAGATCCACAAAATCTAAAAAAGTACATTTGGATAAGACAGCCACTATTGCGATAGGGTTTCTAGTATCACTGCGATGAATCATTGCGATGGAAAGTGTGATGCTGATACATTGCGATGGAAACATTGCGATTGAACATTGCGGTGGAAACATTGCGGTGGAAACATTGCGGTGGAAACATTGCGATGGAAACATTGCGATGAAAACATTGCGATGGAAACAATGTGATGACTCTTTTTTAAAAGAAAACATTGCGACAAGACTCACTGGCCAGTATTGCGATGGGTGTGTGTGTCATTGTGATGTGTATATAGGACATTGTGACAAGACTCACAGACCATTGCGACAGTTTAACAAAACCCGAAAACCAAGACTTGACCAGAACCAGCATGCCACCACCTTATTACTCCACAACACCAATATACACTAATCTAATCCCATCGTCTCCAAAACCTCCATCGCATCTAGACTCGAAACAAAACAAACTTATAGATCTCAGATTTGTTCATTCAAAGTAAAGATTTATATAGATCATGTTTGAGTAGAACCTTTATCCATCACAGATTTGTACTT
This sequence comes from Glebionis coronaria, assembly GCA_025667525.1. Lineage (NCBI taxonomy): Eukaryota > Viridiplantae > Streptophyta > Magnoliopsida > Asterales > Asteraceae > Glebionis > Glebionis coronaria. The sequence goes on from CM046876.1 coordinate 105,115,736, forward strand.
AATTTTCGAGTATAAAGATTAACTAATAACAAATATGTTATAATTAATCTAGGTCTCGTTGAGACACTTAAAAACCAACATGCAATCACAAATTATATACCTACCCGAGACCTTTTACAAGATCTTGAAACCGTCACTTTGGAGATGTGTTTAGATGTGATAAGATCAAGGATTGGTTTAATTTGGTGACTGAGTTTTATTTATTATTCGTGCATGTATGGTGTGATAAGGAAGGTTGAAAACGAATTCGATAACGTGAAAATTAAACAATGATTAAAGATCGTTTTGTTTAATTTTCTGATAAGATTGAGGATCTATGCTCGGTTTATGAAGATGATATGTGTTCGTCTTTGATGGATGTGTATTGTTTATGGTGGCTGGGAGGATAAGGAAAAAGAGGCGGAGGAAATTAGATGGAGATTAGGGTAAGTGTGTGAGGATAAATAGGGTTTGAGTGGGTTTTTATCTCCCACGTGATTTTCTTTGGATCGGGTCTTACATTCACTTTTATGGGCCGTGTATAAATGTTTCTACTCGGTACATAACTTGCTAAAATGTTAACCAAATGTTAAGAGTTGGAAATATGAAACGCACGTATCATTTCATATTGATTCACATGGGGATTTTTGTTTAAAGTCAACATATATTTCAAATATGAATATGTGGTTCGAGTATTACAATTGTTTGATAATGGGCCACGTATTGTTTCATCTATGATACACGTGGTCATGTCACACGTATGGGTACAAAAGTTAATTGTTGAATATGACGAGAGAGTTGTTGCTAGTCGGTCATCCCATCAATTTTTTAGTAATTGCTAGTGGATTTGATTAGTATTATCTTGGTGACCGGGTATTATTAGTTATCATGCTCGGGCTTCTATTTTAAATGGTATTAATTCCTTATAATGGTTTATTAGAGTAATTGATGGGCCAGCCGTCTATTAGAATATTTCACACGCATGATCAAATTATGATGTAAGTGACGTGAGTAAAGTGACAAGATTTAAAGACAGGTGACGAGACTTAATGACGAGACAGTGACAAAATTTATTTGACGAGACCAAGAAAAATGGTTATATTTTTAGTGGCTACAGATTTTTTTATCGGGTATTATTATTTGAAGCTAAAGACGGATTTTTCGAAGGCGTTCACTTATCTTATCTTTGAAAGATAACTTGTTCGTGCTTAATCTTAGGATGAAGACTTGTTTATCTAGTTTTCGAGTTCGGGGTGGTTGGTTGATGACTTGGATAACTATCACTTAAAGGAGTTACATTGTTGTACTCAGTGTCACGCGCATAGTTGATGTGGATAATTTCAAGAGGTGTTGTGCTTATATACTTCTTTCGGCAAGGTATTGGGTACTAAGAGATTTCTCCACTGTTCCTCATTCAACAATAGTGCAAGCTTAAGTCACAAGATCGAGGGATTCTTATTCAGTTTCACGTTTGATATATCTGATTCATTCCATCAGTGGTCACTTCAAATTTCCTACAAAGGGGTTGGTAAAGATAGCCATGGAGAGTTTATGAGTAGAGAATTTCGATCAACAACTGATTCTCGCCGAATATAATTCAGCTTATTTATTACTCTCACGAGATTTCAGTTTCATGTCTTACGATTTATTGCTGGTTCCGAGGTTTCGCAATCATGAAGGGGGAAGAAGAAGACATACTGAATGCACAACGAGTACACGTGATGAACTTCATACCTTCTTTTGATTTGAAGACATTCCCGGAAGACAATTGTCATAACCGCGGAGAATATCAGTGTTTTAACTCGTGGCATTATCAATCTCTAAATGGTACACTATTGTTTGATGTTTAATTGTTTTGATATTGCAATTATTCAACATCATTATTGTGACAATCCGTCAATTTATGATTGATATTTTATTCTCAATATTTATTTGAAAACATTATTTTAATGTTACAATATGAACTCACTTATTTTTGGGAAGTAACTTGGATTTACGTCTTGAAGTAGCATCGACTACGTCTAAACCGGAGGATTCTACGTTACGTGCTTACGTTTACATACACCGTCTTTGGTGACAGTCCGACATTTCAGAAAATAAATTTGTCCATGAATATTATTTTGGAGTTTTAAATTTGTGTTGGTTCATAAACTCACAAATTTACGAGAAGAGATTAGGACTTACGATTTTATTTTAACGTCCTTTACGACTAAACCGGAAACCCTAGGATTACGTATTTACGTTTTCGAACTCCGTTTTTGATGAGACAATTTTTATTAGATTCGTTTTATGTCGTTGATTCATAATTTATAAAAACGTTTTTCGTAAAACGACCCGAGGGCACGCAAATCGAGGAAACTAGAATCGAGGAATACCCGTAAATTAGCGGGATGGGATAAAACAAGTTTATCCCACCCCACTAATTAAAAGGGACACCACATCATTTGATGTGGCACCCTTGTAACAAAATAAGCTTACACTTGAAAGCATAAGCTTAACAAGTAAGCTACTTATCCCACTAAACCATAAAACCACTAACACTTACCATATGCTTCCATTTTCACATGCAAACCACCTCAAAATCCTCTCATCTCTCTCTCTAAATTCGTCCAACATCACCACAAAATCACCATTTTCATCAATTTATAACCTACAACTTAAGATATAATCAACATATGTTGATAGCTAATTAAAAAGATAAAGATTGGAGGTGATTGTAACTTGTAAAAAGGAGTTTTCATGGAGGTCTTTGGGCTGATTTTCAAGAAGGAGTTTAAGGATGATTTCATGGATATGTTCATCCATTTGAAGGACCAAAGAAGTTGTCTTAAAAGGTTGAAGGTTTGGTAACAAGGAACCAAGCCTTGTTCATCATAAACCTCATCTTTTCATCACTATTGGTGGTATAGAGATTGTTTCTTCCTATCCTCTTGTTATTTTGATTATGTAATCTTGTATTTACTTTATTTATCTATATGTATATGATGATGAATGATGATTAAAAATATTATGTGGGGATTTGGTGTTGATAGATTTGATAAACATGGGTAAAAAGATGTAAAAACCACATGTAAAAATGGTTTAATCTTGCTTAATTTATTAGGTTGTATAAAAACAGTAAATAACCATATGATGAACTGATAAAATGGTATAGATGAATTGATATACAGTAAGTAATATGTCTTGTACACATGTGAGAGTTGGCCATGCAATGGAATCATTAGGATGAGTGAGATATGATCAAAACAAGTTTAAAGTACAAATATGAGTTCACTGTTTTGGACGATTTTTAGAAAATACTTAGAGGCTGATTCAACAGTAGCTATAGAAGAGTTAAATGGAGCAAATATCATGTAGTTTATGTGATAAAAATTTGAGCTTCTATCCCCATATAGAAGTCTAGATATGGCAGTTTTGGTGAACATGAAAATAAAAATCAGATTTTGGAAATTAAAGTATAATAATATTATATAAGCACTCAAAATTTTATTGTATAAAATGTAAAATTAAAACCCACTAACTCATTAATTTTATTTATATAAATATTTTAAAGGTTAAATAAATGGATAAATTATAAAAACGGTAGTGGAAATATATTTATAAGTTATAAAACTATAAACATGATTTTTACGACTTTTTCGGCTATTACCGTAAAATTAACGTTTTTGTTAAATAAAACTTAGATGGTTGGACCCGTCTAATGTGAACTTTATAAAACTCATATACTGATATATAAACATATATAACAAGTAAAAACCGATAAAACCCGAACTATAGGACATACGGACATTAACGAGCTAAGTAAACATATTGGACTAATAATTGGACTAAATAAGTTAAACACTTATAAAAAGAACTTATTGGGCTTAACCCATTTGGGCCCAACTTGTAAAGTTTAAATACTGATAATATAAGTATAAAATGGGTTAAAACAAGTTAAATAACTTATAATAAGTTTATTGGACCTAAGACACGTAAATAGGTAAAACTAGTAAACTAGTAAGAAGTTACCAATACGTAAACACTAAAATGAGTAAAAGAGAATATGTAAACCCACTTGATCATCATATATATAAAATCATCATATGTATACATAATTGTTATTTTTATAAAGTCATTGGACAAGAGTCTAAGTCGAGTATTATTTGTCTAGGTTTCCGTGATTGAAGCACGTACCGTACGTCCGAATTGCCGATAACCCACTTTCCCACATCAACGTGAGTTCATAGCCTCGCACTCTTTTAAATGTTTTTATGAAATGTTTTATAAACCCACGAGGGAGATAACATGTTAGTTTTTATAAAATAGGACACCATTTGTCCCGATTGTTTGTTTATTGATTTGGACCCGAATGATTGTATGACCCGATTGTATGATCTGATAAAGGATTAAAGGACCCGATAGATGAAATTAAATGGATTATTAAAGTTAGGTTATGTCACTAAAAGTCCCATTAGCATGAATTGTGAACTACCGGGATTTGGTAGACGCTTATGCATTTAATAGTACTATTTGGGGACGATCACCCCAGTTCGCGCCTTGACGGTTGATCCCCGTCGTGCCACATTGATTGGTAAGCGAATTTATGTATGAGAAGATTTCCATAGCGTGAACTTTGTGAAGACACGCTAATTTAGATGGGCAAATTGAGTATCGGGTTAGCTACCCGTTGTTTGTTGTAGTAAGGTAACAATGTCATGCGGCTTATAATAATCCAAACTAACGAAATACTACTAGACGTACCGAATTACGATGTATTGCCTGACTAGCAATACAGGGTCATACTATTGATATTATGTTCTTGTTTTGGTTTTCATAACCATATTCATATAACGGTTTTTATTTTCATACAACGTCATAAGACGTATTGTATGATGTTTTTACGACATTGGCTCGTATAACGATTTTTAAGGCAAACGCCTATATTATGATTTTGATAAAGATTTTTATAAAATGACTTTGGCTATTTTATGGTCTATTAAAATGATTTGTACAAAATGATTTTCAATAATAATTTTATACTGATATTATATTGATGGATTTTATTAAACTCTATGAATTCACTCGGCATTATCGCTGACCTTTTCTTTTAACATGTTTTATCTCAGGTACTTGAAGGTAATTCTCGGGAAGACGACAAGAATTCATGGCCCACACCTAAATACTTATTTCCATTCAAATTCTTTGTAAAACCTGTATTAAATACATTGACTTGGGACCTATGTAACTTTGATATTTATGAATGGAAATGCTTTATTAATAAACGACACAATTTTTATGCGTTGTCTATGATGTGAGTAATGTGCTAACCCGTAACACCAACTAGTCTTCCGCTGTATTGAGTTGTATAAATTTGGGGGTGTTACAATTATCCTATATGGAGAGATATGCATTCTCGGGACTTAATTGACACTAGTGCATCTCCGGAAGAAGATATGTGCATTTCTGGGACTTAATTGACTCTGGTGTTACGATGTCAACTTCATGAATGGGATAAAATGTCTACTTTGGTATTTAGGCTTCATACATAGGATTGCTTTCCTTTATTCAACTGCGTGGGGGAAGAAATGTCTTGATTCTTTCTAGTATGCATAACTTGAACTCTCAGGGGGAAGAAATTTTAGAAGAATTATTCAAGAGTGAGAAAGACGTTGTTGATCTACTTGATGTGCCCCAAACTTTCAATCACTCATCGCAACATTATCATTTCATATGATGGGGTTTGCTTCTTAAATTCGGTTGTGCGCTTAATCATTCTAAGCTTTATTCAAAGCTTTGAAACTACTTATGAGGATTGTTGGTTTAGGGGGAAGCTATTAAAAGCTTCTACATCAAGATTATGTGGCATGAATTAGGGGGAAGTTAATTCAGAAGCTTCTCCTTAACCAGAAGTTTATGAGTTACATAGCTCGTACTGTTACAATATTTCTTCTACAAGTTACTACAAAGATGAGTCGTTTTGAAGTGAAGCCTTGAAGTCAAAGGCCTCAGAAGACTTCATCAGCATTGGACGCTTCATGAAAGCTTTTGTTCTTAATAATTATGTACTTGTTAGGAAAAATACTGTAAGGAATTCTACACATCGTCCCATGGGGGAAGATTGTTGGAAATTCACTTTATGTGACGACATTTAAGAATTCCCATTGGTTATCATAGTCACTCACGCAAAGACTAGACTAGGAAACTATGTATAGTGTAGGCGCGAGAGTGACTATATATACCCCTCCAAGGCTTCTAAGGAGGGGTTGTTTTTTGTGTTTTTCCCATTTGTCATTTTAATACATTTTTCATTTCTTTCTCTTTACATACACAACCCTCTATCTCTCTCTCCACCATGGCTGTCCATCTCTACCACCACCTAAGACCATCGGATCTAGTAAAAAGCAAACCCACAGACTTTCTTTCACTTTTGTTTTCACCATTTCATGTCCTTCAAAACTATCTTTTCATGAACTTTTAAGTTGCCAATAAGTTCATCAAGTGATAATGTAGTAAGGTCCTTTTATTCTGTAATTGTCGTGACTTTAGCTCTCTACTTTGGATGCAACACCCTAAGAAACTTCCTAACATTGTTCTTGCTAGAAAAACCTTCATCAAGTGCTTTTAGACTAGTAATAATAGTATTAAACCTAGCAAATACACTAGCAATAGTTTCATCTTCTAAGATGACAAATTGTTCATATTGTTGAACAAGAAGATTGATTTTACTTTCTTTGACTTGGCTATTACCATGGTGGGTTACTAAAAGAGTATTCCAAATATTTTTAGCGGTTTTACACATGAAAATCCTTTCATACTCTTTCTTAGGTAAAGCATTATAAATCACCAGTTTAGCCTCATTATTTTTAGCAAGTTTCTTCTTAGTGTCATCGTTAGAATTTTCAAAAGTTACTAACTTTTTCTTTTTAGAAACTTCATTATATTGATAAGGCAAAAAGTCACCATTGTTAATAACATGCCAAAGATCTAAATATTTTGATTTCACATAAGTCTCAAATCTATTTTCCAATAAATAAAACTATCAGTTTCAAAAAGAGGTGGTCTTTGCATAGATTGCCCTTCTAGGTACTTGTTGGAATCCATAGATCGATTCAAGTTTTAAAATACAATATATGTTAAAAATGCTTGAGCAACCACGCTCTGATACCAATTGTAGAAACTAGAAGGGGGTTGAATAGTTTCTTAAATTTACTTGTTAAATATGAGTTTTCAAAAATCCTTTTCAAAAACTTAGACTTGAGCAAATATGTGAAATCTTCTTATACACAATATGGACAAGGGATAGTGAAACTAAGATAATAATCACAAGTATGTGCAAGTAAAGAATAATGAATGTAAAGATATAAGGAAAAAAAGATCAAACCAAACACCAAGGATTTATAGTGGTTCGGCAACGAAGCTCACTCATCGTCCCTACTCCATACTCGAGAGTTCACTAATCAACAAACTCCTTAAGGTGGAGAACCGTACACGTCGTTTAACCAATTTCTGACTCTAAGCTGAAAGTCGAGCCCTAATCTTAGCTAGAACCAATCTACACCAATATACTTTAAGGACTAAGTATTAACCACACTACATAAACAACTTCCAAATAGACACAACTCTTTGGATCTTCAAAACACAACTTCCAAATAACACAACTACTTCGATCTTCACAACACAACTAAAATGAATAAATAAAACTTGATCTTCAATAGATCTTGAGGTAGACTCAACACTTCAAGGATGAAATTGTTCTTTTCTTTGCACTTGAAGAGGAAGAGATTGGAGAAGAAAGATTCACTTCTAAACAAGTAGTAATCAACCAAATAACCAAGGATTTGAGTGATTTAAGAAGTATGATTGAATCTGGAAAGTTATGTGCAAAAGAGATGGAGAGAAAATCTGAGAATGGTCCACTATTTATAAGATAAAAGCCCAACGGCTCTTTCTGGACGCGGTTCCTTATTGATGCATGTGGTTCCTTATTGATAAGGATCCGCATATGCATTTAAGGAACCGTAGAGGTAGACTCCGCACCATTTTGTCTTTTAGTGGGGTAGTCACATCTGGTGGAATATTAATCCACAAGGGATATTCCTAAACCATATGGAATATGCCATTTTCAACATTTCAAATATTTAATTTAATAAAACATTTTCTTAAAAGTACAGTTTAATAAAAAACTTTGTCATATTTAATAAAAGGTGAGTTTTAAGAAAACTTAAATCCTTGATCACTTAATTAAGATGAAAACTTGTTTGTTCATACCTAAAGTGATAATGGTTGAAATGAAAAATACTTGAACTCAAAAATTCGTTTTTCGTTGTTTTCGTAAATGCTTGTTTTTATATATTGTCGTAATCAAAACAAAGCGAGACCGAAAAATGCAAGTAACGTTTTTAGGCATCATTGCATTAACAGAGCGTTTGGGTTATCTCAAAAACTATGCATTTCATTATCTTCATAAACAATCTTTGTGTCGAGATAACCGCACCTCTACATTTGTTGCATGTAGGCACACACTAGGCACTTGTCAGTTTATATTTCAAGAATTTGACTAACTTGTGAAAATATATGCCTTAGGATAAAAAATGCCTCCCTCATGGACTTATGACCACAAAGACACCGCTAGATATATTCCTAAACACCATAAGTCAAAACATTTCACCTCCACACAAAAAGACTTGTGTAAGGAGCTACAATTCCACACCTTCCATGAAGGTCGCCTTGTCCACCACTCCTTTATGGATAACACCAACATCCGTGAGGTATTTTCTAGGATAAACTTTGATTGCCTCTTAGACGTTGATGAACAAATTTGTCCCGAATTTGTCCTTGAAATTCTATATGACCGTCAATGTCACCTTTGACGAAGACCACATTCTCCTAATAAACTTCGAGACAAATCGGAATAGATACTGATACTCCTTTACCACTTTGTTAATATCCTCAAAATACCTTGTGAAGGATCATGTTTTTATTCCGACCTCCACTCTCTCACAACACTTGACAATACCAACATACTAGAGGTGCCCAAATTAGGTATAACACTATGCTCGATGACAAGAATCTTATCCGTGCAACTCTCTTTAACCCTAGAATCGAGGACACTAAGCTTTAAAACACAAGTAATCCACAAAGATCCATACGGAATGGTGGCGAAAGAACTTAAGTATAAATATGAAAAATGGGAAAGAATTCTAAGATGCAACGTCATGAGTTTACTATGTAATAGGGCTCACATAAATGCATGCGAAAGCTACATACTTTATTGTTTAGAAACCGGAAAACGTTTAACTTCGCCTACTACATAACCAATAGCATGTCCCATATCCGGAATCTTGTCACCTCCGTGCTTCCATATCGCATGTTTCTCCCACATCTTTACAACTACATAGAACCCATTCCACCTAGTCAAAATGGGCGCATATGTGTCCCACCTTGTTGATCGAGTCATGACCCCTATTAGTGACTTAAGGGTAATAAGACCCTTAGCAACCCAATCTAGGGAAAAAGGAAAAAGAACTCAACACGCAACTAGTTCTTCGTCCTCGAAAATTGAAAATGACGGTCTTCTAAGCTCTAGATGCCAGCAGTCGCGGTAAGACGGGGGGGGGAGTGTTCTTCGGAATGACTGGGCGTAAAGGGCACGTAGGCGGTGAATCGGGTTGAAAGTGAAAGTCACCAAAAAGTGGCTGAATGCTCTCGAAACCAATTCACTTGAGTGAGACAGATGAGAGTTGAGTTTCGTGTGTAGGGGTGAAATGTTGCCATCCTTAGAATATCTTAGTCAATTGCCTGAGATACCTAATGCTTCTCCTGAGTTCAAGCAAACAAAAAGAATGTTCAAATGTATCAGACGCTTCCTTACTAAGATGAACAAGAAGAAAAGCAAGTAAAAGATGGTTGTATGAATGGGTACACATAGACTTCGTTCCATGATAAAAAAAACAATGGTGTTGTGTAACATACTTTAACACTTATGTTTATCTTTAATCTTTCTTCACACTAACTATTACTATTGATTATTGTTAGGATTATTTGACAAGCATAGTATGTGGCAAATGGATGAAGGCTCATGTTTGGCAAATCACAATTTGAATCGCAAAAAGGTACATTTCTTTACCCTCATGAGTCAATTTATAGTCAAAACCATGTGAAACATTGCTCCTCATGATTCTCAATCCTAAAAACACCATGTCACGAGTCAGAAATGCTTCATTCATCATAAATCAAAAATTCTGGTCACGGACGGGTACGGAACCCATCAGACCCTTCCCCAAAGGGTCATGCCGGTTCCGGGTATTCTCTTTAAAATTTAAAAATAATTTTTTGTCCGTTATATGTCAGACCCCTCCCCAAAGGGTCCGTCTGGGTCCGTGGGTCTGTAGATTCAAAACTTAAACATCATCGTTACACTCATTTAATTACCCATTAATCAAAACTCTTTTCTTCTTCAACTTCTCAACCTCATAACTGATTCTTCTTTACCTTTACTCTTGCTTCTTCTATCTTCCAATAATATGAAACCTCTATTTAATTCTAAACCTATCCTCCCACTACATAAAGCATGCTCATCCCCCACAAAATCTCTCACACATTCAACAACTTCTCTACCATTCATCACAGAAAAATCACAATGACAAAAGTATCCTCATCTTCTAGAAAACCACTTAAAAGAACGACACGCATAAGTGTCTGTAGTTCATGCTTTGTCTTTCCTAAAACCTCACCTCCACCATATTCCTCTCGTAATCCTCATGAATCACCAATCTCTCAAGAAATATCTCAAGAATTAGGTGACATCTTGAGAAACTCAAGATCACCACATTCCTCTACCCTATCCTCACCTATCACCACCTCGTCATCCTTTTCTCCTATTAACAATCAATTCTTATCACCTATATAGAGCTTTGATACACCTCCAACATCACCACCTCCTTCACACCCTACTATAGCAAATGCTACGAATACCTCACCTCCTCCTTCAATGTCTTCTCCACCACCATTTTCTGCACCACCACCATAAACATTCCCTCTTCCAAATATATCCCACACCACTACGCCACCAATCCTATATTTCAAGTACCTAGATTATTCTTTATGGATCAAAGAACCCTCTTTTCATCATTTATCATATCAACCATCACCTACTAGTCTTTTTCCACCTCCTACCACTCAAAACCAACGCAACTTCAATAGATAACAAGCTTTTGAGGACATGATTTGTAGGCATTTACGAGAAACCTAACAACATATTGCTTTTCATGGCTCCTCATTATCCTCCTCACATCAAGCAAACAACTTTCATCCCACAAACCTCTTAATTTCTCCACAATGTGACCATTGTCATTACATGCATTCTCTTATCACGGATCTTCGACAAGAGATACATGTCGCTCTTTATAATTTCCTCGATGGCATTTCTGCACTTCTACACCCCCCCCCCTTCTCAGTAGTTTTTCAAAAAATAAAACTCCTGGACACCACTTATTTTTCTGCTTTCTTGTCCCTAGGGTACACGGACCCTTTCCCCCTTGGGTCTGACACCCCAAAGGGTCCATAGACCTGAATGTCTTATTTATTTTTTATTTTCATTAAATGTAACTCATTTATTTACCGAAATGTTTCACATGCTTTTAAGCTGTATTTTTACTTTGGGGCAAAATGAATGAACCCTTGTTATTCAATTAATGATTTGTACAAGTATGATATATGTGTGAATATTGTGTGCTCATGCTTTGTGGATTTTGTCTTGACTTTTCTCGAGAAAACCAACTTTCTATTTCAGGAATTATACACATACGGGCATGAAACTAGGGCGAGTCTCATTAGACTTCATCAAATATTCACGAATTCGTTTACATATTTTAATTCTTCTCATCTAAGAATGTGTAAATTCATATAGTTCATTGTTGGGCTATCTCATGTAAATGTACCAAATGTTATGTGTTCTTTTTTCTAACCTCTTTCTTGCAGGATTTTCATAATCCATGGCTCCCGATTCTCCGAATTAGGGGGAGTTTGAATCAAGGGGGAGTCATGGAAAAATCATTTTCTATCTATATTGCTTATATCATGGTTACACAATATCTCTCTCAAACTATTTTTCCATAACAAACCTTTCCTTTTTTCTTTCGACAAAAAGGGGGAGAAGAGAAATATAAGTATTTATTTCTAAGTAACTTAAATGTTGATGAAATTTCAAACTAAAAATAAGTTAATATTTTGTCATAAACAAAAAGGGAGAGATTGTAAATGCAAATATCGCACTAAAACGATAATTAAGTTTAATTATACTTAACGTTAACATCAAACATATTTTTATGTTTGAACTATAAGCATCATATAAGTTATCTTAGTCCATGAACTTATAAACTAAAGCTTTTTATAAAAGTATACAACTTAAGTAAGCATAAATAAGAAAAATAAAAATAGACTCCATATGTTGACTTTGACTTATATTGTCATACGTATTAAGTCAAACAAGGCATGATATGATTGTTTCTTATGATTTTGGACAAACATTTAATAGGAAACAAAAGTCAGACCCGCCGGACCCTAGCGGACCCAAAGGTGAAGGGTTTGACGAGTTCCGTGGGGTCTGGCTGCTTTCCTATAAATAGAAGCCTTGCCCAAGCTTATGACTCACCCCTTTCTATCTAATCTTCTCTATAATCTCAGTATATATCTAACCTTCTAATCTGTCTTGTCTATTCTCTTCTTGCTTGTGATTTAGATCCTTGTTCATATAAAGATCGGTCACGAGAAATCTCAACTCTAAGCTTTGATCCTTCAAGGCTTCACATTGCGTGAAAGTGTTAAGTGTTACCTACATAATCACCATTGTTGTACCCATTCACATATCTACTTATATAAAGTGTGGTTGGTGTTATAAACCACAAGTGTAGAAGTGTATAAGGCGTAGTCGTGCCTTTGTAAAGAACGAGATATCTTAAGCTTAGGTGTCATTAAGGATTGTAAGTTTAAGTGTGAAGGTTTCTCTACTGGTGTAAAGGAGATTCATTTACTAGTGAAGTAGAACTCTCGAGTGGATACTCAAGGAGTGGAAGTAGGGCAAGATAAGTGAGATCTTGCTAGGCCGAACCACTATAAATCATCGTGCATTGTGGTTTGTTTCTTTATTGCTTCAAGTCATTTACTTTAATGATTCACACTTCAATCTATATCCATTAGCAATCACGAAAAAGTTTCTAAATAATTAAAACAAATCGGTAAAAACTATTAAACCCCCCTTTCTAGTTTTCTATAGTATCTAATTGGTTTTCTACTTCTGCTTTAAACTTTAAAAACATTTCTTCGGCCTTATCTTTATACCTAAGGAGGTAAACCTTAGTGTATCTCGAATAATCATCCACGAAAGTTATATAATATTTTTTACCCCCTTTGCTCATGGTGTTTTTGAAATCAGCCAAATCGGTGTGTATTAGTTCAAGTAATTGAGTGCTTTCATATGTGACATTTTTAAAAGGTTTTTTTCGCATATTTTACCTCAACACATATCTCACATTTTGGAAATTCTTTTTCATTCACGACATCAATCAAGTTCGTCGCTTTGAGTTTTTTTATGGATGCCAGATTTAGGTGTCCTAATTTGCCATGTCACATATGAGGGGACTCAACAATATAAGTAAAAGAAGAACTTGCATTAGTCGAACAATCAATGTTGAGTACAAATAAGCCATCAACCACATACCCCTTCCCTATAAAGTCATTATTTCTAGTAGTTACTGATAGGAGTGTAAACACCCATCCTTTTTACCACTTAATTACAATAATAACCGAGCCAAAACGTGTATTTTATGTCTTTTATGTCGGAGTTATGCGTAGTTTGTGTTTTTGTTGTGATTTAGGACGAAAAGGTGAAAAGTGGAGAAAACACGGGCATCTACGGGCTTTTATTGAAGAAAAAGATGAAAGACGAAGTCAAGAAGTCAAGAGTGCAAAAAGAACGGAAGTCCAAGACCAATTCTGAAGATTTATCGAAGAAAAAGTCAAAAGACGGAAGTTTACTAAAAGCCGAAGAACTCAAGTCTTATTTATTGAAGAATTAAAAGACGAGTTCAAAGAAATCCCGAGCCAAAAGTCATTAAAGTCCAAGATTAAAGAAGATTTAAAGAGTTAAGGACTAATGGTGCAATTAACAAAGAGATTAAGAAGGAAGGACCTAATGATGCAATTAAGGAGAAAGGAAAGAGGGGAGGAAGCTTCCTAAGCATTCCTTAACCTCCCCTATATATAGATTAGGATGTCATTAGTTAGTTTTTGTTGGGTGGCTTGACAAACCATTTCTTCCACTTTAAATTTATGCACATTTAATTTCATGTCCATTTACATTAATTGTCTTGCACCATAATTACCATTTAATTTCAAGTAAGTGTTCTTTTAATTCTTGTTAATCTTTATCTTTATTGTTTGATCTCATCCTACCTTTCTTTAATCTTTGATTTTTATGTTTATGTTCATGTTCTTATTTTGATCAAAGTGGGTTTTGATTATTTTTGGTTAATTTTGTTAGTTTTGTTGATTTGGATTGTTTGTTTATGTTTAGTAGATGTTTTATGATTAGTTTGATTTAATCTTTTGTTTGATTTAGTTAAGTTTGATTAGATTCGTGTGTATATTGTGTTCCCTGTTCTTCGGAGTGTTTGTTTCTGTTACTGATCTTTTCCCAGGTAAGTTCCGGATCAACACCAAGAAGTTCCGATCCAACTACTTGTTCAGTCGGAAATTCTTCTGAACCAAGAAGTTCCGAACCAAGAAGTTCCGAACCAAGGAGTTTAATTCGGAAGATTTCGTTGTTCCGGATCAACACCTTCATTCGGAACATTCAAAGTTCTGAATCAAGGCTTGCTCATTCGGAAGAGTTCTGGACCAGAAAGTTGTGTTTCATTCGGAACATTCTAAGTTCCGAACCAAGGCTTCCGAACCAAGAAGTTCCGAACCAATGGTTTCTTTCCAGAAGTTTCGAACCAAGCTTTTTCATTCGGAACATCCAAAGTTCCGAACTAAAAAGTTCCGAACCAGAAAACTTCCGGATCAAGGAGTTCCGAACCAGCAAGGCTAAGTGCTTCATCCGGAACATTCAAAAGTTCCGAATCAAGAACTTCCGAACCAGGGAAGTTCCGAACCAAGGCTTTGTTTAGGAAGTTCCGAACCAAGGGTTTTGAATCAGCAAAAGTTCCGAACGAAAGATTTATTCGGGATAAGTGACATATTCAGAATAGAGAATTTGTTTCGGATCAAGGATTTTGGTAATATTCCGAGCGAAGAAGAATCATTCCGAACGAAGGTGACATTCCGGATGAGTGATTGTTCCGGACGAAGGATTGTTCCGAATGAGCTGTATTCAGGTTCTTTATAGTCTTTGTCTTGATTTTTAGTTTTAAGCTTTATTTTTCCTGCCTCTTTCCTTAGTTGCACTTTGAGATTACTTGCCTTAGATTTATTTTAGTCTTGCCTTAGTTTAAGTTTTAGTTACGTTTTAAGTTTGCCTTAGATAGATTTAAGTTTGCGTCATTTACTTTAATTGACTTTTTAATTTCTCGTCACGTTTTTAAATACTTGCCCTTTACTTTTAATTAGACTTGGATTTATTTTAAGTGCCCATTTACTTTAAAGTTTTGCACTTTTAATACTACAACGACACAACTATTTGTTTCACCAAAGACAGTAGAGTCGCACACTAAACTCGGTTTTCAATTCGAAGAGACATACTTAAACGAATTCTTTTTACCTGGCTAAAAGCCTTGTATCAAATGGCGCCACTGCCGGCTCTTTTCGTAAAGATTAACGGTTTTCTGTGAGAGACGCGTCGTTTTTTGGGATCCGTTCACTTGTGAACGTTATTTTTCGTGTTAAAAATTTTCACAAAATCCCAAAAACATTTGAAAAATAAAAAGCATTTCTTTTTCAAAGTTTTGCACCAAAAATATTCCTCTTTATCCTCTATTATGTTTCATTCTTTTCTTTACCCCTCTGATTCATAATTCTTCATGGATCCGTCTTGCGGACGGTGTGGGCGACCATGGCATGGTTTTCAAACATGTCAATGGTGTACTTGTGAGCGGTGTGGTTTTGATATCGACGATACACAATTTGGATTCTGTCCATTTTGCAATTCAACAAATTCATACTTCAACTCTTACAATACTTTCCCACCCTCTCCCGTCTATGACAATCCCTATCCTCAACATGCACCGGGTTTTTCTCCATACTCGTGTTGTTATATTTGTGGGGGCCCTCACGATGTTTCTTCTTGTGATCCGTCGAAGATCTTTGAGAAACCACCGTGCTATCATCCCAGTGCATTTAACTTTGATCCCCCACATCACACCATCAATCATCAACCTTCGTTCGAACAATTGAGTACCCAATAAAAATGGGCTACTCTTGTTACTCAATTTCAAAACTTCGAAGAAGCTTTCCATAAATACAACGCAAAATGTCAAGCGGATCAGCAACGAGAGCAGGTATCTAACCTTAATGCTTATACTCCTCCTCTTGGGCCTCCATATTATTATGACAGTGATGACGATGAGAGTCCTATTTCTTGGACCGATGAGAATGCTATTCCTTCTCCCGACTTGCCGGAGCCCAAGGATTCAACCATCCTAAGGGATGAGGATATTAGTACAATTCCTGCAAAGGAATCCGACGAATTCAATACATCTAGTGCTGATAACCTTGTCCCTATTCCAAGTGAATCTAAGTTGACATCCGACAGTGACGATGAGTATGATGCACTTTCTTCTGATGATGTTCCTTCCACCAACACTTTGGAAGAGGATTCTTTGGCTTTCTCCAATCCTCTTTTTGATCAAGATGATGATTTTACTTCTAGTGATGACGAGTCACTATCTGATGAAGACGTTCCGAAGGAAATATTCAAGATTTATTCGAACCCTTTATTTGATTTTGATGACGATTACATATCTAGTGAGGTGAATCCTCTCTTTGACGAAGGGATTAAGGACATTGATTGCTCTGATTCTCCTACTACTGATGAGCATGCTTTGTTAGCCATGCCCCCTTATATCGCAGAGATGGAAAGTTCTGACTCTACTGGAAAGGTACCGCAGGTGGAAGGTAATTCTTATCTCACTTCTCATACTATCTTGCCCCCTCCTCCTACTGAATGCACGCCCAAGCGGGTGATGTATCAATTTCCCTCTCCGGGAAATGAGGATGAGTGTTTCGACCCGGGGGGTGACAATGACCATTCTATGATTACGGCTTTGCCAATTGGTCCGCATCCATTGTCTTTGGAGGATGAAAATGTGATCCCGTTACCCATCTCACCTCCCGTGGACCAAGATTTCACATACTTCTCGTATGATGAAAGGACCTTCCTACCATTCAAGACTTATCCTCCTGCCTCTCCTTTATTATATTCCTCCGGGAATGAGGACAAGGTCTTTGATCCCGGTATTACATGTGAGGCTTCCCCATGGACCATTTAATTCGGGGACGAGTCAGGCTCGTGACTCGGTTAACAAAAACAAGCGCTTCTTGGGAGGCACCCCATGTTCTATCTTTTAGCTTTCTTTATCATAAGTGTAAGGGGGAGACCCGTTGGTTTGAGATTTCCTCTCCTCTCCTCTCTTAATCAGGGATTCGAGCGCTCAATGATCCACTCTTGATGATTCTTGACGACCCGTGATTCCGTGTTCCATTCTTCCCGGTT
Source organism: Glebionis coronaria (assembly GCA_025667525.1). NCBI lineage: Eukaryota > Viridiplantae > Streptophyta > Magnoliopsida > Asterales > Asteraceae > Glebionis > Glebionis coronaria. Next base: position 105,133,404 of record CM046876.1, read on the forward strand.
CTATCCTAAACTCTTTTCGATTCACTATTTTATATTTTCTCAATATTAAAATAGGAATCTCTTTAGTTGTGCTTTCCTTAGCGAGATTTAAACAACGTGCACAATGTCCTAAGTGTAGGGGAGTTTACTCCCACATGCTTAAACATTGAGGACAATGTTTATGTTAAGTGTAGGGGGACTTCTATCGAAGTTAAGTGGCCTTTTCCTTGTATTTGTCCTCATTTTAACCGGAAAATCAAATTTTCGACATTTTTCAAAATTTTTGATCTATTTTGGCCCTTTAGTTTTTCCTTTTGTATAGTTATTTTCTTTCTTTTCCTGAATAAATGTTTAATAAAGTGGTTTTAATTTTCAAACGTTGTGAATCTTTTGACTCAACCCAATTTTACTTGTCTAAGTTACTCTAGCTAGTATCCTTAACATGTTTAAGTCAAGTTTTGCTAGGCTTTTATATAGGGAGCTATAAAACTGGAAAGTCTTAACTCTCACGGGTTAAGAACAAGAACTTTTCGCAAGTTCCTATAATTGATCCTAGAGAGTCGTTTATCAAGGGAACTTTAAAATGCGATTTCTAAACTTGAAAAAGTCTAAGAGTTTGCAAGATCCTATAGGCGACTCGAAAACCCAAAACTTTGATTTAATAGGCTAAGTATCCACGAGTCTCATTCCTTGAGATTTTAAACTGTGGAGAACGAGAGATGATAGAGCCAATTATAAGTTTGGTATTCTTTCGTGAATTTATGTGAGTTAATTATAAGCCTATTCTCCCATCGCTTGCTAATAAATTTATCTGCAATAAATAAGGTTGTACGATTTGAAAAGTTACTTAACTTCTAGCCCAAGATCGTTTAAAAGTTGCTCGGTATGGATTAGAGTTCATAGCCAAGGCATAACTTATTGAAGCGGGATGCAAAGATTGGTGAGTCCAAAAAGGTCCTAACAAGACATGAGGGCTATATTTTGTTGCTAAAGATCCAAAGTGATGTGAAGAATCATTTATCGAAAATCAATATGAGGGATCGAGACACACGACGAAAAGCAAAAACTCCCCAAAAGTCATGAAGAAGTGTATCCGAAAAGACCCTAGCAAGGTATGAGGATAAATAGATCCAAGTCATAAAGGAGGCGGATCGTTGTATATCAAAGTCCAAAATAAAGATTGGAGAAAAATGAAGAAGTCGTGGTCCAAGTATGAATCTCTCAAAACTTCAAAGTGAAGAAATTACTATATGAAGAGAAGACCATTATTTCATGAACGTCTCTCAAGGTTTGAAGTATGAAGTCGCTGCCAAATATCGGTCCGAGAAAGGTCTCAAATTGCGAAGCGAGTTATGCCAAGATATGAACTTTATGAGGTCCTGAGAAGCAGTTTTAAAAGATTTTGTCCTTTAGCTAACTATTGATTAAATCGTTCACTTTATTTTCGACCTAAATAACTATCGAAATAAGTCAAACAATGCATCCTCGTGATCATTCAAGACAACAATAAAATATAAGAGATACACCTAGGAATAAGGGAGTCTAAGTGAATAATTGGCCCACGTGAGTTCGTGTTAGTTTGCTAACTTATAATAACAATGATCTCGTTTTTAATCTTGGTTTGGAGAAAGTGAAAACTTGAGGATGATGATTATTCATGACATTTCCAAAACCCAAGGTATGCTTTTTATTTCTTTACTTTGAATGTTTATAATTTTCTATCTCTTTAATAAAGGCCAACGTGGATTGATTATGATAAAAAATGTAAACGTGCTTTGTAACTAATGCATTGCATGAGGACATTACAATGGTCAAGTGTAGGGGATTTGATAGGTGTGTAAACACCCATCCTTTTTACCACTTAATTACAATAATAACCGAGCCAAAACGTGTATTTTATGTCTTTTATGTCGGAATTATGCGTGGTTTGTGTTTTTGTTCTGATTTAGGACGAAAAGGTAAAAAGTGGAGAAAACACGGGCATCTACGGGCTTTTATTGAAGAAAAAGTTGAAAGACGAAGTCAAGAAGTCAAGAGTGCAAAAAGAACGGAAGTCCAAGACCAATTCTGAAGATTTATCGAAGAAAAAGTCAAAAGACGGAAGTTTACTAAAAGCCGAAGAACTCAAGTCTTATTTATTGAAGAATTAAAAGACGAGTTCAAAGAAATCCCGAGCCAAAAGTCATTAAAGTCCAAGATTAAAGAAGATTTAAAGACTTAAGGACTAATGGTGCAATTAACAAAGAGATTAAGAAGGAAGGACCTAATGATGCAATTAAGGAGAAAGGAAAGAGGGGAGGAAGCTTCCTAAGCATTCCTTAACCTCCCCTATATATAGATTAGGATGTCATTAGTTAGCTTTTGTTGGTGGCTTGACAAACCATTTCTTCCACTTTAAATTTATGCACATTTAATTTCATGTGAATTTACATTAATTGTCTTGCACCTTAATTACCATTTAATTTCAAGTAAGTGTTCTTTTAATTCTTGTTAATCTTTATCTTTATTGTTTGATCTCATCCTACCTTTCTTTAATCTTTGATTTTTATGTTTATGTTCATGTTCTTATTTTGATCAAAGTGGGTTTTGATTATTTTTGGTTAATTTTGTTAGTTTTGTTGATTTGGATTGTTTGTTTATGTTTAGTAGATGTTTTGTGATTAGTTTGATTTAATCTTTTGTTTGATTTAGTTAAGTTTGATTAGATTCGTGTGTATATTTTGTTCCCTGTTCTTCGGAGTGTTTGTTTCTGTTACTGATCTTTTCCCAGGTAAGTTCCAGATCAACACCAAGAAGTTCCGATCCAACTACTTGTTCAGTCGGAAATTCTTCCGAACCAAGAAGTTCCGAACCAAGGAGTTTAATTCGGAAGATTTCATTGTTCCGGATCAACACCTTCATTCGGAACATTCAAAGTTCCGAATCAAGGCTTGCTCATTCGGAATAGTTCCGGACCAGAAAGTTGTGTTTCATTCGGAACATTCTAAGTTCCGAACCAAGGCTTCCGAACCAAGAAGTTCCGAACCAAGGGTTTCTTTCCAGAAGTTCCGAACCAAGCTTTTTCATTCGGAACATCCAAAGTTCCGAACTAAAAAGTTCCGAACCAGAAAACTTCCGGATCAAGGAGTTCCGAACCAGCAAGGCTAAGTGCTTCATCCGGAACATTCAAAAGTTCCGAATCAAGAACTTCCGAACCAGAAGTTCCGAACCAAGGCTTTGTTTAGGAAGTTCCGAACCAAGGGTTTTGAATCAGCAAAAGTTCCGAACGAAAGATTTATTCGGGATAAGTGATATATTCAGAATAGAGAATTTGTTTCGGATCAAGGATTTTGGTAATATTCCGAGCGAAGAAGAATCATTCCGAACGAAGGTGACATTCCGGATGAGTGATTGTTCCGGACGAAGGATTGTTCTGAATGAGCTGTATTCAGGTTCTTTTTAGTCTTTGTCTTGATTTTTAATTTTAAGCTTTATTTTTCCTGCCTCTTTCCTTAGTTGCACTTTGAGATTACTTGCCTTAGATTTGTTTTAGTCTTGCCTTAGTTTAAGTTTTAGTTGCGTTTTAAGTTTGCCTTAGATAGATTTAAGTTTGCGTCATTTACTTTAATTGCCTTTTTAATTTCTCGTCACGTTTTTAAATACTTGCCCTTTACTTTTATTTAGACTTAGATTTATTTTAAGTGCCCATTTACTTTAAAGTTTTGCACTTTTAATACTACAACGACACAACTATTTGTTTCACCAAAGACAGCAGAGTCGCACACTAAACTCGGTTTTCAATTCGAAGAGACATACTTAAACGAATTCTTTTTACCTGGCTAAAAGCCTTGTATCAGTTACTACTTTATCACCCACAAGAATAGAAAACTTTCAGAAACCATATTTCAACGGAGTGGGGGGGACATATAAGACATTATTTAAGGCCAAGGTTTTACCGAAAATGAATTTTAGAAATACTTTTCCTTTACCGAGCACTCCTGCGCTCTGATAATTCCCCATGAAGACACGCTCACCATCTATAGCTTCTTCAAACTCAAGGAACAGTCTCCTGTTATTTTAATGGTTCCTTGATGCACCACTATCCATAATCCATCCAACTTTTTCCTCCACTAGAATCGTCTCTACAACCACTTCAGCAATGATTTCATCATTTTCAACAAGGTTGGATTGTGGCGTGACATTTCTTTGATTAGAGTTCTATTGATCCTTGCATTTTTTGCATTGATAGGCTTTGTGTCCAGGTTTCCACAAACATAGCAAGTAGCTTCTCCTTTTTGAATTCTACCATTCGTATTTCTTGGAGCAAATTTATTTCTATGTTCTCCAATATTTTGGTTCCTATTATCTTTCATGTTGGAAGTACCACTAGATTCTACCAAGTAAGCTTTAATTGAATTCAAAGAGTTTGAGATTTGCTTATCTTTTAGACGATTTTCCTCCTCTGTTCTCATGTGGCTAATGAGATCTTGAAGTGAAAGATCCCGCTTTTTGTGTTTGAGTTGATTGCGATAGTCATTGCACAAGATTGGAAACTTTTACAACAACACATTTGCTTGTAAAATTTCACACATCTTCATACCTTCATTAAGAACATCAGTCACCAAGTTCCTGTACACATGAACTTGATCCATTATTGGTTTATCATATACCATATAAAACCATAACCAATTCCTTACAACATACTTGTTTTTACCAGCATCATCAGCCCCATATTTTTTCTCTAAAGTTTCCCAAATAGCCTTGGCTGATTTTTGAGTAATGAAAAGATCAAAAAGAGAATTTATCATATGGTTTAAAAGATGACCTCTAGCGGTCATATTATTCTTTTCATACTTATTTTTTTCTTCATCTCTTTCTTTTGTTTTTTATTCATTTAAAAGACTAGTAGCCACAGGAGGCTCAACAAAATTTTCAAACAAAACATAATCTATCTCTAGTTGTTCGAAAAAAGTCAAAAGTTTTTGTGACCATCGCTTATAGTTCGTTCCATCTAGTGGTTCTAATTTTGATAATGGGTAAAATTTTGTTAACTGACACAATCATTCTAAGAAGATAAAAGTAGATTTCGCTTTCAAATTGTAAAACAACAATTAAATTGTAGGGATGGTAGTGTCTGCTAACAAAAATTAAATGATAAAACAACAGAAACAGTAAGTTGGAAAGGTTATGAAAAGGAAGAACTTATCGAGACCCAAGTTGTACTGTGGAAAACCACTGCCTTGAAAGCGAAATTTCGACACGACCGTGATGCAATCTCACAATGTCGATCGCTCCCCAAGATTAACATAACTAGTCAGCTAACATGTTCACTCTTGGAATTTTATAACAAGAATTGCCTCAAATGAATTGTAAATACACGAGGGTGGAGAAGAATAAGAAAAATCAATATCAGATTGTCATGTAAGAGTGGAAATAATATGAAATGTTTCTTATTGTGTCTAACAAATAAGTATAGGATGGTTTTATAGTCAAAATATAGGCTCCTCTCTTAAAGAGCAATAAACCAAATTCAAAGACAATGAATATTCAAAAATGAAACATCCAACTTGGTCTATCAAAACTGAAGATATCTTTAAAAAAACATTGAATATTGAAATAAGCATCCAAGTTAGTATTTGACACTAATAAAGTAGTATGTCATTAACTCATAATATTTGAATATTATTCCAACAATCCCCCACAAATGGCATGCTACTAAATGTTGAAAGAAGAAAAAAAATATCGAGGCAAAAGAAGAGTCATATAAATCAATATTAATATCTTAAGATTTGAATTGACACATAGGGAAATGGGGATACTAATTACTCAAAATGGAGAATTAATCTTGAACCACATAGACTTAATTTTATACCCCCACAATGTTTATTAACTCTTAAATTTTAGCAAGTTCCGCGATATATAGAACTATACGAGCGCTTTTAATGGCCGGACTCGCAAGTGCTCTAGAAAGACAACCCAAATCTTTCATAGAAGGCGGCCCTCCTTCACACTCACGAAGGTGGTTTAAGTTTGTCTCATAAAAGAACTTTTGTACCTTTAAGAGTCATAAAGACTCAACCTCAACATAAATTTGTGTATCCATCAAGTCCGTCACATAAGGACCACCCAAATGATTGGGATATGGAATTGTTAGAAGCTCTAGGATCATCTTCATCAAACACACTATCACTCCTACAACTAAGGGATCGTAGTACACAAGAAGAATAATGGACTTTTGTTTTACCTTTAGAAGGTATCTGTTGGTTTATATAGTTCATAAAAATTATAAAAACCCTAAACAAGACCAAAGCACATATAGCGAAAGCGATTTAACAAGATCATAATTAACACAATTATGATTAGTCTAATTAGGGTTACATACCTTTTGCAAAGCAATTCCCGCGAACAAGAAAAAATTCACCGAATTAGGGTTTATATCGAATCACCAAGATATAGTCTAAAGTAAGACTATATTACTTTCTTGTACATACGTATTATGACGAGTTAACCGTAATGATAGTACGTATAAATCGAGCTTCAACGTTTAGTGGGAAATCAACCCAAAAACCCTAGAGAGGGGCTAGGACTTGACTATTTAGCTAAACCAAAAACCAAAGAAACCCTAAGGTTGCGTTTGGTTTTGATCGCAGAAAGAGAGAGAATAAAGATTTGTGGTGTGTTGAATTATGAGGGTAAGGGGATGTTTATATAGGCCTATTTATCCTTGTAGCCCAAGTAAAAAAATTTAAGGAAAGTTTTCCTTCCCCCGCTAGTTCTAACCGACGGCCAAAACACCCCTTTGGGGTGTTCTAGACTTTTCTTTTCCTCTTCTATTTAATTCCACAACGACCGTTAAACCTTAACACATAATACTTATCGTTCGTTAAAGTTATAGCTCGATTTAATTTGATAAACATATAAACATATTTATTAAATAAATTAACTCTATACGTATTGTGTGTAATCCCGTAATCCCGAGTTCTATCCTAACACATGACTATTAAAAATAAGCCCATAAACTTTCAGCTCCTACTTGGACATATTTCAAATAGTGTGATCACATCGGTTAGCGTCCAGATACACGTTGATGCATCTAGTACAACTCGAGTAAGGTCCCCTAGAAAAAACCTTTTAATGATTCATCATTATTATTATCCTTTCGTTTCTAGTACAACATAAGGATATGGAACTTAGTCATTCCTTAATTAACTATTATGTTTCTCGTTCATCAGATTCAACAAGATTACCAAAACTTCTAAACATAGTTTAGAACAACTTTGGGTACAACCACACAAACATCTTACTAATCCAACGAGGGGCCCAGCTGTATTAAACTCCAAAATAAAATGGAGGAAACAAATTTCATATTGACTACAAGCAAAACTTATGAATTTTGCATTACTTATGAAAATAACCCTTATAGCCACCAGTTACGTTTAACGTTAGATTATTTCACGGAAATGCACTAGATCCACGACAGTTTCCTAGTATCTCAGGTCTAAGGATAACTATTTATGATTTACTTGATGACAAAGATCCACAAAGTATAATATAGTTGGGATAAGTCCTATATTCGATTCATCGAATATGATCTAAAATTGATCAATATACTTTCAAGTATACTCTAACATAATTTTGATTTGTTTTAATTTAATAATACCCTCATATTATCAATCGACAACAGACATTTAGGATAACTAAATTATTCATGAATTAAACATGAAAATGTAGGAGATGATATATTATAAATAAACTTACCAAGTAATTAATTTCACCATAATAATTGTATAGCATCCCTTATCAAAATACTAAATAGATCAATGCATAAAAACTAGTCGATGCATCATGCCTCTAGTAATGACATTCATATTTGTTTGACAAAATATAAATCAATCAATCTTGACTTATTGGAATTTTGAGAATACTTTCTTTAAGAATTCAATTTATTGAAATTCTTGTACAAGTGCATTCAAATAGTTTGATATGCAACATAGTATCAAAATTGTGAGACATCCTTGAATGCCAATTTATTATATTAAACTTCTAAAAACACATTTGAAGTTTAAAGTATTCTAATTCTTTAATGTATAATGCAAATTTACTTAACATGTCATCTCCAAGCATACCATGACTAATATTGAGTGTTACCGCAGTTACATCTTTTCAAGTTTGACAACTTATCATTAAAGATATAACTACATAAACAATAATATCTATTATGTAATGTTTGATTCCAACCAAACTAATAAGTTTGTTGGCTATGATAATTACACAACTATTCACAAATTGTTCATCTATATAATATGGAAGCTGATCCAAAACAAGGATGTCATTCTATATACAAATATATTCCTTTATAATATTCATTACACAAGTTATTTAATAACTTTCAAATAGATTAATATATACAAATTATCTTGTATATTAAGCATGATATAAATACAACACGATACACATGAAAATTTCTAAAACCAGATTTAGATTTCTTCATGTTCTAAATATCCATATAAACTTACTATATGGCATATTATTTTGTATTTTCACCGCATAAATAAATTTATTTGTTCCAAGGTTATATTTACCTTATTTTCTAAATCTCTAAAACAAAGTTTCATTTCAAATCTAAACCAAAATCAATATTTAATTTGAATGAAGTTTACTTTCTGTATGTCTATTCAACATATATAATTTAAGAAAATAACCATAATACTCCCACTAACTTTTAGGAATACTTAGAAATTATCTTATTCCAATTTTAAATCTAATCTTTGATTTCCAAATTAAACATAAGAATAATCTCCTAGATGCCCGTATTTATCAATTCATGGATAATTGCACTTTGTACTTTTTCAAAGATCTATTTTGAATTAATTAACTCCTTTTAATTACTTAAGCCCTTGCTCAAGTAGTTATTCAAGAAAGAGTTCATATATATTCAATTTTGTCAATTAAAATATGATCACCAAAATCTTTATATATATATATATATATATATATATATATATATATATATATATATATATATATATATATATATATATATATATATATATATATATATATATATATATATATATATATATATATATATATATATATATATATATATATATATATATATATATATATATATATATATATATATATATATATATATATATATATATATATATATATATATATATATATCAAATCAAATCAAAAACCCTTATATAGGAAGGATGGTGAAACAATTCCTTAAATACAAAATTCTATAAATATGACACATGTAATTCATTAAAGGGTTTCCATAAAATGCTTCAAAAAGAAAATAGTAATTCCAAATGATGCCTTAAATACAAAATTCAATAAAAATATATATAGGAATTAAAAATGATCCCTTAAATACAATATTCTATAAAAATATATAAGGAATGATGGTGAAACAATACCTTAAATACAAAATTCTATAAAAATAATTCCATAAAATGCTTCAAAAATAAAATAGGAATTACAAATGATGCCTTAAATACAAAATTCTATAAAAAATATATATAGGAATTACAAATAATGCCTTAAATACAAAATTCTATAAAAATATATAAGGAATGATGGTGAAACAATGACTTAAATACAAAATTCTATAAAAATGATTCCATAAAATGCTTCAAAAATAAATTAGGAATTACAAATGATGCCTTAAATATAAAATTCTATAAAAATATATATAGGAATTATAAATGATGCCTTAAATACAGAATTCTTTAAAAATATATATGGAATGATGTTAAAACAATGCCTTAAATACAAAATTCTATAAAAATGATTCCATAAAATGCTTCAAAAATAAAATATATATATACATATATATATATATATATATATATATATATATATATATATATATATATATATATATATATATATATATATATATATATATATATATATATATATATATATATATATATATATATATATATATATATATATATATATATATATATATATATATATATATATATATATATATATATATATATATATATATATATATATATATATATATATATATATATATATATATATATATATATATATATATATATATATATATATATATATATATATATATATATATAGGGGAGAGTTAAAATAAAAAGGGTTTTTTGGTGAGAAGGGTAAGAAAGATTTTGATCCATTGATTTAAAAATCAATGGATGAGATTAGATCAAAAATTAATTAAGTCTGGAAGGGTAAAAAGTCTTTTTACTTAACAGATAAAACAAACTAACAAACACACATGATCATTCATTCATCGTCAGATCTTTCTCTCTTTTCAAATACCATATCACTCTATCTCTCTAAAACCACAACCGATCATTTATTAGATCTGATGAATAACAAGCCCCGATTCATATTTCTGTTAAAAACATGATGGTTTCACGATTAATCGTTCAAAAACACATCAAAACTTTTTAACTAAACACGAAATCAGTGATTTTATGGAAAAAAACGATGTTTAATGGAAATGAAAACATTACAGGTAATGGGTTTCTTCTTTACAATTAATTTGCTGATCTATATTATATAAAAATGTTTCATCATAGTATGTTTGTAGAAAATGTGATATTTCTGGATAATTGTGAATTATGTGAAAGAATAATAGTTTTTGCATTAAAATTGATTAAATGTGCGATAATTTTAGTTGGATGTTTTTAAATGTAGGTTATGTTTGGATATTACTAACTTGTGTCAAGTGACATTGGTTTGTGTTAAGTGTCATAGTAGTTGTTGGAAGTCACCGAGAGTAGGATACAAGTGAATTGTGAGGAATACAAATATTTTGTGCACTATAAAAAATTGGCTAAATGTGCGGTTATTTTCATATCCAGTTAGTAAAGGTGTGAAAATTTTGAATAAATCATGAGTTGCGTGAAATATCACCAATATGTGAAGTGAAAACTAGTCTAATATGCATTAAATTTTGGAGGAAGATGGTAGCAGTGTGAGATGGTGGAAAATTTGTGAGTTCTTTGAAATAAAACCGTTGTGTGCATTAAAAGTGGTCTAATGTGCATGCTCAATTTACAACTGTTGTGCATTAATTAGTGCAAAATGTGCATCAGATTCTTATAATGTTGGTTGAAATGCGAGTTGTTAGTGAATTTGCTTGCGACTAAATGCGGATTAGTTTTCATATAATATTAGGCAAATATATAAGTTTAATGCCTAAATTCATAAGCAAACTTATGCTCGTTTAAACGGATTTACCCAGATCACCTTGATATTTGTTTAATTACATCAAATCAGCACGTGATCTTAGTTAACAAGTATTTGTGTATTAATTTAGGGCAAAATATGCATCAGATTCTTATAAAATTTAGTTGAAATGTGACTTGCTTGTAAATTAGCTAAGGGCAATGTGGTGTATTAGTTTTGTAGGAATTTAGGCAAACTTATAAGTTTATTGCGTAAAACCCTAAGAAAACTAAAGTTCGTTTATACCGATTAACATAGATGACCCTGATTTTGTTTAATTTCATTAAATGAACGCTTGATTTCATTAAAATATGCATCAGATTCTTATAATATTTTGTTGAAATGTGACTTGCTTGTAAATTAGCTAAGAGCAATGTGTTGTATTAGTTTTAGTAGGAATTTAGGAAAACCTATAAGTTTATTGCGTAAAACCCTAAGAAAACTAAAGTTCGTTTATACCGATTAACATAGATGACCCTGATTTTTGTTTAATTTCATTAAATCAACGCTTGATCTCAGTTTACAAGTGTTTGTGCATTAATTACTGCATAATGTGCATTAAATTCTTATAAATGTTGGTTAAGATGTGAATTGTTTGTGAATTATCTTGGGACTAAACGCATTTTAGTTTTGGTATAAAATTGGGCATAGTTATAAGTTTATTGCCTAAATTCATAAGAAACCTAATTCTTTTTTAACTTATTTACCGAGAGATCACCCTGATTTCTATTTAGTTGCATCAAATCTGCGCTTGATCATAGTTTATAAGTGTTTGTGCATTAAATTAGGGAAAAATATGCATCAGATACTTAAAATGTTGGCTTCAGGGTGAGTTGCTTATGAATTAGCTAAGGACAAAATTCTATAATAGTTTTTGTAGGAATTTAGGCAAAGATATAAGTTTGTCTAAATTCCAAAGAAAATAAATGCTCGTTTAAAGCGATTTACCGAGATCACCATGATTTTTGTTTAGTTGCATCATATCAGCGCGTCATCTCAGTTTACAAGTGTTTGTGCATTATTTTAGGGCAGAATGTGCATTATTCTTATAAGGTTGGTTGAAATATTACTTGCTTGTGAATTAGCTAAGGACTAAAAACGTATTAGTTTTCCCATCAATTTTGGCAAAGTTATAAGTTTTCCTAAATTCCTAAATGCCTATACTGATCTACCGAGATCACTTTAATTTCTGTTTAACAGCATCAAATCAGTGTGTGATCTCGGTTAACAAGTGTTTGTGCATTAATTTATGGCAAAATGTTCATCAAGTTCTTATAATGTTGGCTGAAATGTGACTTATTTGTAAATTAGGTAGTGACTAAACGCCGATCAGTTTTCAAATGAATTTAGGCAAAGTTATAAGTTTACCTAAATTCCTTAGAAAACCAATGCTTGTTTATAGTAATTTATCGAGATCGCCTTGATTTCTGTTTAGTTGCATCATATTAGTGCAATCTCATTTTATAAGTGTTCGTGCACTAATTTAGAGCAAAATGTGCATCCAATTTTTAAAATGTTGGATGAAATCTGACTTGTTTGTGAATTAGCTAAGGACCAAACGTGGATTGGTTTTCATAGGAATTTAGGCAAAGTTATGAGTTTTCCTAAATTCCTTTGAAAACTAATGCTTCGTTAAACCCGTTTACTGAGATCGCCTTGGTTTATGTATAATTGCATCAAATTAGCGTGATCTTGGTTTACAAGTGTTTCTACAATAATTTAGGGATAAATGTGCATCAAATGCATATAATGTTGGTCGGAACGTGAATTATTTTCTTAATTGTTATCATTTAGGCTACACGTGTTTGTGTATTAATTAAGGGCTAAATGTGCATAAGATTGATATAATGTTGTTTGAAATGTGATGTGTCTTTTTAATCATTATCTGATTCAGACTACAAGTGTTTGTGCATTAACTTAGGGCAAAGTCTGCATCATATTCATAATATGTGTGGTTTCGGGCTTCAAATCAGCGCGTGATCTTGATTAACAAGTGTTTGTGCATTAAACTAGATTGAGTACTAAACTAGATTGTGCACTAAACTAGATTGTGTGAAATAACAATGGTGTGTTCACTAGAAATAATGAAAATGTACATTAATTTTTTTGAAAGTTAGTAAAAGTGAGACATAGTTGGATAATTTATGCATTGTGTGATTTAACGTTGTTTTGTGCACTAGAAATAGTCGAAATGTGCATAACCTTTTCTAGAAGTTAGTAAAAGTGCGACATGGTTGGATAGTTTATTACTTAAGTGATTTAATGTTGTTTTGTTTGGGAAAAATGTCTAAATGTGCATTAAAACTTGTTTATATCGAGTACAAGATGATTTATATTGAGTATTATACTTCGTTGCTTGAAATAACACTAGTTTGTGCACTAGAAATAGTTCAAATGTGCATTAATTTTTTTTGGAAGTTAGTAATAGTGTGACATGGTTGGATAATTAATTAGTTGTATGATTTAACGTTGTTTTGTGCAATAAAAATTTATGTGCATTAAAACGGGTTTATGTTGAGTATCAAATGATTTATACCGAGTGTTAAACTGAGTTGTGTGAAATAACACTTGTTTGTGCACTAGAAATAGTCGAAATGTGCATTAATATTTTTGGGTAAAAGTGAGAATTCATGAGTTGTGTGAATTAAAGTATTCTACAACGCAAGAAATAAGGAGTGTGGTTAAGGCTATAACATGAACTGGGAGTGTTTAAGCGAACTATGTATAATGCATTAGATCATGTAAATGGATGCAGTAACAAGTTATTGCGAGAAAGTTGTGCCTAATCTAACGTATTATCGCTTGTAACGTCAGGTTTTTATTACTTTTATTTGTTTGTTAAAGTGAATATCTATGGTACTAGTAGCCTAATAGGTACATATTTTACGCTCTTTATAGTAACATAAGGTTACATAATAAGTGATGATGTAATATTTTATGTCAACTGTTTTATTCATGTATTATTTTGAAGGACTAGTTCAACTTTATGTGTATTGTGTTTGATAGAATCATACCATGCTTTGTTGGCGATATTTCTTAGTATCAAATGATTTATACTGGTATTTTATCGAGTTGTGTGAAATAATATTGGTTTATGTACGATATTTCTTAGTATCAAATGATTTATACTGGTATTTGATAGAATCATACCATGCTTTGTTGGTGATATTTCTTAGTATCAAATTATTTCTTAGTATCAAATGATTTATACTAATATTTCTTAGTATCAAATGATTTATACTTAGTATCAAATGAGTTATACTGGTATTTTATCGAGTTGTGTGAAATAATATTGGTTTGTGCACTATAAATAGTTAAAATGTGCATGAATGTTTTTTGGAAGTTAGTAAATGCTCAACATGGTTGGATAATATATGAGCTGTGTCATTTAACGTTGTTTTGTGCACTAAAAATGTCTAAATGTGCATTAGAACTAGTTTATATTGAGTATCAAATGATTTTTACCGACTATTGAACTGAGTTGTGTGAAATAACACTAGTTTTATGCACTAAAATAGTCTAAATGTGCATTAATTTTTCTTTGAAGATGAGTTGTGTGATTTAACGTTATTTTGTGCACAAAAAAATGTCTAAATATGCATTAACGCTGGTTTACTTACTATTGAACTGAATTTTGTGAAATAACACTAGTTTGTGCACTAAAATAGTCTAAATGTGCATTAATTTTTCTTTGGAAGATAGTAAGTACGTAACATGGTTGGATAAGATGAGTTGTGTGATTTAACGTTATTTTGTGCACAAGAAAATGTCTAAATATGCATTAACGTTGGTTTATATTGAGTATCACTGATTTTTACTGAGTATTTAACTGAGTTGTGTGAAATAATGCTGGTTTGTGCACTAAAATTAGTCGAATTGTGCATTATTTTTTTTGGAAGTTAGTAAAAGTGCGACATGGTTGGATAACTCATTAGGTATGTGATTTAAAGTATTCTAAGAATCAAGTCTTGTGCTTCATAAATAAGGAGTGTTTGGTTAAGGCTATAACATGAACGAAGAGTGTTTAAAGCGAACTAGAAAAGTATTTCTCAGATGTATAATGTATCATATCATGTAGATGGGTGCATAAATAAGGCATGGTTGGAAATAACTAAAAACCATTATCAGGTCACTACATAATGAAACGGTGTTTGGGTCAGACTAAAAGTACATATATAAGATGTATATATCAGATACTGCATTATTGAGGTGTTAGACATGGCCTAAGTGTAGTCGGTTTGGCCAGAAAAGAACAAAAAAAAAATTCTAAATTTTGTCTAGTAATATTAGAGTTAACCTTCTGATTGTCTAGTTCTTAGGGAAATTGAACAAATCAAACCATTGTTATTTTTCTTCTTTTTTGCAAGTAAGGAATATCTTATCTAACATATTCTAACCAGTAACATGAATTTTTATTACAGTTATTATTTTGTTAAAGCGAATATCTATGGTACTAGTAGCCTAATAGGTATATGTTTTACGCTCTTTATAGCAACATTAGGTTTTAAAAGCAGCGAAGATGTGACCTCTTATGTCGAATCTTTTTATGTCATTTCTTTTATTCAAGTATTATGTGCCTGTGTGTAAGAACTAGTTCCATTTTGTGTTCTATCGTGTTTTATAGAATCACACCATGCTTTATTGGTGAGGTTTCTTGTTTTTTTTTCTGACGTTTGCTATCTATAATGATAGGATAGCTAGTTTAAGTGTTGGATCTTATATAATTTCATATTTTGTTGCAGTAATCTCAGTTCTCAAAAGGAACGGTGTTTACTCTTTCTTTGGAAGGAATAAAAGCTTGCCAAGTTTGAAGAAGTCAAAATGCTTTCTAAGCCTTTCTTGGACGTCTGCAAATATATCTTACTCGTTTTATGGATCTGTGATGATTACTTTTAATTGTAGGTGTGAATAGATCTTGGACGCCTGCAAATATATCTTTCTAAGCCTTTCTTGGACGTCTGCAAATAGATCTTTCTAAGCCTTTCGTGGACATCTACAAATAGAACTTACTCGCTTATGTTTTTTGTCTTCAATTTTTTTTGGCATTGTCATATTTTCATAGAGATGTATTTAATGGTGTATTTAATATTACTTGCACATTCTTCTGTGTGACTTGAAAGTAAACATGTAGCATTGCTACATCATTTTTATATAACAATTAAGCTATTAACGTAGCATGTCTTTTTATTTGCAAATAGTTGGGATATTTAGCTTTTTATAGCTGACATGGACATGTAAATTGTGTGTTATAATCTCATGTACGTAATTAACGTTTAGATCTATGTAGCAGTTAAAATAACTTCATCTAGAACATTAGTATTTAGTTAATATGGAAAACAGAAAGTATTATAGTACGTATGAAGCTAGGTTCTATTATAAAGGTCTGTTAGGATTATAGTTAGATTGTAAATTACTTTTATACCCTTAATAATTAGTTAGGATTATAATTAGTTAGTTAGGATTATGATTTAATCTCAACCATTGATTTTAAAATCAATGGCCTAAAAGTCTTCTTATCCTTATCATGAAAAATAGTCTTTTTATTTGATCTCTTCCCTATATATATATACATATATATATATATATATATATATATATATATATATATATATATATATATATATATATATATATATATATATATATATATATATATATATATATATATATATATATATATATATATATATATATATATATATATATATATAGATTGAGGTTCTTGTAAAATAGTGCTTAAAATAAGTTAGTGTAGGAAGTTATGTATTATGTGTATGTTCATCTATATTTATCTATAAAAATGTTACTCGTAGCAAGGTACTGCGTTTCTTTGTATATTATGTATCAAAAAGTTAATCACGTCGAGAAACGATGTATCTTTGTAAATCATGTATCAAAATGTTACTCGTAGCGAGCTATCGTGTATCTTTGTATTATGTATCTAAAAGTTACTCGGGACGAGCATCGCCACTTCCTTTCATGTTATTTACAACATGACATTGACAAGAGTTCATCAAATGACATCATATACTAATACATCTAACGATTCATGTTACTTCCTATACTTCCTACGTTAACAACTATCCTACGTTAACCTTCCTCTCTCTCTCTATATATATATATATATATATATATATATATATATATATATATATATATATATATATATATATATATATATATATATATATATATATATATATATATATATATATATATATATATATATATATATATAGGGGGCTTTATTTGCAGAACCATTCTTAATGACAGAACTTGCAGAACCCGTTTAGGACCATTAGATATTAAATCAATGGCTGTTATCCATTATGGCATTTTTGTAAATTAAGCATAAAATATTACTGGACGAAAATTAACATCTAAGGGTATATTTGGCATAAAAACATAAACACTAGCAGATACTATATCTGAATATTAATATCAAAATTTTTATGAAAATTAATTTTAAAATCAATTTTTAAAAAAACATAAATGAGTGTTGTTGGAAATACGTTTTTACGTATTTAGGAAGATTCGGTCACTCCGACAATATACTAAGTAGTAGCTCGTAGTCTAGATATCTTTATTAAACAAAAAAAGCCAAGCCTAGCCTACAACATGTGTAGGCCGGCCCAACATTGTAAGCCCAAGCCCATCACAAGGCTTGGGTATATAAACCCTCTCCTTTGATGGAGAGGGTAGTGTGGTTATTCATTTTTACACATAGTTCACTCTTGTTTCTCTCTCTAGAATTGTGTGAAATCCACCATCTCTCTATCTCTTTCTCTCTCTAAAACATAAGCAAGATTTACATAGCTCACCAAATGGTATCAAGAGCCATGGGATGATTGTATTGTTTATGTGTTTGTGTTCTTGATTTTTTGGTAGCTTTTGATCAATAGAAACACACGTCCAAATTTTTTTTTGTGTTTTTTATGGTTTGATCTTGATACAAATCATCTACATAGTTGTGGTAGTGATTTGGTATTGTTACTTTGGTTAAAAACACAAAATTTTTGGGCGTTTGGATCAATTTTTGGCTTAAAATCTCGAATTTGGTGTGTTTTGTCCGAGAAAAGTGGAAAATAGCATACTGTTTGTACCATTGCGACAGCCTCTCCATCGCAATATCTAGGGTTTAAACCTTGCGATCCACATTGCGATTGGGATTACAATTGGAGTGTTTTCTGTCATTGCGATCCAGATTGCGATTGGAGTTCCTTGTTATTGCGATCCATATTGTGATTCATATTACGACAGGGATTGTTTTTGTGATATTACGACAGGGTATTGCGACAGGGGTATTGCGACAGGGCATTGCGACAGGGGTATTGCGACAGTATTGCGATTGGAGTATTGCGATTGGAAGTACTGCGATAGGATTTATTGCGATTGGACTCATTGCGATACAACATTGCGACAGCATTCCTTTTTAGTCATTGCGACAGCATTGCGACATCATTCCTTTTAGGCATTGCGATAGGGCAACAAGTATTCCAAGATTTTTCAAAAACGTGTTTTTGAAAATTTTTAACAAACTTGCAGTTGTCTTGGAATTTTTGGTTTATTGAGAACATAATTTAGGGGATTTTAACATTAGTTCTCGGCTTCTACACACAACAACAAACACATTTACTTTCTTTCATTGATCGATCAACTTTGTAAATCTTCACTATTGAAATGGAGTACACATCTCTTACGGATAAGTCCATCCTCTCGGGTACGGATAATCGTCCACCAATGTTGGTGAAGACTATGTATGAGGAATGGGCTTCCCGAATGGAACTTTATATGTTGAACAAGGAGAATGGACATCTAATTTGGGCATCGGTGCTCAATAGACCATTAGATTATGGTACAGTGACGGAAGGTACGACTACTCGTCCTCGCACAACGGGTGAATTTACTGGAGATATGAAGATTCAAGACAAATGTGATAAGTATGCTACAAATATCATTCTCCAAGCCCTTCCTCCAGATGTCTACAAACTCGTCAGCAAACATAAAGTTGCCAAAGAGTTATGGGATAGAATTCGTGTTCTAATGCAAGGCACCTCATTAACTAAACAAGAACGAGAGTGTAAGCTTTATGATACTTTTGATAAGTTTGCCTATGTGCCAGGGGAGACTCTCAATGACTACTATCTGAGATTTACCCTATTGTTGAATGAGCTCAATATCTATGGCATGGCAATTCCTACCTTTCAATTGAACACCAAGTATTTGAACACTCTTCCTCCAGAATGGAAAAAATATGTGACGGATGTTAAATTGGCTAAGGACTTGCATAACACCAATGTGGATCAACTTCAAGCTTTTCTTCAACAACACGAATGCCATGTGATCGAGGCTCGGTTGTCTACACCTCAAGTTCATGATCCACTTGCAATGTATGCTTCTCAACAAAACATGGCCTATACTTATCAACAACCATCATACTTGCAGCAGCCACCACCACACACCTATTAGCAACCACAGCAACCATCTTATCAACCACCAATGATGCCACAACAAGAATATCAATAACAATCTTTTCCACATCAACCACCATATCAGACATCACCATTACAAGCCAACACTTCTCCAATGGGCTATACTCCTCAGCAAGGATATTTTCCAATAGAAGCACAACTAGCACAAGCTTTCTACTCTAATGAACTTCCACCAATCCAAGCACCGGTCTTTACTCCAAATGATACGCCAACTGATGTACTAAACCATCTCACCGTCTACTTGTCAAAACTTGTTGCAACTAGAGGATTTCCACCAGCAAACAATCAGCTCCGCACCTCTTCAAATCCTCGACAACAAGCTACTGTTCAAGATGGTCAAGTAACAGTGCAACCTATTCAGGGAAGGCAAAATTCATATAGACCTCCTACAAGGACTGTGAACAATCAAGCTGTGAATTCTCAAGCTAGTGGAAATGGAAGTCCTATTGGTCCTAAAAAGGTTGTGACTTGCTACAATTGTCGAGGACAAGGTCATATGGCTAGGGAATGCACTCAGCCGAAAAGGAGAAGGGATGATGCATGGTTTCGCGAGAAGATGTATTTGGTCGATGCTCAGTTAAAGGGAAAGATTTTGGATTCGGAGGAGTTAGCATTTCTTGCAGACCCAGGGGCAGCAGATATTGAAGGCATTGCAGTCGTTTCCACCTCTAATGCAGCTTATCAAACAGATGATCTTGACGCATATGATTCGGATTGTGATGACATTCACTTTGCCTAAGCTGCTCTCGTTGCTAATCTCTCTCACTACGGTTCTGATGTCGTCAGTGAGGTACCCACCACAACCAATCTTGGTAATGATGATAACCAACATCAAGTTGGGCATGAAAATGACAACCTCGAACAGCATTCGGGAACTAGTAACTCAAATGATGTGGTATCCAATCCAACACATTTGAGTGAACCTCAACCAAATGCTACGACGGGTATAGAATCTTATGCTCAACATGATTTGGTCATGGTACCTAAACATATTATTGATCAAATGCATATGGCCCTCAAACAATCCGTAGATACCAATTCCACCCTAACTGCTGAGCTTGCGTTGCATAAAGAAAAGGTCAAAACTTTTGAAATGGTCCCTCAAGCAGAGAAAATAACATGTTCTGAATTTGACCAATTTCGTTTTGAAAAGATTGAACACTTGAAAGAAATCTTTCCAATGAATTAAAAGCAAAAGAGTCGGTTGTCAATTATTTTCAGAAACTTAAAATGGATTTCGAAACTCTCGAGTCTAAAAAGTTTGAATCGGAAATTAATGCTACCAAACTTCTTAAATTCAAAGAACAACAGCTTTTAAAACAATACGCTTCCACAGAAAAGGTTCATCTTTTAACTAAATCCTTTAAAGAACTCGAACTTAAACGTCTTCAAGATTTACCACCTAATCCCGGTTATGCAAAACAAGCTCAGGAATATATTCTGTGTCTTTATGATATGACCCTAATTGGCAAATCGAAAGAAGCACCTTTTGTTCGTAGTTCTGAGGAGACACAGTCACTTGCGGATGAAACTCATTCTAAAATGCTTTCAAAATTCCATACAATTGATTATGATCAATATAACAAATATCAATTGTCTAAAAAGACCCGCATTCGCTTACAAAAGGAATTAGCTGAATTGACAGTTCTTGTGCCCCAAAGTTTGTCAAATGAAAACCCTCCTAGTACGTCTCCTACACTTGTCAAAACGGATTTAACGAAGTTAATTCCACCGGTAAGTAAGGCGTCCGTTAACTTAAATGCGGTACACCAACACTTAGCCGATTTTGACAAGGTCATTTTGGAACGTACGACGGCTTCGGCCATAACGGAAGGTGAATGGAAATTTGAGCACACTAGAGCTGCGTTTCGAGACGAAATTGTTCCGTTTGTAAAGAATGTTAAAGCTTGTCTTAGTAATCTTGATCAAGATTTGCTTTTGGAAATAGAAGAAGTTAGACGTGTTTTCAATAAAACGGATGATGCTTATGAAAACAGTTTACTTGAAATAGAACGGGTTTCACGCAAAAATGATCAGCTTCTGAAGCAAGTGATGTCTCATGATATAGTTTCCGTCTGTGTGAATAAAAGTGTTGATAATGATTCTATTGTGCATAATGTTGAATCTGTGGATACTGTGGTAGATAGTACTTGTCACGAATCTGACGCTGGATTTTTAAAGCTTCAAGATTCATATTCTTCGCTTTCAAAACGTTTTGATGAGATTCAAACACATTGTATTTCGCTTGAATGCAAGCAACAATTTATTCAAGAAATCTTTGAAACGTCATTCGAAGGTGTTAATATTGATGATGCAAACTTTGAAAAGAATTTTCGATTGAATTTACAATCAAAACAGCGTCAGCCAAGTGACAAAGTTGCTAAATCTTTGCCGATAGAAATAGAGAAATCTAAGGAGCTTAACTGTGTGAACGTACTTGAGGCCGCTGAGAATTTTAAACTTGATCTAGATAATCGAGTTTCCAAGATTTTGTCCAAACTTGATAACTTAAAACAGAAAAATGCACGACTCTTCGATTCAGTAAAGCCCGCATGTGTTGATACCACTACACAAAATCAATCGTTGATTGAACAACTGAATCGAAAGTCGGTGGAAATATCTGATTTGAGGGAACAAAATTGTGATAAGAATCTGGTCTTGGTTGAGTTAAAGGAAACACTTCATACTATAAAAGGTAAGAATGTTGTGGATAACGCAGCCACTGTCTCAGCATCGTCCTCTAGTGCAATCAAAAGGAACCTTATAGCCGTCACACCATTTAATAAGGGCCCTAGGACTAAACCATCTCAAAGTTTGGTCACTAAAGATAAGGCGGAATCAAAACCAGCTTCTAATATTCCCGTGTTGCCTTCTACAGGAGTAAGCACCACTACTAAGGCTCAAAGATCTAAGCTTAAAACAAACAAGAAGAATGATAGGATCTTGCCCCCATCTAGTAGTCAAGTGAAGAAGAAAGTAGAAGCCCATCCTAGGAATGTTATTTCTGTTTTGAATAAAAAGAATCATGTAGCTAAACCTAACGGCTCTGCGGTTGTGCAGCGTTCTAAGCCTAGTGTGAATTCTAATTTGAAATGTTGGAATTACAATGAATGTGTGTTTTCTAGTCGTCATGATTCTTGCCTTATTGACCATGTGAATGAGATGTATGCCCAGAAAAATGGATTAGAATGGAAACCGACTGGGAAAGTGTTAACCCAAGTTGGTTGGATGTGGCGCCCCACTGGTAGAACTTTCACTATAGTAGGAAATTCGTGCCCTTTACCTAGGATCACTCCCACTACAGCGAAGAAAGCGTTCCCTTTAACTAGGAGTACCAAGGCTACCAAAACACAAGCGTGTCCTTTAATTAGGAACACTGACACTACTGTAGGAACCAAGTGTCCTTTAAATAGGTCTACTCCCACTTTAGTGCCCGCGAATAATCCAAAACCTAAGAAAATTGGAACAGTAAAACCTGTTAGTGCTAAAACTCACATTAGAAAACGCAGGAAATCTAAGGGTCTCATAAATGCTAGCAATTCTGATAATCTTATATCTGTATCTGCTAACACTCCGGAACCAATAGTTTCCAATGCATTGTCTACTGTTGTTATTGAAAACAGGTGGTCTAAATTGTTCTCTGGTATTTGGACTCTGGTTGCTCCAAGCATATGACCGGAGATCGCTCTCAGCTTAGAAATTTCGTCAGCAAGTTTCTTGGTACGGTTCGATTTAGAAATGATCATATTGCAAAGATAATGGGTTACGGTGAATATCATATTGGGAATGTTATAATTTCAAGAGTGTATTATGTGGAAGGTCTCGGTCACACCTTATTTTCTGTGGGACAATTTTGTGATGCAAACCTAGAAGTTGCTTTTCGAGAGCATACCTGCTTCATTCGTATTTTAGAAGGGGTTGATTTATTGAAAGGTACTCGAGGGAATAATTTGTATAATTTGTCTCTATAAGACATGATGGCCGCTTCTCCCGTATGTCTTCTCTCCAAAGCATCAAAGACTAAGTCCTGGTTATGGCATCGACGGTTATCTCATCTTAACTTTGACGCTATTAATCACTTGGCGAAAAACGAACTTGTTCGTGGTCTTCCGAAACTTTCATTTCACAAGGATCATTTGTGTTCCGCGTGTACAATGGGGAAAAGCACTAAGAAATCATACAAACCCAAGACGGAAGACACCAACCAAGAGAAACTTTATTTGTTGCATATGGATCTTTGTGGGCCAATGCGTGTTGAAAGTCTTAGTGGCAAAAAGTACATCCTCGTCATTGTCGATGATTACTCTCGGTTTACATGGGTGAAATTTCTTAAAGCAAAAAATGAGGCACCTAAATTCATCATCGGATTTCTCAAGATGATTCAAGTGCGTCTCAACACTACTGTCCGACGCATTCGTACAGATAATGGAACCGAATTTGTGAATCAAATCTTGCGTGATTATTATGAAGAAGTTGGCATTTCTCATGAAACATCCGTTGCTCGCACTCCACAACAAAACGGTGTCGTTGAAAGGCGAAATCGCACACTTATGGAAGCTGCTCGAACGGTGTTAATTTACGCAAAGGCTCCATTGTTTTTATGGGCAGAAGCAGTATCTACCGCAATGTACACCCAAAACCGGTCACTAATTCGTAAACGCCATGGTAAAACACCTTATGAGCTTGTCTATGGAAAATTACCAGATTTATCATATCTTCATGTATTTGGTTCTCTTTGCTATCCAAATAATGATGGTGACAATTTGGGAAAACTTCAACCAAAGGCTGATATTGGTATTTTCATTGGTTACGCCCCCGCAAAGAAGGCATACCGAATCTACAACCGTAACTCTTGCAAGATCCTCGAAACTATGAATGTTGATTTTGATGAGCTGACAGCAATGGCTTCTGAGCAAAGCAGCTCTGAACCCGCACTTCATGAAATGGGACCCAGTAACATTAGTTCTGGTCTTGTCCCAAACAACCCTACTTCATCATCATTTACACCACCTACTAGGAAGGAATGGGATACGTTGTTTCAACCGTTCTTTGATGAATTCTTTACTCCTCCAAGTATTGTTGCTCCAGAACCTGAGGTAATAGCTCCGGTAACCGAAGTTGTCGCTCCAGCAACCGTTGCACAACAAGACACATCTGCACCTACAATTGGTCAAGATATACCATCCACTAGTAATTCTCAACCAACACCCGAATCAACTACCCATGTCATGCCCATTGATGATGAAGCGGATGATGATGATCATGATTTGGAATTCGCTCAAATGCGTGAACTTCCATTCTTTGGTGTACCAATTCCCGACCCTAATCAAGCCGGGTCTTCCACCTCAGAGGAAGCTCCTTCTACAGTTTACTCCAATCCACGGATTCGTGAACATGATAGCAAGTGGACAAAGGATCATCCTATAGATTCTATTATTGGTGACCCTAATCGTCCGGTATCCACACGAAGTCAGTTACAAGAAAGTGCAATGTTTTGTCACTTTGATGCTTTTCTCACTGAAGTTGAACCTAAGACATGGCAACAAGCTTTTACTCAATCATGTTGGATAGAAGCTATGCAAGAAGAACTTAATGAATTTATACGTCTTGAAGTATGGGAACTTGTCCCATGCCCGGATCAAGTGCAGTTACTCACTTTGAAATGGGTTTACAAGGTGAAACTCGACGAGTTAGGTGGAATATTGAAGAAAAAAGATAGACTAGTAGCTCGTGGATACAAGCAATTATTGGGCATCGACTTTATGGAATCCTTTGCGCCTGTTGCCCGTTTGGAAGCTATTAGACTATTCATCGCTTATGCAGCCCATATGAATATGATCGTCTATCAGATGGATGTGAAGACGGCATTTCTCAATGGTGAAATCAAGGAAGAGGTCTATGTTCAACAGCCGGATGGTTTTGTGAATCCTAATTATCCTAATCATGTGTAAAGGCTTAAGAAGGCTCTCTATCGGTTGAAGAAATCTCCTCACGCATGGTATGATCTATTGTCGCAATTCCTCATTTCGCAAGGCTTCGCTAAAGGCAAGGTAGATCCCACGCTATTCATTCAGAAACGAGGTAAAGATATGATTATGGTACAAATATATGTTGATGATATTATATTTGTAGCCTCGACCCAAACTTTATCCGATGAATTTGGGAAAATCATGTCTTGCAAGTTTAAGATGTCAATGATGGGAAAGGTATCATTCTTCTTAGGTCTTTAGATATCTCAGAGTCCCAGAGGCATCTTTATCAATCAATCCAAGTATGCCCTTGAACCGCTTAAGAAATATAAGATGGAATCTTGCGACCCCGTGGACACTCCAATGGTGGAAAAAACTAAGCTTGATGCAGATCCACATGGAATTGCCGTTGATCCGGCACTTTATCGTGGAATGATCGGTACTCTTCTGTATATCACAGTTAGTCGACCTGATCTTCAGTTTGCTATATGTGTGTGCTCGGTATCAAACTAGGCCTACTGAGTTACACTTGGCTACTGTGAAACGGATCTTTTGATATCTTAAAGGAACCATTAATCGGGGACTTTGGTATTCGAAGGACTCTTCTATTGCACTTATGGCATATGCAGATGCGGATCACGCGGGTTGTCAAGATACAAGGCGTAGCACGAGTGGAACTTTGCAACTACTAGGAGATCGACTAATCAGTTGGGCATCAAAAAGGCAGAAAAGCACTGCAATTTCAAGTATGGAAGCAGAATACATAGCTATGTCCGGTTGCTGTGCTCCAATTCTTTGGATGAGATCGCAATTAACCGATTATGGTCTAGGTTTCAACAAAATTCCTATGTACTGTGACAACAAGAGTGCGATTGCCTTATGCTGCAACAACGTTCAATTCTCCCGATCGAAGCACATTGACATTCGCTACCACTTTATCAAGGAGCAAGTGGAAAATGGAGTGATCGAGTTTTACTTCGTCCGATCTGAGTATCAATTGGCGGATATTTTCACGAAGGCTTTAGATCGCGCTCGAAATGAATTTTTGGCCGACAAGCTAGGAATGAGAACCTTCTCGCCTGAGACTCTAAAGGAACCGGCAGATGAAGCGAAAGAATAGTGGTGGTAAAACTATTCTCCGTATCCTTGGTGATCATTTGTATATATTGTTTATATTTTTATCCACAAAAGCAAAATACAAAAATATAAAACCATATAAAAACCATAAAAAGTGAAAAATCTAGAAAAATCCAAAAATATTTTTACTTTATTTCAAAGGCATGTCTTTTGGTACGATAATATTTACGGCCTTAGAAATGTCGATTAATATTGACACGGCGCCATAAATAGAGTTCGTACAAAAGTTGTAAATATTTCATAAAACATGCCAATATGGCTTGTAGTTATTTCAGACTGCAACCCGTTTTTCACATTAAAGTCAAGTATTTCTTATGAAAGCTTTGGCTAACAACGGGAATTAATTTTCTCGGGCAAGGTTTACTTTAAAACCTTGTAAGGGATCAAGTTTACTTTATAAATTGGTCTAACACAAATCTATGTACGTTTCAGTGTATTTATTTGTTAAAACAAGAGAAGTCTTATTTTTATGAAGTTATCATCTCTACAACCATAGCTATCTACAATTGGTATCTACATACTCGACGATGCGACTACTCAACCGAAGACTACAGCTCTTTCAATAGAACACGGGTCAACAATTGAGGGGGAGCAATTGTCAAGCATTCAGATTCTTCGATGCCGAACGTGCCAAGTTCACAAATTGGTGTCAAGACAACAATACCAATCGTACACGTGGTGTCAAGAGATGACTTTGGACGTGACGAGGCGACCAACATATGCTGACAAGAACCATTTGATCTTATCATATGATGTTCTCATCTATCAGGTCCAACCTTGTCAATTCTTTTCTAATATGGTGAATATGTGATCATGTTACAAATCGGTATCATATCTCATGCGTTTGATATCATGAAGATAAAATGGACTTGCATTTTTCTTCCCAAAACCTTTGTTAAAACTTCATTAAATCAATTGATATTAAAAACATCGATTGGGTTAATATTTTTAATATGGGGGAGAAAATGTGATTTAATATGGGATATTATCAACAAATGGTTTCACTTAATGTGCTGGCTCATCCCGACATATGCGAAATGTTTTCGAATATCGTGGCATATGTTAAGGGGGAGCAAAATGGATTTTCATGGTGACATATACTTACCCAAAACCTATTTATTTCACGACGATGAAGATTGTGGTGACATAAGGATGGTAGGATAGGTTAAGTCCAATGATTCTTCTAGAACCGGAGGAATCTTCCCAAGGACATTCCATAGCTAGAAATAGTAGTCCTTAGGAAAGATGGAGAAAGATTGTGAACGTAGCTGAATGCCGACCAAGTACTTAAGTTAGCACTGGAACAATCACAACAAGGTGCTAGTTATGACGTATTGGTAAGCATTGAAGGGGTTGAATAATGAAAAAGAATTGTAAAGATAAAGGGTGTAAAGAAAGAAGCCCTCCTTACAACTTTAGGCAGAAACCGGGTCAACACATATGCTATTGAGATCATTTTAATAATGCTCGATATTGAAGATAAACATCATGGACCCAGTGATGCAATGCACAACCCATCCCAGCTAACTCAGATATCTCTTAAAAGATATTTGTTTTAATCACACGGAGACAACACGTTATCTATTGATTTATTCACTCTGAATAAATTGGTATTGAAATGGTGGCACCCCTCTCCAGCCTCCGATCACTAAAATCCAAAATGCACGATCGAGTCTAGAGCCATTTGAGATCATCAAATATCTCATTAGGACACACTTTCATATTTCCTTGCTTCTTCACACACTGTGAAAAGTAAGAAAGATTTTAAGAGTCCTACGCAAAATCTTCATGATCTTGCCTGAACATCCGAGCAATACGAAAGTATTTACAATGAAGATGGAAATCCTTCTTGAGCGAATATCAAAAAGCTCATGGTAGGTGACTTGTGCGATTCTTTATGAATCAAACTTGTGATAATTGGAAAGCAACAGTGGTTTAATTCTTAACTGAATTTAAACACGTTCTAGGCCTCTACGCAATATCTTAGTGATCTTGCCAGAACACTCAGAGTGATACCACAGTGTTCACAGTGATGAGTGGAAATCCTTCTAGTGTTAACCTCAAACAGCACTTGGTAGGTAACTTGCAAGATTCAATATGAATCAAGCTCGTGACAACTGGAATGCAACGATGGTGCGATTCTTTAATGAATCAAACTTGTTCCAGGAATCAGAATTGATGGCTTTAATCATGCGGATAATTTTATCCAAATGATTCACTCTTTACGTTCGTAGACAGCTTTGGACGGTCGAGTAAAGATAACAGGTTTACCCGCGAAATCTTGTCAAGGAGATTTTTAATTAAATCTACCTGCCACAAGTACGATATTGTTATCGTCCAACGGTCTTCACCGACCGGAGGTAAAATGCTACCGAATTAGAATGAAATGTTCAAAGCCATTTCGTTCGTGTCTACTTATGTTGCGGCATTTGAAGACGGTGGCGTTGCGGAATCCGAGAAGAAGTCGTCCCCGCATGCTTATACTTTATACACTTAATACATCATCTAATTCAAGAAAGCCTAAAAGTTAAGTCTTCCGCTGTATTGAACTCTGAAGCTTTCAAGAATTACAAAAGGTATAAGTATGTGGGACGTGAGGTCACGAAGAGGAGAAGGTTACAAGTGATGGATGCAAAAGATCAAGGCAAGAGATTAATGCTCAAGATTGATATCAATGATCACATCAGCATGTTCACCTGAAAAGAAAAAGAAAAGAAAGAAGAAGACTACGAGCTCAAGACAAGCATAGTATGCTAGGTTTATTTTATTATTGTAACTTGGATAACGCCCTTGTTTGGAGTGACCTCCCTTAGGGTGAGATTGTTGGAAATACGTTTTTACGTATTTAGGAAGATTCGGTCACTCCGACAATATACTAAGTAGTAGCTCGTAGTCTAGATATCTTTATTAAACAAACAAAGCCAAGCCTAGCCTACAACATATGTAGGCCGGCCCAACATTGTAAGCCCTAGCCCATCACAAGGCTTGGGTATATAAACCCTATCCTTTGATGGAGAGGGTAGTGTGGTTATTCATTTTTACACATAGTTCACTCTTGTTTCTCTCTCTAGAATTGTGTGAAATCCACCATCTCTCTATCTCTTTCTCTCTCTAAAACATAAGCAAGATTTACATAGCTCACCAAGTGTGATTTTAAAAAATCATATCCCAATATTCTTGCACCTACCATCATTATCTTTATTAATTTTTATAGAAAAATAAGAGATGATAATACATAGAAACTAACGAACAGTTAGTGGTAATTCAAAAGGGGGTTTTCATTGCAATCGGAAACAATGTTCGATAAGTTTTCTCGATCGAATCTTTATTTAACCAAGTATTATTGATTGATTTCTTGTTTGATTAGTGATAAACATAATTGTTTTTACCAAATTTTTTTAATATATTCAGTGAAAAACATTGATGTTTGCAAACATCAATGATAAATTTTTTAAACCGAATGATAATTATTTTGTAAACCGAATGATAATGTTTAATCGATTCATATGATCATCAGTTATGATTGTTTTTTAAACCGAATAATAACTTTTTTTAAACTAGAATGTTTGTAAACCGAATGATATATGATTATCAGTTATGATTCTTTTTTAAACCAAATGATAAAAATTTTAAACAGAATGATTCGAATGACTCTAGCAGTATTGTTGTTTTTTAATTTTATTAAAAAAAGATGTCATTCAATAAGATTTGGGAAAACATTAATGTTTTTATTTTGGGTGAAAAACAAAAGCTGTTAATGAAGATGATAAAAACATTAATGTTTTTGTTTGAAAAAAAAAAGTTTTGTCAGTAACTGTTTTTTTTATGAAAAACATTAATGTTTTTGTTTGCATAAATCAAACTTTTGTATGAAAAACAAGTGAAAAAATGATTATGTAGTTCGGAAAACATAGATGTTTATTGTGAAAAGTTAGTAATATTGTGAAAAACTTTATGTTTATTGTCAAAACATAGATGTTTAATGCAAAACATAGATGTTAATTAAAGTAGGTGATCCTTTAAACATGAAATTTTTGAAATCATTTAAACATCTATGTTTTTTTCAAATAAGCACTTTTGATGGTTTTGCAAATTGTTGTTTGGTAAGAAACTATATTACAGTAACATTGAGTTTAGGCTAAACATATATGTTTAAGCAACATAGTTGTTTGGTAAGATTAAACTACTATTACTATATGTTTAGATATACATTAGTAAAGATACATAGTTGTTTGTTAAGAAACGTAGTTGTTTGGTAAGAAATTATAATACAGAAACCTTAAGTTTAGTCTAAACATCTATGAAACATAGATGTTTGGTAACAAAATATATTATTGAAACATCACGTCTAGACTAAACATCTATGTTTATATATAAACATCTATTCTTACTACAAAAAGTGACTTAGCTAATTTTTTTTTGGTTTGAAAAATTTAATAAATAGCTACACATAATCCCAAATAACACTTTATTTAGACAGTTCGGTATGCTATGATTTATGTGTATAATAACATCTATGTTTTCGTGTGTATGTTGTTGTTAGGTTCAAAAAGTAAGCGTTCGATAAAGGGTAAAGAACATGTTGTCGATGAAAGTATGGAGGAGGAAACAATAGATATTACTGAAGATGGTAGTGACGAAGAGAACAACAATGTTGAAGTTGGGGGCTTTAGTGAGCGTGAAAAACGTTCTTTAAAACGACGAACTCATATAGTTTTTGAGGAAAAAACTCTAAACGAGGCTGTTAGTAGTGGTAAAGGTATTTCATATAAAAAGCATTAGTTTTTTTTATATTTAAAAAAAACTGAATATATGTACTAATATGTATTTATCCTGTGTTGATTTGAATTTGATTTAGGGAGGCGTAAACATATTGATCCAACATATGAAGTTGCTAAGGAAGACAGTGATTCCGATTTTGAAAAACCGCTAAAAAGGAAGAAACATATCCGCCAAGATGTTTCAGCAGACGTAGGTAAGTGTTTATGTTGATTTACATTTTAAACATATCAGTTAACATGTTTAGATACTAAAACATACATGTTTAGACTAAAACATACATGTTTAGATAAAAAAAACATAAATGTTTAGACTAAAACATACATGTTTAGATAAAAAAAACATAGATGTTTATACTAAAACATACATGTTTAGATAAAAAAACATACATAGTTATACTAAAACATAGATGTTTATACTAAAACATATATGGTTTTGTTTTATCTATAATTCTAAATAAGTATACAATTAGGTAAACATACGCATTTCACTTAGTAAAAATAAAATCAAAAACCATTTATTTAACGTGAAATTCATAACAGAAATAAGTTATCCTATGAAAAAAATCCAACATATTAAAAACGTGTAAACATAATAGAACATTATTGAAAAAGAAAAAAATAAACAGGAAAACTACTCATAGTCGTCGTCTTCGCTATCTTCCTCGTCGTCCGTTTCGTCTTCAGTTTCGTGTTCCATTGCCTCTTCTGCAATAGCATCTTCTTCAGCAGTATTTTCCTCATCTTCAATGTCGTCCTCATCTTCGTCGAATAGTTGTTGCCTGGAAGTGCTTTGTTTGTTGTTGCATGTTACTTTGGTGTGACCGGGTTGACCACAAAATCCACATGGTTCTTTGCATCCACGTATATTGTGACCTAATATACCACAATTCTGACATGTACGACGCTTGAAAGGGACTTTTCTGTTTGTCTTTGCCCTCGTAACTGCCTTACCCTTTTCAGCAGCACCTTTGAACCTTCGATGACCTTTATTAGGACATTTTTCTTGCGGATTTAGTACATTAAGTATTGTTTGGGATTTAACACCCAATAGTTCCTCATATAATGCTTCCTTGTTTTGGTGAGTATTTTGTGGTCGAGAATCTTCTTCAATCTCTTTTTTCAAATCCTTTAGCTTTGTAAGTAAAACCACCAGCTTGCCGGTATCGGTTCGTATAAGATTTATACAATCCTCAATGGTAGAATATATATCAGATGCTAACCTTTCGCCTTCTTCAATACATGGACCATACCTGTGTTTCTTATCACGTAAATGTGCAGACAGTGGATTCTTTGTCCAACGACGAAGAATGCAATTGAGTGGAATGGTGTCTTGACCAATAATACGGAAAACATAGAAAACATGATGGCATAGAAATCCATGGCGGTTAAAATATCCACAAGAACAAATCACGCTACCTTCCAATCGATTTTGAGACACCTGGTACACATGAAAAATTACATTAAAATAAATAAGGAAGGGTATTATGTAATGGAGAAAATATACAAATATATATGTGATTACAACATGTATATTTCTAAAAAACATATATGTTTATATGGAAACATATATGTTTTGGTGTCTGATTAAAACATGTATGTTTTCTAACAAAAAAACATATATGTGTATATGGAAACATATGTGTTTTGTTAAAACTAATGTTATTTATAAACTTTCAACTTGTACATCCTTTATAAAAAAAGAAAATAGTAAACTAAAATAGGTTGTAACGTTACCGTTGCAAAGATAACAGTAATTTTACTCTGGTCCCGTTGATGTATTACGCAATGCTCGACGTCACCTTCTAAACGAGAACTCGTCTGTGAACATGCATATAAACCCTTGTATATTTCATCTTGTACGTCCCTGAATATGCTATGTGTATAAACGTCCAACGCATGTCGTTCAATAGGTAATTTAGTAAGCATGACTGGTGACTTTTCAGCATTCGTATTGTCTAACACATGTTGTATGTACCTCTGTTTCTCCATTGCTGATTCAAAACATAACATAAAATGAACAAGGGAGTTTCCATGATGTGAATAAACCTGGAAAAATGCGTTTGTACTTTTTGAACGTGAAGTCGTCTTCATTAACCCACACAAAGGCAATTCGCTGAAATATCCAGGAACCCACCGTTCTCTAATAGCATACATGTCTGATAACCATTTGTTTTCACTAAGTTTGAACTTCAATATCAAATCTTTCCATCGATCTTCAAATTTTTCAGGAGTAAGGTATACGTTCCACGCCAGTTTATGGAATTCTTTTCTGAAATCCGAGTCACCATCTACATCACCCAACACCTACAAGTATAACATGTATTTAATTGTTTTAAATTGATATGTTTTACTAGGATGATATTTTTTTGTATTCAAATATTAGCCAGAAAAATAAAATACCTTTGCAGGGAGTTTTTGAGTAATATGCCACATACACAATCTATGATGGGATTCGGTAAACACCTGTAGAATAGCTTTACGTATCGCACCGTCCTGATCGGTAACCGCAAGGGTAGGTTGTTTCCCATGAACTTTCAAGAATGATTGAAGCATCCATATATATGAATCGGATGTTTCATCAGATAGTAAGGCAGCACCAAACGTAACAGTTTTCTGGTGATGGTCAATACCAGTAAAAGGAACGAAAACCATGTCGTACCTGCATATTTAAGAATCACAAACATAAATGTTTTGACATATGAAAAAAAAGGAAGCATAAGAAAAAGAAACGTACTTGTTTGTACCAAAAGTAGCATCAAAGGAAACAATATGACCGAAAGAAACATAGTTGCACTTCATTGTTTCATCTGCCCAAAACATCCGACACAATTCCTTTCCCCCTTCAATTGTGTGATGATAAAAGGAAAACCTAGGGACATGCTCCTGTCTTTTAAGCATTTTGTCTAGCAACATCTGGGCATCCCTTTCCCCAATGAATAAATTCAACCCGCGCCTGAAGTTATTCCAATCAATAGACATGCCACGAACCTTATCAAAACCACCCAAAAGAGCAACTCTTAGCCTGTGTGCTTTCTGGGGACCAATATTAGTCAAGGACGCACGATGAATGAATATATATTCACCAAATTCTAGTTGTCGTCGACCATGAGAAAGATCCATATTAGCCGGATCTATTAGTCGATGATTATGATTTTCAACAAAGTCATATATCTTAAACGAACTTGTTCCTTTTATAGGTCTCAACCCAATCCTTGCTTTGCAATCGGTAAGTGTAGTTGATGATTTGCGTTTTCTTTTTCATTTCCCACCTTCAACTTCACCTTCGTTGTCTTCAGGAACAACATCTTCAATTAGTGTATTTACTTCATTCTTCTTCCTTGATTTACCAGATTTATTACACCATATATATCTGTGAGTCATTACACCCTTATGATATTTGATACCTGATTTTTTAACCCCGAACCTAGCTTTAGCAGCGTACTCCTTGTACATGTTATATGCTTCGTCAAAAGTGTTAAAAATATCTTCTATTTTTGGTTTTTCATGAACAGGAACATTAGGGACCCAATATCTTGAACCATTAGGTGAGGGAACCATCTCGGGATCAATATCATACACATCAACGTCACTAGCATCTACATTAAAAAGGAAATTATAAAACATCTATGTTCCAGCAGAATACAAAGGTTTTATTATACACAAACATGTATGTTCCAGTACAATACAAAGGTCTTATTATACACCAAAAATAATCCTATTTAGAAGAATAATATGGGTTTAATGAACATAGGTCTTTTAACATGTTTTATATAAGTCTAAAACAATGTTGTATTAAAAAAAAGTCTAAAACAATGTTTATTTAAAAATTAGTAATCATGTAGAAACATTTATGTTTATTGTTAAAAAATAAGGCAAAACATAGACATTTATGTTTACCGTTTAAAAATAAGGCAAAAAATGATGCAAAAACTAAGGCAAAACATTTATGTTTCTTGTTAAAAAAAAGTCTGAAATAATGTTGTTTCAATAAATCTAAAACAACGCTATTTAAGAAAAAAAATGTTTTCTATAAGTCTAAAACGATACTGTTTAAAATAAAAGTAAGTCTAAAACAATAAATCTGGTAAAAATCGTGATAAACAAATTTGTTAAGAAAAAAAAACAAACGTGTTCAACAAAATTCGTTAAGAAAAAAAAAACCTTCATTCTCGTGTGTAAGATCTTGAGAAACATCCATGTGAACCTCATGTTCTTCAACAAATCCAACATGAGGAACAACCTGTGAAGGATTTTCGTCACTAATTAACACCATAATTTTAAATAATAAAATCAAAACTGCAGTTTGTTAATATCAGAATATAAAAATATGGTTAATGGATTGAAGTATTTATATGAATGAATTAGGGTTTTGATTAGACTTACAATTCATATAGAATGTGAGCACGATGTTTGTTGGGAATCGATAAGAACAATATTGGATAAAAATAACAAAAAAACACACGGATAATTATCAAAATTATCTTTTGACTTAATACATGTTTGGGAATCACGATAAATGTTTTCTGGGTTTCGATAATAACAATATTGAATAAAAAAACAGACGCATGATTATCAAAAATAAAATTATACAACTTTGACTTTTATTATAATATGTAAAATACCCATATTGTCCAAATTGAATAAAATTAAATAAATAATAAAAAATTGTTGTTACTAAATTCTGATTGGCTAATATGGGTTCTGCAAGTTCTGTCAGTAAGAATGGTTCTGCAAATAAAGTCCCACTATATATATATATATATATATATATATATATATATATATATATATATATATATATATATATATATATATATATATATATATATATATATATATATATATATATATATATATATATATATATATATATATATATAATGTGTATAGGAAAGAATATTCAATCACAATTAATTACTTAAGTGTGATTACTAATCTATTCATAATACATACATTAAATATGTGTACAATCTCGTCCATATAATTTCGATACAAGGAATTAAACCACCACAATGTTCGTTTCTACATTTCTATGAAGAAACTTATCTTTAATTTCTTGTCAAACTATTAAAATAAACCAAATCTAAAATTTATTATCTTGTTTGAACAACATCTATAACATTCATAGTATGAGTAATTTACCCAAGTTAATATTTAGTAATAAATCATAACGATTATTTGTAACTCATAATTCTCAGCATATTTCTCGCATATCCGAGATATCCTTGCGGACCTATGACTTAAATCCCTTCATCTTGAGGGTTAGCATTTACACGCCTACCTCATGATAATTACTAGTGTATTTCAGAAGATTATGTATCTTGTATTTTTATCTTTCAAGATCAAAACTCCCACTTGCTTTTAGTAATTTAAAGTTAATCTTCAAATACATAGAAAATAGATCAACACTCTAATGTTATTTATTGGGACATTACAAAACACAATGACAGTTCCTAACTCATAGTTTGCTAACAACCCACTTCATAAGTAGCCTTAACAAATTCTGAACTTCATTTTTAAGACATAACGTGATTCATCACATTCAATATATGATGGTATCTTATTTAATCTTCTTAGTCCAAGTAATACTTAACTTTCTAACATTGATATCTTTTTGGAAGAAAGGATGATATAGTTATCTGGAATCAATCATCATATTGAGAGTTTGATTCTCTTAATGAACATACCATGGCTATGTTGCATTTCATTAGAATTACTATTATAAGTCAATCTAACAATATTTTAAGATAAATATATATCTTTCGGCTTACCTATATACCAACTAAATCATCTTAATGGTATAATAGATTTTCCTAACCATTTTGCATGCATTATAACTCAAGTACTTCTAACATAAAGTAACTTCATTTCCATGTCTTTTAATTACGACATAAAAGTTATAATTCCATTATATGTTGTAAGTCATTTGAAAATGACTCCATGTATATGTCTTAGCAAAAAGAGATAATACATTAACGCCTTACTTTATATTATACGTCTTTCAAGACTTTATGTTTCCGACTTTATAAAGAAATCATAAACATGTACAACTAAAGTAATCGTGAACACCACTAGGTTTCATTAGTATTTCAAGTTAATTCACTACTATGTCTATTTATGTAATTCCAAGAACACATAAATATTTATTACTTTAGTAGCATAACATTACTCTATGTATCTTATGTGATTCCAGGATTTGTCCATTATAAGAATCTACAAAATAATTCACGCTCGATCTCACGACATGTGGATATTTTACCATTGTGTTTATAATTTAGTCTAAGCTCTCACATAACTAAATCAAAACAACAAGTGTTTCTTAATTTGAATGATATATGGTTAAGTGATCTTTTAATCATATTGACACATGTTCTAACTTTCATCTAATCGTTAGTCTCTTATCTTGAAGTCAAGAGAATCATTTCTTTATGAGTTATTTCTTGCACACAATATTCATTTCTCCCACTTGTGCACGGAACAACCTCATATATTATATAAACATCAGGTCTAACGTTCGTCTATACAAAATATGATTGTGTCATACACATTAGATTTATAAGTAGATGTAAGACCTCATAATAAACAAGAATCAGTACATAACTATCCTTGAAGATATTAGTGTCGAAATTTTAAAAGTAATTATCTCAGGACATTCTAGAGATAATTTGGGTTATTACCAAGACGATAAAGCTTGTAATTCCCATTGAATTAGAGAATGTTTTAATAATCTCAAATTCAGTACTACAACATTGTAAATGTTTCATAAAGGTGAAACATATTAGTGTGTTGTTTAATTTCTTATACCCTTAAAAAAACACATTCAGAACAATTACTTGTAGTGTTTAAGAGTGTACTCTACTTCGTAAATGATGACTTGTCCATCAATAGCTTTTAACTTGAAAGATTTTGCATGCAATTTCTTCCTTAATAGGTCTACCAACCCCACAATAATATGTAGTACCTATAAATGGTCAAAGCACAACTACTAGATAAAATATGCTAGTTTGCCTTTAACCAATTAGTTGTAACCATTCTCAAAATTTAATAACTCAAAATATGCACTTTTCTTAACTATTAAAGTTTGCTATGAGTTATGTATTTAGAATTAGACATTTCTAAAATCCTTATTACTCCTTCTTCACTCTTGGAAAAGAGTTTAGATTTATCTTTTATTGTAAATTGACTCTATCCTCGCCCCTTACGGTTGTAGATCAATAAATAAATCTACAAACCACGTTTACGGTGTAACGTTTCATTAATACATTTTAAAGGAATTTACAAAATTCAATTTTAGTATTTTCGATAATATATATTCAAGAAAATAAAACTACCCAAGTAATATTCATATAACCATAGTATTTCCTTGAAAACTAGTATCCAAATTGAAATAATTTCATCACATCAGTTGATCTGCTAGCAATGAAAGTATTCAAGATGGTAACTTGTCGAACAATGATTGACAAAACAATTTGAAATTTCTAGATTCTTTAGGGACTTACATTGCCGAAAAAACTTTTGCATTGTAAACATGTTTCATCCCCTCTAAATACCTTAAGTTTCCATATCTCACTGAGTAACTTAATTAAGTCGTCTAATCTAAATAACGTAAAACCATTCATGTGCAATCTCATTCAGTCATAAAAGTTTTCTTTCCATTACAACATCGTCCAAAATATCATATGACGACATGGTAACTTCAAGTGTTCGTCAGTTAGATGGCATTCGACTTAAATTTTAAGGGTATAAATTTTGATGTCAAAATCAATGTATGAAGAAGCATGCATACATCTCCATATCATAAGTTTAATAAAACATTTAGTAAACTTTTCGCAAAGACTAAAATACATAAATTATTGTTGAGGCACTGGTTAAACCAATTTTAAGAATTAACCACAACAAAATTCACAACGTACTTTTTCTAGAACTCGGCTAAGCACAAAGCAATAACCTTATTCATTGTGTTTCGGATGTGAATTTGCGGTACATCAACCTTAAAATAAAGTGCAAATAATAATCTTAGACAATTCCAATTTGACGCACAGGCAAGCCGGGAATTTGGTCAGCGACAATGGCATAACCTCCTTCCTTAGCCGGGTACATGACCAGCAGCGCGTTATACCCACTTTATAGTTTGTCAAATTGAGTAAACCGTTAAATTATTATTTCAAATTACTAATCAACGTAATTTAATGTAATTTATATCTCAAAACAAATCTAAATTTTAATATGATTGTTTTTCTTACAAAAATCACCCTTGTTTATAACAATTCATACAATAAATAAACAAATAGTTAAAAATACTAAATCCTAAAACACATAATAACAATTTATATGTGCAATAAATAAATCAAATAGTCACATGCATACGATTTTATTCAATAAGTTTAAAATCTAGGGTTTTTATGTTCATAAAAAGTAATCCCTAATTCTCGATTTATTGAATCAAAACAAGTAGCAAATACGTAACAATTACCGCATACAATTTAATGATCCATGGAAAAACATGCATGTTCATCATGGATCCACCCACAAAACTTAACAATTAAATCTCTACGGATCGAAATCCTAATTTTACGTGACATAACAATTAATCATGCAATTCACCAAAGTTCCACCCGAGTCACTTAACAAATTAATGAAATCTCTTATGGATCATAACCTTAAATACATGACATAACAATTAATCATGTACTTTATCGAAGATCAAACATGTTATTTTTTATCACAAAAAAACATGTAGTTTTAACTCAAAACAATTATTAGTTAAAGATCTTTTGATATCAATAATTAGAACATGTTAAAACGGCTCTCGATGCCACAGTTGGTTTATATAGTTCATAAAAATTATTAAAACCCTAAACAGGATCAAAGCACATATAGCGGAAGCGATTTAACAAGATCATAATTAACACAATTATAATTAATCCAATTAGGGTTACATACCTTTTGCAAAGCAATTCCCACGAACAACAACAAATTCACCGAATTAGGGTTTATATTGAATCACCAAGATATAGTCTAAAGTAAGACTATATTACGTTCTTGTACACATGTATTAAGACGAGT
This sequence comes from Glebionis coronaria, assembly GCA_025667525.1. Lineage (NCBI taxonomy): Eukaryota > Viridiplantae > Streptophyta > Magnoliopsida > Asterales > Asteraceae > Glebionis > Glebionis coronaria. The sequence goes on from CM046876.1 coordinate 105,174,048, forward strand.
TAACCGTAATGCTGATACGTATAAATCGAGCTTCAACTTTTAGTGGAAAATCCACCCAACAACCCTAGAGAGGGGCTAGGACTTGATTATTTAGCTAAACCAAAAACCAAAGAAACCCTAAGGTTGCGTTTGGTTTTGATCGCAGAAAGAGAGAAAAGAAAGATTTGTGGTGTGTTGAATTATGAGGGTAAGGAGATGTTTATATAGACCTAGTTATCCTTGTACCCTAAAAAACAAATTTAAGAAAAGTTTTCCTTCTCCCCCCCCCTAGTTCTAACTGACGGCCAAAACACCCCCGGGGTGTTCCGGACTTTTCTTTTCCTCTTCTATTTAATTCCACAACGACTGTTAAACCTTAACTCTTAATACTTAACGTTCGTTAAAGTTATAGCTCGATTTAATTTAATAAACATATAAATATATTTATTAAATAAATTAACTCCATACGTATTGTGTGCAATCCCGTAATTCCAAGTTCGATCCTAACACAAGAGTATTAAATATAAGTCCATAAACTTTCAGTATCAACCCCATTATCTCAATCTATAGGCTTGAGCCCTACCCCCTTGATGATTCAAGAACAATTTTCCTAGCCAACCCTTTAGTAAAAGCGTCTGCTAAGTTCTTTTAGGACTTCATATAGTCCAAAGAGATCACTCTATTATTTAGTAGTTGCTTGACAATGGCATGTCTAATACGCATGCAATGTTGTAAAAAAGGGCTAGGCGGCGCCTAGGAGCTAGACGGTCTAGGCGGTCGAAAAAGTCAAGAAAGTCAACAAAAAGTGAATATTTTTTTTACAAAAAATTAAGAGTTTTCTTTCCAATATATAGTGCTCATTAAAATAAAAGATAAACGAATGATTATAAACATAATGTAATGGAATTTCGTATGAAATTGGAACCAATTAAATTATATATTCAAGTTTGAAGTTTTGAGCACTTAAATTGTTATGTTTATTTGTCTATTTTGCAACTTCAAACTATGTGAACTTCAAATTATTTTAAATTAGAAGTATTTTTTATGTCATACATATTATTTATAATATTTATATGCATAAAATTCCAATCCGCCTAGACGAAATCCGCCTCGAAGTTCGTCGACCGTCCGACTAGCGTTTAACAATTTCTGCAACCTTGTAAGCATGTGTCTCTTTTTTCCAATTGTACACATAAATTTTTTCAATTCCAATGGCCGACTGTGAATCACAATGCAATGAAACCGACACTAATTGTTTTCTCCATAGTGGAATATCAACTAAAAGGTTCCTCAACTATTCAGCTTCTTGACCTACCAACTCAAGAGCAATAAACTCAGATTCCATGGTGGAGCGTTCTATACATGTTTGTTTAGTAGACTTCCATGACATAGCACCACCACCAAGGTAAAAACATAACCATTAGTAGAGCTTACTTCATCATGATCACTTACCCAGTTTGCATCACAAAATCCTTCTAACATTGCAGGAAATTTATTAAAATGCAAACACCAATTTGTAGTACCTTTAAGATAAGTGAATAATCGCTCAATAGCATTCCAGTGTTCACTATTTGGGTTATGAGTATATTTGCTCAATCTACTCACAGCATATGCTATGTCATGTCTAGTGTAATTCATGAGGAACATGACACTCTCTATGATTTCAGCATATTGAGATTGAGAAATACTCAGCCCTTTATTCTTTTTAAGACATGTGCTTGCATACGATGTTTTTAGTGAATCGATATCAAAGTAGTTGAACTTTTTTAGTATTTTCTCGATGTAATGAGATTAACATAATGAAAATCCATTTTCACTTTTTCTTACTTTAATTCCAAGAATTACATCAACTTCCCCTAAATCTTTCATATCAAATTTAGAAGCTAAAAAAGTTTTTGTTTCGTTAACAACATTAATATTGGTTCCAAATATGAGCATATTATCTACATACAAGCAAATAATCACACAATCAGATCCAATAAGGTTTGTATACACACAAGTATCTGATGCATTTACAACAAATCCATTACTTACTAAACTATGATCAAATTTTATATACCATTGTTTTGGAGCTTGTTTAAGGTCGTATAGTGACTTTATAAGCCTACACACTTTATTCTCTTTACCGGGTACCACTACACCTTCAGGTTGTTCCATATAAATTTTATCATCAAGGTCACTGTTTAAGAAAGTTGTTTCTACATCCATTTGGTGTATGATAAGTCCATGTATAGCAGCAATCACAATTAGTGATCTAATTGTAGCAACCTTGGTAACCGGATAATAGCTATCAAAGTAGTCAACGCCTTTCTTTTGAGAATATTCTATGACAACAAGTCTAGCTTTAAACTTTTCAATAGTATTATCAGGCTTAATTTTCCTTTTAAATATCAATTTACAATTAACCGGTTTAAAACCCGGTCTACTAATTCCCAAATATTATTTGTCATTATAGATCTTAGCTCACTATTGATACCATCTTTTCAAAAGCTAACATCAATGAGTTTTATTGCTTCTTTATTAGTTTTAAGAATATAAAAACAATATTATCAACTAACACTACAAGAATCGAGGCTTTTAGCCACGCAAAACTTTAGCCACGACCATAATCGTGGGTAAAATCACGCTAAACGACAAAAGAATCCCTTTTCAAACCTTGACTTTGAAAGCCACTTTTTAGTCACGACATATCGTGGCTAAAAGTTTTAAGAATCTTGACCAAGACTTTCCACGAAGAAACATGGCCTAAATGGTTTACCAAAACCATTAGCCACGTTAACGTCGTGGCTAAAAGTTGATATAATCTTGACCAAGACTTTCGTCGAGAAAACTCTGAATGAAATTTGGCTGAAAACTTTTAGCCACGACCTAAGTCGTGACTGAAAATTGATTCGCCCTTTAACATTTAATATAACTATTAAAAATGGATAAATAACATTTTCGCCACGACTACCATCGTGGCAACATGTATTGATTTAATGTAAAAATAATTTTCGAAACAATTAGAAATTTTAACTATCATAAGTTGGGATTAAAATAATGCATTGATAAATACCTTAGATTTAGTCACGATATATCGTGGCTAAAACTATTTATAATTATTTTAAAAAAAACTATATATTTAAATTAAAAAAAACTATATGATTAATATTTATAAAATAAAGTGTAACTATACAATTATTATTTTTGAAGTATATAATTTTTTTTATACACTATCGCGATGAATGTTAACTCGACGAATAACGTCTCATTTTATTTATTTATTCATAATATTATACATACCCTTTGTGAAAACACATGGGGACTTACAAAGAGGCATGCTTAAACATTATTTTATTCGACGTGAACCCTTAAACATGCATATTACAACGATAATAGACTCATACACACGAGAACATATACAACACAAACTAGTTCAAAGTAATGTCCCCCATGTTGTCGTGTAGCAGTGCAGCTGAATTTATTGAGTGTATCTCCGGATGGCTATGGATGAGTCTGTATGTTATGGTTGCACCTTAGATGTTTAATGGATGAGTCGCTATGTTATGGTCGTACCTTAGATGTTATAACGATGAGTCGATATGTTATGGTTCTACCTTAAATGTTCAATGGATTAGTCGGTATGTTATGGTTGTACCTTAGATGTTCAATGGATGATTCGGTATGTTATGGTTGTACCTTCGATGTTTAAACGATGAGTCGGTATGTTATGGTTGTACGTTAGATGTTCAATGGATGACTCGGTATGTTATGATCGTATCTTAGATGTTTAAACGACGAGTCGGTATGTTATGGTTGTACCTTAGATGTTCAATGGATGACTCTGTATGTTATTGTTTCAACTTAGATGCTTAAACGATGAGTCAGTATGTTATAGTCGTACCTTAGATGTTTAAACGACGAGTCATTATGCTATGGTTGTACCTTAGATGTTCAATGGATGACTCGGTATGTTATGGACGTACCTTAGTTGTTTAAACGATGATTCGGTATGTTATGCTTGTACCTTAGATGTTTAATGGAGGAGTCGGTATGTTATAGTCGTATCTTAGATGTTTAAACGACGAGTCGATATGTTATGGTTGTACCTTAGATGTTCAATGGATGAGTCGGTATGCTATGGTGGTACCTTAGATGTTCAATGGATGACTCGGTATGTTATGGTTGTAACTGAGATGTTTAAACGATGAGTCGGTATGCTATGGTCGTACCTTAGATGTTATAACGATGAATCGTTATGTTATGGTTCTACCTTAAATGTTCAATGGATTAGTCGGTATGTTATGGTTGTACCTTAGATGTTCAATGGATGATTCGGTATGTTATGGTTGCACCTTAGATGTTTAAACGATGAGTCGGTATGTTATGGTTGTACGTTAGATGTTCAATGGATGATTCGGTATGTTATGGTCGTACCTTAGATGTTTAAACGATGAGTCGGTATGTTATGGTTGTACGTTAGATGTTCAATGGATGACTCGGTATGTTATGATCGTATCTTAGATGTTTAAACGGCGAGTCGGTATGTTGTGGTTGTACCTTAGATGTTCAATGGATGACTCTGTATGTTATTGTTTCAACTTAGATGTTTAAACGATGAGTCAGTATGTTATGGTCATACCTTAGATGTTTAAACGATGACTCGGTCTGTTATGATTGTACCTTAAATGTTGAATGGATGAGTCGGTATGTTATGGTTGTACCTGAGATGTTCAATGGATGAGTCGGTATGTTATGGTCGTACCTAATTTGTTTAACAATGAGTTGGCCTACATCGTCTCCAAGCTACTATGGTAGTTCAAAGACGTATACACAAGATGAAGTGAATGGCCTAATAAAAAAGGAAGGAAAAATCCTTGGTAAAAAGATTGGTAAGAAGATTGCAAGTTCTTTTAACAAGAAACTTGAGAACATGTTGACACAATTAGCCGAAAAAGGCATACCTTTATAAAAACTCCTTGGTTGGCGAAGAGGATGAAGAATACGAAGAAAGTGAAGATGAAGAAATGGATGTTGTAGAAGAAGAAATGAACGATGGAGAAGATTGTGTTGAGTAGCTAGGTGATGTAATTTGGTGAAACGATTTAAGCTATAAGTATCGTAGTGTTTTTGGTAAAACGCTTTAGGCTAGAAGTATGGTAGTGTTTTATTACGCGAACATTGAAATGATGTAGGATTTGTCTAATGTATTTATGCTAATATGAAATATGTTGTAGTATTGCTGTGTGTTGTGGATTCTGGACAATAGTGCGGGTACGTGAAAAACTGCAGGTAGGTGGTACTGAAACAGCAAATATGTTGCAGAATAGCTTACAATTTTAGCCACGACAAGGCGTGAGTAAAGGTTCAGCCATGTTATGGGCTACTTTTTTTAGTAACGACAGAGCGTGTCTAAAGATTTAAAAATAAAACACAATTACACTTATTGCCACGACATGTCGTGACTAATAGATTCATTATGTTTTATTAGTACATTTTTTGTCACGGTTTGTCGTGGGTGAATGTTTAATTATATTATTATACCTAAACTATTGCCACGATCAGGCGTGGGTAAAGATGAAAATAAAAATAGTTTTATTTTTTTAGTCACGATTTATCGTGGGGACAAGTTTATTGTTAATTTATTATGATATCGTTTCGTGTTCTGGTTGCCACGGCTATCGTGGCTAAAAAGCGTTGACCATCGTGGTTATAAGTCATCGTGGCTATTCCGCTAAACGTGTCATGGTAAAAAGCTTTTAGGCACGGGTTTATAGTCACGACTTAATACCTACGTTTTGTCGTGGCAAGAAAGATTTACCCACGTTTTTGCTCTTTTTATCCACGATTTTTGATGGTGGCTAAAAGGGTCGATTCTTGTAGTGTAAACTATTAGCGAAACATGTCAAAATGGCTAAAAACTTAATTCGACCATTTGAGGTTCGAAGTTCATAGTTCAATGTTACATAGATCATTACACTCGCAAGGAAGCGGCAAAGTTCTATTACTTCGCAACAAAGAAAGTAAAGCACACTTATAGTTTTGGAAAACAATTTTCTTATCTAAAGTACAACCGTCCATGCTACAATACCCAATAGAAACAAGCCAACTAGTTCAAAAGAACCCCTAAAGATACCAACATCATACATGCATATCATATTGTTTTCTCCATGTGTTTTGTGGACATGATGATGACTGGCTATAAACATGTCATGGCCTGAAACATACAATTCTATGTTATTTTGCTCATTAATTTATGATGATTATGTTGTTCTAGAACCATATGATAGTGGACTTCATATTTTCCATATCATCTTTTCATGCATGGTCACAATCCATATCATGAAACCCTACCATTGTATTATTGCATTTCCCACATTTAATCTATAGACACACAACACATCCTTTAAACACAAAGCATGTAAGTTCTAAAGTATAACAAAATGGAAAAGATTGTTTAACTCAATCAAATCAAAATATTATAGTATATAATGGAGAGAGTGTCCCATAATTAAAAATTTACAATATGGTTAATCATATATCGTCAACATCATCATCATGATCATCTTCTTCTCATCGTCGGTGGAGAGAGATGTACGCTATATATAATATATAGTATAAGTATAATTTAGTAAGAAAACAACAAATAAAGAAACCAAAACCAAAATAAGCGGCAAGCAACAAATAAAGCCTCAAATAGTAGTAAAAAGATAGTTGCTAGTTGCATGAGGAGTTGAGGATCAAAAGGACTACTCCTTAATGCCCATATAATTAGTTTGAGTTAACCTCCATGTTCATACCAAAAATGGTTGTTGTCTGGTGGAGATGGTGGTGAGTGATTCTCCGGTGAATGGTTGACAGGACTAGTAGAGTATTGGCGCATTCTCATGTGAACCACTTCGGCTTGTGACAGTGCTAGTTGTGCTTGAAGTACATCTATTTGTTGTTGTAGGGACGATATAGCGCCCACACAACCATAAACAGGATCCCTGATCCTAGCATTTGCTTCATAAACCATTGAACTCACTGCATCGCCTCTATGATGCTCCGGTAATTCCTAGATTTTCAACAATCAAATAGTTACTATAAACAGAAATATCATATAGTTCACATGTAAACTCGATAAAAGGACACACATAGCGGCTTCAAGATTTATCATTTCATTTTGGGCCCAAAACCTTGACCTACTACTGAATATAGTGAATAAAAATTGAAATCAAAAGAAGACAACTATGTCCATCGTCATGATTACATCTTGATTACTATATATCAAATTTGGTTATTGTAGACTTCAAACATCACAGATAACTTTATCTAAATAAGTTAGTTTTAAAAACAAAACAATTTTAAAAGAATCCAACTACATAGAAAAATGGATTACATCCTAAATTATAATGGCTTGAGAACAAGTTGAATTGAAGCTGTGACTACTATTTGTGAGAGTGAAAAATAATTGTTGTCGATATAACGTGGAATACCAATAAAAATGAGCTCTTGAGCGCAACTTGAAATCCCGAGCAACATATATAAACTTTGAGGACATAGGAATCGTGTGTGTTTTGATCCAAAACCGCCTCGTAAGGACACTTTAGGTGATGAGATTAAAATTTTGCCGCACTTTTGGTTGCGTCATAGGTGCAAAAATCCCACCCCCAATTGGTTTGATTGGATTTCGAGTCCAAATTTAGCTTGTGTTAATTTTATGTAATTATGTAATCGTTTCTAGCTTCTTCCCAGATTAATAATTCCACCGTTTCTAAACAAATATATTAACTTTGAACTAAGGTAGTTTCTTGAAAGAGTGTGAGCTGAAGCTGAAATTTCCTAGCATGAATTGTTAACTTAGAAGGATTTTTTCTAACTTTCATTAACAAAAAAGGCTAGTTGATACCTCTTCCGTGCACATACTTTAGTTTACTTTTTTTTTGCACACTTCGACCCCAGGAATCATTTGACCAAATTAATAATAGATGACTGAAATTATTTTTTTCAATTGATTGGAACACTTGTGTGGTTCACACTACCTTTATGAGTTATGTTAGAATGTGATTTAGCTTGATAAACATACTTTTTTTCCGTCGCAGATGACTTTTGCGATGTCGAATGCAAGGTAGGTTGTTCAGAAAGAATCTTGATCATTACAAATACCCCACTTAGCTTGTATGATGTTAAAATCGTTTATTGCACAAGTACACTTTATTTACTATATCATGAAGAAAAACTAATTTTGAATGTTTGGAAAATATGTGGTGGATTGTTAGTTGCGGAAAGCGTTTCAGTTGTTGGATCTTTGTGAAAAAAGAAAACGATAGAAGAAGAAAAAGTCTAAGGAAATGATGGAAAATGATGATAAGAAACATAAAGAGGAGACAAGTTGTCTAAAATGACTTGAAATGACAAAAGCTATACAACTATAACATGGCAAATTTTGAAGTACGTGCAAAGTACTTCATAACCATTCTTTGACCTAAATTTAACCATGGCCCTCGTTCACTTTCAACTGTTTTTAACCGAATTCACTGCCAAAAAGTTATTCAAATATCAGTTACTTCATTCCTCTTATAAAAAGCCACATGAAAAAAAGAAGTACTACTATATATTCTCAGTCTCCCTTTTGCATGCATGTTCTTGGCAAAAATAACTAAAATTCACGTCAAACATATTTAATATGGTCACAAAAACTAGTCACAAACAAGATCTATGAGGTTTCAGAACACCCAAGTATATACAGTACGTTGTTAGCTTGAAAATAGCTTCTTCTAGTGTCACAAACATGTTTATTTTACATGTAACAGTCTTATTAAAAAGACATATTATCCATAAATTAAAAAAACTCGTGGGTGTATTGGGTAATTTTGTTTAAGGAAAGAATATATGTAAAGAATCAAAAAGTGTAAGGCAGTTATTTTGGTATTTATATAGATAGATAAGGGCCGGCTAAGATCTTCGAAGGCTTGTTGATGCTATGAATGAGCATAGCAATGATGTGAATCGAGTGGGCCGATATCTCCGTGTTCCATCTAATCGACGAATTATCTCTATGGCTCACTACCTATCAAGATCTCCAATCCTCCCCCCTAAAAGAAAGAAACTCTCCCTTCATTCAGCTGGTATCAGGAAAAAGAAACGTTCGGCTGAAATCAGGAAAAAGAAGCAAAAGAAACACCAGCAGCCCATTGTAATTGGCTGAAATCTATTCACTGCAATGTAATCCACTGATGGTGAACTACAAGTGTTTGTGAAATGCTTAATGTTTCTCTTATTTAAATAAAGATCAAAACCTGCTTTTGTATTAACATATGTACTCTTTGTGGTTTTGTGTAATGTTACAACTAAATTACTAGAATCTACTTATTTACTAGGAGATCAATTATTGGGATATGTTTGTATAACTAAAAAAGACAATATCTAAAAAAAAATCCGAGAAACGACACTAAAGTCTAGCTTTGAAAGAGTTTGGACCGTAGTGAAAAACTATACTATTTGTAGAATAGACATAAGGGATTTGGTTCAACATTGAAATCCAAAAGATGGTGATATCTCACTATCTAGTTTTAGTCTCGAAAGCAAAGTAAACATATAAGACAAGAAATAGGAACTAGGTCCGTAGAGCACGTTGCGCTCTCTGACGATATTGGGTATGTTGTTATTGTAGCTGCCGGGAAAACCTGAAACGCGCCATGTGCTCATTGCTAACCAGTTTATGTGTAAACATGGTTTAAAAAACGTTTCAGCTAGTGTTAGTAACATATATATGCACACAATTTGTGAAAGTTCAAATAGTCGGTAACATAATTACAAAATGTCAAAGTCGACGATGGAGTAGTTTTTTTTCTCTTGTCCCACTATAAATTCAATGTCTTTTGTTACATTTTTGACTTTCGTTATCACTAACAATAAAAGATTTGAAGTTATTATCTATAAAATGTTATTATAATGAGTACTAGTTCGTAAAGTTTGTCTTATAGAAACGGTTGGTACTTAAATTACCATATTTCCGTTGTCGTTACTAAAGCAAGGGCGAACCCACATATAAAGAATATCGAATATTGGTTAACCTTTGTTTAATTTTCTAAATATCCTTTCGTACTAAAGCACACGAAAAATGTCGTGATGCTAGCTAGGTTTTATGTAAATTGAGTTACGTTATACAAATTACTAGATTACCCACTATATACAAGGTGAATCAATTGCATGAACTTTACATTACCTACAGTGTGTTTTTAGGGTTCAAACACATTCATTTAGCTACTAGGAATGTGGTTAATAATTCTATTCACAAGTTTTCTTTAATTTCATTACTGTATAAAGTTTGATCCCCTCTATGATTTTCAGACAACAGAGTGATATCACTACCTTATATTGGTGACACTATCTAGTTTTACATTGTGGGACGTGCTAACAAATTAGAAACCATGCACTTTAGTGTGTGTGTGTGTGTGTATGTTATGGTTTATAGGCTAACCTGGAGCATCTTGTTGACATTGCTAGCGCCAAATACTTTATGAACACTAGCAAACTTGTGTGGCTCATCAGCAGGGAAGTAGGGAGCAAAAACACAATCTTGAGAGCATCTACGGCGCAAAAGCTTGCACGCCGCACATGGTGACGCGGCCCCTTGTTTTCGGCCGGCACCACCACTACCTCCGTTGTCTTTCATTTACTTAACAAGGTCCTGATCAAACTACCAAATGCATGCAAATATATTATAGTGACAAAAAGTAAAAGGAATGAGGAGGGGTCATAGAAGAAAGGGGATTGTGGTGTTATATAGACAAATTTTGACAACACAAGATCTCAAGTGGGTCCAATACTTAAAAGAATCTTGGATTTCACTAGACAAAAACTACCCCCGCGTTCTCACATTATATATCTTAGGATAATGATATCCATAATAGGGTATTACTGTATTATGTTAGAAACGATTTAAGAGGGGCACAACTTTTTAAATTGGGTATGTTTTTCCTGTCGAAAACAGTGGAAGATACTAGCCATTTTTTTAGAGTAACCCCGGGGTCGTACGTGTGACATGAAGATAATAAACCAACATAACACATGGAACTTGAATAGATTTACTTGGAGGGCCCACTTATGTACTTAGTTTGAGGGTTAATACACAAATAGGTTATTAAAGTTTGATTAAATGTTTATCTAAGATATTAAAATATTTTTGGTAACAATTAAGTTATTATTGTATTAGTTACTTGTATAATAGGTTAAATATTTGTAACCTGTTATTACAGGTTATTTATTAACGCGACAAATCATATGCCTTTTTAATATAATTTCATCTTTGTTTACACGATTAAACTATTATTAGTTGACTTTTTATTTTTATGTGACATAATCTTTTTTCTTTTTATATCAAATTAGTTGTGGGTAAATATCATAAATACTTTATGTATTATAAACGTAAAGACTCATTATAATTAACGAACGCAAACAAATCTCATTATGTTGTAACACTCTTACATGTTATTTGCTGTGGTTAGAAAATCTTGAAACGTGATCATTATTCTTAATGACTGTTTATTTTCACGATTATCTATTTGCAGGACCGTTTAACTATTATTATTTTTAACTATATTTTGATTTTTTTTTTTAATTCTTCACGTTATTATTCAACTTTTTTACAAAACAGAACTTTTTTCGTACATAAAACAACCTTATTTATTTAAAACCATAAAAAAAGTTAAATCTTAATTCTCGAAATCTTAAAAAGGTGTAACTTTTTTTCGAATCATTATAATATTTAAAATCTTAAAAGAAGTTAAACGTTAATTTTTCTTAAAAATAATTTTTGGTACTTTCTAATTAGAAAAAAATATAAAAAATTGAAAATTATTTTTGTACTTCGTAATGTTCTATATACAAAAATTAATTTATTTTTTCAACTCATTACAATATTTAAAATCTTAATTTTTTAATCATAATAAAAAGTTAAATCTTAAAATCTTATAATTTTTTTGGTTAATTTTAAATTTTTTAGATAAATATTCTTTTCTAAAAAAATGTAATTTGTGGTTTGGATGCATTTTTGTGTTTGCAAAAATATTTTTTGATTGATTAGTGAAAAGAATACAAATAATATAGATATATAAATAAAAAACGATTGTAAACGTACGTAAACGGATAAATAGATACAAACTGATGATAACGTACAAAGCATAGGAAAACGTACGAAAACGGATGAATACGTAAGAAAATGGACGGAATAAAAATATATGTGTAATTATTTATTGAGTGTAACTTTTTCTAAAGTTCAGTAACCCGTTTGTTAAACTCCTGAACTATAATAACATTCTTGTAACATATGAAACATTCGTGGGCAATGAAACCGGTAATACCAATTGCTCACCTTAGGAGTAACCTGAAGGTAACTTTTCTAAAAGTTCAGTAACCTGTATGAATAATTCGTATACTTGAATAACCTAATTATTACCAAAAATACTTTAATAACTTAACTGAACATTTATGCAAACTTGAGTAACCTATTTGTGTATTATCCCTAGTTTGAGATGGAAGACTCGACGTTTAGTGTGTATTTAATAGGGGAAAAATCTTTTATATTGTTTAATAAAATTTCAAAAGAAAATGAAAAAACAAAAAAGCTTTTTGATCGTACTTTTTCTATTTATTTTTGAGAAAAGGAAAATTTCATTCTTCACTTTTACATAAAAAAAATAGAAAACACAATTTTACTTTTTTTTATTTTTTCCTTTTCATTCATACACTTTCTTATTTTTAAAAAGTGAAAATTAAAAGTCCATCTAAACAAATTTTTTAAATTTTTAAGTCTTCTCAATAAAAAGAAATCATTCCCTTTTTTTTTAAATTTAGAAACATAAAAATATAAAAAAATTCCCACAACTAAATAACCCCTTAAATTTTTCGCAAAATGTATTGTCAAGCATAATAAATTTTTTAAGTAAATACAAACACACCATGAAATTTTGAGGCACAAGTGCCCTCGGGTCTCCACTAAACTCCCATCTATGACACTTGATATTTTTTCTACGTAAAAAATGTATTAATATTAATCAATAAACCTTAAACATACAAGCAACAAAGAAGATTAAGAACATACCTTAATAAACCTGACAGCTAAAAGAGAAAACAATAAGTATCATATACTCACTTAAGTCTTCTCCAACATACTCCTATCTAGCCCATCTAAAACATATCCTTTCATACATTGTGCCACACCAGTACCACTGCATATACATCATTCTCTTCATGTACACCAAATATGTTATTACTTGCAAAACTACAACCATTATCCATAACTAATTTACATCTTTGTTTGTAATAAAAAATCATATTGACATCCTAACCTTCTTTGTGCAGTATGATAGAGTTGTAATCATAATATTTTGAGTTAAGTACATTTTTGGTCCTCATGATTTGGCGGGTATAACGATTTTGATCCTAAGGTTTGAAAAGTAACGGACCCAGTCCTATTTTACTCGATCCGTAACACTTTTGGTCCCAAACGTTAGTTTACTAATATTGATTGTTAACTATAAGGCTAAATCTGTCTTTTCATCCGAAACCATTAAAATTGATACCTTTATTCTTTTTTTAATTATCTTTAAAATATACAATCATTATATCCTTAATAAAAGGAGGGAATCTCGGTTCCCTATGACAAGTTCCCCCCTCACAACAAAACCCATTTTTGATTCGTCTTCTCACACGCATGACACACACAAACACACACATCTTCTTCCACTGTAAATCCGTTTATGATATTGTTCTTCCACTGTAGATTGTTTAAAATATTGCAATTCATCCACGTTGCCCAATTAATTGCCTTAAAAGATGATCATGGCCGTTGGTTTGTTGGTTTAACGGGTTACGGGCTTAAACGTTGGCCTCAACCGTTGATTGGTCCTTGGCGTTTTCCGTTTTGGGTTGGTAGTGGTCAGAAATTGATCTTACGGTTGATATTATCCCAAGAAGTTATTGGTCAAAACGGGGTTGATCTAGGCTGTCCCGTGTCTTCGACTGTAGCATGCATATGTATCTCACGTCCCCCAAATTTTTTGATCAAGAGTTCCATTATTGTTGGTGTGTTGTTCTTGGTGTGTCTAGAATCTGCCTTCCTTCTTCCATTTCCGTTTGCCTTTGGTTCTCTGAAAATCATTGGTTAGTTCTCTTATTCCCTTTCTCCTACCGTCATTTTTTTTGTTAAAAGATATAATTTTTTGTTATTCATTTGTTCAGTTGTTATACACCCTATCTGCCAGCCTAAAATGTCTATTTGCTACTTTGCTGTATTATTAGTTTATACATGGTATCTTGCAGTTGTTCTTGATTTTAATGTGTATTTGTTACTATCCTGTCTTATTAACTGATACATTTGTTAGGTTCTGCTTATTCTTGATTGTGACTGTTTGTTTCTTAGTATGGTATATTATTAGTTTATAGATTACCTACTCTTTAAGGTAAAGGGCCCATTGGCCATTTCTTGCGTGATGAAAGTGGTTATTTTTTTGTAAAACCTGTTTTCGAACTCGGTGGTGTCTTTCGTATGTTTGTGGCCAGTTGTGTAGGCCTGTGTTGCCTCCAGGTAAGTAATCGTGTGCATGTCGTTTTACCTTTGTAGACCGTTGCGGCGTTTATAATGGTATGTTGGTTTCCCTTTTTTCGGGAATGCTCAGCACAATGTCTGATCCATCGGGTTCAGATTCATCCGACATTAGTTTGTGTCCCTTATGTGGTCGCTCATGGTTTGGAATTGTGTGTTCTGAGTGTTTGGCCCGTGCCCGGACAGACAGCGTTGTAAGCTCACTCATCACGGTCCGTTACCCATGCCATACGTTTTGATATAGACCCAATACTGCTACGAATATGTATTCCTAAAAAAACATCTAATTTCCCTCTTTTGACAGAGGCATACCGTAGGTATATCAACGAGCGTGGTCTAAAACTCATGCCCTAGCCAGGCTTATGGGCTGATATTACGGGAACCCCCATGCCTAATGCTTTGCCATCCACTTCTGAACAACCGCAATTGGTTGGCTTAGGTAATTAGTTAACACCCTAAACATTCCGTTAGCATCGCATATCATTTAGACTTATCTGTCTGTTTGTTCAGCAACGCCGGCTACACGTGAAATGGAACTTGCAACCCGACAAGTTTTTCCACAAACCTCAGCTACTGGCGACCATGTAAACCAATTGGGTATTCGTCGTACAGGTCTTCACATAGGTCCGCGGCGGCGATTGGTTTTCCCTCCAAGTGCATCTGGACAGCATTCTACACCAAACGGTAATCGTTTGTTTCTATAGGTAGACTTTTTCGTGCTAACACATGTTATCCTCCTTCCATAATATACATTCCATTGTCGGTGCGTTTGTCTTAGGTCAGTTGCCCAAACTTGGTACAGCCAACGACCGATCTACTAGCCGTGTACCGGGTGTTGTTTACCACCCAAGGCCAACATCCTCACACGCTTCGCATAATGAAGCATCTACTAGCACTGCACCACCTGCCTCGCAAGTTAGCCCACCGGTTACACCTGCACATGGTACTTCATCATCCACGAGTGCCCCAGGTATATAGTTGGTACACATTGCTTCTACCATTTATATGGTTACCCTTGCGTAATCCAGTTTCCAATTCATTGTCTTTTTTCAGCTTCTCCTGTTTATCGCGATCTTGGTGACTGCATGTACGAATGCCGATTTTGTCGTGCACTTTTCTGGTATGGTAAATGGCTAAAGTCCACACGTTACACGAGGCATCCAGAATATCATGCTTGTTGTGGTGGTGGGAAAATGTATTT
The DNA here is from genome assembly GCA_025667525.1 of Glebionis coronaria. Lineage (NCBI taxonomy): Eukaryota > Viridiplantae > Streptophyta > Magnoliopsida > Asterales > Asteraceae > Glebionis > Glebionis coronaria. Next base: position 105,189,797 of record CM046876.1, read on the forward strand.
TCCGCCAACACACCCGCCACCTTAGTCTATACAACAACTCTTCAGCCAACGTCATTTCATGGAGAACATACGGGCGTACAACCAGATGTTTAGTATGACTTCCTTGGGAGCAACAGTTGACGAGTCTGTTAACCGTTCAGCGGGCCCTTACGTGTTTAAAATTTATGGCCAAGTATACCATCGGCTAGGATCTCTGGTCCCCGAACTAGGCAAGCCGCCACGGTTTCTACAGCTCTACATATATGATACACAAAATGAGGTGGCTAACCGGATGGCTCCTTTTGGGGGGCCAGTAGATGGCTCTTTGAACCCTTCGATTGTCCAACATCTGATAGAGGTTCTCAATGGCACAAACGCTCTGGTACAGTTGTTTAGGACAGCAAGGGATAAGTGTCTTGACGGCAATATTCCTGAATTCAAAATCCGTCTATACAACACGGGAGACGCTCGCGGTTATGAACTGCCTACATCATGGGATATTGGTGGCATTGTATTTAACGTTGGACAGGATACCAGGACTGACTACGATGTGATTATTGAGCACAGGGGCGGGCCCCTTAAGCGTATCAACAAACTCCATAAATCCTATATGTCTCTCCAATACCCGCTCCTGTTTATATTTGGCGAACCAGGGTATCATAAAAAGTTGGTTGTCATGCCACGAGACGGTCGCGGTGAAGGGTCAACAATCTCTATGAACCGCTATTACAAATACCAGCTTCACCAACACGCATGTCAATACGGTTTACTGTTTAGAGGTGGTAGGCTATTCCAACAGTATGTGCTTGGTGTGTATTGTGCTTTGGAAATGGCGAGGCTTGATTTCATCCGCACTCATCAAAATGATATCCGATCTGATTATCTTGCTGGCCTATACGATTCTTTGAACAGAGGTGATCGTGAAGGTATCCAATGTGGTAAGAACATCATCTTGCCAATGTCTTTTACGGGAGGCCCTCGGTACATGTACAGCCACTACCTTGACGCACTCGCGTTGTGCAGGGCGTTAGGGAATCCTCAGTTTTTTATCACTTTCACGTGCAATGCAAAATGGCCTGAGATCAACCAGTTCATGGCTGATTACCCGTTGTTGTCAACATCAGACAGACCCGATGCTGTATGCAGAGTCTTCGAATAGAAAGTAACCGACTTCATAAAATTCTTGAAAGACGTCCAGCCTTTCAGGGCAGTAACAGGAGGTATGCGCTCCACCTTTTTTTGTTCCCGTTTCCGATTGCTACTTCCTGTTTTCCCTAACAATCTTTACTTCTCTAACAGTTTTGTACACGATCGAGTTCCAAAAAAGGGGCCTCCCGCACTGTCACACGTTGGTTTGGCTGCATGAAAAAGATAGGATCGTTGACCCAGCACAACTATACCAATTTGTTAGTGTTGAACTCCCTGATCCTGACAGCGATCCTGAGGCTTTTGCAATAGTTTCTGACCTCATGCTCCATGGTCCGTGTGGTCCACCAAACATGAGTTCGCCCTACATGAAGGATGGTTCTTGCAGTAAACTTTTCCCGAAAAAATACAATGATCGTACCTTCTTTGATTATGCGGGCTACATCCATTATCGAAGGCGAGAAAACGACATACATGTGACAAAGAAAGGTGTCCAGCTAGACAATGCATACGTGGAACCGTTTAATAGGACACTGTCCATGGCGTTCAATGCTCATATCAACGTCGAATATTGTGGATGGAGTATGCTGATAAAATATCTTTTCAAATACATCTCGAAAGGACCTGATCGGATCTTTGCTAGAGTGTCTCCTCCTATCGGAGAGGCGTCAACTTCCACGGCTCCTCCACCAGCGCCTAGGGATGAAATCCAGGATTTTGTTGATGGCCGCTTCATATGTCCCCATGAAGCTTGCTGGCGCATCTTCGATTTCCCTATACACATCAGGGAACCCGATGTTCAGATATTACTTGTTCACCTGGAAAACATGCAACAAATAAATTTCCGGGAAAGGGACGATATCGCATGTATTGTTAATCTTCCTCACAAAAAACGACAACACTAACTGAGTGGTACGCGTAAAATACGCGGTACGAGGATGGTCGGCATCTCACATACTTAAAATTCCCAACAAAGTTTGTATGGTATGCAGACTCCAAAAGTTGGCCCGTAGGGTTGTCTGGACGAGACACTCATTTGGAAGACTTGCATTTGTACACCCGAGTGCTGGCGAATTGTTTTATTTTAGGATGATACTGTCTCACAAAAAAGGCTGTAGGTCGCCTGTTGAAGTCCGCACTATTAACAACGAAGTGTACCCAACATATCGTGCTGCTTGCGATGCGTTGGGCCTCCTTTGTGAGGATCGTGAATGGGACATCTCTCTAGAAGAGGCTGCTGGCAGCGCGACCGCAACAGAAATACGAATCCTATTTGCACAAATGCTTTTGTTCTGTGAGATAGCTGACCCTCGCAAGCTATGGGAGAAACACTGGATTTCCATGTCCGACGATATATCCACTCGGGTTTCAGCCCAGACAGGGATACCCCGTCTTTTCGTCAATGATAGTGCGAAGAAAGGCTACATACTGTATGACATTATATGTATCCTAAGTGACTATGGTCGGACATTACGTGAGTTCGGCCTTCCAGACCCTCCACAATCACTCCTAGACGATCTTAAAAACAAGCTGTTGATGGAAGAAAAATGATACAACCGACAATTGTTAATGGAAGAAACTATGCAAGCATTGCCGAAATTAAACACCGCTCAGAGGAAGATATTTGACTCAGTTTTTATTGCATCGATAGAAAACAAACAAGAATTGATCTATGTGTATGGCTACGGTGGAACAAGGAAGAGCTTTCTTTGGAAAACGATCACGGGCGCCCTACGATCACAGGAAAAAATTGTTATAACTGTTGCTTCATCAGGCATTTCATCATTACTTCTACCGGCTGGTAGAACAGCACACTCTCGGTTTAAAATACCTCTGGAGATAACTGATGACTTAACGTGTCATGTTAAAAAAACACACAGCTTGGTCGCCTATTGATCGACACAGATGCTATAATATGGGACGAAGCACCAATGAATAACCGTCGATGCTTTGAAGCGTTGGACAGGTCCCTGCGAGATCTTATGGGTACGCCAGGGTGTGTTTTTGGTGGGAAGACAGTCATTCTCGACGGGGACTTTCGCCAAACCCTTCCTGTTAAGAAGGGAGCATCAAGGCCCGAGCTTATAACCTTATCCATTGACCATTCAGGCCTATGGTGCCACTTCAAAGTACACACGCTCACAGAAAATATGCAACTTATGTGAGGGGATCTAACTCCATTTGAGAGGGAAAAGGCACAAGAATTTGCCACATGGCTACTTGCAGTTGGAAATGGTGAAGTTGGAGAACCAGATAACGAAGAACCAGAAAGCGCATCCTGGATATCCATCCCACACCAGTTCTGTGTGCCTGATGACGCTAGAACGGGTCTTGAGGATCTGATCAGATTTATTTACGATGACGAAACATTACAAAGGCCCACTGCAACCAGTTTCCAAGAAAAGGCAATTGTTTGCCCAAAGAATGAGACAGCTGATATTATCAACGAAAGAATACTCTCACAGATCCATGGAAAAACATTTACATATCTAAGTGATGACCAAGCATATCCAACAGGAGGCAATACATTTGAAACAGACATGTTATACCCACCAGTGTTTTTAAATATGTTGCAATTCCCTAGGTTTCCACCTAATGAGTTACAGTTAAAGGTAGGGTGTCCTATCATGTTGCTTAGGAACACGAACTTGGCAGGCGGGCTATGCAACGGTACACGGATGATTGTCAAGTCCCTGGGATCCAAGTTAATCCAGGCTAAAAGTATAACCTGGACACGGGTTGGAGAAAAAGTATATATACATAGAATCCCCTTGGCACACCACGATCCTAACATGTCTTTCACATTTAAACGAAAACAGTTTCCAGTTAAGTTAAGTTATGCTATGACTAGAAACAAATGCCAAGGTTAGTCGCTATCTAAGATAGGTGTGTACCTGCCCGAGCCCGTGTTTAGCCATGGCCAGCTGTATGTTGCTCTCTCGAGAGCCACTTCACCGAATGGGCTGAAAATCCTTATTCAGAATACTGACACCAAACCTCACAACTGCACTAAAAACATTGTGTACAAAGATTTCCTGAAACAGATATAAACAACACGATTATAGCAAACTACAAATAACATGCACTTCAGCCATACGTTGCTATACTTGCTAACATCCTACTTGCTAACATGCTTTGTTTGTGCTTGCTATCCTATGTGCGTGTAAAAATAATTGTTGTCACCCACATGCGCTTTTCTATATTGTCTGCTAGATACTTTTGTTTTTACCAATACATTAAAAAATATATGAAATTAACCTTAGAATCAGAAACATGGTACCATTTCTTTTTTTATTGGTTGATGCTCTCAGGTTATTCTTTTTATATAGCTCCTTACGAACCATAGTTTGACCAAAAAAATATGGCTGCTCAGTTATCGTGCAAGTTGTCTAACATGTTAACTTCTTTAAATGCAGTTAGCCATTCCGTATGGCTGGTACAAGCAGCACCACGTTAGTCGTTACCCCAACACCTATTTCAGAACTCGCTCCTGGAAAAAAGAGGATGTGTTCTCGAAGCAAATGTTTATCAGAAATGGATGGCCAGAAGCATCCCAACCGAAAACGACCCAGTCATGAAAGATCTTAATTTCTGTTGTATGTTCATTGACAAACAGGTAACTTTTTCATGCCTAAGACGTCTGTAAAACAATGAACTATGAAATTGTTGACTGCCTTACATTTTCGTCATCTACGTGCAGGGGGCGCAATAAATGCAATTATAGATGCCTCAAATGCCAAATACTTTGATTCGTTGCTCATTTATGAGAAAGTTTATCGCATCAGCGGGTTTTTCTGCGAAAAAACAAATCCATACCAGCAAACGCTTCGAAGGGAAACCACTCGGCGGTTTGGAAAAATCACAAAATTCGAACATCTCGAAGACCATGAACAAACTTACCCACTACATTACTTTGACTTTGTTCCGTATAACCAACTCAATACAAGGTTTTCCGATCAAACGTGAACGAACCAAGACGGTTTACCCACCTTTGCCAGGTACCAATACCACCTCTCCTTTCTACCTTCTTATTAGCAGTTGCTAACATATTTTCGTTCAATGGTACAAGATTACTTAGGTTGCATCCGTTCAATTGGGGATCTGCCTGCACACGGCAAAATTCGCCGTAAGCTTGACATAGAGAACATAGAGTAAGGGTCAGCTGTTTTTTTAATTTGTCTTGCATACTGTCTTTGTTCGTGCTTACAACCAGTTAACTTTTAATTTTTCCCCTTGGCAACCCGAACAGTGGGATCGTTATTGAGTTAACCCTATGGGACACACTTGCCATACAGTTTGACAAAGAAACGTATGAGAAGCTGGAGCCCCCTGTCATGCTTGCGATTACATCCTGCCGGGTTGGCACTTACAAAGGTTCGTTACAACATAAATAACGATTCCAACAAAACTAATACATATGCATTAACAAACATTTTACTCCTACAGGCACACTTGAAATCTCATCCTCACCTGCTACATTCTATTACATCAATCCTAGAACACCCGAGATTGACGAGGCCCGCGCCACGTACGTATCTCTGAACACCTACCATTAACACCCACTGACACCCATTATTACTTTGTAACAATCACAGATCTAACAAGTGTTACAAACACAGGTTTATCGAGCGTTTAAAAACAACACCGATGCTACAAGTTGCCAAATACCACTTCAAGGATTCTGGTACCGAAAGAAAGGCCAACTTCCAAACGTTGTCTGCTTTGCTGCTCCAAAATCCAGCCGGATACAAGGTATATCCAACTCCTAATCCATGCATTAGTAAAAAAAACAACCTGCCCACCCATCCTAACAGATAACCTTTTTAGGGGGTCCAATTCACGGTCGACACCACAATCAGTACAGTATTTCAGAACAGGAACTGGTTTTATGTAATATGCAAGAAATGCAGTAAACGTCCAATGGACTTGGGTGACATATATGTGTGTGAAGACGACGGGGAAGTGGAAAGCCCTGATTTCAGGTAAAACAAATTAACCTAACTTACAATATCCGTGGAACTGTTATCGTTTCTGTTTAGCTAACTCTATAAATACAACAAAAAATTACGCAGGTACAGCTTCAAAACATCCGTTCGCGATGGGACCGCAAAAGCCTACTTCACTTTCTTTAAAGACTCTGCTCTTCAGATTACATGCCATGAATGTTCTGGCCTCGCCGCCAAATACCGAGGTATGGACACAAACACCATTCCTAGCGAAATCAATGTCATCGTTGGGAGGACCGAGAAATTTGTGATACGGTTTTCTCCCGGGACAAAGAAAGGTTCAGCAGAATTTAGCGTCGACAAACTATCTACCAAAGTGCCCCTGCTTGAAAATGCCGACTAAACAACACTTGGAAACACGTCTGTCACTTTACCTATGTCAGTTGAAACCCAAAGTTTACCCGCTCCAGAGACTATCGAACAGACACCACCACGTGAGGCCGATGCATTACCTTATGGTGTGTTCCTTTCGCATTAACGTTCTTACTGCATCCTTACACTTTATATTCATAACCCTCTAATAACACAACATGCAAAGAAGACATATACGAAGAAAAGAAAGATTCCATTGGCCCTAGTACTACAAAACACAGCCCACCATGTACCCCTGCTCAGGCCATGAAAGACATAGAACCAGGTGTGTTTCTCTCACCCGGATTTTAAACAAACGCTCCTATTTCGGTCTAATTTAATGATTAGAACAATATTTTAAAATTAACACCTTCAAACTGACAATACATTGCCCGCAAAGCGCACAGCCCGCGCTTCACGTACCAAACAAATAAGCACATGGGCCAACACAAAGTACCCTTACTTATTATACATACACGCTCTCTAGGAGCGTTAATATGACACCTCGCCACACGGATACAGAATCGTAAAAAAACACGTGGGGCATGGACAGAAACACCCCACTTTATTAACATTGCACACAATCACACCTTCACACAACGAGATTTTCACAAAATTCCAATTAGGCTCCTCATCCAGAACCATTACTAGTCAACTTTCCCAGGTATGCTTCTTTTTCGCGTAGCCGCTTTGCGGATGCCTCAACCTCTGCCTTCAGTTTGTCACGGAAACGACACTCCGTATCCATAGTTTTGCTCAAGTACGCGAACATCCGTTCAACGACCCGGTCACCTTTCACTGTCCTCAGTTCCTGGCGTAAATGCTCGCGAGCCACAATCCCCATGTTCACATCCTCATACATACTTTCAACATTCGACTTCCAAGCTGTCTCATCTTGGATGTCATTGGAAACATAGCATACAAACATGTAAGTCCAGTCGTTCGACTGGGCTTCAGCCTGTAGCGCAGCCCACCTATGGAGATGAGACATCTCTTTTCTTCTTTCTTTCCTAATACAAGAACTGCTAGAAATGTGAAGAAACCAAGCCAAGTTTCACCCCCTTAAATACATAGACATTCACTCCTTTCTACAGCTATTTCACACAACCCACTAACCTTTTTATCTCCGCCAACAGTTCCCACCAACGACATACAGTATCACCACTCACCATTTGCATGGTTATCTGCTGCCCTTTCCAAAAGTGCTCAGAAAAAGTAAACCCTACAAAAAACCATATCCGCATTTGGGGTGATAAAAAAAATTCCTTTATATGGCCAAACAAAGAAACAACAAACCACAATAACAGCACTCACCATTTACATGGTCATATGCTGCTCTTTCCAAAAGTAGGATAAAAAGGTTGAGCAAAAAAAGATACTTCTTGATATGGCCAAACACGCATGCCTGAACCAATATTAACATCTCTTACTGTTGCCACATCCTTTTGTCTTTTCAGCCATTGCATTTGTTTGATATTTACTAAATTTATTTTAATCCACAACATATATGCACAAACACATAACACATTAAACTAAAAACATACATCGAATTAAAATACATCCAACTGGGAATTACAACATTTCACATTACAAAGCCCAGTTCGATGGCGCGTTCTAAGATACAACAAATACACACAACAACAACCAAAACACACAAAGCAGAAACAACCGGCACCGTTCTCAAGGAGCAGCAGAAACATGAACCACTCGCCCCAGACACGAGTCACAGCTACCATTTATTCAAATTTAGAAAACACACAACACTCACTGACCATCCACAACAACGCCTCCCACCGATCACAGGCCACACATGAAGAACTCTATGTCACACACACGCGCATCCGACGCGTCCATCAATCCTTGCAAACGTAAGAGCTCTGCCTCATCACAGTCTTGCATGTCCAAACAAAGGAAGACCATTCGGCTCACAAGGCTGTTTGGGGAAGTGACAACTCACTTATAAATCCATCCCTCGCTGTGATTGCAGTCCTCTTCTGCCCATACATACACCTAAGATTTCTCCTCCAAACACTCTCTTGTTGCACATGATCACGCAGATAGTGATAGAAACAGCTTCGAAAGTCATTCGAACCACATTGTTGTTGCAAAACTTCTAAAATTTGTCTCCAAGCCATTTTTATTGCACCTTATTATTTACTATATTCTATGACCTATGTTGCCAATACCTACACTTAACACTTATATAGAGGTTCCAACCAATTGTTGAAATAGAACTTTGGATACCATACAATATTTTAATATACATAAACATATAATAGCCAACCAAAACTGCCAACTCTATCCTAACACCAGCTTTAAGTGTTATATCACAACCAACACACACCTCCAAGTGACCCAGCCTGTATGTGCATCCACAGTAAGAATACTTGATAGATGTTTGACTGGATTGTAACCACAAGCCAACTGCCAACCACAGCTATGATTTAGTGTCCAGAAAAGGCTTCCTGTACATGACAATACAATTCACATACACACTAGATCATGACATATGGCAGAACTGACGGTTAAAATCTGGAGAGATAATAAGTGGAGAAAGTGAATATTATATGATTGTGTGTAGGAGGATAAGTAGGAGGATTTGGTAGGAGGATTTTGCAATGCTCTATGCCATTTATTTACAAAACAGTTAATGGCTTAACACTCACTACTTACAACTAACTGATTATTATGTTTACCAAGCAGGTACCCCAGCAACCCCTGTTGTCTGCCAAGTCGCGGAAACAATTATCGAAAGCTTCAAGGATGCCGAACCTTCAACGAAAAACAAGCTCCTCCAAAAGAGCTTTGTTCAAAGACGTATAACACCCGTCAAAGAAAGCAAAAAAACCTTAGGCCGACAACACCAACCACTGAAGACTCTTTTGTCAAAAACCCCTTACTATGCAGACTTTTATAATTTATCTATTGTATGCCTAACTACTTGACATGCTGCGAACGTAGACCAACAACCTGCACCAGTCGACTCTGTTTTGGGGAAAACGCTTACTTTACAAACTATTAGAATGTATGTAATGTGTAACCAGTCCACTCTCTTTTGGGCAACACACTTATTTTGCAAACTGGTAGAATGTATGTAATATATAACCAACTCACTGTTGGGCATGGTACACTTTTAATGTTTGATAGAACTGTTAAATCTCCTTTTCCAATACAAGGTTAGCCAGCAACCAGCGCAAACGACTACGCAGATATAAAAATACCATAACACCCTACCCAACAACGCCCAACTCTCGCCGTGGCGGAGCGCGGGCAAAGAACCTAGTGTAAAATAAGAAACCGAATAACCTGTGGAAACCTTGGTTTCCTCGATCTTTTAGCTACTAGGAATGATCATTGTTCATGTGGTCATACAATCACAGCTGAATAGAACAACAACCATTAAACAAGGTGTTTGGGGAACAAGACACATGAATTAAACAATCGGATTGCTCATTATATTAATAACAAACAATCACTAGACGTGTATACATTAATCCCACGTCTAGTCGACACACGCTTTAGGTTTACATTGTGAATGAAAGGTATGAATAAAAACCTAAGACCCTTGTTCCTTTTATAGACTAAGGATTAGGGTTTACAAGAGATAACTATGAATAAACATGTAAATCTTCTATTTAAATAACTAATACATAATATATTCTGCATACTTATCCTAAATAGAAGCTTCCAACAACGTTTGACTTTTGTTGACTTCTGTCAACGCCCGATTTGCTCTTGACAACGCCTGGATTACACTTGTCAATGCTTAGACAAATGCCTTCATGTTTTCTTCGTTTTTTTTAGTTTGTGCCACATCAACTTTTTGACCCAACAATCTTCCCCTAGTTGATGTCGGCAAAATTCTATGTGTATCTCTTGTAAGTTGTACATCATCTTCAAATTGCTTCCCCTCAATTGTAGCATGTATGTCTTCCCCTTTTTGTCACATCAACAGGGAAGTAAACAATGTATGCAATCATGAAGATTCTCCAAACGTAGGCTCTATGTAATGATTTTGAAGAAAAACAAATATAATATTCTTGATGTAGAAGTAGAATAACCCATCCTTGTGTTCCATGTCTTGCACTATCTATGTGATTAAGAACTTATACTGATGATTAAATATAAGTATACCTCGATCCCTTGTCAATATTCTCATCCTTTGTGAGACACTGAGCACGATAATGTAACTCCTTCAAGTGTTATGACAAGTCTTCGTCACCAACCGTGTAAGCATGAACAAGTTACCTTTAAATAATAATGTTGACTAGGCACCATCTTTAAAGATATGATAGAACACAAACTCGCGAAAATCTTCTTCAAACATCAAACTTACCATAAGAATTCTTCCCCTTAAGTCAACACCTCTTCATGAAGAATCTTAATCTTCATATCATATGTAAAAGCACTTAGACGGATAAATCTTTTACAAGGCTACCCCGATTACATAATCAAATCCAATAAATTACTTCACAAATTGTTGCTTAACTCGCAATAAAACCATTAATCCCTTTTAAAAATATCTGAGCCATAAATATCAAGTCGATATTTTGAATAAAAACGGAGATTCCATGTACCTTTGCGTGTAAATAACTCTTTTTGTGTGCTAAAATCATATCAATTTTCCAAACAGCAGCTATTCCTTTTGTTGTCCAATATCTTCCTTTGTCCAAGATATCAACACTGTGTGTTGTCCAATATCGGACAACACTTGTCAGCGTTTGAAAATATATATATCGGACAACAAGTGTCAACGCTTCCTGTCAGCGTCAACTTTATTCCTGTCAGCGCCAACTTTAAACCTGTCAGCGCCTGGCCATCAGCGTCTCATCCATACCTTGTCAGCGTTACACCTATATCTATCAGCGTCACATCAACATCTATCAGCTTCTAAATAACATACATCAGCGGCTAATTGATCTAGGGTTTTATAAACCCTAAATCATGATTTTATGTGAAGACCATAAACTGCAGTGAACTTCGACATCGAATAACTTCTTCATGGGAGTCAGATCTAAGATCCCTTTGGTGAGATCCTAGACACAAGTGTCAAAAACCTACAGCGCGAATTTCACGACGATCCAACGGTTAACAAAGGATAAATCGCGTTTTTACTATTCCTGTTCACAGAAAACAGCATATGACCACTACTGACTTTGACGCTTAATAACTTTTTCTTGGGGATAGATCTCGACAATCCCTCCGGTGGATATCTAGATATATGTGTGTAGAACACACACAAAATTTCGTGTCGATCCAACGGTTCAATAAAAAGTTATGGCCTTCTGAATACTGCTACGCACACAAAAACGTCCGGAAAAACCCTAGACGGATTGTTCTTTTCTTCTCAAAACACGAACACCTTGTTGGTCCTAGCATCACGAGCCACGAGGCTCTGATACCAACTGTGTAAACCTTGGTTTCCTCGATCTTTTAGCTACTAGGAATGATCATTGTTCATGTGATCATACAATCACAGCGGAATAGAACAACAACCATTAAACAAGGTGTTTGGGGAACAAGACACATGAATTAAACAATTGGATTTCTCATTATATTAATAACAAACAATCACTAGACGTGTATACATTAATCCCACGTCTAGTCGACACACGCTTTAGGTTGACATTGTGAATGAAATTATGAATAAAAACCTAAGACCCTTGTTCCTTTTATAGACTAAGGATTAGGGTTTACAAGAGATAACTATGAATAAACATGTAAATCTTCTATTTAAATACTAATACAGAATATATTTTGCATACTTATCCTAAATAGAAGCTTCCAACAACGTTTGACTTTTGTTGACTTCTGTCAACGCCCGATTTGCTCTTGACAACGCCTGGAATACACTTGTCAATGCTTAGACAAATGCCTTCATGTTTTCTTCATTTTTTTTGAGTTTCTGCCACATCAACTTTTTGACCCAACATAACCACCATAAAAAACCTCAGATCCAACCATTACATCTAAACAAAAAATCACCATATCACAGCATCTTATCCATTCACACTCAAAAAAACGAATAACGTAGATCCGAAATTCATTCTTCTTCCATTCTTCAAAGAAGATATCCTCCACGAATGAAAACCTTGAATCAAGGTTGTGGTCAAAACAAACAAAAAGAAAAAAAAATGGGATAAAGGAAATATTTGGGGAAGAACTTTCCAGTCATGAACCCTAGTTCTTTCTAGGTCAAATCAAAGGTACAATTAGTTTCTTTTAGGGTTTTGAAGAAAATTATTTTTGATCTATAACACAAAATGAATTATCAAAACACATGCAATCAAAGGCAACACCTAACCGAGACTTTCATATGAAAAAAATCGTTTGGTTTATGATTCATAGTGATGAATGAGTGACTACGTGAAAGGTCTCGTCATCTTCTAACGAAAAATGAATAGGTCTTATGTTTTGGTATTGATGTGGTTGAAGGAAGTTTTGTTTTATTTGAGATGAAAGTAATTTTGATCTGTGGAGATGAGATTATGTAATATGGCTGATGCGTTTCATGGAGTCAGAGAGATGGAGGTAATGGTTTGAGAGAGACGGAGGCAATGGATCTGTAGAGATAAAGTAATTTTATTATTTTCTTTAACACAATTTTTTATTATTAAAAAAAATAATATTTTTATTTTTCTTATTATTATTATTTTTTTATAATAATAATTTATTACTATTAAAAAAGTTTATTATATTATTATTATTATTTTTATTATTATTATATTATTATTATTATTATTATTATTTTATGTTAACTTCACTTTATTAGAATAACAGGATTTACAAAAAGTTAGTGGGAAGCCGAGATACTATCTGGGCACCCACTCCTTAAAGGGGCATCTTTGTCATTTTATGTAAATTTAACAGTCAACGTTATTCAAACTAACGTTTGAGACCAAATCTGTTACGGGTCGATCAAAATAGGATTAGATCCGTTACTTTTCAAACCTTAGGACCAAAACCGTTATACCCGCCAAACCATGAGGACCAAAAATGTACTTAACTCTAATATTTTTTGTATGTAGTCGTTTCTCTATTGTCATCTTGGAAGGGGGTGTACAAAGAGAAAGTATGCACATCGACGATAGAATGTTTCTTTTTTTGTTGTTTGGTTTTTGCCATTTAAAAAGGGGAGGTGAGGGTAAAAACATGGACCAACAAAAATTTTGCAGTCAAATTCTAAGAAAGTAAGAAAGGAAAGGTGTCAAGAACTAAAGCTAGATGATAATGAGGATGATACTAAAAAATCTAAGTGGAAATAATTTGTAAAGGGTTTCAAAGATTAGATAAGAGTGTCTAAGTAAACCATTAAGGAGTAGTGATAATACCATATACAACCTCATAAAATTGTATGTATCAAGCACCAAAATCGGCGCATTTTTATCCCGACGTCGTCGCGGCCCATATTCTATATACATAGCCCCTTGTAGACAAACAAAACATCTAGAATCTAGGGTTACTTTGGAGCACCAATTATACGTCGTTTTTAGGGTTTTAAAACCTTTGGGACCTCTATTTTAAAGCCCATATCAATTGAAGAAAGATGTTTTATTCATTTTCATTAATCGTGTCTATGTATTTTATGATTATATAATGTATCTGTTAATGCAAAGCAATGCCTAAAAACATTGTGAGTACTAACTAATCTTTCTTAGTTTTGATCACAACAAATCACAAAGACATTTATTGTTAAACTCAATTATAAAACGAATTATTTAACAAACACTATCGTCAAGGTAATAATCATTACACTAACATATCTTAATCATGCTTAGTAATCATAAAGTGATTAGCCTTAAAACTCACTTTTGTCAAATGTGACAAAAGATTTTTAATAAACTTTATTTTTAAGAAAATGTTTTATTAAAATGAAAATGTAAATTTGAATATGGCATATTCCAAATGCCATAAGAATATCCTATGAAGGTTTAAACAGCCTCAGATATTTCAAATCCACTAAAAGACAAAAAGGAGCGGAATCTACACTTCGCGGTTCTTAAAGTGCCTACGCTGTTCTCTATCGATAAGGAACCGCCTAGGTAGATAAGGAACCGCCCTCAGCTAGTCGTTGGGTTTTGTCTTTTATAAATAGTGGATCAAATCTGCATTTTCAATAACCCTTTTTGGACATCTCTTTCAGCCTTCTTTCTCCTTTCTAATCCTAATCATTTGTAAATGATCACTTAATGTGTTAAGTATGTTTACTTATTCTTATCCTATTGATCTCCCTCTTTACCTTGTCCAAAGAGAAGATCACTCACACACTTGTGATGTGATTAAAGATGAAGCCTTAATGAAGATCATCCTCTCCTAAAGATCTAGTCATGTTCATCATTTCTTTAATTGTGTCTTGTGTAGATCCAATGTATTTGTGAATACTTAGACTAGTTGTGTTCAACTAAGCTATTTGTGAATACTTGGATTAGAGTTGTGTAGATCCTTTGCATATGTGTGTGCTTGGATTTGTGTTGTGTAGATCCAAGTTACATGTATGTACTTGGATATGTTTAGTTGAGTTGTAATAAGTTGTGTTAGTTCTCACTAAACTATAAAGTGATGTGGTTGTGTCTTGTGAGTTCTCACTAAACTATAAAGTGATGTGTAGTTATGTTGTGTGAAGTTCTTACTTAGCTTCAAAGTGAAGAGTCGTGAAGATTGGTTCTAGCTTTGGATTAGAACTCGACATCTAGCCTTGTGTCAGAAAATGGTGAAGTGGGAAACGTTGTGAAGATTGGTTCTATCTTTAGATTAGAACTCAACATCTAGCCTTGTGTCGTAAAATGGTAAAGTTGGAGACGTTTTGTAGATTGGTCCTAACTATGGCTAGGTCTCGACATTTAGCTTAGTATCGGAAAATAATGTAAGCGATGTTGTAAGGTTTTCGCCACCAAGAAGGGAGCTTGTGGATATAGTGGAAATCTCGAGTAGGTGTACTCGAGAAGTGGAGTAGGAACGAGGATAGAGCCTCGTCGCCGAACCACTATAAATCTTGGTGTCTTCCTACTAGGTTGTTTCTTTCCTTACTCTTTACTTACCTTCATCATCATTACACTTACTACTTGTCATTGTTAATGCATTAGAATTGAACCTAATAATTATGCAACTAGCTTTCAAGTAAAAGATGGCTTTGACAGTCACCTAATTGAAAGGAATTTTAATTAGGAGATAAACCGAAGAGAAACTATTCAACCCCCCCCCCCCCCCCTCTAGTTTCTACAATCGGTATCAGAGCGATGGTGACACAAGATCTTTGAAGTATATTGTACTTTAAAACTTGGATCGATCCATTGTCTCCTCAAATTAGAAGGTTAAGTTGTACTAAAGTTTTTCTTTGGTCAAAACTATTTTTTATTGAAAATAGGCCTTTTAATTGCTAATATTGCATCTCATTTAGATTAATAGTATTTATGCATTTTAGATTTACTCTTGAAATGTATCTACTAGTTTGCATCTTGTTATGTGTAGGTACTCATGAAAATCAATCATTCAATTGATTGTGGATTGAGTCACTTACAGTTGTAGAAGACTCATCTTCTTTGATTTCCAACATCACTGAATGATGATATCAAGATGGATGAGAGTGATACTTGTAAAACCCGCATGCTTTTACCATGAATAGTGCCCTTAAGATCGTACGTCCTAGATTAAAACTTACCCTATTTAGTATTGATCACATTCATGTGCTAATAATCAAGCAAGTTCATACGTGTATGACATGATAAGTATCGATTACGTACAAACTCATGATAAACAGTTAATAAATATTTCACGTGAACATACTTAAATCATGATCACCATTTTAAAACACGAACTAAAATAATTACGTAAGTACTTAATTACGAGTGTAAATAATACGATAAACTACATGATAAAATAAACAAAAACACTTTAAACACGAACACGTTTAACCACGAACGAACACGAAAAATCGGGACACGAGAAAAGGTACGGGTACCCCATGTGGGGCCCCATACCCACGGCACACATAACAAGGTGGGCTAAGCCCATGGACTTTTACAAGAAAAGGGGGGGTTATGGTAACTTTTCATTTCATTTTACATTTCAAGCAAAATAAACATTTAACCTAAAAAAGGTTTTCTCTCCTTCCTTTTTGTCCTCTTTGTGCCGCCACCCTAAGACCACCATAGGTGGTTGATTGGTTGATTTTGATCTTGAAAACCATTGCTATAAACCGTGTTTGTTCATCCTCTTCCAAGCTACGTATTGGTATATCATTCTAAACCTTTCTTTTTAATTCTTTTTAAATCTTTGATTATTTTCATGAACATGTTATTGTTATTCTTATTAAAACATGATAATTAAACATAGATCTAACATGTTTTGGGGTTAATTAAAATCAAAGGTTGTTATATGAGGGTGTTTGTTTTTGGCCGCCTAGTATAACCAACCCGAGGGGGGTTCGGTTTGCTTTTAGCCGCCACCACCAAGACCATTTTGGTCTTGGTTGGTGCATGTGGGACCCACGGCAGCAAGGGGACACAAGTACCCCGAGTTGGCTCGGGGTACGGTGTCGAGTTCATGCCCGATTCATGGTTCGTTGGTTAAATCATGATTTATGCTACATGTTAATATTATGAATTATGAACTTGGGATATAAATTAATTAATAACATGAGATATTAATTAAACCATGACTTAGGTTATTTCTTAATTATTAATTTAGCATGATATTAATTTAATCTAAGTATTTTTATATTATAAGTTATAATTAATTAATTATTTAAAACATGCTTATAATTAATTAATTTAGACATGACTTAGGTTATATTATTAATACATATTAATATACATTTTAACCTAAGTAATTTATTCCATTTTAATTAAAACATGTTATACTTTAATTAAAATGCTTAACCTATAGTTTAATTAAAATGCATGAAATAATAATTAAACTATACACTATATCATATGACTTAAGAAATAAGCTTATAAACACTTAGACTTATATTTTAGCTTATGCAACCAGCTTAATTCTAATTATGGAAACTTCTATTTATAGAAACTTAATTAAATAAGGCAACTAATCTAATCATGGAAACCTTCTATATATGGAAACTTATTTAATTAAGGCAGCTGATCTATTTTTGGAAACTTTCTATTTTTAGAAACTGATCTATTTTAAGTAGTGAATTCTGTTTTTGGAAACTTTCTATTTTAGGAAACTTTCTATTTTTGGAAACTTTCTATTTTTGGAAACTTTCTATTTTTGGAAACTTTCTATTTTTGGTAACTTTCTATTTTTGTAAACTTTCTATTTTTGGAAACTTTCTATTTTTGGAAACTTTCTATTTTTGGAAACCTGCTATTTTGGGGAAAGTTACTTATTATTACACAGTAAGTATAATAATACATGAATTACCAGTAATACTTTATCAGATTAATCAGAGTACAAGGTAAACACAGATAGGGCTTTAAAAAGTAAACCATGACCTAAAACATGCAAAGTAAGCTAAGATGAGACATAAAACCCAGTACGTAATCAGTGATTCGATACTTATACACGTGTGTATTCATGTAGCGTTAGTGATCCAGAAGTAGGAGGCTTTCTTCCGTTCATTCACTGGACTTGAGGTACGGATTCCCGTCCTTTCAGTATGGACATTCTTTCCTTATTAGGATTTCCCCGTATGCAGCCAACTGTTTTCCCCAGTATTTGTTTTATTGTTTTGAACTGCTTATGTTTAATTAGCATAATCTATAGCCATATACAAGCATGACCAGTTTCACCTAGTTATGGAGGTACCATAACCATAACTTTGGAGGCACCAATGTTATGACTTCCCCACGGCGGAGTGATTGCTCGTGGCGTCCCTTTCAGTTTTGGCCATATTATTATATCATGTGGGGCGTATGGGTGCATCCTAGTTACATGTTTTATTCAGTATTTCATGGTGAATGTGGTGTGTGCCTTGCATCCTTCACAAGGAGTTGATCCCTCCTACCCAGACCAGTATATTAATTAGAGGCATCCCCTCTAATCAGCATGATGAGGTCACCCCTCTAAGTATTCATGCACGTGACCTTTTCATGATCTATATGGGCTATGGTATATATATGTTAAAACAGTTTTCATAAGATAAAGATAAGGCTTTTCAAACTATAAAACCAGTTTTCTCAATACTTAACTAGTCTACTCAGAACTTAGTCTTCCGCTGTTATATGTTACATGCTTATCCTATTTCATGCTATATTGTACATCCGTGCACTGAGCGTCTTGCTCAGCCGTTTTCCTTTTCATGTTCCCAAAACGGCAGGTACTCAGGGACGCTCGTAGATCTCAAACGTACGTGCATATGGACTGGAAGCTTTACTGTCTTTCTTTACTTTATGCATTTCCTTTACTTTAATACAGCTTGCAATGGACATTGTTTCGTCCTTTCCTTTTACAGTATTTATGTTTGTGTGTGATGAGCTCTACTTTGGGGTTACCGATGTTTGATTCCGGTATTTCCCTTTTATGGTCAAATAATGCTTAGACATTTATCCTTGTATGCTTTGATGACACGCCATGATTATGCGTAAGATTCCATTTCCAAAATGGGGTGTTACAATTATGGTATCAGAGCCAAGGCTTCGACCTGTAGGCTCTCAAATATGACCTGTGATTAGTGGGTAGTCACTACGGTCTTCCTAGAACTGACAGTTGTTTTCATGCATTCATCATTTTTAAGCATACATATACATGTCATTATTACAGGGTTTTTTACTAAGTAATGGTTGGTACAGGACTGGCCCTATTTAGTCGCATGTGTTTTATCGAAACTTTTAGATTTGGGACCGACCTATAGGCGTCCCCTCGATATGTCTTTTGTTTTGAGTGAACTGACCAGAGGCGTTCACTCTCGAGCATCAAAAGTTTTCATAAAACTGCATCATGCATTCATACAAAAATTTTCTTGCATAAAATTTTTCTCGTGAAATTTTTGGTATAAAATTTTTTTTCATGTATATATATATAATTTATATTTTATGTTTTGAACTGTTAATCATATGTTTTATGTTATACTGTCAGATGGTTCTCACACGCGAGCAAGAGCAGCTCAATGCTGCAATTCAGGCTACCATGTAAGCCTTGCTTCCTCAACTGAGGAATGACATCCGTGCTGAAGTCCAAGCTGCCAACAATCAGCAGCAGCAGAATCAGGCACCTCCTCCTCCTCCTCCAGTGACACTAGCAGTGTGGCTGGAAGGATTCAACAAGCTTCGTCCTAGAGCTTTTGAAAAGACTGATAGCCCCAGCGATGCTGAAAGCTGGTTGACTCATATCGAGAAGATTTTCAATGCTATGGGCTGTGACCCCGCATACAAGGCGAGATTGGCATGCTACCGGTTTGAAGGCGATGTACTCAGCTGGTGGCTAGCCTTGACACAGTCGGAAGGAGGTGATGATTGGGTCGCTGGTTGGACATGAGCCCAATTCAAGGAGAGAGTGATGGAGCAGTTCTTTCCCAAGGCAGAGCAGGACAAGCTCAAGCGAGAGTACCATGGGATACGACAGAGAGCGGGCGAGAATAGCAACGAATTCATGCAGCGCTTTCTTCGCTTAGCTGGTTTCCTGGGAGCAGCAGCTGGTACTCCTGAGGACCAGGCACACCACTTTAGGTGGGCACTTCGCACCTCGGTCGCGAACAATCTGGTGTGTGCTACGTTCAATACAGTAGCATAAGTGGCCGACGCAGCAAGGAAGCTAGAGATGCTGCAGGAACGAGATGAGTTCGGGGAAGCTGAAAGACCCGACAAGAGGTAAACATTTCGTATTCAAACGGTAACCAAACCGCATCCTATCATTATATGTTCAATAATCATCTCTTAAACTGTATCTTCCAGGCAGAAAACTGGGGACCGGTCTCAGCCGGCTACTCAGCAGCAGCCTCATCAGCCCAAAGGAAACGGTCACACTAACGACCGTTCTGTTGTGGAAAGGCGTAGCGGTAATGATAATTACCGTAACAACGTTGGACACTCCAACAACAGCAGGTCCTACTATTTACGCATCTTCTTATGATTTCATGTTATATCTCTCATGCTGACACTATATTAACCTATACCAGGAACCACGGTAACGGGAAGGACCAGAACCACAGGGGTTCGCAGCCTAACCGTTCAGCTATCACTGGTGAACATCTTATGATGCATATGTCTTATACTCGTGCATATACTTTATCTTAACACATTTTGTCATCAGCAGGCCCTCAGCAAGCAAGGACTCCTGCTGGAGGATTCACTCATCCTCTTTGCAATACTTGCCATCGCAGACACCCTGGCCCATGTCGTCGTGATTCCGACGCGTGCTTCAAGTGCGGTCTCCCTGGCCATCGTATGAGAGATTGCCGTAAGGGTGAGATGGAGGGTACCTCGGGTCATGCTGATAATAAGCCACCTCCTACCACTGGCCGTGTCTACACGACATCTCGCGATCAGGCAAACAAATCTACAGGTACCATTACTGGAATTTTGTATATGTACGGCCAAGCTGCATGTGTTCTTTTCAACACGGGTGCCACTCACTCAGTTATTTCCACTACATATGCTAAGAACATCAGGACACTTCCCTTGCCATTAGAAAATAGGCTTACCATTTCCACGCCTTTGAGGGACTCTGTATTAATAACTCATGTATACAAGAGTCTTCCTCTAGAGTTTGAGATAAAGTTCGTGCAGTAGATGCACTTCCCCTAGACATGATTGAGTTCGATATGATTCTCGGCATGGACTGGCTATCCAAGCACCATGCTACCATAGACTGCCACTCATATCGGGTGATCTTCGGCGACATTAATGCACCAGAGTACATTCATAACGGGTTCATACCCGGACGGTCTGTACAAGTCATATCTACCTTGCAAGCACGTGCATTACTGTAACATGGCTGTGAGGGTTATCTAGCTACGGTTCACGACATGGATGCTAAATCCCCATCGATTCAGGATCAACCAGTAGTTTCGGAATTTCAAGACGTCTTCCCAACTGAACTCCCCGGCATACCACCTGCACGAGAAGTGGAGTTCAACATCGACCTTGTTCCAGGAGCTGAACCAATCTCTAAGGCTCCGTATCATATGGCTCCCATAGAGCTAAAAGAACTGAAGGACCAACTGCATGAACTTCTTGAGCGAGGGTTCATTAGACCAAGCGCATCTCCATGGGGCGCACCGGTCTTGTTCGTTAAGAAGAAGGACGGCAGCATGCGACTTTGCATAGACTACCGTGAACTTAATAAGATTACCATCCGCAATAGATATCCACTGCCACGTATAGATGATCTGTTTGACCAACTTCAAGGAGCCAAACACTTCTCAAAGATCGATCTAAGGTCAGGCTACCATCAGCTAAGGGTTAAAGAGCAGGATATTGCCAAGACTGCTTTTCGTACCCGCTATGGCCATTATGAGTTTGTAGTTATGCCATTCGGCCTGACTAATGCTCCAGCAGTATTCATGGATCTGATGAACAGAATCTTCCATGAATTCCTTGATAAGTTTGTCATTGTATTCATCGATGACATCCTGATTTTCTCAAAGTCCACGGAGGAACACGAAGACCATCTCCGTACGGTACTACAGATTCTTCGTCAGAAGCAGATGTATGCGAAATTCTCCAAGTGTGAGTTCTGGTTAAACAAAGTGGCATTCTTAGGTCACATTGTATCAGCAGAAGGGATCACTATGGACCCAGCGAAGGTTGAGGCTATCACTAAATGGCCAAGACCAACGTCATCGACAGAAGTCCGCAGTTTCTTGGGCTTAGCTGGATATTATCGCAGATTCGTGGAGAACTTTTCCCGTTTGGCACTACCTCTCACCAAAATGATGCGAAAAGGAGAGAAATTCGTCTGGACGGAAGAACGAGAGAAGAGCTTCGAAGACCTAAAGCAGAAGTTAGTATCTGCACCTATTCTTACTCTCCCATCTGGTACAGGTGGATTTCAGATCTACAGCGATGCATCGGGGAAGGGACTGGGCTGTGTTCTCATGCAACATGGGAAAGTGATCGCGTATGCTTCACGGCAGCTTAAGCCCTATGAAGAAAACTACCCTACGCATGACCTGGAACTTGCTGCAGTGGTGTTCGCATTGAAAATATGGAGGCACTACTTATACGGAGAATCATGCGACATTTTCACGGATCACAAGAGCTTGAAGTATATCTTCACTCAACGTGAATTGAACATGAGACAAAGGAGATGGTTGGAACGGTTGAAGGATTATGATATTAACCTACAGTATCATCCCGGAAAGGCTAATGTAGTAGCAGATGCACTCAGCAGAAAGTCCGGAATGATCAACGGCTTTGAAATCAAGGAACAAAACATAAGAGACTTGGAGCGGCTAGACATCGAAATTATGGTACGTGGGCAGCACGGATACTGGGCGAATCTTAGAGTAGAACCCGAGTTACTGTCTAGGATCAAGGAAGCTCAGAAGGATGATGGAGAAATATGGGCGATAATTCAGAATTTGGAGAAGCAGACAGAATTCAGAATGGACGCAGACGGTATCGTTTGGCAGGGCATGAGACTTTGTGTTCCTGACAATCAAGAACTCCGGGAAGCATTGTTAGCTGAAGCTCACAGCTCCCCATTTTCTATACATCCTGGGTCGACAAAAATGTACCATGACATCAGACAGTACTTTTGGTGGAGTGGTATGAAACAGGATGTAGCCACTTATGTCTCCAAATGTCTTACCTGCCAGCAGGTTAAGATTGAGCATCAGCGATCGGGCGGTCTCCTTCAACCGTTGGATATTCCAGAGTGGAAGTGGGACAAAATCACCATGGATTTTGTTACCAGTCTTCCGCCTACCAAGAAGAAGCACGATGCCATTTGGGTCATCGTCGATCGACTCACCCAATCAGCTCATCTCTTACCGATACGCAAGGAAGATCTGGTAAGTAAACTCGCAGATACTTATAGAAGGGAGATCATGAGACTCCATGGTGCTCCCTCCAGCATCGTCTCAGACAGAGATCCTCGTTTCACGTCGCGATTCTGGAAAGGTCTGCAAAACGCTTGGGGTACACAACTTAAGCTGAGTACGGCCTTTCATCCTCAAACGGACGGACAGTCGGAGCGAACAATTCAGAAATTGGAAGATATGTTAAGGTCATGTGCGTTGGAATGGACAGGTGATTGGGACGATTACATCTGTTTGGTCGAGTTTGCATACAACAACAGCTGGCACGCAAGTATCAAATGTGCTCCTTTCGAAATGTTGTATGGCAGGAAGTGTCGCGCTCCAATCTGCTGGGATCAAGTGGGAGAGCGAACACTCGAAGGACCAGAAATTATAGAAATGACCAATGAGAAGATCGAAGTAGCTAAGCAGAAGCTGCAGGAAGCACGGTCACGTCAGAAGAGTTACGCTGATAAGCATCGTAGGGACATACATTTTAATGTGGGAGACCACGTCTTCCTCAAGGTTTCGCCGGCGCGTGGTGTTAAACGCTTCGGGATCAAAGGGAAACTCAGTCCTCGTTTCATCGGACCGTTTGATATCATTGAACGAATCGGTGAAGTATCTTACCGATTGGCGTTACCTCCTCAGCTTTCGCACGTGCATAACGTGTTTCATGTGTCCTTACTCAGAGGGTACAAGTATCATCCCCTTCACATGGTTCAGTATCCACTGGAACAGATACGTGAAGATCTCACTTTTATAGAGGAACCCGAACGAGTTCTTGACAGGCAAGAACGAGTCATGAGAAGGAAGACGATTCCATTCGTCAAAATTCTTTGGAGGGACCATACCGAGCGAGAAGCCACTTGGGAAACGGAGGAGTCTATCCGGGCTTCTTACCCTCACTTCATATTTTGAGTTCGGGTATGTTACTTCTTTCCAGTTTACTTTATCTATAATTCGGGGACGAATTATTCTTTTTAGGGGGGAAGAATTGTAAAACCCGCATGCTTTTACCATGAATAGTGCCCTTAAGATCGTACGTCCTAGATTAAAACTTACCCTATTTAGTATTGATCACATTCATGTGCTAATAATCAAGCAAGTGCATACGTGTATGACATGATAAGTATCGATTACGTACAAACTCATGATAAACAGTTAATAGATATTTCACGTGAACATAATTAAATCATGATCACCATTTTAAAACACCAACTAAAATAATTACGTAAGTACTTAATTACGAGTGTAAATAATACGATAAACTACATGATAAAATAAACAGAAACACTTTAAACACGAACACGTTTAACCACGAACGAACACGAAACATCGGGACACGAGAAAAGGTACGGGTACCCCATGTGGGGCCCCATACCCACGGCACACATAACAAGGTAGGTTAAGCCCATGGACTTTTACAAGAAAAGGGGGGGTTATGGTAACTTTTCATTTCATTTTACATTTCAAGCAAAATAAACATTTAACCTAAAAAGGTTTTCTCTCCTTCCTTTTTGTCCTCTTTGTGCCGCCACCCTAAGACCACCATAGGTGGTTGATTGGTTGATTTTGATCTTGAAAACCATTGTTATAAACCGTGTTTGTTCATCCTCTTCCAAGCTACGTATTGGTATATCATTCTAAACCTTTCTTTTTAATTCTTTTTAAATCTTTGATTATTTTCATGAACATGTTATTGTTATTCTTATTAAAACATGATAATTAAACATAGATCTAACATGTTTTGGGGTTAATTAAAATCAAAGGTTGTTATATGAGGGTGTTTGTTTTTGGCCGCCTAGTATAACCAACCCGAGGGGGGTTCGGTTTGCTTTTAGCCGCCACCACCAAGACCATTTTGGTCTTAGTTGGTGCATGTGGGACCCACGGCAGCAAGGGGACACAAGTACCCCGAGTTGGCTCGGGGTACGGTGTCGAGTTCATGCCCGATTCATGGTTCGTTGGTTAAATCATGATTTATGCTACATGTTAATATTATGAATTATGAACTTAGGATATAAATTAATTAATAACATGAGATATTAATTAAACCATGACTTAGGTTATTTCTTAATTATTAATTTAGCATGATATTAATTTAACCTAAGTATTTTTATGTTATAAGTTATAATTAATTAATTATTTAAAACATGCTTATAATTAATTAATTTAGACATGACTTAGGTTATATTATTAATACATATTAATATACATTTTAACCTAAGTAATTTATTTCATTTTAATTAAAACATGTTATACTTTAATTAAAATGCTTAACCTATAGTTTAATTAAAATGCATGAAATAATAATTAAACTATACACTATATCATATGACTTAAGAAATAAGCTTATAAACACTTAGACTTATATTTTAGCTTATGCAACCAGCTTAATTCTAATTATGGAAACTTCTATTTATAGAAACTTAATTAAATAAGGCAACTAATCTAATCATGGAAACCTTCTATATATGGAAACTTATTTAATTAAGGCAGCTGATCTATTTTTGGAAACTTTCTATTTTTAGAAACTGATCTATTTTAAGCAGTGAATTCTATTTTTGGAAACTTTCTATTTTAGGAAACTTTCTATTTTAGGAAACTTTCTACTTTTGGAAACTTTCTATTTTTAGAAACTTTCTATTTTTGGTAACTTTCTATTTTTGGAAACTTTCTATTTTTGGAAACTTTCTAGTTTTGGAAACTTTCTATTTTTGGAAACCTGCTATTTTTGGGAAAGTTACTTATTATTACACAGTAAGTATAATAATACATGAATTACCAGTAATACTTTATCAGATTAATCAGAGTACAAGGTAAACACAAATAGGGCTTTAAACAGTAAACCATGACCTAAAACATGCAAAGTAAGCTAAGATGAGACATAAAACCCAGTACGTAATCAGTGATTCGATACTTATACACGTGTGTATTCATGTAGCGTTAGTGATCCAGAAGTAGGAGTCTTTCTTCCGTTCATTCACTAGACTTGAGGTACGGATTCCCGTCTTTTCAGTATGGACATTCTTTCCTTATTAGGATTTCCCCGTATGCAGCCAACTGTTTTCCCCAGTATTTGTTTTATTGTTTTGAACTGCTTATGTTTAATTAGCATAATCTATAGCCGTATACAAGCATGACCAGTTTCACCTAGTTATGAAGGTACCATAACCATAACTTTGGAGGCACCAATGTTATGACTTCCCCACGGCGGAGTGATTGCTCGTGGCGTCCCTTTCAGTTTTGGCCATATTATTATATCATGTAGGGCGTATGGGTGCATCCTAGTTACATGTTTTATTCAGTATTTCATGGTGAATGTGGTGTGTGCCTTGCATCCTTCACAAGGAGTTGATCCCTCCTACCCAGACCAGTATATTAATTAGAGGCATCCCCTCTAATCAGCATGATGAGGTCACCCCTCTAAGTATTCATGCACGTGACCTTTTCATGATCTATATGGGCTATGGTATATATATGTTAAAACAGTTTTCATAAGATAAACATAAGGCTTTTCAAACTATAAAACCAGTTTTCTCAATACTTAACCAGTCTACTCAGAACATAGTCTTCCGCTGTTATATGTTACATGCTTATCCTATTTCATGCTATATTGTACATCCGTGCACTGAGCGTCTTGCTCAGCCGTTTTCCTTTTCATGTTCCCAAAACGGCAGGTACTCAGGGACGCTCGTAGATCTCAAACGTACGTGCATATGGACTGGAAGCTTTACTGTCTTTCTTTACTTTATGCATTTCCTTTACTTTAATACAACTTGCAATGGACATTGTTTCGTCCTTTCCTTTTACAGTATTTATGTTTGTGTGTGATGAGCTCTACTTTGGGGTTACCGATGTTTGATTCCGGTATTTCCCTTTTATGGTCAAATAATGCTTAGACATTTATCCTTGTATGCTTTAATGACACGCCATGATTATGCGTAAGATTCCATTTCCAAAATGGGGTGTTACAATACTAGTCCTTGAAGACTTAGTAGTCACTTTAGTCATGGTTGGGCTTTGCATTGGCTCCTTGAAAGCTTGGAATGCAATTTGTGGCTAAGGTACGTTTTCGTTGTTCCACACGCGCTATTGATCATTAATTGACTATATGCTTGTTCTTGGCATCCTTGCCTTAACATTTGTTTGTGGTTTGTGATTCTTTCCTTTTTCCTCTCAAACCTTCATTGCTTGGATACTTAACTCACTATGAAGATGTAGAGTGAGTTAGTAGAAGCTTAAAGTATCAAGCATGATTTCCATGGTTTGCACCCTTACGGTTAGTAGGCCCAATATCATGTGTAACTTTTGCAATTAAGCTCATATCTAGGATGATTGATGAATCCCTTGAGATACGAAACTACTTCACTAAGTTGTAGTTGGATTTTACACATTTGGAATTGAAAATTTCCAAGGATATTGTTATTATAAATCCAAGCAATAATTATCCGATCATGTGGGAGGGAAAGTGAATCTATACTTTGCTCACATTTTGAAATAGAGTAAGACTACTCTTGAAGTTGATCTTATTCTATGTATCAAAATTGCTTGGTATAGTTCATTACAAAAGCCGTTTAAACTTTTGCCGGAAAGGAACGTCTTAAACCACTATATATGACACAAGATCTTCATCTCCTCGATTTGAAGAATATCATTTGTCTCTTGAGCAATGTTCTTGGTCTTGATTCACTTCTCTTGACTTCTCTCTTCTTTGGTTCTTTGCTACGAGTAGTCGTTTGTCCGTTTCGGTCTTTTCCTTTCTCGATTCAACTCGTAATCCCTCAATAAGGCATTATTACCTAGTGTTGTGGTGGTCCAATGATTTCCTAAAGGCTTAAGATATATTTTAAGGATTTTAGAAAAATTTGGTTTTGAAAAATTCTTTGATTTTCCTTGATAAAAACTCTCCACTGTAGGCGGTTCTTTATCTTCGCGGCTCAAACACGCGGTTCCATATCAATAAGGAACCGCGGCCAGTGTTTGCGACTAAAGTGCCAGTTTTTATTAAAAATCATTTTTTCAAACTTTCCTTCTCTCTCTTTTCCAACATAGCGACGGGTTTCTCTCTTTTCCACCATTGTTGATCTTCCAAAACTTCAATTACTCAAGATTAAGTGATTTTAATTTTGTGGGTTTCACTCACCCTTCATTCAAGATCAATTAATTATAAGTTATTTCTTTCAATTTCATCTAATTTGTTCTAGGGTTCATACATTCATAATTGGGTATTTTTAAATTGTCATTGAATTAGAACCTTACTAGGAATAAGAGTTGACATAGTATTCTTGCTATGATTCCTTAGGTTCATATTCATTAAGATTTCACTAAAACCCACTTGTAGAACAATTCGAATTTTGACTAAATAAGTTTGGTTAATTGATGGAATTGATATGAACCCATGAACAAGTTGGTAATGGCATTTTTGAATGCTTACCTAAAAACCTTGTTTTGAAAAACCAATGTTCAAGTTCATTGTTGATTTTACATGGCTAATATGTTATTGTCAATGATGAACTAGGAACATTGTGAACATGAGAATGATAAGGATTAAACCTTTGTTTGTCAAGAGATTGATGAAACGCATTCTCAAAGAGGACATTGAGGGCTATATATATACTCGGTCGATGTTCGGACAAATCGGGTTTGATTGTTTGTTAGACATGAAGGAGGATCTATATCCCGAATTTCTCTTGGAGTTCTTTAGCACATACTCTCTCGTTTATGATGACAATAGAGTATATGTTAGGTTCATCCTTGAGGGTTGACTCATTAAACTCACTCTTGAAGACTTTGGTCAAGCTCTTCGTTTTCCATTTAGGGGCACTTGTCGATTTACGGATAATTGGAAACTTGATTATCTCCTTGAACCCTTCGACTGTGCTCCAGATGAAAATGAAGAGATTGACCTTGACTTCATCCTTGATGTCATTTGTAAAGAGCGTAGAGGAAACGTTGTAAGAAGCCTCCACTCTAACAAGCGTGTGGTAAAACGCTATGGGGTTCTATTAAGCGACTTTAATGAATGTATGGTCCGTTGGGCCAACATCCTTAGGGAGAATGTATTTTGTCTTGGTGGAAACCGTGATCATATTCTGGCGTGTATGGCGTACATGTTATGTTGCATCGCTACCAACGCCAAGTACAATCTCGCATACTATATCGCTCGACGAATCACTTATGCTCTTTCCAAACCCAAAACAAATCTTCCCTATGCCATGCTCCTTACTCGCCTTCTTAAGAAGGTTGGCGAAGATTATCCCGACATCAACATTTCTTGCTTTCGTTCGGTCGAATGTGTCATGCTACCCATTCAAAGGGTACAACCACAAAAGCCTAGAAGTGATCGAGGTTCGAGAAAGTCTGATCCACAAGAGTCCGATGATGAGGACTTTGATATGTCACCAAGTGATGGTGGTGGCGTAGGCACTAGTGCTCATGTCGGCTCTTCGAGTGACTCCCACCCATCCATGGACACTTTCATGGACGGGTTAGACGAAATCATCCCTCCTCCTCACTATTCCACTAGTGGACTTCCGGAGAACTTTGGACTTGAGGATGTCTATCGAGCTAATCTTAAAACCCAAGGTGAGTTGTATGATCATCGAGTGGAGTCAAGAGGATCGTTCAAGAGCATAACCAAATTGATCAAGGGACTTGGTAAAAAGAAGAAATGAAGCTTTGGTTTATCATGGTTAACATGTTTGTGAACATGTTTGAATTGTTGAACAATATTCCTTATTTTCTTTTATTTCTAGGATGTTATGTTTGTTAAATAATACTTTGTGTTTGGATTACTTAGTATTTTTTTATCATAATTGCATATGTAATCGATCTTTCTATTTACATAGCTTTGTGCATATTATGTGTTAGTTAGCTTCCTAGATTTTGATTTATAGTTCACTTTGGCTTGATAAACCTTGGTATAAAATTTGGGCTAGCAAATGTTTCAGGAAGTGCCCTTTTCGAACCCCCTGGTGGCGGTTCTTTATCTTCCCCGCGGTTCTTTATCGATATCGAACCGCGGCCCTACATAAGGAACCGCCAGCCACTGTTTCGACAAAATCTTTGCTTTACACTGTTTTCCTTAATCTGTGTAAACTTTGATAAAAATTTTGCAAAAACCTGCACTTTCCTAAACTAGGCTACCTAATTTCATTATTCACCTAAAATGATTTTAACCCATTACTAGTTTGGATCATTCCCTTTTCTTCTTAAACCCTCTCTTGTTGATTGTGTTCTTTATCCCCTCAACTCTTCTCTAAACCTTAACACACAACCATGGTGTCCACTAGAACATCCAACTCTTTCAAAACTTCCTCTTCCAAAATAAACCTTAAGATCAAGATTAAGTTACCTAAACTTGGTTCTTCCTCTTTTCACACTCCTAAAAATGAGATTTCTCCTATTCTCATTTCCTATTCACCTTAACCACCCCTTTCTCCATGCAAGACCAACTCAACTCATGGTACTAACCATTCACATGGTTCTACCTCTTCCTCATTCCAATCAAGAATGAATGAGTTGTCCTCACCCTTCACTCCTAGTCCTCCCTTGGATGGAAATACTCAACCTCAACCTCTACAAAGCAGTCCCTTTGTCCTTGAGCCTTTGGTTACCTCTCCTTTCACTCCTCCAAATTCACCCATATCACCCTTAGACACTAGAGCCTCAACCACCTCCTCATTCCTCAAACACTAATGCTCTCATTTTGGGCATTCCTATTCCTCACTTCATGGTGATCCTTACTTCTTTGGTTTTCTAGAAGCTCATGGTGCTAATTGCCCATGTTGTCTCTATAACAACTACATCATTCAAAACCTAAGGTTTGAGATGCTTGGTCTTCATAGAAGGTTGCATGATTTTTTACTTACCTTGTTCTACATGCCTCCTCCTCCTAGGAGATGAATGATAAATTTCAAAATCAAATGTTTTTAAAGAAGGTCAAGCCAAAGAAGACTATGCTTTAAAGACCTAGTTTAAGCTAACTTTGTATTAGTTAGTTGTTATTTCTTTTCTTGTATTTCCTTTCCTTCATGAGTTTCTCATGAAGATGTTTTATGGATTTAGTTTTATGTGCTTTAACCTTTGTGTTCATATTAATCAACTTCAATTTATTTAAAATTGAACCAAAATCTATTACAACTTCTAAAAACTTAACTTGAAATTAAATCAAAATGTTATCTAAATATTTTGTCACCCTTTTTCAAGACATTCTTTATGAATGTGTTGCTTTTATGCAACCCTAGCATACTCTAGTGCTAAAAGAGGTAAAAATCCAAGATTTGAAATTTTTTGAAAAAGTCTTATTTTTCTTCAAAACTTTTATAAATCATGGTTTAACGTCCACTGTACACGGCTCTTTAGCTAGTCGGCGACTCCATATCGATATGGAACCGCGGGTTCCTTTAAGGAACCGCGGGCAGAAAAGCCACTTTTGGCTTACTTTTGGTCTTTCTTCTTTAACCACTGTCTTGATTAAGATTCTTTGTTTATACAAATTGGCTAAACATTCCCTAAAACCTTTTGTTTTCATTTCAAATCTTTGCCTTGTCTACTTTCTTTTAATTCTTCTTTTTTTGGGAGTTCTTCTCTTCATCTCTCATAATGCCTAACTCTTCCATTCCTAACCTTGACATATCTTTCTCGCAATCTTCTCAACCTAAAGCTTCTTCTTCTAAGCTTTCAAAGAAACCTAAAATCTCGGTTTGACTCATTTGGATCAAGAAGGACAAGAATCCTCATGATTCCTCTTCTCCCAAATTCCTCCAAGAATTCTTCTTTCTCTCCGATTAAATATTGGAATGAGACTTACTATATAAATCCATTTACTGGAGAAAAGGAAATTCTTCCCCCACCACCTAATCCTTTCAACTCTCCATAACTCAATGACCTATCTTCTTTACCAAATATTACTAGGCATTGTGAAAACATCTCTTATCCATTATCTCCGTCTCCACCAAACTCTCATTTTGATGGACCTCCCCCATCTAACGACTTTGTTTTGCATCATGGTTCCTCGTGTGCTTGTTGTCGGTTTCAACAAATTGAACTTGCTTATATTTATGACAAGCTAAATTTCATTGAATTCCTCCTCACTCGACTTCCTCTCAAAGTTTTCGTTCTCGTAAACAAAACTTCGAATGATGCTTCGTCGTTTCTTTTCCAACTAAGGCACATTTTGTACTTTAGTTGTTTGAGTCAATAAAACTTAAGCAATCTTGGAAGATTATCACTATTAGAGTAGTTTATGCTTTGTGGTTTATTTTCCATATTTTTTTGCTTTAAATATTCATATTGTGTGTATGAATATTTCTCTTGTATGTTCTTTCATATTTGTGTAATATGAATGTTATGTCTGTTATCTTTTTCCCGCTAACTCTTTTTCACACATTTGTTAAAGAGTTGATCATGGTTAAAACTTACAACTAATTATGAGTGATTCCATAAATTCTAAATATTAACCCTTGACATTTTAATCATTTATGATTGGTTTAGATGTTTCTTCTCTTCCTTTATTCCACCAATTGAACTTTGATATTGTCAACACACACTCTTTGGACATACTTAACAAATACTTACTTCTAATTTGAGATTTCTTTTCCTCCTCCCTCTCAAGTTAGTTAGTAGGTAGTTCACATATATACATTGGTGTTTCTTTTCTATCTTATAACCTTTGTGTAGCATGTCACCTTAGCTCATTCACTTGGTGCCCCAAGCAAGGGGGAGTAAGCACCAAGGGGGAGCTACTAGCAAAGTCCGGTTCCTTTCTTCTTCAAAGACTTGTGCTAACCTTTTTGCTTCGACAAAGGGGGGAAAATGATAGTGGTAAACTCGTTAGTAATTCGAAATTTTTTGTATTTTACATAAATGAGTTTATAGTTTGTCGTAATCCAAAAGGGGGAGATTGTTAATGCAAAGCAATGCCTAAAAACATTGTTAGTACTAATTAATCTTTCTTAATTTTGATCACGACAAACCACAAAGACATTTATTGTCAAACACAATCATAAAACGAATTATGTAACAAACACTATCATCAAGGTAATAATCATTACACTAACATATCTTAATCATGATTAGTGATCATAAAAGTGATTAGCCTTAAAAATCACTTTTGTCAAATGTAACAAAAGATTTTTAATAAACTTTATTTTTAAGAAAATGTTTTATTAAAATGAAAATATAAATTTGAATATGGCATATTTCAAATACCATAATAATATCCTTTGAAGGTTTAAACAACCTCAGATATTTCAAATCCACTAAAAGACAAAAAGGAGCGGAGTCTAAACTCCACGGTTACTTAAGTGCCTACGCGGTTCTCTATGGATAAGGAACCACCCGTAGATAAGGAACCACCC
Organism: Glebionis coronaria; assembly: GCA_025667525.1. Classification (NCBI taxonomy): domain Eukaryota; kingdom Viridiplantae; phylum Streptophyta; class Magnoliopsida; order Asterales; family Asteraceae; genus Glebionis; species Glebionis coronaria. The sequence goes on from CM046876.1 coordinate 105,223,564, forward strand.
TCATCTAGTCGCTGGGTTTTGTCTTCTATAAATAGTGGATCAAATCTGCATTTTTAATAACCCTTTTTGGACATCTCTTTCAGCCTTCTTTCTCCTTTCTAATTCTAATCATTTGTAAATGATCACTTAATGTGTTAAGTATGTTTACTTATGATTATCCTATTGATCTCCCTTTTTACCTTGTCCAAATAGAAGATCACTCACACACTTGTGATGTGATTAAAGATGAAGCCTTGATGAAGATCATCCTCTCCTAAAGATCTAGTCATGCTCATCATTTGTTTAATTGTGTTTTTTGTAGATCCAATGTATTTATGAATACTTGGACTAGTTGTGTTCATCCAAGCTATTTGTGAATACTTAGATTAGAGTTGTGTAAATCCTTTGCATATGTGTGTGCTTGGATTTGTGGTGTGTATATCCAAGTTACATGTGTGTACTTGGATATGCTTAGTTGAGTTGTAATAAGTTGTGTTAGTTCTCACTAAACTATAAAGTGATGTGGTTGTGTTTGGTGAGTTCTCACTAAACTATAAAGTGATGTGTAGTTGCGTTGTGTGAAGTTCTCACTTAGCTTCAAAGTGAAGAGTCGTGAATATTGGTTCTAGCTTTGGATTAGAACTCGACATCTAGCCTTGTGGCGGAAAATGATGAAGTGGGCAACGTTGTGAAGATTGGTTCTATCTTTAGATTAGAACTCGACATCTAGCCTTGTGTCGTAAAATAGTGAAGTGGGCGACGTTGTGTAGATTGGTCCTAGCTAAGATTAGGTATCGACATTTAGCTTAGTGTCGGAAAATAATGTAAGTGACGTTGTAAGGTTTTCTCCGCCAAGAAGGGAGCTTGTGGATATAGTGGAAATCTCGAGTATGTGTACTCAAGGAGTGGAGTAGGAACGAGGATAGAGCCTCGTTGCCGAACCACTATAAATCTTGGTGTCTTCCTACTAGGTTGTTTCTTTCCTTACTCTTTACTAACCTTCATCATCATTACACTTACTACTTGTCATTGTTAATGCATTAGAATTGAACCTAATCATTATGCAACTAGCTTTCAAGTAAAAGATGGTTTTGACACTCACCTAATTGAAAGGAATTTTAATTAGGAGATAAACCGAAGAGAAACTATTCAACCCCCCCCCCCCCCCCCCCCCTTCTAGTTTCTATAGTATCTTCTATTAATTTGTAATGCTTGGCTATTTTAAGTAGTGTTTGTCTATTATTGCATGAAACTTATGACATGATTCTTACATGTTTTTGCTTCTTGATTGATTGTGTGCATGTTAAGGTCTAGAAAACCAAACTAGATCTTCATATCTTAACTACTCATATGTGTAGGGCGACGTGCGTGCAAAGATGATGTCGCGATCATTAGGTGCATGTTATCTAGAAGTATTTGGCCTTTGCCTTTAGCGTAGTGTGTGCTTATATGTCGATTAGGCGGAATAATTTAGGTGTTTGTTAATGCATGTGTTAATGAGTAGATCTATGTCTCTAGCTTTATGAGTTGTCACATGGAAAATTATAGGTGCATTCTCCAAGTGGGTAGGATCTAGTAAACGTCTTCATACCATTATGCTAGATTTTATTTGTTTTGCGTAGGCTTGTAATTACTACAAACAAAAACACTTACACATTTAACCAACAAGGAGCGACAGGTAATGAACATGTAGAGTGAGCATTGTAGGGAGTAGTGCATGACTAGATGAATACGGTTGTTTAATTAAGTGCATTTCTCACCACCGTAGCGTAGATTGTTATGTATTAGTCAAACCCCCTCCTTTACCCGATAAATATACTGCTCTCATAAAAACTACAAAAAAATACAAAAATAATCTTTCTCACATCTAGACCTTTTGTATGTTCGACACTGACCTCACACACTATTACCCAAGAGAATGATAATAATCTCGAGCCCTTTCCTATACTGTACTACACGACCATGTACACTATCTGAGGGTTATAAAACTCCAATTATCGAGTCGTATGTTACGTTCATGGTACACGATGAAGACAGTCATGAGTATAGTTCTGTATACCTTTAATTTGTATTTAATACAGAATATTTACCGTTAAAAAAAACTTAATCACTAGCTAACTATTGCTCGAATCTTAGGGCATGTTTGGTAGAGGGAATTGGAGGGAGGGAAATGGAAATGATTTCAATTCCATTGTTTGGTTGGTTGGGAAATAAAAAGAGTGGAGAGTTGAACTCCCAAAGATTTTGATCCTTTGTAATTTGTATGAAAATCATTTCCATTCTTTTTGGTGTGGAAACCATTTCTTTGTTATATAGTCTTGCCCGCCGTTTGCTTTGAGGGCCTACATCGACTAGGCCTCCCGCTGACTGAGGGAAGCGATCTGTCTTAAACAAGAAGATTTTTCGGGTGAACAATGAGATGGCATGTGAATGAGTGATATGGGGAGAAGATCTTTTCTTAATGTATTAAAGAGGGCCTCTCTAACCGGTGAAGGTGGGTGTCCACTAACGGCCATTCCTGGCTCGGCTCCGATAACGCAATTCCGGGAGGAGTCGGTAGTTGGGCACTGGATCCCTTCGGACCTAGAGAACGTGTGACGCTGAGTCGGGGTTTGGTGAACCAACAGGTCGCTCCTCTAGTTGAAGTATCAGGCCCCTTTTTTGTTGCCTAGGTTACACCTTCGGAATACCCCAGAAGGGAATTTTTCTCTACTCCCCCCAATCTTCACTTTACGCGTTATTACTATTATCATTATTACTTTATTATTATTATTATTATTATTATTATTATTATTTTATTTTTTTTTTTTTTTTTATTTTTTATTAAAATCTCAATTTTATTAATCACACAAAATTGGAAGGGAGCCGCGAAACAAGCTGCGCGCCCACCCCTTTTTGAATACAAAAACTAAGCCTAGACATCAAAAAACCGCCACTCCTCGCGTCATTAGAATGACAAACAGCTAACCGCTTAAGACGCGAGAGAGTACCCATCGCCTCCTCCTCAAACTCCCCAAAAGTCGAGAAGGCGAATGGAATAAACGAGTAACCATGCTCAGCACAAACAGAAGAATACTTCCTCTTCTTCTTCTGAACAGCCGACTGCAAAGCACTCCCAGGAACCCACGAATCCAATCCCGCCCCTGCAAATGGAGAAACCCCTGTAACATCTAAACACGCATCTTTGCCCTGGGACCAATTGTGAAGCAATAAATCTGCTGGCCGAAGATCACGCCCACCGTCAGAAACAAAACCCATATCAGCTTCTTTCCTCACCGACACACCAACCTTAGAACAAATATCAAACAACACATCGCGAACAAGATTGTGCCGAAACTTAACCCCCAAATCACTAGCACAATGAACTGCATGATCACCCCACAGATCCATCCGATGTACATGGCAACCCGAGCACAAAGATCCATCAGGAAATAAAGGAATCGACAAACGATAACACAATACCGCACGAAACTGTCTCGGGTTCATCCGCTGTCCCAACCCATCAATTATTATTTATTATTATATTATTAATTTGTTTTTTTAATTTTATTATTATTATTTTTTATTATAAATGATATTTTTATAAAAACATATTTTTATTATAACTTTATTAATATTATTATTAATATTATTATTAATATTATTATTATTAATTTATTAATTTATTTATTATTATTATTATTATTATTATTTTTTTTTTTTAATTAAAATCAACACTTTATTTTTATTATTATTATTATTATTATTATTATTATTATTATTATTATAAACCATCATTTTATTAGAAATAAAAAGGGATTTACAACAAATTGGATGGGAGTCGAGATAATATCATTATTATTATTATTATTATTATTATTTTTATTTTATTAATTTATTTTTTTAATTTTATTATTATTATTTTTTATTATAAATGATATTTTTGTAAAAACATATTTGTATTATAATTTTATTAATATTATTATTAATATTATTATTATTAATTTATTAATTTATTTATTATTATTATTATTATTTTATGTATAATATATTATTATTATATATTATTAATTATTTTATTTTTATTATTTATTATAATAATAATAATAATAATAATAATAATAATTTTTATTATTATTATTTATTTATTATTTAATTTAAAATTAAAAAAAAAAAAGATTTTCATTGGTATTTTTTTTTAAATCTTTAATACTACCAAACAAAGGAATTCAATAAATCATCTCCTTACACTACAACAAAACAAGTGTTTAGGGTCGCCCTTTTTCTAGCGTCGACTAAGTCGTCCCTAGATTAAGGGGGGACCCACCACTTTTACAACAAATTCTTGGTCAAAAGGACTGTGGGGAAAAAGTGGGGACCACAAAACCTAGGGACGACTTAGTCGTCCCTAGGTTAAATAAACTTATTTTTCCCTTTTAAATCTTTTTTATATATTTAAAATTAATATAAATATTTTTTATTTAAAAAGTTTAAAATGAAAGTGGGGACCAGAAAACCTAGGGACGACTTAGTCGTCCCTAGGTTAAATAAACTTATTTTTCCCGTTTTTAAATCTTTTTTATATATTTAAAATTAATATAAATATTTTTTATTTAAAAAGTTTAAAATGAAAGTGGACCCACTTTACCTTAGGGACGACTAAGTCGTCCCTAGGTTAAGTAAATATATTTTTTTTATCTTTTTTATTTATTTAAAATTATTTAAAATTAATATAAATATTATTTAAAAAAACGTTTAAAAAACGTATAAATATAAATAATTTTAAAATTAAATTATTTAAAATTACTTTATACATATTTAAAAAAATATATATATTTAGTTAAAAATAACTTTATACCTATTTAAAAAAAAACTTTATATATATTTAAAAAAAATTTATATATTTAGAAAAAAAATTATACATATTTAAAAATAACTTTATACATATTAAAAAAACTTTATACATATTTAAAAAAAAATTATACATATTTAGAAAAAAAATTATACATATTTAAAAATAACTTTATACATATTTAAAAAAAAACTTTATACATATTTAAAAAAACTTTATACATATTTAAAAAAAACTTTATACATATTTAAAAAAAACTTTATATTTATTTAAAAAAAACTTTATACATATTTAAAAAAAACTTTATATTTATTTAAAAAAACTTTAGATATATATTTAACACTTAAACACGCGCTTAATTAAAAATATATATTACAACGATAATAGATTCATAAATAAGAAAAAAAACATCACAAACTAGTTAAAACTAAACGTACAGATTAACACATAATAATAAAATACAAATTAACACATTAAAATAACAAATAGATTACTACTCAAAGCTAAGATTTTCCATATCATTTAAAAGCTCATGAAGTATTGCAGCCGATTGACATGCGTGGTCTTCAGGATGCCTTTCCATTTCTAGTCTTGTCTCTAGCATCTTTATCTTTAGATCTTTGATCTTGCAATTAGAGCACTCAGTTGGTGCAGATTGAGAAGGACCTGTATAAGAACTTGGATGTGAACCTTTAGGTGTTGAAGATCCAGGGGAAGATCTTATACGGAGTTCGAGATCAAAATCATCCTTCCATTTAAAATATTTACATCCATAATCATTTGTTTTTGGCTGTTACAAAGTAAACAAATAACATGACATGTCATTTTAATAATCACACGTATTACATAACTAAAACATTTGATTGTTTACCTTCGAAAGAGGACACGCATAGTAAAGTTTACCAAAGCTATGAGGTTGATGTGACTGTCTCAACACAATATATCCCTTTCTACATGTACACTTATAAGCTTCAAGCGGATCCATATTATGCAAAATCGGGTGGTGGTGGTGGTGAGTTTGGTATGAGAGGATAAGAGTTTGTGAGGATAAGAGTTATAACGTATAACCCTAACATATGGACTCGTCGGTTGAACCTATAACGTATAACCGTAACATATGGACTCGTCGGTTGAACCTATAACGTATAACCCTAACATATGGACTCGTCGGTTGAACCTATAACGTATAACCGTAACATATGGACTCGTCGGTTGAACCTATAACGTATAACCCTAACATATGGACTCGTCGGTTGAACCTATAACGTATAACCGTAACATATGGACTCGTCGGTTGAACCTATAACGTATAACCCTAACATATGGACTCGTCGGTTGAACCTATAACGTATAACCGTAACATATGGACTCGTCGGTTGAACCTATAACGTATAACCCTAACATATGGACTCGTCGGTTGAACCTATAACGTATAACCGTAACATATGGACTCGTCGGTTGAACCTATAACGTATAACCCTAACATATGGACTCGTCGGTTGAACCTATAACGTATAACCCTAACATATGGACTCGTCGGTTGAACCTATAACGTATAACCCTAACATATGGACTCGTCGGTTGAACCTATAACGTATAACCGTAACATATGGACTCGTCGGTTGAACCTATAACGTATAACCCTGATAAGTGTGAAAACACTCATCAATAATGATCCATAAAACACTAAAAACACAGTCAAATACATAATAATTAACTGTAAATTATCAGAATTACGCGTGTATTTGTGTTTTGTGTGTGTTTCAGGTAAAGAAGATACATATTTGAGCAATCACGCGCTTTCAAGGACTTATTTGATCAAAAGACGAAGAAAGAGACGAAAGATGCTTTAGGGACTTTATTTGCCAAGTTTTCAAAGATCAAGGGCTGAACTTGCAATTCTCTACAAAGATGAAGGATGCAAAAGAGATTACTTAAATCTTTATACACATTTGGAAAGAAATGTAAAGATTGAGGACCAAATGGCAAATAAGTGGAAAAGTAAAGTTTATTTACTTTGGTCTTGACCAAGACCGGTCAAATCTCAATCACACAAACGTCTCCTTCATCTTCAACGAGAAGAGAGAGAAAGATTTAATTCGTTTTCATCCTTTCACCTCCACAAAACCTGCAATCGAAAATCAAAGACGATCCATGAAGATTCAAGTGAAGACATAAACTACAAAGATGATCAGATTTTTCTCCTCTACATGAAGATATATATTAATTAGATCAAAACTCGAAGACGAAGAAACGCCCAAATGTGATGATGAAGAAAGACGAGTTATCCTCGTATTTTCCACGTGGCATTCGATCATTGGAGCGAACACGTCACTCCACCATCTCTCAACGCCTATATAAAGAAGACGAGGCCTTCCTTTGGAGTGGTTAGCTTAGGTGTATTTTACACACAGTTAATTAGTTTGTGTAGGAGTAGTGTAATATAGTTTTTACACTCAGTTAATGAGTTTGTTTTCAAAGTCGTTTTAATTCAGTTGATTCTGTTACATGTTCTGTTATTCAGTTACATTTTTCCACCATTAATGAAATATTAAGCTTTCTCAATCTTCTTTTCTCTTCTATATTGTTACTAAAATAATCAGAGTTTTTGATTTCGTTTAGCTTTTATAATCGTTCTTCATTTATAGCTCGCTTTTAGACTTAATTTCAGGATATTGTAGGTACATCATGAACTGTGATATTTCGTTAATGTGTTCTTGATTCCGTTGATAATTTGAGTTGTTCAGCAGTTTTGAGCAGTTGTGTTTGAAGTAGTTCTGATCTTGTTAAGAACTTGTGAACAGAAACTTAGTTTAAGAGAATTTCGTTATGTGGTAGCTGTGTGATAAGTTTGGCTTACAAGTTTTGGAATTCGGATTCTGGTAGATCAGTTAGAAGAGAGGATTAGCTGTCGAGTTTGGTGGTAGTTCAGTACTAGTCAAGCGATTCAGCTATAGCGTAATTTCGCTATTAACAGAGGCGTAGGAAGACGGCTAGTTATATCTTTCCGTCATTCAAGTTGATTAGGAGTAATAGAATAGAGGACTTAGATGATTCAAGTGAATTGTTTGTACAGATTCGATAAGTTCAGCCTGTACAAGTGTTTACATTTACTGCGTTGATAAATTCATTTAGAAATCTGCTAGTTTGTGTTTGTAGTTTTGTGTTTAATAGAGATTATGCAGACTTGTCATTCTAGATATTATGTTTGGTTATTTTTCGTTTTCTTCAATTTTGCAGGTTAAAAAGGTAAGCTGTTCGATTAAGTCTCTTGGTATTTGTATAATTTCTTTTGATTTCAGGATAAGAAAACATTTGCAGTTCACAAGATAATAAGTAGAGGAAGTTGGAGGTGCAAACGAAAAAGCGAGCTCAGCGCTCCGCTTCTCGACATCAAAGGACTGGCCTGGATGTAAACAGGTTAAGCACGTATTTTGTTTTCTGCAAATCTGTAGCTTGATTTGATATTGATAGCATAGGATTAGTTTTGCCTGCATAGTTATACTTGAGATTTGTTTTAGAATGTGCTTAGTTACTTGTTCTGACTGTTTCAAGTTTTCTGCATATTCTTTCTTAGAGTGTTTGATTTTTGCTTATAGATTAGTCGTTAGTGTTAAACTCAGTAGGAATTTGATTGCTAGAGTTCATAAAATAGCTTGATTTAACAAGTTACTTTGTATTTTCAAAAGTCCAGCTCCTCAGTTAAACTGTAATAAGCCATAGGAAAAGTCTTTTTGGTATAAATGAAAAGGATACAGTAATGTTTCGATTTAGTTAGAGTAGATGTAGTTAAAATGTTAAAGTTTTGCTAATTGTCACATTTTACCCTTCACTTTATAACTGTACGTTTCACTTCCAGTCCTAGGCCGTTAGGATAAGTACCATTTACTTTCTTATTCGTTATAATTGTAACGATTTTACAAGTTTAGTCCTCCCTAGTGATAACACATATTAGAGTCATGGTCCTCCGTTAGAAATTAGTTACGATTGTTAGTCATTCTGTAGTTCCATTACATTACTAGTCCTAGCAATTACTTTAGCTAGTTTACTGTACGAATGTCTGTTGGGCTTAGAATTGTTTTGGGCTAGTTAATTTGATATTCTTAGTTTTAGATTTGTAGAAAATTACATTTTACAAAAAAATTGATTTTACTTCTATTTTGTATTTTAATTTCGTGCATTTAAATGAGGTAATTGCAATTTGTTTTAGTGTAGTACGGTTACGTATATAGCTATTTTTACATTTTTGCTTGTTAATTGCGAATTAGAAATAGATACCATTCAATATTTTACCACCAAAAACAATAAAGTCAAACTTGGAAAGTTATATCAATTCGTTAAGATACCGAGAAAAACGAACTAAAAAAGAAATATTAAATGGCGCCGCTGCCGGTTCTTTTCGTGAAGATTAACGATTTCGAGTGAGACGATTGGATTTTGGGATCCGTTCACTTTGTGAACGTTACTTTTACGTATTATAAATCAAAAAGCTTAAAAAAAATCAAAAAGATAAAAATACAAAAAAATAAAAAATCACAAAATCAATTCTTTTCCTAAAGAATTGAACCAAAAAAAATCAAAAAAAAAAACCAAAAAGTAATCTTTTTCCTAAAAGATTACAACAAAAAATATATATTATATCGTTTTCATCGCTTTTTACGTAGATATAGTATTTTTCTTAAAAAAAAAACAAATAAATACAAAAATATTTTTTATATATTATTATATGTAAATACGTATACGTATAAGAACAACCAAGTTACCTATCTCCATAAGTATTGCCGAGGCATTACACCGTGTTGAGGGGCGTTCCGGTCCTTGACACGCGTATCGATCAAATAAAATTAAGCAAGAATAGATAAATACTTCCAATTGGCAATAATTCGAAGAATATAAACTACAAAGTGAATAGATAGGCGACGTGCTATAAAATGCCGTCTAAGGGTTAATAGGTACTTAAGTGCTTCGCGCCACCTAACCCCCCGTTCACTAGTGCGTATTCTAAGAAGGAAGGCTTAATTGGAGGTCTTGCACCCAAGTAGTAATTATATATATACTTTCTTGTGGATATTTCATATCGAACCTCGAAGAGGATCATCCTTTTCTCTTCAAAGTCGACCGAGGGCTACTCCCTCATTCCTCGTGTTTACTTACACGTGTACTCGCACACGTGTAAACATACCACCTTTGGTGTATTACTTCCTTCCCCGAGGAAGCTTTTAAACGTCATTATACTTGTATATACATTCGGCCGCCTTGTTACACATGGATACTCGTTCCATGTTGGAGATTTTGCAACAACAATCCGCCAACGCTAATTATTCGCCTTGTTCGACTTGTGGTGGTCCACACGATACTTATTTATGTGATCAAAATAATGGTTATTATGGGGAGGGATATGCTTATAATGGAACCGAGAACCCTAATTTTCAACCTAACACTCAAATGGACTACACTTGTAATGACTATATGGGATATTCCGGTTTTTCATCACAACCTCCACCATCATTTCATGATCAAACCTTTAATGTGCCATACCAAAACCAAGGATTTTCCAATTATGAAGGTTTTTAGAATAATGATAATTTTCAAGGCTATAATCAAGAAACCTTTCATAATCAAGGATTTTCAAATAATGAAGGCTTTCAAAATGATGAAAATTTCTCATGCTATAATCAAGATACTTTTCAAAATCAAGGATTTTCACATTATGAGGGTTTTCAAAATGAAGGAAATTTTCAAGGTTACAATCATGATAACTTTCATAATCAAGATTCTTTTCAAACCTATAATTCACCTAATTATGGAAATCCACCTCCACCCTATTCTTCGACTTATTCATGTGAGTTATGTGGAAAAGAACTCCATTATGGTTATGATTGTCGACCAAGGGATCCGCCTTCTTATGCTCTTAGTGATCTCGATGAGCTTTCGTTTATACTCGAGCAACGAGGAAGAGACAATGGATATAGATTAAAGGCTTTTAAACGTATGAGAGAGATGAGCCTCGAGGAAATGAAAGAAGAAACTCGGTGGTTAAGGGAGGAAATTAAGTCTCTTGAGGATGATGTAAGGAACAAGCGGTTTAATAATAAGAAATTTGGTGATATGTATAGTGAATCGGTGAACGATTCCTCTCGGTTCCTCAAGGGAAATTTAGATGATTTACTCTTTAAGATTGATAAAGAAGAGGAAGAAGAACGATATTTTGCTAATCGTGCTCGTTTGCTTAGACAATGCTTATATGACGATGATTACTATCCTTCGAGTTGTATGACACTTAATGATGACACACCTTCATCACCTTTACCTCACGTGGCACCCACCGACTCTTTAACCATGGAGGACGAGCCTCTTAGCACTCATACAAATACCGATTTGGATGAATTAACCGTTTCTAGTGTTGAGAACCTTATCCCAATCCAAAGAGAGTTTGAGGGTATTTCCATTGAACCATGTGATGAGCCTTCTATTGATACTTCTCCTCATGATCACATTGAGATTTCATCACATGTTGACTTTCATGCTACTACTAGTGATTTTGGTGATTTTGATCTTGATGAATTGTTCAAAGAAAGGGATAATGAGATTGAGGAAGAGTTTATGCAAGATATAGAGGATGATGATTGTGATTCTAGTGAGGCATCTTATGATATATTATCCGAGGACTTTTCATGTCAAGATGACCTTCCTAATTTGGATGATGATGTTGATCATATAGAAGAAGTGGAAGATGTTCATATTCGTGAGGTTTTATCAAACGTCTATAATCTTATCTCTTCGATTGAAGCTTTGAATGAAAACCATAATGATGAGTCCATAGAAGAAGAACCTTTCATTGATATTTCTTCACCGGTTTTTGAGGTTGCACCTATTGACTTTCATGATGATATCATCCCTTTGAGTGATTCTCTCAATACACCTTCTTTTGAGCCTTCTATTCCCACCCTTCCACCCTTGAAGTTGGTTATTGATGAAGATCCTATACTCTTAGAGATTGATCCTTTTTCACCTATGGCACCTTTAGAACCCAAAACCTTTGATATGGATTCTCATATGGATATTGATGACACCATAGAGGCTTATCTTGCTAAAATTGATATTGAGGTTGATGATAGTGATTCTAATTGGGAAGAGGAGATTCGTCTTAGTGAGAACTTCCTTTTTGGGAACATAGAGATTACACCTCATTCACAAGACACTATTCATCTTGATCCTCCTTATTCTATGCCTTCTATGGAAGATTACCCACCCTTTGATGATGATGAGCCCAATATGGACATAATAGTTATGAATGTTTTAATACCTACACCTTCATATTATCATGATGCTTTGATCACTAAGGGGGAATCTTATATGGTTGATATGAGCTCATCTTCTTATTTTCCCATGAAGGGAAAGGTTTTTGATCCTGGGATACATAAATTTGAGACACCTTGGTTTTTATCTACTCCATTTAAGAGTGTGCTTTCGATTGATATGGACTTCTTGTATGAGCTTACTTTGGTGATGTTACCTATTTTGGAGTTGTTCGAATGTCGAGATGGAAATTATGTATTTGATCCTGGAGTGCTTCATATATGAGAAATTTCGTATGTTGGACAAACTTGAGACACGTTGGACCGTTCCATTTATCGAGGCGGATATTGTAAATCTTATAGTAAATGGCAACGTGCTAAGTTTGAGTGTATCATGTGAGACGAGCTTCAAAGTGGATATTCTTTATTCTCCATGATGGTTTCCCCAAGGACAACCTAATTCGGGGCCGAGTCGAGCTAGCGACTTAGGGTTAAAAAAACTCAAGCATTGAATAACTAGGTTAGAAAACGTAGAGTAGATTTTCAATAGGTTAAGTTTAATTAAAAGGATGTTATAGTAGAGTTGAAGTAGAGGGGTGCCTTTCTTCGTCTTTTGGTGTTTGTTTCAAGGGTTGCTCTCACATTTCATGCTTGGAGCTTATGGAGGAGGCCCGTGTATCTGGTTCACTTCGATTAGTTTTTGTTATCGTGATATTAAACACTTGTGCTTAAAATGGATACCCTTTAGTTGTCTTTTCCTTAACTTGGGTTAAGCAAGGTTATCAATGTCATAAGTGTAGGGGAGTTTACTCCAATACTCTTAAACATTGAGGACAATGTTTATCTTAAGTGTAGGGGAGACTTCTATCGAAGTGACCTTACCTAGACCATTGCCTTAACTTCATGATAATTGGGAAAACTAATTTTTCAGACATTTTTCAAATTTTTGATCTACTTTGGCCACCAAAAATATGCATTCATAATTTTTGCATCAATCATTTTTCATTTGCATATCACACTTGCATTGTATATAGTTGTTCTTTTATTTTTTATCAAATGTATAAAAAGGAAAAAAATATAATAAAACATGGTTTTAACAAGTTTAGACTTCTTTGACATATTAGGCCCGCCATGGATATTTTGACTCAACCCGAGTTTGCTTATTTTAGCACTCTCTAGCTAGTATCCTTAACCATGTAGTCCTTCATTGGTCTATTAGGCTAAGCTTCCACCAATTTCATTATTTGAAATTTTAAATTTGTGGAGAATGGGAAATGATAGAGTTGAAGCAAGTGTAAAAGGGCTAGATAGACTTCATGGCAATTACTTGTGGCTAAACCCTTCTCTTCTTAACCTCCAATTTCTTCGCATGTATATAATTGTTAATAAATAATCAAGTACGGTTTTAATTGGTTTGTAATCTCTTATGCATTTTTGGCTAATCATTTATGGTTGATATGAGTACGTCTTAAGATTCTAAGTTAGCACGTTTTATGTGTACTAGACTTATGTCATGCTCCATATTTAGCGGGTGTTTTTCCTTTTCTTCTTTGCAAATTTCTTTGTGAGGAATAAAGAAAAATAAGAGCGGCTTATGAAAAAAAATGAGTGGCTAGAAAAAAAAAAGAAGAAAAAAAAAATAATGCAAGACTCCCAAGAGGGGCAGTGTGGTGTTAATTATAGTGACTATTGAGTTCCAATATTACCTTGACGGGTTGCGGGAATTCAATAGATTGCTCCAATCCAATATTACCTTGACGGGTTGCGGGGTTGAAGATCCAAAATCTCAAAAAGATGCGGATGTAAATTATTACGTGAGTTTTATTTTTCTTTCCCTAGCGAGTGTGTAGCTACTTATGAAAGCATGACATAAGGATTTTACACATAAGGCGAATGACTTATTACTCTTGAAACGGACTTATATTAATTGTGAGCGGTTTTTCAAGTAATGGATGAGATGATTACTTAGGATTAAAACCGTGCTTCCTTATTTTTGGATTTTACACTTCTTATACTTCACACTTGTAATAATGACAAATTTGCTCACAAGCAATTTGCTCAATTAATAACCGGTTCCACATTTAATTGTCATGAATAAGTTGATGCACTTTTTACTTGTGAATACAATGATCCCATTTTTAAGCTTGGTATGGGGAAAGTGAAACTTGAGGGTGATAAATGTCCATGGTACCCAAGCCCTAATTTAAGTCGATGATTTCTTTATGAGTTATTTCCATCAAAACCATTTATAAAAAATCTAAAAAGATATAAATAGAATTGATTCTTTTGCATTGCATTGTAAATATTCAAAATCATGCATCATATAGTGTAGAGTAGTGTAGATGCATTCCATAATGGCCAAGGTGGGTTAATTATGAGAAAAGTGTAATTTAGAGCTTTAAAATGCTGCATTGCATGAGGACATGGCAATGGTTAAGTGGAGGGGAGTTGATAAGTGTGAAAACACTCATCAATTATGATCCTAAAACCATTAAAAACACAGTCAAATACATTATATTAAACTGTTAATTATCAGAATTACGCGTGTATTTGGTGTTTGTGTATTTTCAGGTAATAAAGGTACATTTGAGACAAACACGAGCTTTTAAGGGATTTATTTGAAGAAAAGACGAAGAAAAGGATGAAAGATGCTCCAAGGACCTTATTTGCCAAACTTCCAAAGATAAAGGGCTTAAAGTGCAATTTCTACAATGATAAAGGATGGAAAAGTGATTACTTAAAAGTACTTAACCACATTTTAAAAGAAATGAAAAGAGAGGAACCAAAAAGTAAAAAAGGGAAAAGTTATATTATCTTGGTCTGTTGACCAAGACCAGTCAAACAACACACACACAAACGTGTCGTCTTCATCTCCTACGTGAAGAGAGAGAAAGAGTAAACCGTCTTCAATCTCTTTCCACTTCAACACCTGCAAACTCAAATTACAAACGAACCATGAAGATTCAGAAGAAGAGTCTAACTGCAAAAGTGATCAGCTCATTCTCCTCTACAAGAGGATGCTACTTAATTTGATCAAGAAGGAAGAACGAAGAAAGCCCCAATTTTGGATTGAAGATGAAGAACGAGTTATCCTCGTATTTTCCACGTGTCCACTTTTCATTGGATGAAACACGTCACATCAATCCACTCGCTGGCTATAAAAAGAAGATGAAGCTCTCATTTGCATTCGGTTAGCTTAGGTGTAGTTTCACCTAGTTAGTCAGTTAGGATTAGTTAGTTTGATCTTCTTTCCAAGCTTTATTATTTTCTGTTAATCAGTTAGATAAATCTGTTAATCAGTTGAGCTTTGTAACCGTTTACTCATTTTCCTCCATTAATGAATCTTTGAGCTTTCTTAACTCTTCCATTTCTCTATTATTTTACTGCTTAATTGTAGGAATCTATAAATGATGAAATGATTTTAAGTTTTGTGACTGTTTGATGAGATTGTTATGAATTCAAGCATCAGTTTTACTCTCCGCCATTGATAGAGTTTATGAGATTAGTAAAGCGTTTGTTTAAGAGAAAGTGGATGTTTATTCTTCAAGTTTTCTTTATTTTCTTCTATTTTTCTGCTTGGAATCATTAGCTTTGAGTCTTCGAGATATTGATAGATTTGATCAAGATTAGCTTATCGAGTGTTCAACGTGTACGGTTCAATTGATGGAATTAATCAGTTCATCACCAGCTTATTAGTTGATAGTTTCGAATCCAGTGTTTAGTATTGTTAAACAGTAAACTAGTTTTGTGATTTCTTTTATTAATAAGCAAGATTTGATTTCTAGTTGAAAAGTTTTTTTTCCTTCAAAAGTAGTTCATAGCTATTGAGTTTTTACTTTCATTGTTACAGCTTTCGATAGTAAAACTGCTCTAAAGCTACGCTGAGTTTGTTAAAATTCTCATGTTTTCAATTTGTTCTTAAGATTCTTTTGATTTTCTATTTCTTTCAAAATCTGTCACTGTTCACATGATAAGAGAAGTAGAATTTGTAAAATCATAGACTGTCATTGTTATCGAGAGACAGATTTCGTTCTACATCTTTTGCAGGTTTCAAGTTTATGCAGGTTTATTTTGAAGCTGATGCAAGATTACTGTATGAAGGTAGCAGTCAGGCGTAGCCGTACTTGCAGTTTTTGATAAGGTAGTAGATTAGGGGTGTTTGGTTTTAAGCCGGCTCAGCGCCGCGTTTCTCTTCCACAACGGACTGGCTTCGGATGTGTCGGTTAAGCACAGATTTATATTTTCTGTAAATGTTTAGTATAATCTTTGATAGTTGTGTTAGTCGTAATTGTAGTGTGGAGATTTCGTGCAACCTGTATTCATTACTTATAGTATTCGTTTGTTTAAAGTAAGTCTGATAAGGTGTGTTTGGTATAGTCAGATTTAGAGGTATATTGTAATAGACAGACTGATTTAGCTTCAATTTTATACAAGTTTAGTGAGTGTACATGTTTAGTCCCTGTACTCGTATTCTTCTATTACAGCCACAGTCCTTTCGTTAGATATTCCTGTTAGATTTGTTGCATCGTTAGTCCTTTAGTTAGTATTCGTTAAGCTTGTTAGTTTAATACTGTTATGTTTGTCACATATCTAGTCCTTTTCGTTAAGTCTGTTTGATAGATTAATGGATCAGTGTTAGTGGATTGTAGGATATATTGGGCTTTGATAATACTTTGGGCCTGTTTTTCCTTTTAGAGTTGAATTAGAAACAAATTTTCAAAATAGTTAGTAGTTAAAGATTTTTGATTTCAAAATTAAATTTAGCTTTAATAAAGATTAGTTTTTACAAAATTAGATTTTATAAACTTGAGTTTCTAGTTTTATCAAAATTGAATTAGTTTTATATTTTGAATTTTGAAATTTCATTTGTAGAATAAATTTGTATTTTTCATTTTTTTTAATTTTGTGCATTAAATGATTTACGTGCAAAGTGTTTTAGCGTAGTACGTATTATGTAGAGATTAATATTTTTACCTTTTTACATGCTTTGTGCCAAGTAGAAATAGAATTCCAAACAAGTCTTTTTAACCAAAAACAATTAAGTCTTTGCCAGAAAACGTTATATCAATTCGAATCGAGCTGAGAAGACAACTATACTAAAAAACGAAACATTAAATGGCGCCGCTGCCGGGGAGACTTCTATCGAAGTGACCTTACCTAGACCATTGCCTTAACTTCATGATAACATGGAAAATTTAATTTTTCAAACATTTTTCAAATTTTTGATCTACTTTGGCCACCAAAAATATGCATTCATAATTTTTGCATCAATCATTTTTCATTTGCATATCACACTTGCAATGTATATAGTTGTTCTTTTATTTTTTATCAAATGTATAAAAAGGAAAAAAAATATAATAAAACATGGTTTTAACAAGTTTAGACTTCTTTGACATATTAGGCCCGCCATGGATATTTTGACTCAACCCGAGTTTGCTTATTTTAGCACTCTCTAGCTAGTATCCTTAACCATGTAGTCCTTCATTGGTCTATTAGGCTAAGCTTCCACCAATTTCATTATTTGAAATTTTAAATTTGTGGAGAATGGGAAATGATAGAGTTGAAGCAAGTGTAAAAGGGCTAGATAGACTTCATGGCAATTACTTGTGGCTAAACCCTTCTCTTCTTAACCTCCAATTTCTTCGCATGTATATAATTGTTAATAAATAATCAAGTACGGTTTTAATTGGTTTGTAATCTCTTATGCATTTTTGGCTAATCATTTATGGTTGATATGAGTACGTCTTAAGATTCTAAGTTAGCACGTTTTATGTGTACTAGACTTATGTCATGCTCCATATTTAGCGGGTGTTTTTCCTTTTCTTCTTTGCAAATTTCTTTGTGAGGAATAAAGAAAAATAAGAGCGGCTTATGAAAAAAAATGAGTGGCTAGAAAAAAAAAAAGAAGAAAAAAAAATAATGCAAGACTCCCAAGAGGGGCAGTGTGGTGTTAATTATAGTGACTATTGAGTTCCAATATTACCTTGACGGGTTGCGGGAATTCAATAGATTGCTCCAATCCAATATTACCTTGACGGGTTGCGGGATTGAAGATCCAAAGTCTCAAAAAGATGGCGGATGTAAATTATTGCGTGAGTTTTATTTTCCTTTCCTTAGCGAGTGTGTAGCTACTTATGAAAGCATGACATGAGGATTTTACACAAAAGGCGAATGACTTATTACTCTTAATACGGACTTATATTAATTGTGAGCGGTTTTTCAAGTAATGGATGAGAAGATTACTTAGGATTAAAACCGTGCTTCCTTATTTTTGGATTTTACACTTCTTATATTTCACACTTGAATAATGACAAATTTGCTCACAAGCAATTTGCTCAATTAATAACCGGTTCCACATTTAATTGTCATGAATAAGTTGATGCACTTTTTACTTGTGAATACAATGATCCCATTTTTAAGCTTGGTATGGGGAAAGTGAAACTTGAGGGTGATAAATGTCCATGGTACCCAAGCCCTAATTTAAGTCGATGATTTCTTTATGAGTTATTTCCATCAAAACCATTTATAAAAAATCTAAAAAGATATAAATAGAATTGATTCTTTTGCATTGCATTGTAAATATTCAAAATCATGCATCATATAGTGTAGAGTAGTGTAGATGCATTCCATAATGGCCAAGGTGGGTTAATTATGAGAAAAGTGTAATTTAGTGCTTTAAAATGCTGCATTGCATGAGGTCATGGCAATGGTCAAGTGGAGGGGAGTTGATAAGTGTGAGAACACTCATCAATAATGATCCATAAAACACTAAAAACACAGTCAAATACATAATAATTAACTGTAAATTATCAGAATTACGCGTGTATTTGTGTTTTGTGTGTGTTTCAGGTAAAGAAGATACATATTTGAGCAATCACGCGCTTTCAAGGACTTATTTGATCAAAAGACGAAGAAAGAGACGAAAGATGCTTTAGGGACTTTATTTGCCAAGTTTTCAAAGATCAAGGGCTGAACTTGCAATTCTCTACAAAGATGAAGGATGCAAAAGAGATTACTTAAATCTTTATACACATTTGGAAAGAAATGTAAAGATTGAGGACCAAATGGCAAATAAGTGGAAAAGTAAAGTTTATTTACTTTGGTCTTGACCAAGACCGGTCAAATCTCAATCACACAAACGTCTCCTTCATCTTCAACGAGAAGAGAGAGAAAGATTTAATTCGTTTTCATCCTTTCACCTCCACAAAACCTGCAATCGAAAATCAAAGACGATCCATGAAGATTCAAGTGAAGACATAAACTACAAAGATGATCAGATTTTTCTCCTCTACATGAAGATATATATTAATTAGATCAAAACTCGAAGACGAAGAAACGCCCAAATGTGATGATGAAGAAAGACGAGTTATCCTCGTATTTTCCACGTGGCATTCGATCATTGGAGCGAACACGTCACTCCACCATCTCTCAACGCCTATATAAAGAAGACGAGGCCTTCATTTGGAGTGGTTAGCTTAGGTGTATTTTACACACAGTTAATTAGTTTGTGTAGGAGTAGTGTAATATAGTTTTTACACTCAGTTAATGAGTTTGTTTTCAAAGTCGTTTTAATTCAGTTGATTCTGTTACATGTTCTGTTATTCAGTTACATTTTTCCACCATTAATGAAATATTAAGCTTTCTCAATCTTCTTTTCTCTTCTATATTGTTACTAAAATAATCAGAGTTTTTGATTTCGTTTAGCTTTTATAATCGTTCTTCATTTACAGCTCGCTTTTAGACTTAATTTCAGGATATTGTAGGTACATCATGAACTGTGATATTTCGTTAATGTGTTCTTGATTCCGTTGATAATTTGAGTTGTTCAGCAGTTTTGAGCAGTTGTGTTTGAAGTAGTTCTGATCTTGTTAAGAACTTGTGAACAGAAACTTAGTTTAAGAGAATTTCGTTATGTGGTAGCTGTGTGATAAGTTTGGCTTACAAGTTTTGGAATTCGGATTCTGGTAGATCAGTTAGAAGAGAGGATTAGCTGTCGAGTTTGGTGGTAGTTCAGTACTAGTCAAGCGATTCAGCTATAGCGTAATTTTGCTATTAACAGAGGCGTAGGAAGACGGCTAGTTATATCTTTCCGTCATTCAAGTTGATTAGGAGTAATAGAATAGAGGACTTAGATGATTCAAGTGAATTGTTTGTACAGATTCGATAAGTTCAGCCTGTACAAGTGTTTACATTTACTGCGTTGATAAATTCATTTAGAAATCTGCTAGTTTGTGTTTGTAGTTTTGTGTTTAATAGAGATTATGCAGACTTGTCATTCTAGATATTATGTTTAGTTATTTTTCGTTTTCTTCAATTTTGCAGGTTAAAAAGGTAAGCTGTTCGATTAAGTCTCTTGGTATTTGTATAATTTCTTTTGATTTCAGGATAAGAAAACATTTGCAGTTCACAAGATAATAAGTAGAGGAAGTTGGAGGTGCAAACGAAAAAGCGAGCTCAGCGCTCCGCTTCTCGACATCAAAGGACTGGCCTGGATGTAAACAGGTTAAGCACGTATTTTGTTTTCTGCAAATCTGTAGCTTGATTTGATATTGATAGCATAGGATTAGTTTTGCCTGCATAGTTATACTTGAGATTTGTTTTAGAATGTGCTTAGTTACTTGTTCTGACTGTTTCAAGTTTTCTGCATATTCTTTCTTAGAGTGTTTGATTTTTGCTTATAGATTAGTCGTTAGTGTTAAACTCAGTAGGAATTTGATTGCTAGAGTTCATAAAATAGCTTGATTTAACAAGTTACTTTGTATTTTCAAAAGTCCAGCTCCTCAGTTAAACTGTAATAAGCCATAGGAAAAGTCTTTTTGGTATAAATGAAAAGGATACAGTAATGTTTCGATTTAGTTAGAGTAGATGTAGTTAAAATGTTAAAGTTTTGCTAATTGTCACATTTTACCCTTCACTTTATAACTGTACGTTTCACTTCCAGTCCTAGGCCGTTAGGATAAGTACCATTTACTTTCTTATTCGTTATAATTGTAACGATTTTACAAGTTTAGTCCTCCCTAGTGATAACACATATTAGAGTCATGGTCCTCCGTTAGAAATTAGTTACGATTGTTAGTCATTCTGTAGTTCCATTACATTACTAGTCCTAGCAATTACTTTAGCTAGTTTACTGTACGAATGTCTGTTGGGCTTAGAATTGTTTTGGGCTAGTTAATTTGATATTCTTAGTTTTAGATTTGTAGAAAATTACATTTTACAAAAAAATTGATTTTACTTCTATTTTGTATTTTAATTTCGTGCATTTAAATGAGGTAATTGCAATTTGTTTTAGTGTAGTACGGTTACGTATATAGCTATTTTTACATTTTTGCTTGTTAATTGCGAATTAGAAATAGATACCATTCAATATTTTACCACCAAAAACAATAAAGTCAAACTTGGAAAGTTATATCAATTCGTTAAGATACCGAGAAAAACGAACTAAAAAGACAAATATTAAACCCTAACATATGGACTCGTCGGTTGAACCTATAACGTATAACCGTAACATATGGACTCGTCGGTTGAACCTATAACGTATAACCCTAACATATGGACTCGTCGGTTGAACCTATAACGTATAACCGTAACATATGGACTCGGCGGTTGAACCTATAACGTATAACCCTAACATATGGACTCGTCGGTTGAACCTATAACGTATAACCGTAACATATGGACTCGTCGGTTGAACCTATAACGTATAACCCTAACATATGGACTCGTCGGTTGAACCTATAACCTATAACCCTAACATATGGACTCGTCGGTTGAACCTATAACGTATAACCCTAACATATGGACTCGTCGGTTGAACCTATAACGTATAACCGTAACATATGGACTCGTCGGTTGAACCTATAACGTATAACCCTAACATATGGACTCGTCGGTTGAACCTATAACGTATAACCCTAACATATGGACTCGTCGGTTGAACCTATAACGTATAACCCTAACATATGGACTCGTCGGTTGAACCTATAACGTATAACCGTAACATATGGACTCGTCGGTTGAACCTATAACGTATAACCCTAACATATGGACTCGTCGGTTGAACCTATAACGTATAACCGTAACATATGGACTCGTCGGTTGAACCTATAACGTATAACCCTAACATATGGACTCGTCGGTTGAACCTATAACGTATAACCGTAACATATGGATTCGTCGGTTGAACCTATAACGTATAACCGTAACATATGGACTCGTCGGTTGAACCTATAACGTATAACCGTAACATATGGACTCGTTGGTTGAACCTATAACGTATAACCCTAACATATGGACTCGTCGGTTGAACCTATAACGTATAACCCTAACATATGGACTCGTCGGTTGAACCTATAACGTATAACCCTAACATATGGACTCGTCGGTTGAACCTATAACGTATAACCGTAACATATGGACTCGTCGGTTGAACCTATAACGTATAACCCTAACATATGGACTCGTCGGTTGAACCTATAACGTATAACCGTAACATATGGACTCGTCGGTTGAACCTATAACGTATAACCCTAACATATGGACTCGTCGGTTGAACCTATAACGTATAACCCTAACATATGGACTCGTCGGTTGAACCTATAACGTATAACCCTAACATATGGACTCGTCGGTTGAACCTATAACGTATAACCGTAACATATGGACTCGTCGGTTGAACCTATAACGTATAACCCTAACATATGGACTCGTCGGTTGAACCTATAACGTATAACCCTAACATATGGACTCGTCGGTTGAACCTATAACGTATAACCCTAACATATGGACTCGTCGGTTGAACCTATAACGTATAACCGTAACATATGGACTCGTCGGTTGAACCTATAACGTATAACCCTAACATATGGACTCGTCGGTTGAACCTATAACGTATAACCGTAACATATGGACTCGTCGGTTGAACCTATAACGTATAACCCTAACATATGGACTCGTCGGTTGAACCTATAACGTATAACCGTAACATATGGACTCGGCGGTTGAACCTATAACGTATAACCCTAACATATGGACTCGTCGGTTGAACCTATAACGTATAACCGTAACATATGGACTCGTCGGTTGAACCTATAACGTATAACCCTAACATATGGACTCGTCGGTTGAACCTATAACGTATAACCCTAACATATGGACTCGTCGGTTGAACCTATAACGTATAACCCTAACATATGGACTCGTCGGTTGAACCTATAACGTATAACCGTAACATATGGACTCGTCGGTTGAACCTATAACGTATAACCCTAACATATGGACTCGTCGGTTGAACCTATAACGTATAACCCTAACATATGGACTCGTCGGTTGAACCTATAACGTATAACCCTAACATATGGACTCGTCGGTTGAACCTATAACGTATAACCGTAACATATGGACTCGTCGGTTGAACCTATAACGTATAACCCTAACATATGGACTCGTCGGTTGAACCTATAACGTATAACCGTAACATATGGACTCGTCGGTTGAACCTATAACGTATAACCCTAACATATGGACTCGTCGGTTGAACCTATAACGTATAACCGTAACATATGGACTCGTCGGTTAAACCTATAACGTATAACCCTAACATATGGACTCGTCGGTTGAACCTATAACGTATAACCGTAACATATGGACTCGTTGGTTGAACCTATAACGTATAACCCTAACATATGGACTCGTCGGTTGAACCTATAACGTATAACCCTAACATATGGACTCGTCGGTTGAACCTATAACGTATAACCCTAACATATGGACTCGTCGGTTGAACCTATAACGTATAACCGTAACATATGGACTCGTCGGTTGAACCTATAACGTATAACCCTAACATATGGACTCGTCGGTTGAACCTATAACGTATAACCGTAACATATGGACTCGTCGGTTGAACCTATAACGTATAACCCTAACATATGGACTCGTCGGTTGAACCTATAACGTATAACCCTAACATATGGACTCGTCGGTTGAACCTATAACGTATAACCCTAACATATGGACTCGTCGGTTGAACCTATAACGTATAACCGTAACATATGGACTCGTCGGTTGAACCTATAACGTATAACCCTAACATATGGACTCGTCGGTTGAACCTATAACGTATAACCCTAACATATGGACTCGTCGGTTGAACCTATAACGTATAACCGTAACATATGGACTCGTCGGTTGAACCTATAACGTATAACCCTAACATATGGACTCGTCGGTTGAACCTATAACGTATAACCGTAACATATGGACTCGTCGGTTGAACCTATAACGTATAACCCTAACATATGGACTCGTCGGTTGAACCTATAACGTATAACCCTAACATATGGAATCACCGGTTATTAATTATTACAAACTAAGTATAACGTATATTTTAATATTAATTATAATAATTTATTTTGATTTTTATTATTAATTTATATTATTAATTTTATTACATAGAAGGTAAAATGTAAATTAAATGTATGAAAAATACCTAGGGACGACTTAGTCGTCCCTAAATATTAAAGGAAGTCGTCCCTAAAAAAACCCTCCAACACTTAGCAAATTTTTTGGGAAAAGTTGAAATTTTCGTTGAAATTTTAAAAAACCCGCTTTGGGTTTAAGTTTTCTCGGTATACACCTAGGGACGACTTAGTCGTCCCTAGGTTCTAAAGGTCGTCCCTAAGGATTATTTATAAACGAAAAAAAAAGTATTTATTATTAAGCTAGGGACGACTAAGTCGTCCCTAGGTTACAAAGACCAAGTCGTCCCTAAGCTTCATTTACAGTAACTCACCTTATCCTCTCTATCTCATTCTTCATTTTTGTTAAAAAAAAAAAAAAACCGGGACGACCACGACCACTCCCATCCGACGACGACCACCACCATCAACTCACCTTATTCCCACCGTCTCATTCCCACCCACCGTCAATCCCATCCGTCTCATTCCCACCCACCGTCAATCCCATCCGTCTCATCTTCACAATCTTCAACTCCATCCATTCACCACTTTCATCTTCACAATCTTCATCTTCATCACTTGCACACGAGC
This sequence comes from Glebionis coronaria, assembly GCA_025667525.1. Taxonomy (NCBI): domain Eukaryota; kingdom Viridiplantae; phylum Streptophyta; class Magnoliopsida; order Asterales; family Asteraceae; genus Glebionis; species Glebionis coronaria. Next base: position 105,248,721 of record CM046876.1, read on the forward strand.
ACATTCACCACCAATTCGTTATATATTGTCAAGGTATTTGATTTTGAATTATATATTTTTTAATTTGATTAATTTTTGTAATTTAATTGTTATTATTGTTTATTTTTTATGGTATAATTGTTAAGTTTTTTTTTTTGGTTTAACTCGACCACCGGACCACCACCAGTCACGGCAGCAGTCACGGCGCAGCATCAACCATCACCACCAGTCGCAATAATTTTGTTTTAATATAAAGGTAATTGTTTTTTTAATCTATTAATTTTGTTTAATTTTGTTTATGTTTAATTAAGATTGATATTGGGTTTGTTTTGGGTTTGTTTTGGCTAGTTTAATTCGACAGTAGCAATCCATCCCGCACCACCATTGCGGCAGTCGCAACCACCACCGACGCGGTATGTTTTTTTTTGCGAGTTTAATTGATTTTTAGCTTATATGTTTTCGGCTTATATGTTTTTAGCTTATATATAGTTTAATTTTGTTTTTTTGGCTAGTTTATTTCGTCACCACCATTGTCGGCATAGTAGTAGCCACCACCACCGTCGTGACAGCAGCAACACCACCACAGGTGGGTGTTTGTTTTTGAGCTTATTTGATTTCAACTTATACATAATAAAGCAATTTATTATCTTTATGTAAGGCACAAGTTTAATTTATTTTTTAATATGTTTGTCGTAGCCGAGACCCGAGTCACAGCCGAGTTAGCGGGGAACCGAGCCTAGAACTGAGACCCGTGTCACAGCCGAAAAAAGGTAATGTTTTTTTTTAAATTGTTGTGGTGTTGTTTGTTTCAAATTAGAAATTTTTTTGGGAACCAACTAATTTAGGTTTTCTTTATTTTATGTTTGTTTTTGGTTAGCACCAGGACAGTCGGGACAACTTCCTCATCCGGACCTCTTTTTCTATCTTTATATCTTTGCTTATTCCAGTCGTGACCGAGGTGTGTAATTAATATTATGCATATGTTTATTATATTATATATATATGATATATGATTGTTAGTCTTTGTAGTAAATAATTTTAGGAATATTTTAGGATTTTATCGATTAATTTCGGAAAATTCCCGTCCGAAGTTAATCAACCTATAGAAAACCCGTCCGAAATTAATTTATTAGGAATTAATTTCGGAAAGTCCCCTGTTTGGGACTGCTTTTTGATGTTTCGTCTCATTTAGGATATGAATGCGTATAACTGGTTTATTATTTGAGATGATTTCGACAGTGTTTCTCCTTTACTCCTACGAATATGTCTTTAAACACATATTTGGGGAGTAGAGGGGAAATGCTGCCGAAATTTACTCAAATAGTAAACCGGTTATACGCATTCATATATGGGACGAAACATTCAAAAGGTGGGTTAGGATTGCCTTCCATAGTTGCAATAGGAAGAAAAAAAAGAGTTCATATTCATTTTGTTAGTATGACATTTTACGTATAAAAAAAATAATTTATCTGAGTATGTTTATTTGCAACGCAGTTATGACAATTGATAAAATGTGTATACTGATATGAACTTGTTATTTTACAGATGGCATGTGTAGCTCCTAGGTCACACGGTGGGGATGCTGGTGGTAGTCCACCCAGACGGCCCACACGTCCTGTACCGGCCGAGTGTCAGCGTAAGAAATCATTATATTTTTTTATAACACTGATATTTATAATTTATGTCACTTGAATTTTTACGAGTAAATAACATATCTTTTGTAGGTTCAAATCAACGCTTTGTGACCAACCTAGAAAAATTAAGGAAGGCGTACAGAAATAATAACGAAAAACCTTTGACAATTGGCTTTGAATTTAAAGATCTGAAAAACTTCCATTTTCTGGGCAATTATGCATCATTGTTGACTCATCTTTTGGGGGAATTAATCCGGTCACTTCCCCTGAACTGCGAATGGGACGAAATTCCAGAGTCTGATAAAGCTCATATTTATCCTACAATTGAGGTGAAAATTGTTTATTTTACTTATATTGTTATTGTTATCGACATTTAGATATGTGTGTTATGTTTAATTTGTTTGTTTATTTAAATTCATATGTTTTTATGCAGACATATTTTGACCTCGAGCCATGGTACAATGATCGTACTCAGGTGGTGTGTGGCAGTGGTGTGTATGAGGTGTGTACTCGGGTTAGGCTTGCGTTGGAATATCAGCTGAGGTTGCTGTATAGAAAATACAAGAACAGGGTCAAGAAACATTATTATTCGAAATATGAGACGCCCGCACTGGCACAAGAACATGTACCGCCTGAGAGTGTGTGGGACGGTAGAACCGAAGGTGATTGGGGTGAATTGGTTCAGTGGTGGTCAGACCCAAAGAGGGTGGCAAGAAGTGAGGTTAATACTGTTAATCGTTCCAAAAACACGGTACCGACCACTCAAGGCAAAAAACCATTCGCCCGAGGAAGGAATGAATACGTAAGACTCTTTATAATTTTTGTGATTTATTTAAAAGCGTTTATATTGTTTATTTATTATAGCTCGTTACTAATTTATTTGAGATTTTACAGAAAGTCAAGGAAGGGGTTTACGAGGACCTGGTTGAAACATGGAGGAAGGGGCACTCAAGTGGTGGCACGTTTAAAAGTAAAGAAAACGAGGAAAAATATGTAAGTAATATATAACTCTTTACATGCCTTAGTAACTAATTTCATTTCTTTTAAATCGTTTTTTTTTTCCAGCAAAAGATGAAAGCCCTCAGTGACCAAGTGAGAGCCGGTATAGTCCCGCACATGTCTGATAAAGAAATAGTGGCTCAAATCATGCCAAGTCAAAATAAGCAAAATGTGTCGGGACAAGGCAGAAAGTTACCGGGTGGTGCCAATAACACAACTCGCAGGTTATATATCCTCAATAAAACAAAATGTAAATCAATTGTTCATATTTATGTCTTGTTGTATATAATGAAACATTGTTGTTGTAACTTATCGCAGGCGGGGTGCTCCACGTCGACCAGATGTTCCCTCTCGTAGTGAATTTCAAGAATTGATAGAACGAAATGAGCGACAGATGGAGCTGCTGAGGAAAGAGAATCAGGAGGCGCAGCAACGGGCTTACTTGGCAGCGTTAAAGGCAGATGCGGCGCAACAATATAGTCAGACGTCGTACGAGCATATGGCGCAATATCAGAGTCAATTGGGTGAGTTTTTCCAGAACTACAACTCAAATACTGATCACCCAATTATACCTCCTACTTTTGTACCCCCGCCCCGACCCTTTGTTATGCCCACCCTAGCTCCTGATTGGGCTCATTTAGTCCAACCCCCCTATCCTTGGGCACAACCAGTGCAACCTCCTTCCATCGACCCATACCGACCATCTTTGCCCGACAATCTCCAACCACTCCAACCTCCCTATACCGGCACTTATCCTATTACTCCCGTCACCAACAATAACACATTTAACTATTGTTATCGTCCCACCACACACTCGGCTTATGAGATCGGCTCTACTTCACAATCCATACCCGGAGGTTCTCGTGTAATCTCAAATCCCCATGAGCACGATTACCGGTCCGTTGACGAGTTGGGTCGAGATAGGAATGTACAAAACAGTGGTGACGACTTATCAGGCGATGACGAGGTGAATGACGAGGGGAGTGACGAGGGGGGTGACGAGGAGGGTGACGATAGGGAAGGTGACTTTTCACCTAACGAGGATGCGGAGTAGAGGTTGTGGTAGTATTTTTCTTATTATGCATGTTTAATAAAGTTTGAGACTAGCGTTTGAAACATTTGATTTAGGATTGAATAAGTGTATTTGATGAATATTGTATCGTGACGTTGGATAATTTATCGTAATTTGGTATTGTAACGTTTATTGATTTGTTATTATTCTGTATTTGTCGAATTCTGCCATTTTGAATTGTGGATTTTGTCCGGAAAAAGTTCCGGAAAAAATCTGGAAACTGCAAAATAGCCCAGTTTTTTTTTTAGCCCCCAGGTACACCTAGGGACGACTTAGTCGTCCCTAGGATATTAAATATCATCCAGTTTATCATCCTAGGGACGACTTAGTCGTCCCTAGGTTTAAAAATGCCCAGGTGTCAATACCTGGGGACGACTTAGTCGTCCCTAGGTATTGAATACCTGGGCATTTTTAAACCTAGGGACGACTAAGTCGTCCCTAGGGTAATAAATATATTTTTTTTTTATTTTCTAAAAATGTTTTTTTTAATATTTATAAAAAAGATTTTATTAAAAATAATAAAAAAAAGAATTTTTAAGAAAAATTTTGAAAAAGATTTTATTTATTTATAACCTAGGGACGACTTTGTCGACCCTAGGTTACAAAGAGGGTCGTCCCTAGGTTAGTCAATTTTTTCAACGTAGTGGGTTGCGGGACCCACTAAGTCGTCCCTAGGATACAAAGAGGGGTTCGTCCCTAGGATCCTAGAGACGAATTTTTAGGCACAACCTCCTAGGGTCGACTTAGTCGTCCCTAGGAGTTTAGGGTCGAAAAAGTGCTTCCCTAGGGACGAATAAGTCGTCCCTAGGGTTCAAAATTGTTGTAGTGTGACTTCATTTTCAAAAATACAATTCTTTACTTCATTTCTATTATTTAAAATTCCCTCTACCAAACATGCCCTTAAAGTTTAATCACCTCATAACTCCTTAGCTCATGAGCGCCTCCCCTTTGGTTTCGGCAAGGATACATAGTCAAAAAAAGAAAGAGTGATTAATACTAATACTAGTCAAGTATGATGATGGGTCGATGGCATGGGTACTCCGTAGTTTTGCATGTGGATTCCTTTGTCAATAAGGCGAGGATAAAATGACCATTTGCTTGAATTTTGTATGGTTTTAATTCTGCATGGTAATGAAGGATCATTACAATTATTCACATCAGTATCTATACTATAGAAATAGTATTAAAAGTTATTTTTTTAATATTTGTTTTATTTTTAAAGAATTTATTAAAGACACACGGTTACATAAGGATGCAACTTTGTCGCTGGTCTCACTCCCACTATATTTTAAATTTGATCGTCATCTTAATCAACTTTTTTGATAGTAAGTTTTAGTATTATTAAATAAATGTTGACAGGGTGTTACCATCTTAAAATAATAAATATTTGAATTAATAGACCAAAGAATTTAAAACAAGCATACGCAAAAGAGCAGGGAGAAATAACATGTCATTTTAGTTTAGTGACTTTAGTCATAGGTAACAATCACGGTTAATTATTTTCAATTACTATATGTACTTTAATTCATATAATAAAGAATCATGTTGTATGCTGTTAGATCTTGCCTGTGACTTTATTGTATACTCATTTTGACAGTACACTATATCGAACAAAATATTAGTTGAAAGTTTAACGCGTAAATTATGAAAAAACATTCTTACTTTGTGTAATAGTTGTATGGTTTGTTTTTAAATGAAAAGGTCCTCGAGAGACTTATTATAAGTATTTGAGATGAAACTTCGCTTTAAACCAGTAAACTTAAATGTGAGTAACATTCTAAAACAAGAAATGCGACAAAAAAAACTATTTATGTTGGTTAAACGAACAATGATAGGAATGGAAGTTGTTGAAAACAAATGACAGGGTTGGAAGCTTAAATATTCCAAAATAGTATATATAACTGAACGAACTAGACGAACACGAAGGGATGCTTGTTTGTGTTGTTTGTTTAAGTGTAGTCAGACAAATAGATTACACGAACAACTAAACGAACGAAATATTTTGTTCATTTTCACTAGTTAACAAAATAATATTTTTCATGTTCGTTTATTAATTAAGGTGCTAAACGATCACAAACAAACGAAAATAAATGTACGTATAAAAACAAGCATAAAATATCTAGAATGTTATGACATTTGTTGTGCATGTTCGTTTCTTTTTTAACGGCGATTTATTGATAAAGAAAACACTAGCAAGAAGCTAGAATTACAAGGAAAGACGATTAGGATGAGTTAACCAATCAACCCAGCTAAACAATTTGCTACTCCTATACCTACACCAAAGAAAAGATTTACATTGAACTTCATCAAAAATTGACGACTTCTTAAGATCTTTTATGAAGAGTGTAGTATATATTACTCCTATAAATATACAATAGTTGGACATAAACGAATAAACATATATAGACGAACATATAATCAGACGTTCATGAACGTAAGTCAACAAGCGGGGCTTGTGTTCATGATCATTCAATATTATTAAACGAACACAAAAAATTTGCTCATGTTCGTTTGATAAATATATAAACGATTATAACAAACATCTATGAAATGTTTACTTAATGTTCGTTTCGTTTACAACCGTAAGTATTCAATAATTTTGGTGTTGTATAACTTTTTTAATAAGATAAGGGGCCAAATGTCACATTCTGTAGATGAGGAGGTAGTCATGCAAATAATATGCAAACGTAACGCTCCGCGTACTTCTAGCAGTAGTCACACTTTGTCTAGAATTAGAGACGAAGTCATGATCAAATATGATCGGAGGCACGGATATTTTTAACCTTAATATAATAGAGTTTAATTTTTTAAATACAGTAACTAAATAAGATTATAAACACATTTGATGCACCGAGTGCATTTAGAATATATTTGAAAGAAATTTATGTTTTTTTCAAAAATTAACATTGTATCAAAAAAAATCTATAAGTGTTCTGGGCACCCACGAGACATTCTCTGGCTCCGTCCATGTTCAGAATGGCTTACGGAACATTAGTCTGTGAAAATGAACATGACTAAAATCAAATATAACAATTGAACTATCGAAGAATTCTTAATTATTGAAATTAGAGATTAGCTAACAATAAACTTATGTGTTTTGTTTAACATTTCATATTTATATAACTAATACTTAATGAAATAATCATCAAACATTTTATATTTTACTCCATTATATACAATGTTTAGAATTATTTTAACCAATTTTTTTTTTTGAAACTATTAGAAATGTATATATAACTATGGAATATATGAGCTCACTAAATATAGTTTTTATAAATAGATGTTTAAACAAAACTCATAAGGTTGTTGTTGTAATTAATTAAGCATTTTCCAAAAATTATATATTTTCAAACCTAAAAATCAATTATAGGATCATCTCACTTGTCAAGTTTATTACGTGTTTCTCTATAGGGTTTTCTTTCTAATAAAATGACAAATATATATATCAGCTTAATTAGAGTAATAATATATTGAAAGATACATTGCATACCACAAAGCGGTGGCTAATACATACAAGAGCACCCAAATTTAGTTAGCGAGAGGTCAAATTCACCTTAATAATTGGTGTAGTGTGGCTAATACATTGAAGAGCACCTAAATATAGTTAGCGAGAGGTCAAATTCACCAACGATGGTCTAACTACAACATATGTCTAACAACTATGACAGCAACCAATGGAATTAAATAGTGTAGAATTTCACTAATCCTCACACTTAATAAATACCACATAGAGTAGTGATAAAGGGGCCTAATTTTGTGTCTAAAAATAGGTCTAATGTCACGTGTCGCCGGTTAATTAGTGAAATACAAGGGCTTATTATTTTCTGTTTCCTTATTATTGTCATTGATTTTGATACTTGAATTAATCTAATTGTTAGGTTTATCTTTAAATACACTTAATAGGCACAAATATCATTTTTGTACCACTTAAGCAATCAGGGGGAGGGCTGTATCCAATTAATTAGACACATACATAAACCTCACACTATATATAAGACTACATTTTCGCTTGACAATGAGTCAAGAATGAGTTGTAGCTCGGAAATTCACGATGGTGAAAATTTTCGGTTGATCGATCACAATTAAGATACAAATTTTGTTCACTTTGCAAATTATGTCAATGGAAGCTCATATATATCCTACACATTTACGCTGAGTTCTCGAGTTTTAATTAAGAGGAAAAGGAAAAGAATAGGAAGTGAAAAGGAAGAGGAAAGATAAAGGAAATTTTGTTTATATGTTTTTGAGAAAGGAATAGGAAAGAAAACAATAATCATATTTTTAAGTGGAAGGAAAGGGAAAAATAACTTGTTAAATTACATATATGTCCTTAAGTTCAAATACTATAAAAAGGGCATTTTAGTCTTTATACAAGTTATTATAAACTTTCTTTTCCCTTACCTCCTACTTCGTCCCGCTTTTGGGAGGAAAATTTTATAAGCAAAATTTCCTCAAATCTTCCTTTCCAATTCTTTTTCCTATCTTAAAAAAATAAATAACACAAAAACATTTCCTTTTCCTTTCAATTCCCCTCCCATATTAACTCGAGAACACAGTGTTACCGTTCAGTATTGTTTTCCATTTGTAACAAACATTACAAAATTGATCACATTTACTTAATAAATTAATTTTCAATCAATTTCTAATAAAAAGAGTCACCAAAAATTATTTTTATCGACTTCTACTTTTAAGAAAAAAGAGTAAGTAATAGAGAGGAGCATTGAAAGTCTATTTTTACTAAAAAATAGTAAACAAAAGTATAAAACTTTTAATCACTCTTTTTTAATAAGAAAAAAAATAAGTAAAAGTTGTGAGTTTCTTTTGCTACTTTTAAATTCATTCTATTTTAGTAAGAAAAAGTTATAATGACTTAAATAATTGTAAATCTTATTAGTAAACAAAATTTTTAATAAGTAAATATCATTTATTTTGTAATAAAATCACTATATATCAAATATGTTATATTAGTAAAAGTATAACATGTTCATGACAAGAAATCCCCGCGAATGTTATGTCTTTACAAATGAATATTTATATTACAAAATAAAAAATACTTATTTATTAAGAGTTTTGTTTACTATACATAATTATTTAAATTATTATAATTGTTTTTTATTAAAACATATTAGATATAAAATTAAGTAAAAAAAACTTATATTTTATCTTACTAAAAAAGAAAATTAGTAAATTTTTTTTTACTAAATATTAAGTAAGTAAAAGTAGTCTTTTAATGCTCTTTTTTTTAAATGCTCTTTTTATTACTTAATTTTTTTAATAAGAGTTGACACAGTGACTTTTAATTATTTTTTAGTAAAAATTAATAAAAGTATATTTTTAATGACTCTTTTATTATCTACTTTTTTCACATTTAATTACATTAACAAATATCATAAATTTTTTAATGTTATCAAAATTGAGTTGTGATGGACTCATTCACAAACCAGTGTCGAGCCACCTATCTACTAACGTACTAATACTCGCATTATTAGTGACAAAGTCACAAAAGCTCGAAATTGAAGTGAAAAACTTTAATACTCCGTAGTTATTAATAATGAAAAGAAAAATATTCTTGATGAAGAAGTTGCATACTAAGCCACGCGAATTATTAAGTCTTTAAACAAAACATTAAACAAAGAATAATGTTCCTTCTTTGTTTAAGACGTTAGTCTATTATTAATAGAGGGGAATCATGGTTCCCTATGAACAGTGATTCCCCTCACACTTTAATAAACTATTGTTATTATTCCCCTTCACAGCCTGCCCTCTCCCTCACAATATTCACACACACACATCTCACACACCGTTGGGGTTACGTCCCATTTTCCACGACCTCCGTTCTTCTGTTCTCATTAATGTTGCTTTAATGGTGGTTTGGTTGTTTATTGCGTTTGCCCCTTCACCCAATTTGCCCATTCATCCCTTAACGTCCCTTGATCCCTTCATTAACTGGTAGTGGCTACATGAATTTGCCTTCTCTTTAAAAACTCTATTATTAGCAGATTAATAATATGATGCCCACCTCAAAATCATTACCCTCTCTCTCTAAAACCATCTGTTTTTTGATCTTGATCGGTTTCAGCAGCCTAAAAAGTAATTTGTGGTTTATTTGATCCAAATGTAGCCACATATGTTGCGTCGCCCCCACTTCTTTGTTGTCGCCATCTGTGTTGTGCGACGTTGTGGGTGGGTTGGTGATGTTGCCTAAAATGGGAGGTTGTTTATTGGTGGTGGGGATTTTTTTGATGGTGGTGGTGTAGGTGTTTAGTCATGCTGATGGTTTTGACGTTTCCTGCCTATCTTTTGACCCTAAGAGAATTTAAATATTTAACAGGTATTTTATTTGGGTTATAATTATACTGAGTTTTTGTATTTAGTTAATTGAATTTTAATTCTGGGTTTTATAGTTAATGGGTATTTACTTGAATTATACTGGGTTTTTGATTACCCTGATTGTTGGGCAAAACCTTTACTATAATTATACTGGGTTGTTGATTGTTGTGGGATCTATGGAGGAAAACACCCCTAATTTAAGTGTTTTCTCGAAACTCTTATTTTCGAGGTTTTGTTAGAATCCTCTTTATTTGGACGTTTTTGTTGATTGCATAACACATACCCTAATTAAGATGGGTATTACGTGGTAGTTTTCTGATGTTGGTAGTGTCATTTGATACTTCTTGGCTTCATGATATTTGTTTGTCATCGTATCAGCTACATCTCATGTGTGAACATGTATCTATGTAACTATGCTGGTAAGGACAAGGCTGTGGTTATTGGCAATTGCGAAATATGCGTGTATGGGATGTTTTGGCTATCACGGTTTCCCAAGACTCGTATCTTGGTGGGGCGACCATGTGATCGCAGCAAGAATGGGTTTTGCGTACGGATTCCATGCTTCCATGTATGAAACTCATTTTGTTGATTGTTGAATAAGGTGAAAAGCAGTTTTATCTAGTTGTGTTGCTTTTCTGATAGAAAGAAAAAGTGTAATGAATTAAAGTTACATTCACATAAAAATTTGTTACTTTCGAGAATTTTGTGGTTTCTAATGGGTTTTGGGTACGCCTTCCATGCTTCCATGTATGAAACTCATTTTGTTGATTATGGAATAAGGTAAAAAGTAGTTTTATCTAACTGTGTTGCTTTTTCTATAGAAAGAAAAAGTGTAATGAATCAAAGTTAGATTTACATAAAAGGTTGCTACTTTCGAGAATTTAGTGGTTTCTATGTTAATAGCATTTTCAAAGTGTAAACTTCAAAGATTTGAGGTTATCCGCATCTTGGCGGGGCAAATGATTGATTTGCAGTCATGGCGGGTTTACCCAAATGCACATACTTTCATGTGGACGTTGTACCAAAACCCTAGGAAAAAAAGAGAAAAGAAATGTGTTTGTAAGTGCTTTAAGTTTATTGTTGGCGATGATGATACTAATGCTTTTGAGCGTTTATGCTTTTGCAAGCACAATGCGTTGCTCGACCATGATGGGTACTACCCAACCGTACCTTGGCAGGGCATCACTATATCGTGTTTGCAGCCATGCCGAGTCGGAAACCCTCTTCTCAGGTTCATAACTCGCAAATCTGAGCCAAACCTGGTTTTTTTTACTACATGGGGTCTGGGTTATTTTTAACTCTTAGGCCTGTACACCATTATGTGCTACTGTTTTCAATGTTAATTAAGGAGCATTACATTGTTGAGGTATGTGTCGTGTGTGTGTATTGTATGACATCTGGCAAAATAGTGGTCTCTGGAACTGTAGGAATGATACACACGACTATATATGATATAGAAATGAAGATAAAGATTAAACCAAAAAGTAAGATAAGATTAGATGAAGAAAAAGAGAAAAACAAAGATGGTTGTGAATTCCTAGTGAGAGAAGCACATATGTTTCCCTCTCTACAATCTATGAAAATGGAAGACACACACCACAAATGAGGTGCCTTGGGCCTTTTATACTATACGTCTAATGTATGGAAGGCCTTCCTCATTTGTGAGTTCGGGACTAATTCGTGTTACATACATAACATTATGCTAGAACTCTCAACACCGTTAAGTAGCATTTTCCACGAGCTTCGCAACGGTATATTATATGACCATCACTTTAAATACTTCTAACAATCTCCCCCTAAGGGGTGGTCATGTAATATGTGACTTCACTTCTTTGGTGTTGTTGACTTTGAAGCTCGTTGTCTTGAGAGTTCCTTCATTGTTCCTTTCATGACTTGTGATCTTGGATCTTTGATATTTGCCTTGACTTGATCTTTAAGCTTTGCCAACTTGTGCTCTTGTATCTTTTCCCACATACTCGTAGTTTGCATAGTCTTGAAAGCTTGTTAACAATCTCCATTGATAATCAGAGTAACGGAAGTCTTTGTTTGAGATGTTCTTGAGCTTTCTTCTTTTACATGAGCATGTGGTCTTGAATTACGAATCTTGAGGTTACGCCACCGTTTGCATTCCTCCGGTTTCCCGTTATACAGTACGAATACTGTACTTGTGATTAGGTAAGTTCAAAGAACTTCCTTGACAGGGTTTCCGGCTGTGGTAGCCGTTCTCATTACTTGAACATCTCGAAAGATAGTTCATAGTAAAGATTGAATCATGCAGTTCCATTCTGCTGATTAAGTCGTCAATTCATTTCCTGGAACAAGTTTGAATCAATTAAGAACCAAACCATTGTTGCTTTCCTTTTGACACAAGTTTGATTCGTATGGAATCTCACAAGTTACCTACCGCAGTGCTGTTTGATGATGACACTGGAAGGATTTCCATTCGTCACAGTAAATACTAAGAAGTATTACTCTGAATGTTCTGGCAAGATCATAAAGATATTGCGTCGAGACCTGGAACGAGTTTGAATCACAAAAGAATCAAACCACTGTTGCTTTTCAGTTAACATATGTTCAATTCAAGTGAATCTTGCATATGACCTACCGCAGTGCTGTTTGATGTTAACACTGGAAGGATTTCCATTCATCACTGTGAATACTAATGAGTATCACTCTGAATGTTCTGGCAATATCACAAGGATAGAGCGTAGGACTCTGTAAATTATCGCATGTGTTCTTGTGATGAACAACAATTGATATATGGAATAAGTGTCCTAATGAGATTTTTTGATGAATCTCGTTGGCTCTAGACTCTATAAGTGCACGTTTATTTGGTGATCGGAGGCTGGAGCAGACTGCCACCTTTTCAATATCTACTATCTCGGAGTGAGAAAGTTGATAGAAATGAGTTGAACTCCGTGACAATAAAAAAAACTTCTTTTGAGAGAAGCTTGAGTAGGCCGGGAAGGGTTGTGCATTGCATCACTGGGTCCATGATGCTTTGTCTTCAGTATCAAAAATCATCAAAGTGATTCTGATAATAGATGTATTGACCCGGTTTCTGCCTAAGTTGTATGGAGGGCTTCTTTCTTTACACCCTTTATCCTTACATTTCTTTTTCATTCTTCAACCCCTTCAATGCTTACCAAGACGTCATAACTAGCACCTTGTTGTGATTTTTCCAGTGCTAGCTTAAGTCATTAGTCGGAATTTTTCCCGTACACTCAACTACTCCATCTTTCCTAAGGACATCTAAATTCTAATGGATTGTCCCTGGGAAGATCCCTCCGGTTCTGGTTGGATCATAAGACGAATACCTAACCACCTTTTGACACCAATACCGTCGTGAATTAATGCGTTGAAGGGTATAGATATCGTAACCAGAAAAACCTCTTGAAGGTTTTTTGTATCATCAAAACGCTCCCCCTACATATGTGCATCATAAAAGGAAAGGTGTTTGCATATATTAGGAAGAGAAAGCACTTATATCAAAGATCTTATCCAAGATAACACATTTTAATCACTATTCTCCCCCTCAAAAATTGCATGACATTGAAATTTTTGTGAAACTAGTGATGAAACATGGAGAGAATAATGTTGCATGAAAGTTTGTACTCCCCCTCGAAAAGAAATTCTATTTAAATTTAGAGGAGTATATGAGCACACAGTTTTGAAATACTTTGAAAAAATATGCTCAAAAACCCGAGAAAACTGAATTTCCCGTTGTTGAGGAAAAATGTACATGAATGAACATTTTCGTTGAGTTCATGAGCTTAAAACTTTGAATGTTTTAATATAAGCCCATGACCGAGAAAGATTAATTTCCCGTTGATGAGGATAAGTCATAGACTTTCCTTTCTTTGGGGACCGGGTTATAGTCTGACATGTGACTATAAGCTATTATGAGAAGAAAGTAGAAAAGACATGTTTTGAAAACATTTGAACTCTCATTCGAACTTTATGTACGTACCCGTGTCATTATTGAGCGACATTTCTAAGTGCGTCCATATTATCGATGCTGAGAGACATGTCGGAGAAGAATATTTTTGATATTTTTTTGAAAGATTTTCTCATTTTTTATTTTGTTTTTATAGGTTTTATATTTTTGTATATTGATTTTCTGATAGATATATACAAGGTTACTGCGAATGTGCAAGATGTTCAAGTTCATCTGGAGTGAAACTACGCATACCAAGTCGACGAACCAAGAATTCAAATCTTTCTTGAGAAAGAGCTTTGGTGAAGATGTCGGCTAGTTGGTAGTCCGTCTTGACAAAATACAGTTCGATCGTTCCTCTTTCCACATGCTCCTTTATGAAATGGAATCGGACAGCTATGTGCTTGGTCTTGGAGTGTTGGACCGGGTTGCAGGATATGGCTATGGCTGATTGTGAATCACAATAAATAGGAACTTTGTTAAAGTGAAAGTCATAATCCGTGAGTTGTGTTCTCATCCAAAGGACTTGAGCACTACACACGGATAGAGACACATATTCTGTTTCCGCGATGGACAACACCGTACAGTCTTGTTTTCTTGATGACCAGCTCACTAGCTTCTCGCCTAAGAATTGTGCTCCACCGGAAGTGATCTTGAATGTATCATGACACCCTGCATGGTCGACATCTGAAAAACCAGTGAGATTAAAACCAGAATCCATCGTATACCAGAGACCCATGTTAATGGTTCCCCGGAGATAACGAAAGATCCTTTTAACCTCCTTGAGGTGCTTCTCGGTTGGCTTCGCCTGGTACCGAGCACATAAACAAGTAGCATGCACAATGTCCGGTCTGCTTGAGGTTAAGTACATAAGGGACCCGATCATGCTTCGGTATTTTGTAGCATCTACAAATGTCCCTTTCTTATCCAAATCAAGCTTGTGTTTAGTGTCTATTGGAGTACCAATAGGATCACAGTTTTCCATGCCAAATTTCGTTATAATCTCAAGCACATACTTGAACTGATTTATGAAAATACCACGGGGGATTGGTGAACTTGGAGACCAAGAAAGAACGTCATTTCCCCCATCATGGACATTTCGAATCGACTTTTCATAAGGACAGCAAATAATATGGAATATTTTGGGTCAGTAGAACCAAATATAATATCATCTACATAGACGTGAGCCACCAAGATGTCGTTGCCGTAGTGCTTGATAAACAACGTTGGATCAATGGTTCCTTTGCTGAAGTGATTTTGTAGAAGAAATGATGATAATTCGTCGTACCATGCCCTTGGTGCTTGTTTCAAACCATAAATTGCCTTTTTCAACTTGTAGACATGGCTTAGATGATCGGTGTTAATGAAACCTTCAGGTTGACATACGTACACATCTTCTTTTAACGACCCATGCAAGAAAGCCGTCTTCACGTCCATTTGATACACAGTGAACGATTTGTGTGCTGTGTATGCCAAGAAATCCTAATAGCTTCCATTCGAGCAACCGGGGCGAAGGATTTTGCGAAATCAATTCCCTCCTGTTGTTTATAACCTCTTACGACTAACCGAGTCTTGTTCCTAATGACCGTTTGCTCCTCATCCATCTTGTTTTTGAATAACCATTTCAGAGTAAGGGGATCAATATTGTCCGGTCGAGGTACTAACTCCCATACATCAAGCCGGATGAACTGATTGAGTTCTTCTTGCATAGACTCAATCCATGATGCATCGGTCATTGCTTCTTTCACACTTGCTGGTTCCATTGTGCTGACTGATATTGCATAGATACACATATCACCGTCGGTATACAGCTGATTTCGTGTTGAGACTGGTCGTGAGAGATTGCCAATCACTTGAACCAAAGGATGATTCTTAGTCCATTTGTGTTCATGTGGAAGTGTATGAGAAACTTGATGCGAGCTCGACGGATCCACATATGGTGTTGAAGGCTGAGTAGAACTTGTGGAAGCCGCAAATGAATTAACAAACTTGTGTTCGTTGAGCATCGCATTGTTCGCATTTTCAGCAACTATTCATTCTGAAGATGAACATGAGTAGGAATTTGCTGAGAATGTTGTTGAGTTGCGTCAGCAGTCGGAGAAGTGGTTGGAATGTTTGGAGGCAATATGGTTGAGGTTGACGTAGATGGTGCAGAAGTAGATGCCGTTGGTGTAGATGCAATCGGAGGTTCTTGAGCTACCGTGGCAGGTTAAGCCGGGGCATTTTGAGGAACACCAAATGCCGAAGGACCCTCCATATATTCATCATAAATTGGCCCAAATAAAACTTCCAAGTCACGTTCCGAAGGTTGTAACGATGAGATTGCTGACGGTGCAAATTGAAGCGCGAGTCCTGAACATACGTGTCCAGAAGTCTGACCTTGAAGCTCGGGATGTGAACTTCTATGTTGAGAGGCCATACCCGAGAGTTCATCAAAGGTAACATTCATAGCCTCCATTACCTTTCTTGTCCTTCGATTATAAACCCTATAAGCACAAGCAGTTGAAGAATAACCAATGAAAAACCAATATCACCTTTAGGTTCAAGTTTACCGATATCTTCACGATCATTCTTCGGATAACATAATGCACCGAAGACATGTAAAAATGAAATATCCGGTTTTCTTCCATTAATGATCTCATAAGGTGTTTTGTTGAAACGGGTGTGAATAATGGAGCGGTTTTGAGTATAACATGCAGTTGCTATAGCGTCGGCCCAAAGGAATAACGGTGCACTGGAGGAGAGAAGCATCGTCCGAGCAGCTTCAACTAACGTACGATTCCTCCGTTCCACAACTCCATTCCGCTATGGAGTTCTTACAGCCGAAGTTTGATGAGAAATCCCAACTTCGTCAAAATAAGCTTTCAATTTCTGATTGGTGAATTATGTTCCGTTATCCGTTCTCACAATAATGACAGGGGCTTGCAGTAGTACTGATGTTTTCTTCAAGAAGTTAATAATTACATCAGGGGCTTCATCTTTTGATGCAAGAAAATAAACCCATGTGTAACGAGAATAATCATCCACAATTACTAGGACATACCGCTTTCCATTAATGCTTTTGATTCTCATTGGGCCACATAAATCCATATGAAGGAGATGCAACCTATTCGTTGAATTTGGAATAGGTTTGGGTTTGTGAGGCTTCTTCTTACTTTTTCCTTGCTCACAAGAAGGACAAAGATGGTCTTTTGTATATTTAAACTTTGGAAGACCGGTAACGAGATCATCTTTCGCGAGTTGGGTGATGGCATCGAAATTGAGATGAGATAACCTTTGATGCCATAACCATGACTTTGTTGATGTGGCTCGGGCCATGAGACAAATTGGAGAAGCAGCAGACATTTGAAAAAGATCAATGGTGTAAAGGTTTGTGGTACGATTTCCTTTTAACAAATTAATTCCTTCAAGATCTATTACAAAACATGTATGAATTCTGAAAGCAACCTCCAAGTCTGAATCACAAAATTGCCCAACCGAGAACAAATTATGTCCCAAGCCATCAACAAAAGAGACTCTGGTGATGATTATATTTCCTCAATGAAGATCACCATAGCCTAGAACTCTCAACACCGTTAAGTAGCATTTTCCACGAGCTTCACAACGGTATATTATATTTCCAAGCTATCTCGTACTCAATTTCAAAATTTGGCGATACTCAATTTTTTTAGCTTACCGTTTTGTCGGACTGAGGAATTTATTGTCGAACTGAGAAAAAAATCGGAAGTTTCGGAATTTCAACAACATCACACGCTTTCTACGTTGTGTGTTGAAATCACGGAATCTTCTAATGCTTATGTGACCTCGGTTGGCTACTCATTGCTTCTAAGAAAAGCCAACTTCCAGGTATGTATCATTCCCGTGCACTAAAGATTATTGATACCAGTTTTGGTATTATTTTATTTTAGAAAGAAGCTAACAATCTCACTTTTAAGATAAGTTGACTTGAATAACCTCATAGGCTGCTCGATCAACATATGTAAAGTGTGTGGGTATTTGTTTGCGTATAAGAGGTCGGGGCGTTACTTAACTGATTTTGCCCTTTTGTTATATAAGTTAAATCACATGCTCTTGCGTTATGCGTTTCTATTTCTTATGCCATCATTTGGTTTTTCTTATAGTGTGATTTTGTCATGATTGAATGCCTATTGTCTTTAATAATTTTTCTAGTGAGTTTAATGATCATGATCAATAGATTTTAGAATTATGACGTGTTGTTCCTCATTGTTTGATTGTATAGATACAATCGTTTGTTGGATCATTATTGTAGAAGTCGGCCCGTATGTTGGCGGGGCAACATGATATCGTGTTTGCATGGGTGGGCAACGCAAATGTGTTTGCAGCCATGGCGGGCCGATGGTCCTTTTATACATGCGGCTTATGCTTCTTTGATGCCTACATACACCGCGTTTACGTACCATCTTTGTGCTTAAATAGGGTATTAGATATATGGGCTTAATGGAAATATGTTGTGGGAGTAATTTGTTTGTTACTGAATACCTTTTTGTCCAATGTTATAAAGGGCCAAAGCGACCCCTATCTTGTCGAGGCATCACAAAGTAGTGTTTGCAGCCATGGCGGGTCGGATATCCTTAAATCAGAACTGACAGCGATGAAAAAATTGTTTTGGGCGTCTGTTTTCTGGTTTCTAACTATTCTTAGTTTCGCGATCATGATAGATGTAGTCGGCCTAATTTTTGGCATGGCATCACGACAATCGTGCTTGCAGCCATACCAGGTCGATCACTTGAATCATAGGCAGGACGCCTTCAGCTCTGAGCCAACGCTTAGTTTTCATGGCCTCTGTTCCTCCGTTCTCAATAATGGTGCTTTGATTGTGGCTTGGCTGTTTATTAAACTTGTCCCTTTAGCCGTTGCTATCAATCAACGGTTTCCCCTTCACTCCTTCATGATTTGTTTAATTTGGCCTTAATTTGTCATTTGATTAATGTTAATTGTGTGTTTGTGGTGGTGCCATAAAATCCATTTGCCTCTTATTCATTTTATAAATTATATACTACAAATTTGTTTTAATTTAATTTTCCCTTTCCTTAATTGTGGTTGTTTGGTATTTGTAGTGGCTACAGAGAATCCATCTCAACCGTATTAACATACGTTAAATCTAAAAGTTTAATATTTCTTAATGAGGTAAGTTTTATCTAAAACTGATAAGTTTGATCTAAAACTTTGATAAGTGTTTTGGTTTCGTAAATCTTTGTTGATGCGCGGAGATGTGTTTCATCTAAAATTAATTATAAATTATACTAATAATAATAGAGGGGAATGCGAATCCCAATGAATAGTAACCCCTTTGTTGTGGAAATGTGCCCTTCTCTCTAGGTTTTCATGACCTTGAACAGCCCAGGTTAAATTTAAGCCTCCACGGCCCTTGCCGGGTCAACCATTTGAGGATGCGGCCATGTCGTGTGGGTCCGATTTCCCATTAAGGTCGGGTTAATGTTCTATATTTACATGATATGATGACACTTTTGATTGTTTGTTGCGATTCTCTAGGCTGTGATGACCTTGAACAGCCCAGGTTAAACCCGACACTCCATAGACCTTGGTGGGGCAACCTTTTCAGGATGCAACCATGCTTATGTGTCCGGTTTTACTTGAAGGGCGTCATGTCTGAGCCTACGATGGCCCATGTTACTAAAAAAATGTACATACTCATTCATATATTTGGGTGTGGTATTTGTTTGTTCGCTGATGGGGGCTGCTGCCCCTTTTGAAAGCGATAATCAAAACTTCTATAAAAAACGCTACTAGCTAATGAGGGTTTATTTATTTATTTTTTAGCAATATATCATTCGTTTATATCATAGGTGGTAGCTCTAGAACACAATAAGAAAGTGAAGTGAGAAAGCCATTAGCTTTTTAGAGAACCCTATGATGTAACATTTCGTAATCATCGTTCATAAACAAACACTGGGTTTTGGCCGTTAACATTGGTTTCACAAAATCATGATAGATCTGTCACCACCACATTCAAGGACGACGAAAAACAAGCAGGTACGGCTTTATTTCTATTTTTCATTCTAACTTCACATCGTTATTTATCTTTTTTCAAAAGACTGATATATACTGATAATTAAAAAGAGGTTGCGTGTGTTAAAAAGTTGGTTTGATCAAAGATAAATATGTAGGCGCAAGGGGTGTTATGGAATTGGATGATCGGGTCGCTTTGATTCAGGTTTTGTACTAGAAAAAGATGACCCGCAAACCAACTTAGTCGGATTGGCTTCTTTAGTTCAACTGAAACATAGTGTAGATAGAACATCAAACGTTTGCTGTAATGTAGGTGGAAGGGGTGTTATGAGGTTGTGTTGATTCGGGTTTTGTGCTAAGAAAAACTGACCCACAACCCGACTTAGTCAGATTGTATTCTTTAGTTCAACTGAAAAAATAGTGTAGCTAGAACTCTTACTGTAACATTCAATAAATTACTTTTTAATTTCTACGAAACTTCGAACGATAGCCTTTTGCCTTCCGGTATGGATGCTACTCATTTGAAAAGTGAGATCGCAAGTTATAGTATAATCTTCACATGACACTTTAATTAGCTTTCAAAAATACAATACACATAAAATACACTTTTAAACAAAGATACTTCTACAAAACTATATACCTACAACTTATTTCAGTTCACATGGTTAGTACCATTACATCTATTTGTAAGTCTTGGAGATTTTTATAAATTGGTAGCATGCCACTTACTATTGGAATAGGTTCTGTTTAGATTGATTTTTCTAATATTGGTATTTACTTAGGGTGGCATGCCATTCATGGTTGAGAGATATACATGGAATGCTTATCTGCTTGCTTATTTAGTTAGTTTTCTTAGCCTGTTTGGGATTGCTTATAAATTGGGTGTTTGGTTGTTGTTAAAACATCTGCCAAACACACTACCTGTTGCAGAAGGGGTGTTTGGTTGTTAAAACAGTTGCCAAATACCCTACCTGCTGCAGAAGGGGTTGTTTAGCTGCTGTAAAAAAGGATCAAAACACCCTTTTACAGCATACGTTAATTCTGTTTCTAGGTAAAATGTTTTGAGCCTATTAAATGTCTTGTAGCGAAACGTACGTTATCTCATTCTTGTTGTTTGTAAGTTGTTATTTGTCTAAATTATGTGATCCATGTGAGTCTTAAAACCAGTACACTGACAAATTTGCAACCATGAAACTATTCTGCGCCTTTCTTCATGTTTGCATCCTCACGTTCTTTTTTTGGGTTGTCATAAGCTTTTAATATATTGAAAACCTTGAAAATGTAACATGTATTTATTAATTGTATGCGCTATTATTACATAAATATAATACTATTTGATTTATCGCTATTATAGGAAGGAACGTCTCAATTATTGTTTTCTCAAAGAAAATATTCTTCAATTTACTTGACTTGGTAAACAATATTAAAAAGTTTCCTTATGTTGCTTACATGCAACTGTCGCTTTTCGTTTTATTTTTATTGGTTGTGTTATTGATATCTTCAGGGTACAGCCTCGCTCGACGACCAGCTTGGGTACGACAAACAGCAGAAGAAAATTGCGTGATTGGCGGGACATTCCGTTGCCACATCAATGGTGTAATAGGTTGAATATGCTTGCTTACCTCGGAAAGTAGTCAAAAAGTTTTTGTAATTATATAATCGCCCTGTGCAATGCATAATAGCCAATATCTTTCATTCCTATTTCCTTACCTTTTACCTTCATAACCCTCTAATAACACGACAAGAGACAAATACATAACCGAAGAAAATAAACCTTTAGTTGGCAACAGTACTGAAACCCAAACCCACCCCGCACCCCTGCACAGGCCATCAAGAAAACAGAAATAGGTATGTCTCTGTCTCGCCCGAATACTAAATCGCACCTGTTGCTTTACTTTAGAACTGGTTCCCATAAGTACGGACGCCCGCACAAAAAAATTGCTTACCTACACACCTAAAATAAACCCATTAGCACATACTTTTTCTTAAAGTTTCTTTGGTAGAATTACGTGTGCGCTATCAAAACGTTATACACCATTTATACTTAAAATTAACAGCTTCACAATACACAAATAGGCCATCCTGTTGAGCCCCTCATTACAACAACATTTTTAAGTAACATGCTACAAATACCAATACATTGCCCGCTGAACGCCTAAGTAGCGCTCAGCGTACCAAACAAAGAAGATCAAGGGTAAACACACACTGCCCTTGATTATTCTACAAACACGCTCTGAAATAGGTATAATATCACAAAGCATAAGAAAACGAAAAAGAAACGCAATTAAAAAGTACTAGGGCGCCGGCAAAAACATCCAGCTTTATTACACTTGCACACAACTGCACTTTGATAGACTTGGAACCACGTTTGTTCAACTAGACCCACTCCCTGTTAGCTTCTCCATGTATCCTTCCCTCTGGCGAATGCGCTTCGCAGACGCCTCAACTTCAGCCTCAAGCCTGTCCCGGAAAACACACTATGTGTCCATGGTTTTCCCTAGGTAGGCGACCATCCGGTCAACAACGCGGTCACCCTGGACTGTTCTCAACTCCTAACGTAAATTTTCACGAGCCACGATACCCATATTCGCCTCCTGATACATGCTTTCCACCTTCGAATTCCAAGCCGTCTCGCCTTCAATGTCATTTTGAATATAACATATAAACATATCAGTCCAGTCGTCCGACTGGGCTTCTGCCTGTAGCGCAGCACACCTAAGTCGATAGGCCATGTGTTTCTTAATTGCTTTATATTATGATATAACAACTACTACAATTGTGAAAGAAGAACTCGGCCCTCGACCATTAAATAGATGGGCAACCATTCATTGCTACAGCCAATCCACACAAACCACTAACATTCTTATCTCTACCAACAGTTACCACACCAACACATAGTACTACCACTTCACATTTACATGGCCATCTGGTGATCTTTCCAAAAGTGGGATAAAAAGTTAAAGCCTGCAAAAAACTGTATCCGCATTTGAGGCAAAAAAGACTTTCTTTATATGCCCAAACACACAAACCTAAACCAATATTCACAGCGTATAACTGTTCCCACAACCTTTTGTCTTTCCAACCTCCAAAATTGGTCAAGTTTCAAAGAAAGTAATTAACTACATCAAACTTATTTCACAACGTGTATTAGAACAGACATGGTGCATTAAACTTAAAACATGGCTCCAATTATAATTAAACCAACTGGGGCTTAAACATTTTATACTACAAAGGCACGTTGAATCACACATCCTAAGCAACCACAAATAGACACAACAGTAACAAACACCAACACGCAGACTAAGAACAAACAAATAATACGATTGTTCACAACCACTAGAAACAAGAGGCGCTTCCATACGCACACGCCTAACAACAACCGTTTATTACAAATTACAAACACATACAGAACTCCACTGCCCATGCCCTGCAACACCTTTCACCAATCACATGCTTCGCATGAAGAAGTCAATGTCATTCACACGAGCATCACACGCATCCATCAATGCTTGCAGGTGATGAAGCTCCACCTCATCACGGTCTTGCATGTCTAATAACAAACACACCATTCGACTCGCAAGGGCTTCTGGGATGGTACTTAACAACTCACTTATAAACGCGTCCCTCTCAACAATAGCGGCCTTCTTCCGCCGATATAAAGCTTACGGATTCCCCCTCCAAACCCTCTCATCATCCACACGGTCACACAAATATTACCAAAAACAGTTTCCAAACTCATTTGACCCACATTGCCTTTGCAAAGCATGGAGAATTTGCCGCCAATCCATATTTTTGTGATACTTATTGGTTGTTTTATGCTCTAACATGTGTTGCAATTCCCTACCCTATCACACTTATATAGAGGTGCACAACCCCACTGTTGCCACGTACCATTGGATACCTTACATTATTTTAAACTATATTTCAAACAAAATCTGTCACCCATTTCATACCAGCAGGCTGCATTGATATGTCATAGCTGCTACACATTCCAAGTAAGCAATTATCCATGTGCATCTATAGTAATACAATTTCATTAAGCTTTGACTGAACTGGAACCACAAATGAAGACTGCCAACAACAACTATGCTATGTATTCATAATAACCTTGCTATACATTACAATATAGTCCATATACGTAATACATTAACATTCAATACTTGGATCTTCCTCATTATTATTATGTTTTCCACAACAGGTACCCCAACAACAAATACTATTGACAAACTTGCAGAAACAATTGTGGACAACTTTAAGGCGACAAAACATTTGGAGAAAACCACCTCCTCTAAAAGAGCACTCTTTCTAGACTTAGAACAGCCATCGAAGAAAGACAAAAAAAACTTAGACCAGCAAACAGCGCAAGCCCGCATTCTTTTGGGGAAAACACTTATTACAACTGTGGCAAAAAAACAGCACCCACCTATGTACTTTTTGTATTTCATATGATCGCTACATTTCCTTTTGTAAGACTAAACCCTTGGCAACAACGACCACCCTTCGCCACAGCGGAGCGCGTGCACAAACCCTAGTTAACTTTAAGAAGTAAGATTCAAAAGAAATAAAATAAGCATATAGTTTAAGACAGATGATTTGGGGTTGGATTTGGAGACAGGTTGGCAGATATGGATACAGGTTCGAGCAGGAATGTTTAATTTTTCGTGGGTACAGGTTCGGGTACGGGTCCTAATATTATTCGTCTCGTTCACTCGTACTCATATATATATCCTTTTTATCCGAATTGGTACCCGCTTTATTGCTATTCTATATAAGTCATAAATTTGTGGAAAATGGTAGATGAAAATTGTTAAACTAATTAGATGATCATATTAGTTATATTCTGTATACATTGACCAAACTTTTTTGGATTTTTTTAAAATTTTAATTATGATTTGTTTGATACATCAATATCGCATGATATGATATTAAAGTATTATTCTTTATATTCTAAAGACTTCCGAATATATTATGGAGTTTTGGCAATTTTTCATTAGTTTTTCTTAAATCTAGACCCACAATTATGCTCAATAATAATTTAGTTATAGATACCCGATATCCGTGGGGATATCTGAAAATTCGATAGATAATACTAATTAGGTATCCATTGATATTGGAGTGGATACATGTACGAATATTAGAAACGGATACGGGTACAAGTTTACTAAAACTCTACTTAAACCCGACCCGTTGCCATCCATATAAATAGATGTGGATACTACTAAAGATGTGATTTGGAGTTGAGGAAAAAGAAAAGCGGCAGGAGTTTATGAAAAAAATTAGCAAGTTATTTCTTTTGTAAATGCAATCAGGATACCTATTAAAGTCGGCCATGGATTAAGCAATAAAATAAAGGTTACGTTATTAATATCTCTTTTAGTCTTAAAAAGTACAAAAAAGTATTTGCTATACCATCTTTTGTCTCCTTGTTATAGTATAACAAAGTTTTTTTAGTTTATGTTTCGTATTTTTTGACAGTTTAATACTTTTAACATGTTAAACTTTATATTTTTTATTCCGAACCTTTTTTTTTACAGTTTTATAACAAAAACAAAATAAAAAAAAAATAAAAAAACTAAGGGTGTTGGAATCGTTTTAAGGGAGATACCAATAACCACCCCTAAAATAAATAGAGTAGCATTTTTCTAGCAGATAGAGTAGGAAGTGAGACAACAATAACACTTTGAGAACAAAATAAGAATTATTAGAAGATATATAAGTTCGACAAGACGATAAAAAAGCGGTGGCTCATGATGACCGAATAGATTATTGAATTAATCTTGCTCTAATACTATGTTAGAGATAGATAAACCTTATAAAAGGCTACGGTATGGTGAGGTTTTGCCTTGCGTCATACCTTGTCAGCCAACAAAAGCTATGACATATCACATCAGGGTTAGCGTCATGATTTTTTGCACCGTGGTTGCCAGCCCAGAAAAGTACGTTATATTTTTTTTTATTATTATTAGTAAAGTTGATATATATGAACCCATAACATCATATTTTAGTGTTATGACATAATTTTTCTCACGTCTTACTACATCCCATCAAATATGATGACGTAACAATTCTGATGCTATAAGTAACATAAAAACAATTTTTTGACTCTAACACTATTTATAATTATAACACTATCTCTACCAAGCCCTGTATTGTAATATTGTGTCTCATGAAACTCTAATAAAGTCTAAGGTTCACAAACTGGATCTAGACAAAGTATCTATCAACTCATATAATCAGTACACTACAATCTAAAAGAAATGGCCTAACCATTTCATTTACATGAACGCTTTGAAGTATTATTTTCATTCTTAACCATGTAATTCATCAAACCCTACATTTATGATTTATAAATTACCTTTAGCTCTTTAATCAAACATATTAGTTTGTTAACATCAAGAATGACAAGACTTGGAGAAGAAGATTTAGGAAAAGATTTGTAATGTTTGGTGATGTCATTTGAAAGCACGCAAGGTAACATCAGTTTGATAATGAGTTTTACTTTTTGTTTTTATTTTTGCAAGATATAATTTCCAATTTTTGCAAGATATAATTTCCAATAAATAATTTGTTATTCTTTAGTGCACCACTCACTCTTGTTTATCATAATAATAAATGTCTTCGTCAAAGACGTGCTATTGGCTTAACTAAGATTACAATATTCATCATCACTTAAACATATCTAATCCACTCCATTAACACCACACTTCAATCAATCAACACTTTCACTCCCTCATTTCTTCAAATGTTCCAAAAAATCATACTTACATTTAGACCTTCAATATGTGTATCCATTGAATTACATACAAAAACGAAGACAATACACATTTACAGTACAAGATATATATCTCATGAATTTTTATGATAAAATGTCCTTTTGTTAAAAGAACAACATAAGTAAGGAACGCTATGAATTATCTCATGTAATGTAACACTTTACCAATCTTGAAGTGTAAAAGGGGATGAATCGTGATTGCTCCGTATTGTTTTGATTGATCGATGGTGTCACATTCAAGAAAAATCTAAGCAACTAAAAAGTAGAATTATTAAAAAACATTATGGGAACGTTCATGAACAAACGTACTGTGGTGTTGTTTGAAATATGACGTGACGAGATGAATGATAATTTGTGTTTTGTGAGCAATTCCAAATAACGTCAATTTATTGTTTGTTACTTTAGAAGTAAAGTATGTTAAACCTTGCATAAGCTTTCAAACATACAGTGTGTTGTTCTTTCTTTTTACCTATTCAACTATTCCTAAGCCATACGTAATTAGCTTGTCATTTATCTACAATCTGATATTAACCTTTTCATAAGTTAAAGGGAATGAAAGTAACTGAAAACTTTATAAATGTAAACACATGCGAGATTAGAGCATGAAGCCCTTTCTTGATTCAAATTTGTTAACATAATTTGAGACATCTAACCATTCTCTTTGGCCAGTAATAACATCATTACAATTTGAAAGTTATATTGCTTCATGTGGATTGAAAGATTGAGAATCCTTACAATAGTCAAACGTATTGACTTACACTATACAAATTTTTACTCAAGTTAAGCGTCAAGTGACTTGTATCAATATTAATTTTTTTCTCTCTGTTTCCACTCAATATAATTATGTAACGTATATGTATGTGAATTTATTTTTTACAAAGATTATAGGTATGAAAGTAGTCAATAATTATGTTTTACAAGTACCCTTGTACTAGCTCTTGCCGTTAACAAATTGTCCACATTGCATGATTTTCGTGTTAACCTTGACTTGACAGAGTCGAAATTTGTATTTATAAGAGGAAATTTCGGTTTTGGCCATGTTCTCATGTGTGTAGACCTTTTTAAGCCAAACATTAATGTTTTTTCTGCTTTGGTCATGCTCTACTTTAAAAATGTTCAACCTATCTCGGCGTCTGACACGTGGCGTGCTCTACCTTACTTTTTCAGGCCCACCAATCATTAAACTAAAACACTTTATCGAATCTAGTATTTTATACTGTAGTTCACGTCGGATGCTCTACTAACCATGCTCTACCCATATCTTGAAAATTGTTCCATTTTCTGAAAAAATTTGCCTCGATATTCGCGATTACTAAACCCTTATGTTTTTTCTCTCATCACTTGTTTTAAAAAATATACACACACAACACTCTCTTTCTCCGACGACGATTTCTCCGGCCACCGACGCAGTATATCATTCCGGTTAAACACCAATCCAACAAATATATTATGATTAAACCCCACCGAGACTCTGCATTTCTCCGATTATACACCAATCCCTTCCATTTAATCCTATTATACAACTAATCCGTCCTATTTCAATCCATTATTCACCAACCACATTCAGACATCCTCACCGGTGCATTATGGATGGACATATGATTGTAAATTTTAATTAAATCCATAATTTTTTAGTTTTGTCTAATTATTTATCGTATGATTGTAAGATTTAATTGCACTGTTATTTAGGTTTACGATGCTAGAGTTAGTATTAGATCGAAGTTGCATATTCTTCAGACCATGCAGAATCAGTTGATTTTGAAGCCTCACTGTTACAATGTGTTTAGACGGACTGTTTTTGGGCACTGGTTAGATATTAAAACAACATACAATGATAACCACTTGTTGAATTATATTTTACAACACCAACGAGTAATCAAAAACGCTAGTCAGGAGGTCCTTTTTGTTTTTGATATTGGTGGCTCGACATATGAATAGGTCGCAAAGAATTCTGCTTAATCACCGGGTTCCAGTTTAGAAAAATTATGTTGGATCTTAATGAGAAAGATAAATCTGAATTCCGTGTTCGTGTATTCCCCGAGAAATAAAAACATCTGTGGTTCATATTTGTTCTCCCTTGTTAAAAATGAAGTTAAGTTTAATGAGTTGGCTGATGATGATGATGTGCGTGTATGCTTGCTATTAGCTTTGTACTACGTTTTTATGGGTCATGAGCTCAAACACGTACTTCCTAAAGCTATGATTAATTTTGTTGATTATTTTTTAAAATGGAATGCATTTCCATGAGGTGAACATATGTGGTCACTTTTCCATAGTCGGGCGTATAACATTGTCGACGATCACAGGGAGAAACATTTGAAAAAGCTCAAGGCCAATCCCCACTACTTGCCAACATATATTTTGTATGGATTTGTTTTTCCATTAACGGTTAGTCATATTTTTATATGCATATTACTCATTTTTTATTTTCTGGTAAAATTCAATTATCTTCATTGTTATTATTTGTGTTTATTTGATTTTCATACCAGATATGGGCTTTGGAGATTTTTTCCAACTCTCACTATTGGTGGCACAAAAATAAAAAGATGTTTACCCGTGCTCTTGCTTGGCGTGATGAAAAACCGTTTGATAAGAATCAAGAGAATTATAACAATTTTTTTTTCAAAAGCAAGTTCTATCATACTAACTCCTTCAACTCAAGAGAGAAATGCACTTTGGTAGAGATTCTAGCTTGGAATATTTCAACCAAAGAACTACAAAGAGTCCATCAACTTCTAATATTGTACTTAGATCTGCCTCCCGTGATACTAAGAAAATTCCTAAAAGTAAATCAAGTGCTTGTAAGGCGGACCATCATTAGGAACAAGTAGATAATCAAGTGGCACCTCAACCTGATCTTTCGCAGGCTCGTCGTGAGGTAGATGTAGAGAAAGAGGTCATTAGGGACGTTTCACAAGAAATGGTGTCACGTGTACCCGATATTAAACTCAAGCAGATGGTCACACAACAAGCAACTCAGATTAATAAGCAAGCAACTCAGCTTAGCGAGCAAGCATCTCAAATTGATGAACTCAAGCGTAATCTAGAATGTATTCAAAACCTTCTTATCCAACAAAATCTTGTTAAACATAATGATAAGGTTTGTTATTTAAATAATTATGTTCTATTAGATATACTTTTTTTCCCATTACATTTTCAAATGGTTAATTTCAGACTATTTTGGTAATTTAACCTAGCTTAAAATTAAGATTGTAAATGACCTTACCTTTACATGTATCTTGCAGAACGAGTTTGGTTCCGAAAACATTGTTGTTGATCTAAGTTCAAAGGTTTGATCATGTGTTTCCTAAAATTTCATTATGTTTCATTTCTATAAATCATTACGTTTGATAGAATTTGATATTTACTTGTATAGAAATTGGTTGTTTTTTATGACCATTACTCTAAATCCTACGTTGAACAACCTGAAAAGGTTAAATCTACCGCCGATGATCTTAACCATATCTCCACTGTTGGTGATCAGTCTCAGTCTCTTAAGGTTTGTGTTTTATTTTTATCTTAACCAATGCTCCACTTTAAGTATGTATAGCATTTTATCTAATTTCGTTTGAATAATTATATAGATTGCGCATGAGGAGAAGTTTAATGATTCCACATTCATGTTTGATAAACTTGACAAGGTTTGTTTGCGCGTATTCAGTTTTAAGGACACTTGTCCAATGTTTTATTTTTGTAACAATTATCTTCTTTTATTTAACAGAAGGACTCTGTACTTTTCATCCGATGATGTTGCTAAGGTTTGCACTATATATAGTCATCCCTATATATTTTTTTCTTTTCAGCATTTTTAGTATTTTTAAGTTCAATCAATTATTTCCTTAGATGGCCCATGATCTCAAGATTGATGGTAATGAGTTTATTATCTCGGATATGGTTGACAATCCGGATATTAAGGTTTGTGAGCATAAAGACATAGTTTATAATTACACTTATTTAGTAATTTTCCCCCTATGTATCTAAATGTAACA
Source organism: Glebionis coronaria (assembly GCA_025667525.1). Lineage (NCBI taxonomy): Eukaryota > Viridiplantae > Streptophyta > Magnoliopsida > Asterales > Asteraceae > Glebionis > Glebionis coronaria. Next base: position 105,279,424 of record CM046876.1, read on the forward strand.
TGTATTTTTTTTTTCAATTTAGGAGACGGACATTAATCTTAACCAGTATTCCTTGGATTTTAATGATTTTCCTAATGACTCACTACTTCCGGCAAATCACATTGCTGATGCAGTTGACAATCCAAATGATAAGGTTTGTGGTCGTAAAGTCATAGTTTATAATTATCCTTGTTTATCTAATTGTAATAAATATCTTGTTTTTTCAATTTAGCAGAATTTTGATAATAGTCTCGGGTTGTCGATGGATTTTAATGATTTTCCGGATGACTCAATTGTTGGAGTATGCTCGTGTCATAATAAATAGTTATACGGCTAGACACATGTGAGCCTATGGGGTCACACACATATACACAGAGGTACCACTTAATATATCGTGTCTAATGTATTTACGATATATATATATCCTACGTAACTCAGGATCGCTATTGGGCTTCTAATGACTAAGTAAAGTACTTAATCCATTGGACTAGAACAAACAAATGGAAAGCCCATTTGGGCCCTATAGTGGCCTACCACATAAATGAAAAGGAAGGTTTTGTTTTTTGAATAAGTATGAATTGATTAGGCATTCATTACTCATTCATTACCATAAACAAGTTACCAAAACACCGTCTTTTTTTTCCTTGACCTAAAACCACGAAATTAGATAGCCCTAATTAGAGGGTTTTGAGGTTTTGATCATGAATCTTGAATCTTGTTCATTCAAGATTTGTTTTCAAGAGTTACGGGGTTATAGACTAGCATCTACGGGGTATACAAGGACGTGTAGTGTGGATACATTATAGAGGTGATCTATTTTGATCAATTGGTTTCTTGGTTAGATCATGTGATGATTGTCTCCTTACATCGTTTGTTACCTCCGGTTGTTCTTACCGAATCACACAACAAAGGTATACTTTTATCTCTATTTTTATTGATTAATCATATGACTCTATGGATCCGTTAATAGGTGATCTTTCCGCTGCGTTTATTATTTATTCATATCATGTTTATATGGATAATCACCTATATCAATATTACCGGGAGATCATATTGCTAAGGTTTTCCTATATACCTATTCGTCGTTTTACATTTTTAATTTTTTATATCATGCTACATAAGTCTACTCTTAAATCTATTAATTGTCAGACTGCGAATGATCCTAAGAATATAGTTGTTGATGCTCTTAACCATTTGTCGAATGATCCTAATAATATTGCTATCGATTCTAAAGGCACGACCAAAAGTGATGATTTTAAGGTACTTGTGTTTTATATTATACGGCGTATCATTGGATTTATACAAAAATAAATAAGCCTCCTAATTGACAGATGTATCATGAACCCGAGAATGGTGCTGTTTATGCTCTTAACCGTATGTCCGGGAATGAAAATCATGCTACGGCTGGATTCCAAAATCCTACTTTCCATTCTTATAGTGACAGGTCCATTGTTGCTCCTTTCAATACTTTTGATGAGAACCCCAAGAATTTATCTACCCAAGAAGTTCAAGATTTATGTAAAGACGTATTTGCTTCACAGTGTTCTACACCGTCTGTTGAGGTATACACTAGTTAAACTTAGTAGTTATTTAACGACCTTTTACTTTAAATCGTTTCGTATAAATCTACTACAATATCTTCATGCCCAAGAATGGAATCCACTACAATATCTACTACAATATCTATAGATGCACCAACATCTTTTCGTTTACCCTTTTTTATGTAAGGACCTTTTACCTTCCCACTAGTTTTTGCGTTTTCATGGGTATCAATAACATCAATTACGGTCTTTACTGACCAAAAATTTTCTTTTCTTTTGATTGGTCGATGTTTTCCCTTCCCAATTCTCACTCTTGGCGCTTCATTGGGAGGAAATAGTTCGAGTCATCACTCTGAATGCTCTCCTTTTTAGTTTTAGTTTTAGTATCCGAATACTCTTTTCCAGTTTGAGTATCTAGATTCATGCTTGTGTGGTTTATATCATGCTATGAGAATCTGGATTGATCTGTGTGTGGATTATATTCCGATACTGAAACTCAAAGTGAAAGTGAGCGTATTGAAACTCATGACTCAAAATATTTGATACCCAAATAAGAGGCACTATTTACAAAGGAGAAGGAAAAACTTCGACCAATCTACAAAAAAGATAAGGGTGGTTCTGTAAAGACCGTAATTGACCTTATTGTTAACCATGAAAACACAAACACTAATGGTCAAGTAAAAGCTTTATACGTAAAAAAGGGTAAATGAAAAGATGTTGGTGCACCTATATATATTGTAGTGTATTCCATTGTTTGGCATGAAGACCATGCTTTCACAACTGCTTATTATATCTAATGCTTATTATATCTAATTGAATTTAGAACCTGGTATAATTCACAACTACTTAAAATCGTTTCGTATTAAATCTACTACAATATCTTCATGCCCAAGAATTGAATCCACTACAATATCTACTACATTTTTTGTGAAAGCATAGTCTTCATACCCAATAATAGAATCCACTACAATATCTATATATGCACCAACATATTTTCATGTACACTTTTTTATTTAAGGACTTTTTACTTTATCACTAGTGTTTGTGTTTTCATGGGTATCAATAACGTCAATTACTGTCTTTACTGACCAACCCTTTTCTTTTCTGTTGATTGGTCGATGTTTTCCCTTCCTAGTTCTCACTCTTGGCGCTTCATTGGGAGGAAATAGTTAGAGTCATCACTGTGAATGATCTCCTTTTTAGTTTCAGTTTTAGTATCCGAATACTCTTTTCAAATTTGATTATCTAGATTCATGCTTGTGTGGCTTATATCATGCATTGAGAATCTGGATTGATCCATGTGTGGATTATATTCCGATACTAAAACTCAAAGTGAAAGTAAGCGTATTGAAAGTCATGACTCGAAATATTTGATACCCAAATAAGAGACACTATTTTGAAAGGAGAAGGAAAAAACTTCGACCAATCTACAAAAAAGATAAGGGTGGTTCTGTAAAGACCGTAATTGACCTTATTGTTACCCATGAAAACGCAAACACTAATGGTCAAGTAAAAGCTTCATACGTAAAAAAGGGTAAATTAAAAGATGTTGGTGCATCTATATATATTTTAGTGGATTTCATTGTTGGCATGAAGACGATACTTTCACAACTACTTATTATATTTAATTAAATTTAGAACCCAGTATAATTGTGAAATAAGGTGGTTACTTATCGAATATGGGTGAGCATTTATATTATCTTGGTGTAGCAGCTGGTCATTCATTGGCAAGCAATGTAATTTTCAAGGCCGTACACTTATAAAGCTAGTGTAAAAAAAGTATGTGTAAGTAACATAAACCTCTACTTGGGTTTACCCCTTTTTGGTGCTACTGCTTGTTGATGTCGTATTAACAAGTTAGGTGGTTAGTGTTAAGTCTTTGTGCTTGTCTGATAAAATATTAATATTGACTTTTTACCATTTTTTAGGAAAAAACACCCGATCATAATGTTTACATGGAAAATGGATTTTTGAAACCGGAGTCGAATACACCTACTCTAACTTTTGCTCTTCCACTTGACCGTCAAAAGCGAGCCCGGCTTTATAGGAACCATTTATGCAACAACCTCCAACAATAGAAGTACAGTGCAAGAAAAAGCGATGCAAGACAAACAAGTCAGTAAAAGAGCAGTCTAATAAAGTTCTTTTTGGCCCAGATGGAATTCAGATTCCACTAACTTCATGGAATGAGGTATTAATTTGAAAACCATCTTATATATGTGGGGATGTGAAAGATAGAGTAAACTCAAATTATAATTAATTTTTTAGGATTTGACTTGTGATAAAAAAAAGCACTTGCCAGAACCGTGCTTATTCCTGATGAACTCCTTTCATTAATGAGAGATAAAAATTTCAACCAAATGCGATGGACATTTCCATGGCTAGTAGAATGTCACGACGTTGGTAAAGTTTTTTAGGAAGCTTTGTCTGGCCAAAAATGTGCAAGAAGGGGTTGGCTATCTGATGATGTAACTCTAATCAATTAATAAGCCTATACATGTTTGAAACATTGTTTATTAAACTAATGTAATATTTATATATTTTATCCCCAGCACATCGAAATTTGGATTGAATATCTTTGGTGGTTTAGGAAGGCTGATTCTGACTGGGTAATGATGAATCCATTTTCCAGCTATAAGTTTCTTGGACCAGACCTCCCCCCGATATCCTTTGCTGATGGGCGAAAGTATGGAATACCTTGGTGGAGTGAAAATGTTGAAAAGGTTTGACGTTGTTTACTGTATTTGGAATGAAGTATATTTTATAACATTCTCTTATAATGTTTTATCCACTGCGGGTGTACTTCCCAATAAATCATGAAAACATACATTGGTTCATGGCAGATCTTCATATTTCTTTAGGAGTTGTAACTTTTTACGTCAGTTTGGGATCGCTTGTCGATGGGATTGAAACTCGTAACTGGATGGTGAAGATTATGTCAACATTGAGTGTGGTATTGCCCATGTTTGGATGAGAGTCAAGTTATGCATAAGAAACATTTAGATGGATCCAAATACAAAATCAGTTTTCGCTATGACCATCGAGTCCCTAAACAAGTTGGCCTATACGGGGACTGTGGTATATAGGTTTACATACTGTTGTATAGGTTGTCCCAAAAGTTTCCATTGCAAGTTGATGATTCCGTACAAGCAGCTTTGGCTTATCGAGAGAAGTTGATGCAATTTTACCTAAAATACAAATTGGAGTGAAGGCTATTGATTCCGGTAAACAGTGAACCTGAATTTTCAGGTATGCTCATTTCATTGAGCCTATTATGCTTGTCTTACAACATTTTAGTACCATCTTGTTGTAAAAATAGGTCTTATATGGTCTTTAGTTTATGTTTTCTTAATTTGCCAGTTAATTGTAGTAGCCTATATCATGCTTTGTTTTTGTTTGCTTAGTTTTTAGTTTGCTACTTCATGATTTGGTCGATAGTTTTAAATTGTAGTGTCTATGCTATCATTTACAACCATTTAGACATGAATTTAGTAACATAAGATTATATTAACTTAGACCACAAAGATGGTTTATACAAAGAGTATCATACTTAGAAACAACCCATTAACTTTACAAAGAAACTAATAAACATAAACATAACCATAGGACTTGAGGAGTAGACAAGATACACAATCACCCTTGCAAGAGATCACCACCATCTTCCACCAACCCAAATGCACCTAAGTGACCACCATCTTACCCTAACCAACACCCCTTTACTTGCGCGTGTTTTATCTCCACAATAAGATATTGCTTGAAACGGGTATGGGAATTGAACATCTTGACCACCTCTAAAACAGCCTTAGCCTTATTCAAATCCTCGTTCCTAAGCATCCTAAGATTCATGGCCATTTCGACATCCCCCTCCTCCTTCATTTCTTTTGCCTTGATCTCCTCTATGACATCTATCTTATCCTTTACCCCGTCAGTTATGGTTCTTATAAAGCTTACTAGTTGTTTTGTGATTGTTGTTTCTCTTTGTAGCTCTTTTTCCATGAAAAAACAAACTTGTTCAGTGATCAAAGGTGAGTTTCTTTCTTCAACTAGGTTAGATAGTTTATCCATGTTATAGGGTTAGCATAATATTTTTATAGTGATAATGATAAATGGTGAGTAGTTGGCTTAAATAGGCACTTGATCAAGGTTATATATAGAAGGTTATGGAAGTCAAACGTGTCATAATTTTGTAACTATTTGTTACAATTTGGTTGTTACTTAGTTGAAATCTGATATCTTGTAATTATGTGGAGTTAGCAAGTTTCATGGTGGTATGTGGTGGATTTATTCATGAAGCTTCTTCATCACACTACATTAATCATTATATTTTGACCCTTCATTAATAACTAATCAGATGATATGTGGTGTATGATTTACACGATGCAAAATAGTTGATGTAGTTTAGCAACTAAGCAAGTTGCATGATGATACGTGGTGCATGATTTACACGATGCTTCTCAATCACACTTGTCAACATTATATTTTTAATTTTCATTTTAACAATCTCACTAAAATTTTATAATGAAATATACAATAACAAGATAGTGATTATTTGCAACGCCCATGCACAATAGAAAGGTAAAACATTCACGATTGTCTACTAGTTTGGACTAAATGTGAAAATTTGTCGAATATGAAAAGTTTTTGAATGTGAAAAGTTTTAGTACATGGTAATTTTCTCCACTAACCGTGTTTGAATACGCCCACTAACACTAACCGGTTTTCATTAATACACCCACTAACACTAACCGTTTTTCATTAATACGCCCACTAACACTAAACGTTTTTTAAAGTGAAAAGTTTTTGTACGTGGTTAGCACAATTTCCTACAACAATTTTTCTACTAACACAATCTCACCCAAGTTTTCACATAAATACACATTCTAAGTTTCATAATCTTTTGCATAAACAATTTCGTCTATCTACAAAAACCATAATTTATCCAAACAAAATGATGGCTGCTAGCTTTGAAGATGTAAGCTTTGATTTAATATTGATGATTATGTTCTTTCATTTACTTGTTTCCACTTTGTTGATTTGCAAAACTGTTTGCAAATCATGGTACAATGTCATTACCCACCCCATATTCATTCGACGCCATTCCGAGACATCAACGGTCAGACGATTTGTATTTGGTTGGGCTATATTGACTCGGCTCCTAAATGATGATGCGTTAAATAACCCGTTAGAATTATTCTTGGGTGATGGTCATCCGTATCGTAACCCCAAATTCAAGCGTATATTGGGGTCTTGCAATGGACTGATTTGCGTGAGCTTGAGCCATAGGGTGTCATTTTACAACCTAGCAACTTGTAGTAATTTAACGGTTGACTTGAGTCGTAAAATGAATCATCCATTTGGAGCTGAGTATGGATTTGGGAGAATTGTAGATGGAGATTATAAATTGGTGTCAATTTGTAAGGAGATGTACAAGGTTAAGATGTTCTCGTTGGCTAACGGCTATTGGAAAACCGTCGGAGTTCTTCCAACACAAGGGTCTATTATGGGGAATGGTTTGTATTTGAAGGACGCATGTATTGGAAGGATTCGATTTACGCAGCGACCGGAAACATCTTATGTTATATTGTTTCCATCGATCTGAGAATGGCAACATTTCATGAGGTTGATGTTCCCAATTTTGAAGAAGGAGTCAAATCATTTGCCTTGGGTGTGCTAATACAAGGGCTACTCATGCTCTCTAACTTCGAAAAAGACCGTCTTTATGATGTGTGGATAATGACAATCACTCTAGTTAATCAAACCTGGAATAGATTGTATTCTATTCGCTACCCCGACAACAATCTTAATCCTAGAATTGATTTCATTCAAGGTTGTACAAGGTACTCGTGCCCAATATTTATAACAGAAGACGGTCGAGTTCTTCTTCATTTTGGTGTTCATTTTATTTTGTATAACACTATAGACATGACTTACCAGATTATAGAGGAGTTCGCCTGAGACACATGTGCGTATGTTGAGACATTGGTCACACCAATAGTCACAGGATGACGTTACAGCCTTAGGAGTGCACCTAAGGTTGTTTATTCTTAATTTAGTCGTTAACCGGTAGTAACATATGTTCACTAATTATATTATGATTAGGTTTTATTTTCAAGAAACACTAACCTACTACGGTTAGTTTTGTTATTTATTTTCTAAGTAGTTTCTATGGTTATGTGGTTTTGTAATGGTCTTTTATGTTTATGAAGTTTTGTAATGTTTTAGTTTCTATGTTATCAGAGTAATCTAAATTATGAAATCACAACCACGTTAACATGTATCTCCCATGCACATAAGAAACGTAAAGCATGCACGGTGTAACTTTTTGAAATAACTATATATGTCGGCTACTACCTTGGCAACAAACATTCCTTTCAAATGCAACCCAATATATTTTACAACTCACAACCGATTGTATTCAAGATTGTAAAAAGAGACATATATCATAGGGATTCACCGAACAATGACTAAAAATAGTGAAATTCAAATAATAATAATGATACAAATACTCAAGCCATATACTTTTATTGTTGTAACATTTTTTTAACATTTATTAACATCTAAAAATAATGATATTAAATAAAAACAAAAAAATAAGATCATTGAATTCGTTGACCTCTTATATAACAAAACAACCCCCTATGTAAAAAAAATGAACCCCTAAAATTGCTTTAAAACCATCAACCAAAACAGAGTGTGTTATATTTCTTCCATCACAAGATCAATCAAACCGCTTGAGGAACAGTATTATATCATCGAAAGTTGACTAATCGATTCACAAAGGTATGATGTTTTCAACTAGATTTATCATGTATAATTTATTTTGTTTTCCAGATTAACATTGTGTACCTAATCTTATCATTCATTTGATTTTTTTTCCATGATAATCTTAGTAGTTGATTATGATTGTGATCATTAATCAAACATATTTTTCAAACACTCGTATTAGTTTTTGTTTAGGGTTTCACAAGTACATGTTTGATTTTATTAAAAACCTGCATAAGTATGAGTATTTTTTAGGGTTTTTGCTTGAAATAATTGCAACAATCTGTTACAATAGACATAGGCTTGAAAAAAATATTAGGATAAACTTTGTTATCAACCATGTTAATCTGATACTATGCATATTTACACTCTTTTTTTGTTTTAAATTTACCGTGACTCAAATCATTACTTCTATGAAAGTATATTGATGTTTTGAAAATACCCGCAATATGAAGAAAATGCCAATAGAGTTTGTTCCTTTGGTGAACATGGATACATTTCCCAAATCACAGGTATTGAAACCTATATTGTAATAAGATCACTATCTTTTTGTATGCTGTTATAATAAAAATGCCTACATAATTCTTGAACTTTTATATAATTTGCAGGTGCTACCATCGTTGTTCATGGAAGGTTATTATAACGGGAACATGCACATGTACTTGACAAGTAATGATCTATACAGGTTCAAATGCGATTTAAAGGTGCCAGACAATGGAAACATTCGGGTTGAAGGTAAAAGGTGGTATGAGTTTTGTCGTGAGAACATGGAAACAACAGTATTGATGCATTTCATTGAAGAGGGAGATCACACGTTTTACGTTACTGGATATGGTACTGATGGAATCGAATGTAGCGGGTATAATGTAATTACAAACAAACCCAAAAGATTTTTGACACGTTCTTGGCCGTATATAGACTATCCACATTTAACTTTACATATATAGTAAAAATGATATATGGAAGATATGTTTTAAATAACATACTTAGCTTTAATGAAAATACCTCTATTAATAACAAATTATTACTTTATTGTTTGATGATTATGCGCAGTTTGTTCCGAGAACCTTTGTGAATGGGTTTAATCATAATCAATCGTTAGTATTGTCGGCCAACAATGACACCTATAATGTCATATATCAAAGGGTCGATTGTGATGAAAGTCTTGGGATATTCAAGTATCAGTTGAATGGAACAGATTGGACCGCAATGGCTAATGGACTAGAGTTTAAAGACAGTATGTATGTAGTTTTAACAAAACAAAATAATAATATACTCGGTTTAATGGCATTTGAAATGGATGGGAATCCAATCACACATCCAGTAGTCTCTGGTATAACCAACCTTAAGAGACGACAAAAGGAGCTTTCTTAATCAGAACAAGGTATGATCAACTAATGAAAAAGCTTCAGTTCTTTGTAAACTAAATTATATAATATACATAGTTTATTGGTTATTATACAAAATTACAGCCGATGAGAGGATGCACACGTGTGTTTATGGCCACCTTATTCTGGGCATTTTACTGAAAGATCTTGTGCATTTTACAGGCCATTCTCATCAACTATGGATAAGCAAAGACTGGTCACTATTTCGGTTTACTAATTTAAAAACATTTTAATAATCTTTGCATAAAAATGACATACTTAGCTTAAACGTCTATCTGATATGAGAATTTTTAGGCAATAAAAGCTTAAGTGATGGAGGATCATCGGATGCATATTTATCATAGGGCTCTTGTCAAACACTATGATCAAGAATGTTCGATGCGTATGACAACATACCATCACAAGGATAAGCCGTCTAGGACTAATCATGTAAATCTTGAAGGCAAATGGAGGGAGTTTGGAAAGGCATGTAGGTTTCACTATCATAAAATTCTAAGGTTGAAATATGTGAGAAATATTCAGGTATACGGTAGTGATGGTGAAGAAGAATATTGCCGGTATTTGATGTTTGTTAGACAATTCCTAACTTATCATGGTATTGCATATTTTGGATCTGATGTTAATAGCCGCAAAACTTATAACTTAGGTTGATTATTAAGAGTTCTGGATTTCTGGTAAGTACATTTTGATTTGATACCATTTGCATATAATGGTTCAAGTATGTATGAAGTTGGGATAATGTTTATGGATCTTTGGTCAGTTATGTGTGTTAATTTATGATGGATCTTATTCAGTTGTGATTATGGATCTTTGGTCATGTCTTTGATAGTTCAAATGTTGTTGGTCCTGACGTTTTCTATAATATAAGTTTATACTTTTGTGTTACAAATGTAGCTAAATTCTTCACAAGCATTTGTAAATGTATACACAATTGTAGTGAAAAAATACCACCATTTCCTTCATAACTAATCCTTTCGAATGTAGTAAACAAATTGCATGATACATTCTTTAATAGATCCATTCATTTTGTTTTCGGTCACTAAGAACTAGTTATTCTATGTATGGTCGAATGAAAAATGAACCACCATTTCCGTCATAACCAATCATTTCAAAGGTTTGCATCTGTTGGTTATAGACTTGTAGTGAGTGAGACAAGGCATGTTCGTTAACCTTAGTAACAATAATTGGTTGCTCGTCATTATCAAATCCCAATTACTTTATCACTTGATGCTCTGGCATCATAAGGCAAAAAAGTAGTCTAAATGATGAAATCACACCCGCATTAAATTGTAACACCCATGCACATAAGAAACGTAAAGCATGCATGGTGTAGCTTCCTAAAATAACTAGATAGTCTCTTGGTTTTGACATATAGTATGGATGTGGAATCGTATTTCTTATCCCTTCTAGAACGTCTAGTACATCAAATCGATGACTAACCAGGTCGAATGATACTAGCATGTAATTTATTTGCCTCCTACCTTGGCAAGAAATCCTTTCAAAAGCAACCCAAAAAATTTTACAACCCACAATAGATTTTCCTGAATACCGTATTATTCTAATTGATTCACGAGGCAAGCGGTTGTATTGAAGATTGTTCCATCTCAGAGAAGTCAATGTAAAAACAGACACATACCATGGGGATTCACCGACCAACGGGTAATTAATTTTTAATAGGGTAGGGTCTTGATTTTGTTTAGATATACAAATCCGAACAACATTTTTGGTGAATTTGGTTGGTTCAAATGATTTTCGACAACTATTGTAACACATTTTCTTATTGACGGGTTCCATAGCTTAAGTGACATATTATTAACATATGATAAGCACCATACACCTTCACAAGTAACAATTGGCCTAAACACACGAAGATTGTCTGGCGGATAAAAACGAGTGAAAATTAAGTTGCCACTAATCCTGTACATGAAACCATTATTGTCGTGCTTATATGTTATATGAAATCAACAAGAGGTTGTTGGCCGCGAACCGTAGCGAATGATGAACTGTCTTGATCTATTGTTGCCTTCCAAGTCTTTGACACTCTATGAAACCATAGTAAAATATCCATGAGAAGTCTAAACATGATTTCCCTTTGAATTTCAAACGGTATGTGGCTATACATTTTGTTCAAATATTGTTTTCAAGATCTAATGGATTGGTATGTGCTTTCATCGTGATGGTTGTATTTAATAGAGTTGCAGGAGCATATACCGACGGTTGCTCTACAATTTGATGGTCTATCCAGCGATGCTCTATAGATGTCTCATTAAATGACCTACAACCTATGATAATTTTTGTTTATATTGTCACATGATACAAAACAAACTACATCTTACAATAAATAAAAACAAACAAACCAACCTATTTGATTCATCCCAACAGTTACAACATGAATAAAATTCATTTATGTGAAACACATTTCTCACAAACATCATCAGTTGGCATAGTACTCGTCAAAGTATCATGATGTTCGGTGGATACTAATTCAAAGTCATCAAATAGATTCTTCCCTTTGAATCTTCTTGCACACTCTCTAAAGTCTGTATCCGGTGTTCTTAGAATCTTTGGTGATTGGCTTTCTTGTTCATTCCATGCATCGATTTGTTAATAAGAAAATGACTCCAACGCTTTCTTAATTTTTTCGTGTGTGGCATGCGTTGTTTCTACGTCCTTGTCAGAATCATTAAAAGGCAAGTTTTTTAAATAACAAGCAAGAAGTTCAACTTGAGGGTCATGGCCAATATATATCTCAACAGATTTGTCATTCAGAGGAGCGAACTTGTACATTTTCATAACATCATTATCATTTTCAATAATAGTCAAACCTTTTTCGAGATTTGTATACTCAGTGCTAGAGTTGAAACACCAAGCCCATATGCCTGATTTAGTTGCATTCACCAACAACTCACACCATTCTTTATATGACAACCTTTCTGATTTAGGGTGCACTTTGTAGATAGAATATTCTTCCATGTCGACAGGATAGGTTAGACGAGGATAAAAATTGAATCTCCCGCCATGGATAAATTCAAAATGAAATGATTTCATATAATGGCTGAAAAAAATATTGAAAAATTTTAATTAAAAAAGACGATTATACATAAACTAAATGTTTAAACTTATATAAGATTTAGGTTATAAACTTACAATTCGATTTTCTCTTCATTGCCATAAACTGAAGGAGAATCACCATGTCCTGTTGTCATTTTTAATTTTTATGTAAACCCTAGTGTTTTTATTTCATTTACAACATTTGGTCTCAAATGATCCTTTATGTAGAATTATTGAAACACATTTATTATGTTGCCAATAAACATTATTTCATTCAATTTTGATAACTTTCACGTCTTTTTACAAATACTTGCTCTATCAAGACGAATGCTCAAACAGATATTGCACTACCTATGTAAAATTAATTGACCTAGTATGTTGACCTAGTATGAGGAAGACATAGTAACATGTATCTTGTTTAAGGATTTTTTAAGGAGGTATTTATTACAAGTCATGTCGATGTAAAGAGTTTCACGACTTTTTACAAAAACATGCTCTACCCAGACGCATGCTGTAACACATTTTTTCTACCTATGTAAACTTAAATGACATGGTATGATGACCTAGTATTTGATTGTACTATGATACCGAAATTTTCTCTTTTTTTGGTGATGTATTCATTACAAGTCATGTCGATGTAAAGAGTATCACGCCTTTTTATAAACGCATGCTCTATCCAGACGCATGCTCTAACACATTTTGCTCTACCTATGTAAACTTAAATAAGATGGTATGATGACCTAGTATCTGATTGTACTATGATGCAGGTTTAAGGATTGTTTTTGGTGATGTATTTATTACAAGTCATGTCGATGTAAAGAGTATCACAAATTTTTACCAAAACATGCTCTACCCAGATGCATGCTCTAACATATTTTACTCTACCTATGTAAACTTAAATGACATGGTATGATGACCTAGTATCCGATTGTAATATGATACCAGAATTTTCTCTTGTTGTTGGTGATGTATTTATTACAAGTCATGTCGATGTAAAGAGTATCACGCCTTTTTACAAACGCATGCTCTATCCAGATGCATGCTCTAACAAATTTTGCTCTACCTATGTAAACTTAAATGAGATGGTATGATGACCTAGTATCCGATTGTGTTATGATGCAGGTTTAAGGATTGTTTTTGGTGATGTATTTATTACAAGTCACGTCGATGTAAAGAGTATCACGAATTTTTACAAAAACATGCTCTATCCAGACGCATGCTCTAACACATTTTGCTCTACCTATGTAAACTTAAATGACATGGTATGATGACCTAGTATCCGATTGTACTATGATACATGAATTTTGTCTTGTTTTTGGTGATGTACTTATTACAAGTCATGTCGATGTAAAGAGTATCACGCATGTTTACAAACGCATGCTCTATCCAGACGCATGCTCTAACACATTTTTCTCTACCTATGTAAACTTAAATGAGATGGTATGACGACCTAGTATCCGATTATACTATGATGCAGGTTTAAGGATTGTTTTTGGTGAAGTATTTATTACAAGTCATGTCGATGTAAAGAGTTTCACGCCTTTTTACAAACGCATGCTCGATCAAGATGCATGCTCTAACAGAGCTGGCTATACCTATGTAAACTTAAATGAGATGGTATGATGACCTAGTATACTATTGTACTATGTTTCAGGTATAAGGATTGTTTAAGGAAGTATTTATTACAAGTCATGTCAATGTAAAGAGTTTCACGCCTTTTTACAAACGCATGCTCTAACAGAGCTGGATCTACCTATGTAAACTTAAATGAGATGCTATGATGACCTAGTATACTGCTGTACTATGTTATAGGTGTAAAACCCCGGTTTTTACCACTTTGACCTTGTCACCTTATGTATACGTGAACATGAATAAATGCAATCTCACTTCATATACTTTATGAAGTCTCAGACTCTCGATCATATTTTTCTGTCAAACCATGCTTTATTATATAAACAGGAGTTTTTATCACCTCTAACTTCGTTAACATTCACTGAGTCACGCTAGTTCGTTATTTTTTTTATCCGTAATTCACTATGATAAAGTTTATACTCCTTACATTATATCAAGACTTGAATATATAACAACATGCTATGTTGTTTCTTTTAGACTTCATATCACACGGTTTGGTCATTTACCCGCAAAGTGCCTTCGATAAAACTTTACTACACCTTAAACCCTACCTAACTATTAACATTACACAAGATTTTTACTTACTCTTGTTGCTAGATATTTTGAAAACTCAAAACCCCCACATGTGTAATAAACACACGGTTAGGAGGGCTCCAACCAAACACTTGCATCACACTTTTCCAAGAAATCTAGTACTAGGATATTGTAATTAAGGATAGTACCTTGATGTCTCCTAAACTACCCCTCACTAGCCGAATAAAGGACCAAGGAAGCAAGTGTACATCACTTACATTTAAGGGAATGTACTAGGACTCCTTATACATATCTCAATACCACTAACACAAACCAACCACCCCATCCTCTTGTTTTGAAACTCTCGGCTAGAAAAGGGAAGACACAAGAGATCAAGCCTAGATCCTTTACTCCCACCTCATTTACTCCCACCTCATTTACTCTCCCAATCATTAACAAAATCACACATTTACTCCTCATAGCATTCAATTTAGCCGAATCCATGATGAAGAGCTTTGGTGGCCGCGGCATGTGGGTATAGGCTAGGGAAAAACTATACTTGGTTCACTCCTAATGAATCTTTAGTTCTTGTACTTCTACCACTTCACTCATCCTAGATCTAAAACAAGTAAGTTGTTATTTCCCTCATCATCCTTTCCATTCTTTCGTTTCTCATGCATGACATTCACGTAAATCCATAATAACCAAGATGAGAATGCATGCACACGTAAGAAACATCCTAACATTTAACTAGAAGCCTATTTGTTTCGGCTTAAAATCATAACCAAGGAGGAATACCACGTTTGTTTATTTGAGGTAACTTGTGATCTAATGGGAGGATTAGATGTTATAAGCCTACGAATATAAGCTTAAACCAATCCATTGTTAAGCTACCCTATAAGCCATAAGCCCTCCACCAATCGGCTTATTTATCAAATATGGGCCGAGACACATATAAGCCCATGTTGTGTGATACTAAGCTTAGTGTCATGGATTAATTAGTAAAGGTTGTTAAGTATTAGCCCATTAGGCCCACTAAGCACTAAACTATTATTATGGAGACTTTTTGGGCCATATTTGATAATATAGTGGAAATACTAGCCGAATATGGCATAATGTAAAAGTTATATACTACTTTCGTGGCATATGTTAAGTATAAGGACCAATAATGCCAAACTAGATAGTTGAGGGGTGCGGCATGTATAAGCCGAGCCATACTCAAACCCCAAGGACTAAACATGGCTTTTGACAAACATATTCCAAGCCCTAATACCCTTTTTAAACATAGCCGAGACATGGGGGACTTATATTGTCACTTTGGAAAACTTATTAAAACCTAAAATGTTAATCTTGCCTCTTTTATAGTTCTTAAAACCACAAGGATCCATCTTGCCGTTTTTGAAACATAAACCGAGCCCTAAGGGGGGGGGGGGGCTGTTTTGTAAATATGGGAATATGCAACCCTATTTAAGAACCACGAGGACTTAACTCGACATATTGCAAACATATTTGGTGCCCTAATTATTAAATGGGACGAAACTATTAATTTCGGGACTAAAGGGGCTAGTTTTGCCATTTTTCCAAACATAATTAAACTTAGTATATATATATACTTCTTAAATATATAAAAGGTGTGACTTGAATAAATTTATAAATACAAAATCTATTTTTGTCACTTGATCTAGAAATTATAAAAACTTTGGAAACGGTTACGAAATAAATAGTAAGTATTGTTGGTAAACTTGATTTATATAAACTCGTTATACGGAGACGAATTAAAATATAAATACAATTACGTTGATTTTATCTACTTAAAACCTTTACATCCAAATATAAATTATTATATTTGACACAACTCAAAACATTATCTGTACGAACAAGTAATCAATACGGAATAATCAGCTTGTTTATGTAATTCACTACGTCCTTGGGACGATTACATTATTATGATCAGGAACGATTAATCTAATACGAACATTGAAATACAATGCTTAAAACTTGTAGAAGCATATACGAATACTTCAGTAACTTTGGTGCAACCTATTATACTTTTACTGAGACTGTATAATTATCTAGGTTGTTGACTGAGTGTTGAATACTACTCCAGATTTTATGACTATCACCATACTGATAAGGTGAGTTCATGGCCCCACTTTCATATATTGACAAACTTTTAAAAATCCTCTTGGGGGAGAAAACATGCAACTAATTTATGGATATAAATTAAACTGTACCAACTTTAATTATATGTGCCTATTGTAGAGACACTCATGACCCGTGAGCTGAAACTGTTAAAATCGTTGGATTACCTGAATGTTATAAATAGATCTATTTGGGATTGACCATCCCCACCTGGGTGAGTCATGCTCACTGTGCCCTGGATGGGACAACAGGTGTTTACCATGTCAGCATTTTACTATTGATGGGTGCCTGAATCAGAAATGGCGATGGTCCTCATTTGTTGAGGGCACAACTATGTTAAAGTGTCAGTTTCGGGCAATAGACAGTAGAATTACCTTTTTCAGTAATGCTTGGTGCTTTACTGATACAGTGAATATTTATATCCAAACTATATAACTAAACCTATGAATTCACCAACTTTTTGTTGACTCTCCAAAGCATGTTTTTCTCAGGTGTTTGAAGTAGGTAGACCCTATGTGCATGGACTGTTACATTTGAGTAGACAGCATCTTAGCAAGCATGGGGAATTTTCATAAGGGATTCATGAACAATCTTTTTATTACGTCAGAACTATTTAAATTAATGATTTACACTTTTGGTCATGTAATAAATGTTTGATAAACTTATATCTGATGCTCTATGTACTATTGCTATCGATCCACCCACGTGACACCCAAATACTATATCCGTTGCATTTTGACTAATCTGGGGGTGTCATAGAATGGTATCAGAGCATTAGTTATAGAGAACCAGACTCAGAAAAATTTATAAAAATAAAATAAAAACTTTATAAATAAACTAGACTATAACTACATTAAAAATCTTTGGGATTTTTCTTTATGGGACTAGAATAGTAAGCATATAGGATATAGAGCATGCATCTATTATGTGATCTATTGTGTAAAGTGATTTTAACATTGGTTAAATGATCTGATAAGTATCAGCTAAATCCTAACCTGTTATAGGGGATACCCACTATCATTATTATAATACCAGTATATTATCTTTTGATATACACTCACGTCAGCAAAACGATGATTTCTTTACAGAGATACTATGACATCACCATCGTCCGTCTTAGCAGGATGGTTGTCCGCCTCAGATTCCGAGGGCAGTCAGTCTGATGGAGTAGTTCCAGTTGTTTCCTCACCACCTACTGCATTGACCCTTCCAGCTGAGGAGGTGGACCTAGTGACCCACGCTCTGCCACCCTTACCACCCTCTTCATCACTCCAGGGTTATGCTCCTGGATCACTACCCCCTCGTAAGAGGAGGTATGAGACGGCCCCGGCCTCTACCTTCGAGGTCGGAGAGGGATCTGGGACTGGACAGGTGGACCCTGTTCAGGCTCAGATAGCGGCTTTGACAGCCCAACATGCCCAGGACATGGCCGATGTTCACAGCCTACTAGCAGCTAGTCAGGCCGAGAGATCGATATTGAGGGAGCGTCTAGATTCCCTGACTTGGACTACGTGGGCAGAAGCCCAGGTTGCCAGAGGGGCTTGGACCACAGTTTATGATGCTCTGTTGATCCCAAACTTAGATCGATTAAGCTTTGTGTATACGAGATTAGATCAAGTAATACACGTAGAGAAACCTTTGCTTATAAATAAAGTAACTAAGTGTTATGCGGAATTAACACTTAATCTAAAACACAAAGATGTTAAACAAACTTTCACTTGTATTAGAATGATCGAACTTGATTACAATGAAAGAGGTTTAACTTGCGAATACTTATGAAAACTGATATTAACTTTAACCTAAAAGATCTTCTTTTATAGATTAAGAAGTCTTGTATAATAAGCTACGAATCAACTATTCTAGGTAAAGATAATAATAGAAAATACAATGTCGTGCTTATCTTTACCATACATAAAGAAACAAATAAACAAAAAGATTCGTATGAAGATATATTCCATCAGTGCTAATCTTCAAGGCTGTCAGCGTTGACTTCTTCAAGTGTCAACGCTTGGCTGTCAGCGTCCAATGTCATCCTATCAGCGCTTGACTTCTTCTTATCAGCTTCTAGTGAACTGACCCATATTTTATTCCCAACAATCCTCCCCTAAACTTGATATCTATTCCAATGATCAAGTTTCTGAATAAAAACTTAAGACTTAGGAGGAATCTTGCAAAAACTTCTTATGTTGGTGATAAACATATCTAATCAAGTCCTTGGCCACGTCACTAGTATAATCAATCTCCAAGGGTGTCTCCATCATCTTCTCCAACACTTCTTTGGACAAGAAATAGTCAGCATCCACTAGTAGATACTCTGAAAACTTTGTAGAGCTCAAATGAAATACACCACAAGTAGAATAAAGCCTCCAATGAAGATTACTGAGATCATCTTCAAGATCCTTCCATATGACAGGATCTGCTTCTTTTGGACCACACAAAGTCAAAAATGTGTTCCAAAGTCTTATTCCATTTGCTGAAGTAGGTGCTTCAGCTGTATACTTGGCCTCTATTAATCTCCATAGATGCACCAAGTCTTCTCTGTCTATGCTTGCAAAGATAGAAATAACTGAAGTAAAAGTATGTACCTCCTTTCCAAACCTGCCAATCTTCCAAAATCCACACTCATCTTCATCAAAACTGATGATTGGATTTCTGTCATCTAGAGGTACTACATTAACCAAATCTGAAGCTTCCAATGGAGAAAGCTTGAGATGCTTCCTTATGACACCTTCAGTTGGATAATACACATCCATATCTTTGGGAAATTGGAGAGGATCTCCTTTCTTTACTGGTCTTTGAGCAATCCTCATCTCCTTTTGAATCTGCATTTCCTTAGCAAGCTCTTGTTTCCTTTCTTCTGAAAGAAACTGGTAGACATTATTTTCTTGCACATTCCTCCAAATAGGATGTGCCCTATACTCTAACTCCTCAAAAGATAAAGCCAGCAGCTTCTTGTATGTCCATCTAGGTTGATGGCATCTAAGCAACTTGTAGTACAACTGCCTTCTATCCCTTTTGAGCCAAGTCTTGACCTCTTGTGCATTAAACTTCAAAATCACCTTTATATCATCTTGTACCCTAAGAAGAACTTCCAACACCCAAATTTGATCTGACAAACTCATCCCTGGGTTGTCCATAACCTTGTCTTCCCAAGCATGGTACATTCTGGTGATTTCTGGAAGGTCCCAATCAATCTGATTCTTCAAATCACTCAATCTTTCCTTTGCTAGCTCATCCCCATATTCAAGTCTTTCTGGATCTTCAATAATTTGGACACTTGAATCTGAGCTATCTCCTTTTCCATCATCACTTTCTTCCTCACTCTCAGAAGTGGCAACAAATGGTGATCTACCACTCCTCTTCAAATCTCTTTCCAAAAGTTGTGCAGCCAACTGTTCATCAAATGCAATTTGTGCTGCATCTTTCTTTGGAACATCTTCTTCAATCAGAATCCCCTTACCCTTGTATTTTGGATCAATAATAGGTAAGGTAGAAGAAGAAACCTGTGTGGACACATCTTTGATGATTGTTGATGACTGGAATACATCAACACCACCTGCAACTTTGTCAGCGTTCAAGTTACCTCTATCAGCGCCACGATTACCTTTGTCAGCGCTGGATGTGTCAGCGTTCAAACCTGTATCAGCGCCCATTGTTTTTGTGAAAGATCCTTCCAAGTTTAATGGTGTCACCTTGGATGTATCAATAACAGGATGCTGCTTCAGACTTGTAAGAGCTTCAGCAATACCTAAAGATTCACTAAATTGTGAACTCTTCTCACTGGCTGTATGAATCAGCTCATCCTCTGCATCCTCCCCTTTGGAAGATTCCTCCATCCTACTCCTGCTACTTGGATTCTCCAAAACAGTTACCCGCTCCCTCAATACTTGAAGTTCACGTCCCTGTTTGTTGACAATTTGTACAAGGCTGACATTTTGCTTTTGCAAGCTAATGACAGCAGCCGTCAATTCAGTCATTGTCATAGGTTCCAATCTGCCCTCAGCTAGAATGGGGATTTGACCTCCCAAAATAGAATCATAGGGCATGGATGAGGTCTTAATGATGTTGGGACTGTCTTGACCAGCTTCTAAGCCTGTGTCAATAGCCCCAGCCTCATCCATGTCACCAGCCACACTTGTGGAGGTGGTTCTCTCTGCAACAAGGCTAGGACCACTAGAGGAGAACACTCCAGTAGTCCTTTGGCGTTTATTCAACCTAGATTGTAATGGGGTGGAAGATGAGGTAGATTGTGTGGGTGTGGGTTGGTTAAGGGGTGTTTGGGATTGTTCAGGGATGGTATCAGCGTTGGGATTGGCTGTGTCAGCGCCAACATTTTGAGTGTCAGCGTTGGGTTGGTCAATGTCCATGTTGTCTGGTGAAGGTATGGGTTCATGAATAGGCTCAAGTTGAGGTGCAGGGTCTGGTTGTGGTTGAGCAGCCTGAATTACTTCAAGCATAGCTTGGGTGAGAGGGACAGATCTGTTGGTGGAGCTCATTTTGCTAAAAATGGTTTTCTGTTGTTTAGGGATCTCATAAAAAGTGTCATGATCCCTAACACAATATTCTTGTAAATCAAAGACCATTTGCAAAAATCTTGGGTAAGCCAAAGTCATTTTACTTCCCTTATTTTTACACATCCCTTCAAAAATCATTTTTGAAAAATTATACTTAAGCCCACGTGTTATACAAACCAAAGCACTTGCAATTGACCTGTTTATTTCATTAAAAGAAGTACATTTTGGACTTAAGCATTGGAGAAGGACATGTATCAAATATTTCCAGTCAGAGGGAAATTCCTGCTTATGATATTTATTTAAAGTGACATCAGCAGGAATAGGATAACCCAATTCCCTTAGACCTTGTTCTATTGTTGCAATGGCAAGGGTAGTCACACCATCAGCGTCATCAAGACGCAAATCTTGGCGAACCAAGGCTTCAGTGACCACCCATGTTCTTCCATGAACAGTAGATGTTAATGTGGTCACTCCATTAGCTGTTATGGAACTAGCATTATTCCAAAACTGTCTAATGTGTGCGACAGGGACTAATGGTGTATGAGAAAGTGCATACCTTAATGAGGATGCATTTAAAAATGCCACCATTTGTGAATACTGAGGGAACAAATCATTATCAGCAGTCAAGTAAGCTACCATGTTATGTTGGCTCTTGAACTCCAATGTTAATTTCTTTGAGTTGAACTTGGGTGCCATGTTTGAAAGCTGTTTAGGTTATGTGATGTGGGAAAAATCTAGGAGAAAAATGTTAGACAAGAAAATATGAATACCCTAAATAAAAAGTTTAGCCAAATTTATAGGAGAGATGCATGATTTTGGTTGGTCAAAAATGAGGCAGTTATATTCAAATAGCAATGATGAAAATATTGAATCAAATATAACTTATCTCATGCATTAATTAAAAGTAACAACTCCCCAAAATTACGGCCAAAGATTAGTCAAAAATAACAACTGGGTAGGGCCCACTAGGTGTCAACGGTCAAAAATAGCCCATCAGCGCCCAACGGCTATATTTTCTTGTCAGCGTTTGCGTAAAGCCTTGTCAGCGTCACAATTGGACGTAACAGCGTTTGGATAAAAACTTGTCAGCGTCTAAAAATAAAAATAAAAATATTTAAAAAGAAAAAGACCTTAACAAAGTAATTTATCCTAAGGGAAATATCTTACAAGTTGATAATAATTACTGGGCGGCAAGCACTGTCTATTTATGCACACTTGCTTAAGCAAGATAGACACAAATGTCCTCTAGTGTCCCTTGCTAACCAAAATACTTACCAACAAAGGTATTTCATAAAATTCTTTGTAACTCCCTGGTAAAACCATAACCAAACTATTCCCAAGTCTCCCATCAGACCACAACCAATTCTAGGCCAAAAATGTCTTGGCAGCATGCATAGTTTGTCAACTTTGCATGCTACAGTGCCTCATGGTTTAGTAACACTAACCCATACTCACCTGTGGACACAATCTAGAATTGTGATGAGAGTATTATAAGAATACCCAAGAGTCCTAAAGGTTCCTTAAACCTCCCCTCAAACTATGATACGTGAGTTTCTCAAAATATATATGAACATTAAAAATTTATGTCAAGATAGGAATATAAATATTCCAACCATCATCCATAAACAAAAACATGTCCAAATAGCTCTTCAAAGATCCATAAGCAACTCTGTATCCAATGGCATAAAGCTACCACCACCTACACATTTAGATTGAAAACCACAAAACTAACATTTGTTGCTGACAGCGTCCCGACAACACTTATCAGCGTTGAAGGAACTCTTGTCAGCGTTAGACAATAATATCTCTAACAACGGCAAAATAACACTTATCAGCGTTACATTTACCTTTGTCAGTGTTAGAAAAATAAAGTGGAAAAATCTAAATCATCACAAAGACAAATAACAATGCATTATCCTGTACATACTTTTACAAAAAGGTTCCAAAACACATATTAAGTGAGATTAACCATTCCAATATTTGTTACCAAATATTGAAATCTTCCAGCATCAAAAGGTTTAGTTAATAAATCTGCCACATTATCTTCTGTGGCTACCCTATCTGGTTGTATTAAACCTTTCTCAAAGCAATCTCTTATAAAATGATGTCTAATTTCTATGTGTTTGGTTTTAGAATGATGTACAGGATTTTTAATAATGCATAAAGTACTGTTATTGTCTACAAAAATCTTGGTATGCATAAAATTATACCCATAATCCAACAGTTGGTTCTGAATCCATAAGACTTGTCAACAACAAGCAGCTGCAGCTACATATTCTGCTTCAGTTGTAGAGTTTGCCACCACTGTTTGTTTCTTGCATTGCCAAGATATCAATCTACTCCCAAGAAATTGGCATCCACCAGTTGTGGATTTCCTATCAAACTTGTCACCACCATAGTCACTGTCTGAATATGCAATAAGTTCCAATGGAGAATCTTTTGGGTACCACAAGCCAAGATCTGGATAACATCTTAGGTACCTAAAAATTCTCTTCACAGCAAAAAGGTGACACTCTTTGGGAGTCACTTGATGGCGTGCACAAGCACACACAGCAAACATGATGTCAGGTCTTGAGGCTGTAAGATACATCAATGACCCAATCATTGATCTATAGTGCCTAACATCCACATCCTTTCCAGCTCCAATTTTTCCCCAAGGGTGTTCCCTATCCATAGGAGTGGAAGCATCCTTTTCATGTGGAGAAAAACCATATTTCTTCAAGATTTCTGCTACATACTTGTCTTGTGAGATGAAGATACCATCTTCTTTCTGCTGAACTTGCAATCCTAGAAAGAAGTTCATCTCACCCATTGCACTCATCTTGAATTTATCTGTCATAAGCTTGGAAAAGTCCTCACTCATTTTTGGATCAGTAGACCCAAAAATGATGTCATCAACATAGACCTGCACAAGCAACACATGCTTTCCTTTCTTCTTTGTAAATAGTGTCTGATCTATGGTGCCCCTCTTGAATCCATTGTCCACCAAATATGTAGACAAGGTACCATACCATGCTCTAGGGGCTTGATGAAGTCCATACATAGCTTTCTTCACTCTATAAACCTTGTCTGGATTCTCAGGATCTTCAAAACCAGGAGGTTGCATGACATATACCTCCTCAACAATTGTTTCATAGAGGAAAGCACTCTTCACATCCATTTGATAAACAGTGAAGTTCATGCAAGAGGCATAAGCTAGGAAAATTCTGATAGCTTCAATTCTTGCAACTGGAGCAAAAACTTCTTCATAATCTATACCTTCCTCTTGTGTATATCCCTGAGCTACCAAACGTGACTTGTTTCTGACCACAATGCCTCTTTCATCTTTCTTGTTCCTTAGAACCCATCTTGTCCCAATTGGTCTCACATATCTAGGACAATCAACCAGCTCCCAAACATCCTGTATAGCAAATTGGTGAAGCTCATCCTGCATTGCTTCCACCCAACTAGGTTCTTTGAGAGCATCAAAAATCTTCTTGGGTTCTTCTTGGGACATAAAACATGCAAACAAACATGCTTGTACAAGAGGGGTATCAACCTTCTTGTGTATATTGGCAATAAATCCACCAAGACTTTGATGGGATCTTCTTGTCTGAACTGGAGCCATAACATCACCAATGATCTGAGATGAGGGGTGATCCTTTGCTATGGAAGTGAGAACTCCTCCTTCAAAAAGTCTGGTGTCCTCAACTTCACGCTCCATGTTGCCAATATCTTCTTCATCAGACTCTCTTTGATCAACAGAAATCTCTTCATGGACATTGGAAGGTCCACCTTGTTCAAAATGGGAAGAGAAAAGATGTGCAAAGGTGTTGTCAAAGTCTGATCCTTGTTTGTCAGCGTTTGGGCTAACAACGCTTGAACTGTTTGTGTCAGCGTCTGATCCATCAACGTCTGAATTGCTCTTGTCAGCGCTTGATTTCCCTTTGTCAGCGCCTGAAGAACCATGCATGTTTGTATTTGGTGGTATTTGGATACCACCATTATCTTTTCTAGCAGCAGCAGCAGCAGCATAATACTCATCTGTCCATATAGGAAGTGTAACATATTCTGGTGTGGGAGATGACTCAACTGCTGGTGGTCCATCCTTCTCAGCAACCTGTATACCTGAAACATTACCAATTCTCTTTTCCAAAACACTTGAAGTTACCTTCACAATGTCTGGATCAGTAACAGGCATATAATTTAAAGCTCTAGATAAAGGTTCCAAGTCAAACAACCAATTTGGACCATTTTCAGGATCACTAGGTTTACTTTCTAAAAACCTAACATGTACTTTTTCAAGTATACGTTTTTCCTTTTTAATATAAACCCTATATCCTTTGCTCTGCACTGAATAACCCATGAAGTAGCCTTCATCACCTTTTGAATCAAATTTACCTAGGGCCTCACTAGTTTCTAAAACAACTACATGACATCCAAAAGGCTTGAGAAAGCCAATATTTGGCTTCCTTCCCCAAAGTAACTCATAAGGTGTCTTATTATGTATTTTGTTGACCAATGCCCTATTTTGAACATAACAAGCTGTGTTAACAGCTTCAGCCCAAAAGGCTATAGGAAAGTGGGCATCAGCCAACATGGTTCTGGCTGCTTCAATAAGGGTTCTATTCTTCCTTTCAGCAACCCCATTTTGCTGTGGGGTTCTAGCTATGCTAAACTGCCTAGTAATCCCTTTCTTGGCACAAAAATCATCTAACAACTGATTTCTAAACTCACCCCCATTGTCACTTCTAATAATTTTGACCTCATTACCATTTTTCTTCTCAATTTGGGTAATGAAATTAATCAGACTTTGGGCAGTTTCACTTTTCTTGGCTAAAAAGAAAGTCCATGTAAACCTAGAAAAATCATCAGTGATAACAAAACAATATGATTTACCCTTCAAACTTTCTATATTAGTTGGACCAAAGAGGTCCATATGCAATAAGTGAAGTGGTTTAGAACTAGAGTGCACCTGTTTAGATTTGAATGAGACCTTGTGCTGCTTGCCCTTAAGACATGCAACACAAGAGTGGTCATTATGGAAAGCCTTTTCAGGCAAACCATCAACTAAACCAAGCCTCACAAGTCTATTGATATTTTTAAAGTTTATGTGCCCTAATCTCCTGTGCCAAAGATTACTTTCATCTACTGAGGCTTTAGCATAAAGACATGACATTTTATTATTTATCTTAATTCCATTAAGATTCACATTATATATGTCTTTATGCCTTGGTGTTCTAAAATCTATGTATTTCTCCTCAGGGAGCTTGTAATCTTTGCTCAACACCAAACACTCAGTATCAGTGAAAAGAACCTTATTTTTGTTATCACACACTTGTGATACACTAAACAAATTATAATCCAGTTCTTTTACCAGGAAGACATTCTCAAACCGTAGATTGTTGGTGACAAGGGTTCCTTTTCCTGTGATGGTTCCATAGCCCCCTCCAAAATATACCTTATCACCATCTTGAATAGGAGAGAAATTTGTCAGATAGTCTTCCTTTCCTGTCATGTGCCTTGAGCATCCACTATCCCAATATCCATAATCATTGATTTTCTTCTGAATGCCCTGCACATAAAGAAAACACATTAGTTTTCTTTGGGAACCCAAGCCTTGGAAGACTTGGATTCATCTGGTTGTTCAACAAGAACAGACTTGGTTCTCATAACAACCCCATTTTCATCCCTTCTTGAATGAAATTCCCAGTTAACCCCAATTGGTGTTGACATGGCTTTTGAAATATAATGAAACCTGTTGCATGTCATAGAAACACCAGTAGAATTAGAGTTTTGGTCTTGTTTTGGTCTCCATGTTAAGCTAGTAGAAGCTTTAGACCTATTTCCCTGTGGTTGCAAATACCTAGGTTTAGCAGTGTGTCTGTCAGCGCTGAAATTGTTCTTGTCAGCGCCCCGATTGCCTTTATCAGCGTTGAACCTAGGGTTTGCTACAGGAACCCATTGCCTATTGGACCAAGTGTTTGACTTTTGAAAAGGTCTTAGGCCTTGTGTGTTAGACCCTCTAGAAAAGAATGGGGCTGGTCTAACAACTTGTGAACTTTTGTTCACAAAGGTATTGGGTCTGACAGTGTTTGACCTATGTTGACTTTTGTCAGCGCTGAAATGGTTCCTATCAGCGTTGACATTGGAAGCGTTGACACATTCGTATGCCAAATGTGAGAAGCTACCACATGAGTAATAGGCTTTTCTAGACATAGTCTTAGGTCTAGAAGCAAAGAAGCCTATTCCATGGTTACTAACTTGGCTTTTTGGTGACCTAGTATTCCTATACATTTCTGCATACTTAACACTAGGTTTTCTAACGGTTTGTGGGCCAAGGTTAACAGCTTTGCCAGTGGTTGGGTGTGTGATTTTAATAGGTTTAGGATCATTGGACTCCACAATATTATGACTCAGAATTGGTGTAGGCTCATTTGGACTTTCACACAACAACCCTCCCTTAACAAACAAAGTGTGGTTAGCTTTCTTCCACTCATCTAGGTCAGTCAGTTTTTGCTTGTATTCTTCAACTGGGGAAGTCACTCTAGGTGGAGGAATGAATTCCTTCTCTTGGAGTTCTGGCAAGCCAGTCCAAGATAAGTCCTTTGATTGGACACCATAGAAATCCCCAGCTGGTGGTGGAACACCAGTATAATCTTTCATCCCAATCCCACTCATGTCCTTAGAGTCTCTTTGTTTACTAACACACTCTCCTAGGGATTGTGTGGCCTTATCAAATCTCTGGATTTTAAGACTCACATTATCTTTATTTTTGTTAGCCTCCTCTAACTGAGCTATCAAATCAAGATTAACCCTGTTTACTATATCTTGAATATCTTTACTTTGATGTAACTCATGTTTTAAGATATTTATTTGATCCTTTAAATCAAACTCCATTTTCTTATACTCAGCTACTGTCTTTTCTGTTTGGGTAAGAGCAATTTGATAATTAGATACTTTGCATCTTTCAGTACTTGCCTCATCTAATAATTTTACTATCTCTTGATTTAGTTTTTCAGTATTTAGACGATAACCCTTAGAACAGAAAGCATCATCATATACCTCATTATCTGATGAAGAGGAGGAGTGTGCCATGAGAGCATATTCAACATGCTCTTCTTTAACTTCAGCAACCAAAGCTTTGTCCTCTTCCTCATCCTTAGCCATAAAGTTCCAGCTCCAGTCCCATCCTCCAACACCATCAATTTGTTGAACAGCAACCATGGCCTTGGGATCTTGGCTCTTAACCATTTGGCTTGAGGGCTTACCAGCATCAGATCTTCTTGGAGATCTACATTCCCTCATAAAGTGCCCCATCCGATGACAATTGTAGCACTCAACCTTTGATTTGTCAAATCCAGCAACATCCTTAGCATTAAAGGTCATCTTCTTCTTGAACCTTTTATTAAACCTGTTTGCTCTTAAACTTACAAGAGCCATAGTCCACTTGATGTCCATCTCTTCCAATTGCTCATCACTTATCTGCTCAAGATCTTCATATGTAATCCTTGAATCACTGGGCAAAGAAGCAATGAATGCACAAACAGTATCTAGATCTAAACCAGCAGGTTTAATTCTATCAGCGCCAAAGTTGTGTGTGTCAGCGCTTGAGTATAAAGCGTTGACAGGATATGATCCAGCGCTGACAGATTGAGATCCAGCGTTGACACATTGAGATCCAGTGGCTGGATGTCCATAGAAGTTCATGGAATCAAATTGGCCTTCACTTTGTGAGAAGAAGGCCATGTTGCTACTAGAAGATTTATTATCACTATCCAAAAGCCATTCATTCTCCAACAGTCTTCGTTTGTTGAAGATGTCATCAAACCTGGAAGTCTTGTGGGTGTTATTGACAAGAATGGATCTTGTCTCAATCTTCCATACATCACCAAGGCTTTTGAGAAAAGTAGCATTCAAGTCAGGGTCATCAATCTGTGTTCCCATGAAGGAAAGTTGACTTGTGATGTCAAGCAATCTACTTCTCACACTGCTGAGATTCTCATTTGGTTGAGCCTTAAAGACAGCATACTCATGCATGAGTTGCTTCTTCTTTTCATCTTTTGTGTCAGCATTGCCACCATGTGCTAGTTCAAGAGCTTCCCAAAGCTCTTTTGCAGACTCAAAGTGTTTGTACTTATGCTGATTCTCATGACCTAAGGCGTGTTTCATGATGTTCAAGATTTTCATGTCCACCCTTTTCTTGGCTATATCTTCAACAGATACAGCTCTTCCATCTCCAGGCTTTTCCTTCTTATCAGCTTTAGGACAATTAGGAACAGCTGTCCTTGTGGCAATAGCAGCAGCAATCTTTTGTGCTTTGTCGAATGTGTTCCCATATTCAACAATCTCCCAAAGAGTGTAGTCATGAATAGCTATATACTGCTCAAAGTTAGACTTCCAAAGCTCAAAGTTCCTGGCATCAAACATGGGAATTTTGATACTAGGGTTTGTGGAGTTGTTTTGTAGCAAGGCAGAAGGCTGATTTGTGCCAGACATGATGTTTTTAGGGTTTTGAGAGATTTAGGGTTTTTAGGGTTTGGTGTTTTAGGGTTCTTGCGTTACTTAAAGATCAAAAGTTTCTCAACAAGCTCTGATACCACTTGTTGATCCCAAACTTAGATCGATTAAGCTTTGTGTATACGAGATTAGATCAAGTAATACACGTAGAGAAACCTTTGCTTATAAATAAAGTAACTAAGTGTTATGCGGAATTAACACTTAATCTAAAACACAAAGATGTTAAACAAACTTTCACTTGTATTAGAATGATCGAACTTGATTACAATGAAAGAGGTTTAACTTGCGAATACTTATGAAAACTGATATTAACTTTAACCTAAAAGATCTTCTTTTATAGATTAAGAAGTCTTGTACAATAAGCTACGAATCAACTATTCTAGGTAAAGATAATAATAGAAAATACAATGTCGTGCTTATCTTTACCATACATAAAGAAACAAATAAACAAAAAGATTCGTATGAAGATATATTCCATCAGTGCTAATCTTCAAGGCTGTCAGCGTTGACTTCTTCAAGTGTCAACGCTTGGCTGTCAGCGTCCAATGTCATCCTATCAGCGCTTGACTTCTTCTTATCAGCGTCTAGTGAACTGACCCATATTTTATTCCCAACATGCTCTTCAGTGGCTCATGACGGAGTACGACCACGCCATCCACCACATCTACACCATGGAGGGCCGACAGCAGCAGACTCATGACGCCCTCACAGCTCAGGAGCAGTCCCTCTCTATGTTCTTTGACCTGGCGATTGTTCGTCACGATGGGGTCACGACAGAGACAGCTCACCTCAGGGGAGCTTTAGACACCCTCAGGGCCCAGTTAGTCCAGACTCTTCGCCACGTCAAGAAGACGAGGCTTGCTATGATCGCTCTCCAGGATGCTATGCCCGCACCAGCAGCTCCACCAGCACCCGCTGTACCAGACATCTCCATCGGATCCGTTAGACCAGCATAGATTAGATGTACTAGATCTCATGTACATCGTGATAAGCTTTGGGTTGCATCCCAGCTATCACGATATAGGATTTCATGTACTTTTATTTTCATGCAGCTTTTGTAGCCTATCAGTACTGTACTCTCATAGATAGGTGTCTGTATATATATCACTTTAGACTGTGCGTACCACTACCCCAGACAGACGTACTATACTTCTGTCTTGGATCAGTTGTACTTGATGTTATTGTACTTCCTCTCAAGAAATATCATATGCCACTCTCTTTGTTATATCATGTGTTGTATTACTAAAATGTGACAGGTTATTCAAATTGTTGTAATTATTGTATACAAGTTTGCTCATGCAAATAATATATGATCATATGAACTTTGAAGCTAACAATTTCATTTTTGGTTATAAAACTACAAATAAATGGCAATCACTAGGCAAAACCCTACTGCTAATCCTGCCATTAACCCGGCCGATAATCCTGCAGACAACTCTCCTAATGACGATGCCACTCATAATGTCACCCCCGCCCAACTTAGGGAAATGATTGACCAAGGCATCGCCACCGCTATGGCAGCTAGCCGAAACATGGACGATAGTGAGAATTCCAACAACCGAAGGAATAATAATACCACCAGGGGTTGTTCTTACCCTGATTTTCTCAAATGCAAACCGTCTTACTATCGGGGCAACGAAGGCGTAGTAGAGTTGATGCAATGGTTTGAAAGACTAGAGACCGTATTCCGCATCAGCGACTGCGTCGATGAGAACAAGGTTAAGTTCGCCACCTGCACGCTACTTGAAACTGCCCTCACCTGGTGGAATTCTGTGGCCATTACTCTAGGACATGACGCTGCTTATGCTCTGAACTGGACAAGTCTGAAGGAGAAAATGACGGAAAAGTACTGTCCTCGGGGCGAAATGAAAAAGCTGGAAGTCGAACTATGGGATCTTAGGTGTAAGAACAATGACATCGTGTTATACAACCGGAGGTTCCAAGAATTGACTCTCATGTGTACCAGGATGTTTCCCGATAAGGAGGAGAAGATTGAAAAGTACGTCGGAGGACTCCCCGACGCCATTCATGATAGCGTTCTCGCCTCGCGGCCTACCACCGTCGAGAAAGCCATGGAGTTTGCCGCCGAATTAATCAATAAGAGGAACCGTACCATCTCTGAGAGAAACACTGAGAACAAGAGAAAGTTGGACGACCATGTCCGTGCTCCCTATCACCCAACTCCCAAAAGGCAAAACGCCGGACAGATTTACAGTGCAATCGCCCCCACAGGGCCAAGGATTTATGAAGGCACCAGACCTTTGTGCCCGACTTGCCGTTTTCACCATCAGATGGGTGAACCATGCAAGACTTGTTACAAATGTGGAACAGTGGGCCACCCTGCTCGCAATTGCCAGGCAAATGCTGCTACCCAGGTTCAGCCCAACAATATTACGAGGAACAATAGTCGAGGTGGAACCAATGGCCGTGGATTTGGGAATAGACAGCCAGGAAACCGTGGTGTTATAGGAGGAAGCAACAGTGGCACAAAGAAGGGAGTCACGTGCTATGAGTGCGGAGCACCCGGTCACGTGAAATCAAGCTGCCCCAAATTAGCCCATCAGAACAAAAGCAATGGAGGATCCACATCCAGGGTTTACGTGGTGGGCAGTGCAAAGCCCAACCCAGACTCCAACGTAGTTACGGGTACGTTTTTACTAAATAATCGTTACGCATCTATTCTATTTGACACTGGGGCCGACAGGAGCTTTATTTCCACTGAATTTAGTAGAATATTTGAAGTTGTCCCTTCCGCATTAGACCACCAATTCGCAGTGGAATTAGCAGACGGTAAGATCATAGAAGCCGATACCATCGTTAGGGGTTGCACACTGAACTTTTCCAACCACCCGTTCAATATTGACCTAATCCCAGTGGATCTAGGCAGTTTTGATATCATCATTGGCATGGATTGGTTATCTAAGTACCACGCAGTGATCGTATGCGACGAGAAACTAGTCCGATTGCCATGGGGAAATGAGACATTGATCGTTCGAGGTAATGGCAATACTGACCTTGCAGACACTAGGCTCAGTGTCATATCCTGTACCAAGATTCAGAGATACCTATCAAGAGGATGTCCCATCTTCTTGGCTCATATCTCCCAGGCAGATAAAGAAGATGACACCGAAAGGAAGCAAATAAAGGACGTGCCCATCGTCCGGGAATTTCCCGAAGTCTTCCCCGAAGAATTACCAGGCCTACCTCCAGCCCGGCAAGTGGAATTTCAGATTGACCTGATCCCAGGAGCTGCACCCGTGGCAAACGCTCCTTATCGACTAGCACCATCAGAAATGAAGGAACTAGCAGAACAACTTCAAGAGTTGTCCGACAAAGGGTTCATCCGACCCAGTTCCTCGCCATGGGGAGCTCCGGTATTATTTGTCAAAAAGAAAGATGGTTCGTTTCGAATGTGTATCGATTACAGAGAACTGAATAAGTCGACTGTCAAGAACCGTTATCCACTCCCCCGTATTGACGACTTATTCGACCAATTGCAAGGGTCAAGTGTGTATTCCAAGATAGATCTGCGATCTGGGTACCATCAACTAAGGGTTAAGGAGGAGGATATCCCAAAAACCGCTTTCAGGACTCGTTACGGCCATTTCGAATTTCAGGTCATGTCTTTTGGGTTGACCAACGCCCCTGCCATCTTTATGGACCTGATGAATCGAGTGTGTAGGCCGTACCTGGATAAATTTGTTATAGTCTTCATAGACGATATACTTATCTATTCCAAGAATGAACACGAACACGAGGAACATCTTACCCAAGTTCTGAAGGTACTTAAGGAAGAACGGTTGTACGCCAAGTTCTCCAAATATGAATTCTGGATCTCGAAGGTCCAATTCCTCGGTCATGTTATTGATAGCGACGACATTCACGTAGACCCAGCAAAGGTCGAATCCGTCAAGGATTGGGCATCCCTAAAATCACCAACAGAAATCCATCAATTCCTAGGCCTTGTCGGATACTACCGTCGATTCATCGAAGGTTTCTCCAAAATAGCAAAACCAATGACCAAACTCACACAAAAGGGAATAAAAATTGACTGGGGAGAGAAAGAAGAGTTGGCTTTCCAACTAATCAAGGAAAAGCTGTGTAGTGCACCTATCCTGGCCTTACCCGAAGGCAACAACGACTTCGTGGTATATTGTGATGCGTCACATAAGGGCTTGGGTGCAGTATTGATGCAGAGGAAGAAAGTAATCGCGTACGCCTCCAGACAGCTAAAGAAACATGAGGAGAATTACACTACTCATGATTTAGAGCTTGGATCTATGGTATTTGCGCTAAAAATCTGGAGACACTATCTGTACAGAACCAAGTGTACGGTGCATACGGACCACAAGAGCTTACAATACATACTAGATCAAAAGGAGCTAAATATGAGACAACGTCGTTGGATTGAATTGCTAAGCGATTACGACTGCGAGATCAAATACCATCCCGGTAAAGCAAATGTGGTTGCAGACGCACTAAGCCGTAAGGAGACCGATCCTCCTATGAGAGTCCAGGCACTGGTCGTAACAATTAGCCTGGATTTACCCAAACAAATCCTAGAAGCACAAACACAAGCTCAGAAGCCCGAAAACCTCGTAAATGAAGATGTTGGGGGTATGCTCAGGACTGACCTCACCAAGGAGAAGTTGGAACCAAGAGCAGATGGAACCCTGTGTTTGCATGAGAGGAGTTGGTTACCTTGCTATGGAGGTTTAAGGGACGTAATCATGCACGAGTCCCATAAATCCAAGTATTCCATACACCCCGGGTCGGAGAAGATGTATCAGGACGTGAGGAAGTTGTACTGGTGGCCGAATATGAAGGCAAACATCGCCACCTACGTCCAGAAATGTCTTACCTGTTCTCGCGTCAAGGCCGAACACCAAAGGCCTTCCGGGTTACTAGTTCAACCAGAGATACCCAAGTGGAAATGGGAGAATATCACTATGGATTTCATCACCAAGCTTCCAAGATCATCTCACGGTTACGACACCATTTGGGTGATCGTTGACCGACTCACCAAATCCGCTCACTTCCTGCCCATCAAGGAGAATGACTCCCTGTCTAAGTTAGCCAAGACGTATCTGAAGGAGGTGGTGACTAAACACGGAATACCCGTCTCAATAATCTGCGACTGAGACGGTAGGTTCACATCTAATTTCTGGAAGGCGTTCCAACGAGCTTTGGGAACCCGCCTCGATATGAGCACGACATACCACCCACAGACTGACGGTCAAAGCGAAAGGACAATTCAGACCCTTGAAGACATGTTGCGAGCATGCGTGATTGACTTTGGGAATAGTTGGGTCGATCACATCCCGTTGGTGGAATTCTCCTACAACAATAGTTACCATGCTAGCATTAAAGCTGCCCCTTTCGAAGCGCTATATGGTAGGAAATGTCGCTCACCAGTGTGTTGGGCGGGAGTCGGTGAATTTCAACTCACCGGACCTGAACTAATCCAAGAAACAACTGACAAGATAACACTGATAAAGCAAAGAATCCAAGCTGCCCGTGACCGACAAAAGAACTATGCAGATTATAGACGAAAGCCTATGCAGTATGAAGTGGGTGACCGTGTAATGCTCAAGGTATCACCATGGAAGGGAGTTGTACGTTTTGGTAAACAGGGAAAACTGAACCCTCGTTACGTAGGCCCTTTCAAAGTAATAGCCAGAGTCGGAGAAGTCGCATATCGCTTAGAGTTACCCCAACAATTAAGTCGAGTGCACCCCACTTTTCATGTATCTAACCTGAAAAAGTGTTACGCTGATGAGCCCCTAGCTATGCCATTAGAGGGAGTTCGCTTTGATGACAAGCTCCAGTTCACTGAAGAACCAATAGAAATCATGGAGAGATCAGTGAAAAAGTTGAAGACTCGTCGCATTCCGTTGATCAAGGTACGATGGAACTCAACGCGAGGACCTGAGTTCACTTGGGAACGAGAAGAATCATTCAAGATTAAATATCCTCAGTTGTTCACATAACTAGTGGCGTTGATCTAAGCTTTGAGGACAAAGCTAAAATAACGGGAATGTGCTGTAAAACCCCGGTTTTTACCACTTTGACCTTGTCACCTTATGTATACGTGAACATGAATAAATGCAATCTCACTTCATATACTTTATGAAGTCTCAGACTCTTGATCATATTTTTCTGTCAAACCATGCTTTATTATATAAACAGGAGTTTTTATCACCTCTAACTTCGTTAACATTCACTGAGTCACGCTAGTTCGTTATTTTTTTTATCTGTAATTCACTATGATAAAGTTTATACTCCTTACATTATATCAATACTTGAATATATAACAACATGCTATGTTGTTTCTTTTAGACTTCATATCACACGGTTTGGACATTTACCCGCAAAGTGCCTTCGATAAAACTTTACTACACCTTAAACCCTACCTAACTATTAACATTACACAAGATTTTTACTTACTCTTGTTGCTAGATATTTTGAAAACTCAAAACCCCCACATGTGTAATAAACACACGGTTAGGAGGGCTCCAACCAAACACTTGCATCACACTTTTCCAAGAAATCTAGTACTAGGATATTGTAATTAAGGATAGTACCTTGATGTCTCCTAAACTACCCCTCACTAGCCGAATAAAGGACCAAGGAAGCAAGTGTACATCACTTACATTTAAGGGAATGTACTAGGACTCCTTATACATATCTCAATACCACTAACACAAACCAACCACCCCATCCTCTTGTTTTGAAACTCTCGGCTAGAAAAGGGAAGACAAAAGAGATCAAGCCTAGATCCTTTACTCCCACCTCATTTACTCCCACCTCATTTACTCTCCCAATCATTAACAAAATCACACATTTACTCCTCATAGCATTCAATTTAGCCGAATCCATGATGAAGAGCTTTGGTGGCCGCGGCATGTGGGTATAGGCTAGGGAAAAACTATACTTGGTTCACTCCTAATCAATCTCTAGTTCTTGTACTTCTACCACTTCACTCATCCTAGATCTAAAACAAGTAAGTTGTTATTTCCCTCATCATCCTTTCCATTCTTTCGTTTCTCAGGCATGACATTCACGTAAATCTATAATAACCAAGATGAGAATGCATGCACACGTAAGAAACATCCTAACATTTAACTAGAAGCCTATTTGTTTCGGCTTAAAATCATAACCAAGGAGGAATACCACGTTTCTTTATTTGAGATAACTTGTGATCTAATGGGAGGATTAGATGTTATAAGCCTAGGAATATAAGCTTAAACCAATCCATTGTTAAGCTACCCTATAAGCCATAAGCCCTCCACCAATCGGCTTATTTATCAAATATGGGCCGAGACACATATAAGCCCATGTTGTGTGATACTAAGCTTAGTGTCATGGATTAATTAGTAAAGATTGTTAAGTATTAGCCCATTAGGCCCACTAAGCACTAAACTATTATTATGGAGACTTTTTGGGCCATATTTGATAATATAGTGGAAATACTAGCCGAATATGGCATAATGTAAAAGTTATATACTACTTTCATGGCATATGTTAAGTATAAGGACCAATAATGCCAAACTAGATAGTTGAAGGGAGCGGCATGTATAAGCCGAGCCATAACTCAAACCCCAAGGACTAAACATGGCTTTTGACAAACATATTCCAAGCCCTAATACCCTTTTTAAACATAGCCGAGACATGGGGGACTTATATTGTCACTTTGGAAAACTTATTAAAACCTAAAATGTTAATCTTGCCTCTTTTATAGTTCTTAAAACCACAAGGACCCATCTTGCCGTTTTTGAAACATAAACCGAGCCCTAAGGGGGGGGGGGGGCGGTTTTGTAAATATGGGAATATGCAACCCTATTTAAGAACCACGAGGACTTAACTCGACATATTGCAAACATATTTGGTGCCCTAATTTTTAAATGGGACGAAACTATTAATTTCGGGACTAAAGGGGCTAGTTTTGCCATTTTTCCAAACTTAATTAAACTTAGTATATATATATACTTCTTAAATATATAAAAGGTGTGACTTGAATAAATTTATAAATACAAAATCTATTTTTGTCACTTGATCTAGAAATTATAATGGAAACGGTTACGAAATAAATAGTAAGTATTGTTGGTAAACTTGATTTATATAAACTCGTTATACGGAGACGAATTAAAATATAAATACAATTACGTTGATTTTATCTACTTAAAACCTTTACGTCCAAATATAAATTATTATATTTGACACAACTCAAAACATTATCTGTACGAACAAGTAATCAATACGGAATAATCAGCTTGTTTATGTAATTCACTACGTCCTTGGGACGATTACATTATTATGATCAGGAACGATTAAACTAGTACGAACACTGAAATAAAATGCTTAAAACTTGTAGAAGCATATACGAATACTTCATGGCCCCACTTTCATATATTGACAAACTTTTAAAAATCCTCTTGGGGGAGAAAACATGCAACTAATTTATGGATATAAATTAAACTGTACCAACTTTAATTATATGTGCCTATTGTAGAGACACTCATGACCCGTGAGCTGAAACTGTTAAAATCGTTGGATTACCTGAATGTTATAAATAGATCTATTTGGGATTGACCATCCCCACCTGGGTGAGTCATGCTCACTGTGCCCTGGATGGGACAACAGGTGTTTACCATGTCAGCATTTTACTATTGATGGGTGCCTGAATCAGAAATGGCGATGGTCCTCATTTGTTGAGGGCACAACTATGTTAAAGTGTCAGTTTCAGGCAATAGACAGTATAATTACCTTTTTCAGTAATGCTTGGTGCTTTACTGATACAGTGACTATTTATATCCACACTATATAACTAAACCTATGAATTCCCTAACTTTTTGTTGACTCTCCAAAGCATGTTTTTCTCAGATGTTTGAAGCAGGTAGACCCTATGCGCATGGACTGTTACATTTGAGTAGACAGCATCTTAGCAAGCATGGGGAATTTTCATAAGGGATTCATGAACAATCTTTTTATTACGTCAGAACTATTTAAATTAATGATTTACACTTTTGGTCATGTAATAAATGTTTGATAAACTTATATCTGATGCTCTATGTACTATTGCTATCGATCCACCCACGTGACACCCAAATACTATATCCGCTGCATTTTGACTAATCTGGGGGTGTCATAATAGGTATAAGGATTGTATACGGAAGTATTTATTACAAGTGATGTCGATGTAAAGAGTTTCACGTCTTTTTACAAACACTTTCTCTATCTAGACGAATGCTCTAACGGAGCTTGCTCTACCTATATAAACTTTTCTCAAACACAAACTGTAACACCCTATTTTATTAAATAGAACATCACATGATAATTATGGTGTGTCATCAAAGCATGCTAGGTAAATCTACTAAACATACATGACCAAAAAGGAAAAACCGGAATCAAACATCGGTTCCCATACATAAGCCCAAAACATAAATAAAGTAAATGATAGGAAGGACAAAACAAGTGTCCAAGAAAGCATAAAGTAAATGAAGTGCAAGGGAAAGAAATCGAAGGCAACTCTCATCTTATGCACGTGCTCCAAAGCTGCCCTTGAGTACCTACTGTTTTAGGACACGGAAAGAAAATATACGGCTGAGCAATACGCTTAATGAATGGATATATGACAATGAAATGAATAGAATAAGCATAAGTAAAGTGAACTGGAAGTATGAAATGATAGTGCAGCGGTATAATGTAAGTCCTGGAAAACTTGGTAAAAGCTTATAAGGCTGGTTATATATTTCTGAAAGGACTTATGTTTAGTTTATCTGGAAAAATCTGTATTTTAAATATGCCGAGAGCCCATATAGGTCATGTTATATCCACGTGCATGAATACTTGGAGGGGTGACCTCATCATGCAATTAGAGGGGCTGCCTCTAATTAATATATAAAATGGGTGGAGGGATCAGCTCTTGTAACGGATGCAAGGCACACACCGCAGTTACCATGAAATCATACTACTTGTCCTAGGATGCATCTATTCGCCCTACGTGATAATAATAATACTGGCCAAAACTATATGGGATGCTGCGAGTAATCACTCTCACCGCAGAAGAGTCATAACACCGGTGCCTCTAGTGCTATGGTTATGGAACCCCCATAACTAGGTGAAACTGGCATGCATGTATATAGCTCAGGAAATCTAAAAGAATCATACATATACTGGTGAGTTTAAGACACTTAAACTACTGGGAAAACAGATTGCTACAAACAGGGAAATCCTAAGTATAGGAAAGAAACATGTCCTTACTAAAGGACGGAATATCCGTACCTTGTGTCCAGAAATGTGAACGAAGAAGACGTGAAGAATCCTACTCCGACTCCATAAGTGCTACATAATAAAGAGGGACGTGTCTGAGTTGTTTAATTACCTTATACTTGACTGATTATTAGCTTACTTGACGTGTTATTGCTTGTTTACTTGTTCCTGCCTTGTTCAAAGTGTTCTGGACTTGTTTTACTGATTCATGTTAAATCTTGTGTTTTCTTAATGTTTCATGTGTTCTGATTGATGTAATTCATGTTTCTATGTGTTAAAGTACTTGTTGTATCATAATGCGTAACTTTATAAAAATAGCAGGTTTCAATATATAGTAACTTTCCAAAAATAGTAGGTTTTCATATATGGTAACTTTCCAAAAATAGAAAGTCTCAGTATTTAGTATGTTTCCATAAATAACATCTTACCATATATAATATATATCCATAAATAATATATTACCATATTTAATATATTTCCATAAATTAATAATAGGCTTATTAAATATATAAAATGATATAACATATAGTTTTTAATAAGCATATTATATGTCATGATTAATTATATAGTAAAGTTTAATAATATGTAAATACTTAGTCTTATCTTATAGTTATTAATTAATAATAATACATGATATCCTAAGTAATTATTAATTAATAATATTACATGATTTTAATAATTAAACTTTACCTTAAATGACTTATTATATAATTTAATTAAACCATGTTATTAATTTAATTAAACTTTAGTTAAAACGAACATAAATTGATTAAGCTATGCTTTCTTAATTAATTAACTGTACCTGAATAATTATGTTAATAATTATTTTAGCTTAAAGTCTAGTTAAATCAAAAGAACATATATTTTAGCATGGTTTTTATTTAAATAAAATACAACATAAATCTTGGTTATTAATTTATTTATTTAACCATGTATAGATTTTACATAAATTAATTAATAAAAACATACATGACATGTTCTAGCAAAACCTAGCCAAACACCCCTTTTTGACTCCTTAAACCCTGAACCAAACACCCCAACTGCCACAGCCCCTGGCAGTGGCTTTATTTGTACCGGCAGTGGCTTTAAGCCACTGCTTACCCATTCTATCCCCTGGCCTTGCTAGGGTTCCCACTGTCGGGTCTTGTGTTACCCCTGTTGCGTACAGACTACCCACCAAGAGTCTAATGATTCTCGATTGCCATTGATCTCAAGCACCACCCGCTGTCTGGGGTATGTGGTTTGCGGCTGACCACATAAAGCTGCCACCGCCCTATGTACGGGTGTAGTTGCCTGAGACAACAACTACACCGAGAGTTCCCTTGACTCTCAGTTTACGTGACAACCCTAAACCAACCAAGCTAAACCCGGTTTCAATGTTTATACTATTATTTAACATGTTTAAAATCCTTGATTTTCATATAGTTCATCAATTCATGGAGAAAAGAAAAATATTAAAAGAACGATTAGGGTTTAGGAGATGCCGTATGTGTGTTATGGTTTAGGGATTTGAACACGAACACAAAACTTTAATTTCTAGATTAAACCCACGTTTCTTGTTGTTTGTTATTGAGAAGTCGGCGGCAGCCAACAGAGGGAAGGAGACGATCGTTTCTTTTCTTGTTTTT
This sequence comes from Glebionis coronaria, assembly GCA_025667525.1. Taxonomy (NCBI): domain Eukaryota; kingdom Viridiplantae; phylum Streptophyta; class Magnoliopsida; order Asterales; family Asteraceae; genus Glebionis; species Glebionis coronaria. Next base: position 105,321,345 of record CM046876.1, read on the forward strand.
ATCTAGGATTTTATGATTTTGTCCAAAGTATAAATACTCCCCCGTCTTATTTTTGTTTAGTCGGCCTAGGACTCCCCAATGGGCCTTGAGCCCATTTCTTTCTTGTTTTCTCTTGTCTAAATAGCCCAAACAAATAAACTCATAAAACACTTGTTCTAATTTCGTGTTTAATTAATTTATCGAACGCGTTCGTATTTTTAAGTGTCGTGAATTATTATTTCTTGTCATACTTAAATGTCGTGTTTTATAAATGTCGTGTTTTATACATGTTATACATAATATTAAAATACGTAATTACCTGTCGTGTTTAATTAATATACGTGATAATCGTGTTAAAGTTCGTGTCGCATGTCGTATATTAATTAGTCGTAAAGTTTTAATTTATACGTAGTTTCATGTATTAAATGTTCTAGGGATTTTAAAGCGGGTTTTACAACTCTTCCCCTTTAAAAGGATAGTTCGTCCTCGAATTAGAGATACGATACCCTGGGGAGGACATGAACGTGATGTGATTGTCGTGAACATGAAACATGACGTGTTTGAGTAGAACATGTAACATGGAACATGAAATGTTTGAAAAGGAACATATCTGAATTATGGAAGGAAAGGAGGATAAGAAATCCAGATGGACTCCTCCTTTTCCAAGTGGCTTCCCGCTCGGAACGGTCCTCTATAAGATCTCGGCGAAAATAATAATCTTGGTCTTCATGACTCTGTCTTGACGATACATAAAAGTTTCTGGTTTATTTCGTAAGATGTATCCTCATGAACCTGATTGAGATGATACGGAATAACGTGCAAAGATAACGAAAGGTTATGATGCGAAATAATCTAGAATAACTGTCGTTAACGTTTGAGCAACGATGCGCGAGACGTACTTAAACGTAGTACGTGAACAATTGTGAACGTGATACGTGAAAAATTGTGAACGTTATACGTGGAGATACGATGAATGTAATGAGAAACATATGGTGGACGTGATACGTGCAACATATCGTGAACTTGACATGAGAACGTAGGGTGTACATGATATGTCGATATATCGTGAATGTGAAATAACTGAGAAGGTAACGATAAATGATACGAGTTGAGAAGTGAAATGTGACGTGAAACGTTTGTCTGAAGATGGAATATCATACTAAGCTTGAGTCTGGTCTCCCAAGTTTCTTCACCTCTTTCCATGACGAAAAGTTAAACGTAAATTGTAAGATAGGATACGATCATGAACGTGAATGATGTCATGAACATGGAAATGGAAAGACAAGCATAAAGATGAAGAGATATAAACGTAAACAAAGTCGTGAACGCTAACGTGAGACTTAAATAACGAGCTGAAATAGTCGTACGAAAGTGAAAGTAAATAATGAACGTGAACGTGAACCCTTATCTGATCTGATAGCTGAAAAAGTGTCGTGAAATCGTACGATCATCGGCTGGAGAATATCTGATAATCTGCTACCGCGTACTCCTTTCGGATGGAATAAAACGTGTAGGCTATGTTAAATGGTCAAATGACGATCCGAAAAGTTCTAAGGGTCGAAATGACTGCAACGTGTTGGCGTTCTATCTTAACCTGTTGATAAGTCAGGCGTTTAGATATGAACGTAACCGCAATTGTTTCATGCCTCCCCACCGAAATGTGGTTAAGATCATGATACATGTTGGTAGGATCTGGATACACAGCGATTGGATTGTTATGAGTTTGGGTAAACTTAGACCTCTATTAGCGTAGGATTCTCTAGAACACATAAATTAGTGTAGAATTTTCTCCTTTACACGTAGGCTTAGTCATGGTAAAAATTTACCGTGAGAACAATGCGATTTAGCGTGTCACTGTAATTCACAAAATGCGTACAGGAAAAATTTCAGTGTGAGTTTCTCCTTTTGTAAATCTTGCAACATAGGGCGAAGATGGTCTTCGTGCTCTTCTCCAGGCTTAGAGAAAGTCAGAATGATAGAAATGAACATAATGACGAACTTGTCCAGAGTTCATGAAAATTTGATTCATCACGTCCATAATTACTATTGGGAATTCGTGAGATCAAAAGATACGGATATGAATCCATAATGACCATAACGTGTGCGAAGAACAGTCATGTAAGTGTCCTGCTCTCTCACTCGCAACTGATGGTAGCCTGGTCGTAAATCGATCTTAGAGAGTGCTTAGAGTTTGGTAGTTGATCGGATAGACCAATAATACTTGTAAGGGAAAATATAGTTTGGAATGGTGGTATGATTGGTAGTTCCTTCTAGTAATATATCTGGGAAAATTCTGAAGAAATCAACTGATGACGAATAAAACTGAACTTCAGAATTCGTGTCATAATTGATAGCTAGGAAAACATCGAAGCCAATAACACATGCTTGTAAGGCAGAAGAAAAGTTTTCACCAATTTTCCCGGTGGAAAACCCTGATGAATGTATTCAGAAATCTGAACATCGCTGAATATAATCTAATACGAATAACGATCCATTGTAGAAATGAAAGATCTTGTCGTCAAACTGAAATGGAAGCCTCTATGTACATGTGGATACAATGGCGTCTTAGATGGACATGAATATCCGAATATGAAATAAAAGTGTCATGTCGGCAGACAATTTTCACTGAATGTGTTTCGTCCGTCTCACACGGAACGAATACTGCGTGACCAACTATGAACAATAAGTCAAAGATGGTACTAAAATTTTAGTAGCTTGATTTATGCATGGCACAACAGAATAAGTATACCCTTGGAAAGGTACCTTGAATCACTGAGGCTGAGTTCAAAAGTTATGCATGAGTCGTGTGTCTTGACGCATGTGCTGAGAAATATATGTGTGATATGTGTCTTTACTGGTGTCTTGACATATGTCTTTAGCACATATACACGAGAGGACGTGTCTTGACAGATGACTTGACATATTAAAAGAAATCGTAATAAAATGGTGGTTAAAATGCCAGAATTGGCGGATTGGTTGGATTGTTGGCCTTTGTGTTTCTGGTTACATCCGTTTCCGGAGTTTTGTTGTTATTGCAAAGTATTAGTTGTCGTGGTAGTTGTCACTACTTCCTTGTCTATCAGTTCCATGACGATCATTATCATGACTGTGATTCATGTAACTATTCAGCTGAGTGACCGGCTGGCACCGGTTCTCACTCATATGAAAAAAAACTGAATGACGTGTGACATATAACTAAAAGGTAGGGACATGGGTTGTGATGGAAATCGTCTGGTGGTGAAGCATCTTTCTCGTCCGATCGCTTTGATCTAACGCCTTTGTCTTCGTCTTGTAATATCTCCAGGTTGTGAATAGCATCAGCATCTCGTTGCGTCTCCAAATAATCAGTAGCATCAACATTTAGTAACATCTCCAAGTTATGAGCGACATCGGCATCTTGTAGAATCTCAACAAGTGGAATACGCCTGAGGTGATTTAGAATCTACTAGCGAATACTTGTAGAGTATTGTAAATGAAATACACATGATTTACGGTACGTGTAATACACATGGAATACGGTACATGGAGTACACATGGAATGCACATGAATTGATCGGTATGGGGTCGATCATCTGACATGATTTTAAAGAAAAAATAATTGGTTAAACAGTTAGAAAACCGAACTTGAATGAGCATCATGATAGCCTAGCGATTCCAACATAGACATCATTCTAGTTGCATAGAGAAAACGCTACAAGTGTGGTTAAACGAAATTCAACGATGATTTGCATGAAAGCATGATTAATGAAAACCAACCATGACTATCATGAAAGCAGGATTAAATGAAATCCATCAATGTCTTGCATGAAAGCATAATCAACATGATGAAAACCTAATTAACGTAAGAGACATAAGACATGATCAGCATGAAGACAAAATCTACATGAAGAAACATGGAACATAATTAACATAAAGGAGCATAAAACATAATCAGCATGAAAACGAAGTTGACCATGATAGTATGAAAACATACGTGACATAAAGAAACATAACCATTAATGAGGGGACATGCAAGAAATACGACTGTAATGAAATGAAATTTGAAAATTTGCTGTTATGGACGACCATGGGTCGGTTCACAAAAACAAAATTGACATGAGTAAAGATGAACGCCTATGGGTCGGTTCACCATAACAAAATTGACATACGAGGATGAACGGCTATGGTTCGGTTCATCAAAACAAAATGACTTGAGCTGATGTGAACATCTATGGGTCGGTTCACCGAGCAAAATAATGCGAATAAAGCACATGCGACTAAATATGGCCAGTCCTATACCAACCATTACTTAGTCAAAATTTCTACAACAATAATACATGAAGATAAATAAGTGAAAATCAACTGTCAAAAATTAACCGAAAACGTATGACCAAGTATGAACTACGGTGGTTCAGTCCATATTAGCCAAAGTTCTCAATGAACATCATACATAAAACAATGACATGTAATTAAGTATGGATGAAGGTTGTTCAATCCATATTAGTAAAAGCAATTCCGAGGAAAACATCATGGTTAAAACATCAAGGTGCTGAAAATATCAATACGTGGAATAACAAGCGTCGGCTTAGGAAGCTCCTGATGACTACCCACCAGTTACATGTCGAGTTTTAGAGCCTACAGGTCGAAACCTTGGCTCTGATACCATAATTGTAACATCCCATTTTGATAAATGGAACATCACAGGATAATTATGGTGTGTCATCAAAGCATGCAAGGTAAATGTACTAAACATATATGATCAAAAGGGAAAAACCGGAATCAACCATCGGTTCCCATACATAAGCCCAAAACATAAATAAAGTAAATGAGATAGGAAGGACAAAACAAGTGTCAAAGCAAGCATAAAGTAAATGAAGTGCAAGGGAAAGAAGTCTAAGGCAGCTCTCATCCTTTGCACGTGCTTCAAATGCTCAAGTCTGCCCTTGGGTACCTGCCGTTTTGGGACATGGAAGGAAAATATACGGCTGAGCAATACGCTCAACGAACGGATATATGACAATGAAATGAATAGCATAAACATAAGTAAAGTGAACTGGAAGTATGAAATGATAGTGCAGTGGAATAATGTAAGTCCTGGAAAACCTGGTTAAAGCTTATAAGACTGGTTTTATATTTCTGAAAAGACTTATGTTTAGTTTATCTGAAAAATCTGTATTTTAAATATGCCGAGAGCCCATATAGGTCATGTTATATCCACGTGCATGAATACTTGGAGGGGTGACCTCGTCATGCAATTAGAGGGGTTGCCTCTAATTAATATATAAAATGGGTGGAGGGATCAGCTCCTGTAATGGATGCAAGGCACACACCGCAGTTACCATGAAATCATACTACTTGTCCTAGGTTACACCCATTCGCCCCACATGATAATAATAATACTGGCCAAAACTGTAAGGGATGCTGCAAGCAATCACTTCCACCGCATAAGAGTCATAACACCGATGCCTCCAGTGCTATGGTTATGGAACCCCCATAACTAGGTGAAACTAGCATGCATGTATATAGCTCAGGCAATCTAAAATAATCATACATATACTATGTTTCAGACACTTAAACTACTGGGAAAACAGATTGCTGCAAACGGGGAAATCCTAAGTATAGGAAAGAAAGATGTCCTTATTAAAGGACAGAGTATCCGTACCTTGTGTCCAGAAATGTGAACGAAGAAGACGCGAAGAATCCTACTCCGACTCCATAAGTGCTACATAATAATGAGGGACGTGTATGAGTTATCTGATTACCGTATACTTAGCTGATTATTAGCTTACTTGACGTGTTATTGCTTGTTTACTTGTTCCTGTCTTGTTTTAAGTGTTCTGGACTTGTTTTACTAATTCATGTTAAATCCTGTGTTTTCTTAATGTTTCATGTGTTTTGATTGATGTAATTCATGTTTCTATGTGTTAAAGTACTTTTTGTATCATAATGCGTAACTTTCTAAAAATAGCAGGTTTCTATATATAGTAACTTTCCAAGAATAGCAAGTTTCCATATATAGTAACTTTCCAAAAATAGAAAGTATACGTATTTTGTATATTTCTATAAATAATATCTTACCATATAATATATATCCATAAATAATATATTACCATATCTAATATATTTTCATAAAGTAATAATAGGCTTATTAAATAAATAAAATGATATAACATATAGTTTTTAATAAGCATATTATATGTCATGATTAATTATATAGTAAAGTTTAATAATATTGTGAATACTTAGTCTTTTCTTATAATTATTAATTAATAATAATAATACATGATATCCTAAGTAATTATTAGTTAATAATATTACATGATTTTAATAATTAAACTTTACCTTAAATGACTTATTAAGTAATTAAATTAAATCATGTTATTAATTTAATTAAACTTTGATTAAAAAGAATATAAATTGGTTAAGCTATGCTTTCTTAATTAATTAACTGTACATGAATAATTATGTTAATAATTATTTTATCTTAAAGTTTATTTAAATAAAATGAACATATATTTTAGCATGGTTTTTATTTAAATAAAATACAACATAAATTTGGTTATTAATGAATTAATTTAACCATGTATAGATTTTACATAAATTAATTAATAAAAACATACATGACATGTTCTAGCAAAACCTAGCCAAACACCCCTTTATGGCTCCTTAAACCCTGAACCAAACACCGCAACTGCCACAGCCCCTGGCTGTGGCTCTATTGCTACCGACAGTGGCTTTAAGCCACTGCTTACCCATTCTAGCCCCTGTCCTTGCCAGGGTTCCCACTTCCGGGTCTTGTGTTACCCCTATTGCGTACAGACTACCCACCAAGTGTCTAATGACTCTCGGTTGCCACTGATCTCAAGCACCACCCCTGTTTGGGGTCTGTGGTTTGCGGATGACCACATAAATCTGCCACCGCCCTATGTACGGGTGCAGCTGGCCGAGACAGCAACTACGCCGAGAGTCCCCTTGACTCTCGGTTTACGTGACAACCCAAAACAAACTAAGCCAAACCCGGTTTCAATATTTATACTTTTATTTAAGATGTTTAAAATCCTTGATTTTCATACAGTTCATCAATTCATGGAGGAAAGAAAAATATTAAAAGAACAATTAGGGTTTAGGAGATACCGTATGTGTGTTATGGTTTAGGGATTTGAACACGAACACAAACCTTTAATTTCTAGATTAAACCCGCATTTTTCTTGTTCTTTGGTGTTGAGAAGTCGACGACAGCCAACAGAGGGAAGGAGACGATCGTTTCTTTTCTTGTTTTTATCTGGGGTTTTATGATTTTGTCCAAAGTATAAATACTCCCCCTGTCTTATTTTTGTTTTGTCGGCCTAGGACTCCCCAATGGGCCTTGAGCCCATTTCTTTCTTGGTTTCTCTTGTCTAAACAACCCAAAAAAATAAACACATAAAACACTTGTTCTAATTTCGATTTTAATTATTTTATGGAGCGCGTTCGTATTTTTAAGTGTCGTGAATTATTATTGTTGGGAATCTAAGTTTATTAGATTCCCTGTATCATAGAATTAAACACAAATCAAGCTGTTAGATATTAACTTGCCTGTGCCTAGGAGGCAGGCAAGTATCACAAGACTCACAGAGATCTAAGTCTCTGTGAGCAACCTCAGAGGAGTCCATGTCAGAGACATTGTCAAGGAAGTCGAAGATTACTTTAAGACATACTCATTGGCTATGATGGATAACAACCAAGATGTATCAGGGACTCTGAGGGGTTGAGGGTTAACAGGGGTGGCAATACCCTGTTAACACTCAGCACACTTTGGACATACCTTAGTATACGAGACTATGAAGAAAAGGGAAACTATGTCAGCTCTGTTTCCCTAAAGCATTATGGCAGACTACCAAGAATAGAAGAGCATCTTGTGACAGAGGTCTGACAAGTGTCTGTCTAGTGTAGTCACCATCAACTAGTACTTAGAGTCAACCTCTTACCACTATAAATAGGTTATGTAGCCTAGCGTTAATGCTCAACACTTTGATAGAATTCACACATTAACTCTTAGAACTTATAGAACCAAACAACTGCGACTGTGTTCATAAGTTAGGTTTTAGTTTGTTCAAAGTGTGCACAACACATTGTCATCAAACGGTGTTATCCATAACACTTGTAATTCTTTATTATACAATAATAAGTATTACGTTTGAAAAGTAATTAAGTGTGTTGATTAGTTAAGTTTATTGTTTCAAGCATAGTTTAGGGACTTTCAATTGGTATCAGAGCGGTGTTTGATATTAAAACCTTCATAAACATCGTTCTAATTTTTATAATCAAGATCCACCATGCCTGAAACAAGCAATACAGCACCACCACCGTCTTCTTGGAACAACAATAATGCACCACCAACATCACCAAGACTCACTCCTCCACCTCAAAATGAAGATGATTTACCTCAACTTCTTGACTCAAGAGGCGGATCTCATGTCACCAATGTACCAGTCTTTGATGAAGATGATTTTGCAAGTTGGAAGATTCAATTCCTCGTGTATCTCGACATACTTGAACCATTTCTTCTAGAAATTCTAGATAATGGACCTTATGTTCCCATGGCGCTTACCTCTACTGATGAGAATCCTCTTCCCAAACCTCTCAAGCAGTGGACTCTAGCTGATAGGAAATTGGAAAACCAAGACAAACGTCTCAAGAGCATCATTATATCCTGTCTTCCCAAACACATCATGAAGTCTGTAATTCAGTGTCCTACAGCCAAACAAAATGTGTACAGACCTTATCCTTGGTCATGAAGGACCCTCTGAAACCAGAGAAACCAAGATTCAGGCAGTCAGACTTCAGCTTAATGCTTTCAAGGCACTTGAAGGTGAAAAGGTTCAACAAACATATACAAGGCTGAAGATTCTTCTCAATGACCTTTCTATGAATGACGTCACCATTGGTCAAGCTGAAGTAAATGTCACATTTGTCAACAGCCTTCCAAGAAAATGGCTGAGTAAGAATCAGACTCAGAGAGCCAATAACTCAATCAAGAATGACACCTTAGCTCAGCTATATGTAAAGTACAATTATGAAGAAGGGCTGATTGATACCATATACAAATCAGAGACTAAAAAATTTTTAGTTGAGAGAGCAACATCCAAAGCTTTGATTTCTACCCCACACCCTCATGACAACAACTCTGATGTTGAATAAGACCCACACAGCAGCCAAGAGTTCTTGACAGACCTTAATGTTGAATTTCATGAAAGAGCCTTGCTAGCTAATCAAAGGAGATTCTACAAAAGATCAGGGAGAGTAGGATCAGCTAGCAAACAAACCGAAAAATCAAAAGAAACTTGCTTTACCTGTGGAAAACTTGGACACTTTAAAAAAGATTGTCCTTCCACAAAGACATCCTCACCTTCTTATCCATCATCTTCCACCAAACCTTACAAGTTCAAATCACAACATAACCACTCATCTCTCCAATTCAACTCCTCAGACAATGAGAAGAAGGATTACAAGAACAAGTATAAGGCACTTAAAGCTGAGTTAGAACAGATGAATTTGAAGCTTGAAGCTCTCTCTAATAAGAAAGGGGGTGATAAAAAGACAGAGAAAGGGTTGGTAGCTGAAGCATATGATTGGAATGATGAGCCGCTGACCTCAGATGAGGAAGATACTACTAGAGTTAGGGCTTTCATGGAAATAGCTGAGGATGAACCAGCTGTTGGGAAAGGAGATGCAAGATCAGGACAATGGGTTGACATCACTATGAAAAAGGTACACAGGCTTCTATCTATGTCTAAAAGTGATGAACGCAAACATGTACTTGATTACACCATTGTTGATTTACACTTTGTTGAGGAACAAAGAAAGAACTTGCTAGATAAGTTTCACTCTGTTAAACATGAATTGTTAACTACTAAGGCTGAATGTGAAACTCTCAAGCAGGTTAATTCTGAAAAGATATCTCTTCAAAACGAAGTTAATAGGTTAACCTTAAAGAATAGTGCCTTAAATGATCAAGTATTTGAATTAAATAAGGTTATAGAAAAATGGTTGTGCAGTAGGTTCACTATAGATGAATTTCTTAATGATGAACTACCTGTTGATATTAAAAGGGATATCTCTTCCAAGAAAAATAAGTTGAAAATTCTCACCAAACCCAAAGAGATTGTTTTCAAATCTACAGAGACAATTCATATGTCAGATCCCCTCTTAACTGATGTCCCTGTCTCTGAAGATGTGGTTGATTTACCACCCTTACCAAAACTCTCAGGAGTTAAACCCAGCAGCTCTTCTAGAGGAGCTAAGGCTGAACCCAAAGCAGAAGTTGAGAAACCACCACCTAAGGTATTCGCTGTTCCAGCTAAACAATCAGTTAAGCAAGTTGCCTTTAAGCCTATCTCAACAAAATCTGTTAACAAAGTTGATTCCTTAACTAAAGAACGCCTGTTGTCATTAATGAAATAAGTAGAACTCTTGAAACAACATATTAAGCCTTCCGCTGAATGCTCTACTTCCCATGAACCTAAGTCTATTCTAGGAGAACCCAAAGGTGAAAGGATAGTCAAACCTTACTGCAATATTTGTAAAAACTCTCATCACATGACCATAGATCATGATAGACAAATGGCTGTTAAGAGAGCTCAGACACCTTCTAGGGATAGACAACAGGCTTCTAGGAGACAAGTAGGTAACTACAGACCTTATCCTCCTTGTAAATTTTGTGGATTCACATACCATCACTCAGATGAGTGTAGTGACTTTCCAGGATGTGATATATGTGGAAGGTTCACCCATGACACAACTAACTGCCCTTCCCATCGTCAAAAGTTCTACAGGAACTCAAGAGTTGCTAATCAGCAATTCAGGGAACCCACTAGAAAGTGGGTTCACCATAGGAACTAACTTGTTTTTATGTATCTGTGCAGAAACATCTTAAGGAATCGGTATGGTATCTAGACAGTGGCTGTTCTAGACACATGACAGGGATTCGACAATACCTGCACAGATACTCAAAGGAGCCAGGTCCTAAAGTGGTGTTTGGGGATAATTCTTTAGGCGACACAGAGGGATACGGCTCAATGAACTGCAATGGGATAACTTTTACAAGGGTTGCATATGTGAATGGTCTTAAGCACAATCTTATTAGCATCAGCCAATTGTGTGATACTGATTACAAGGTTTTGTTTACTAAGACTCAGGAACCATATTCGAAAAGAACAATGATGTGGTGCTTATTGCACCAAGAAGGAGAGATGTGTATGTCATCAACATGGCTACTTGCTCTGAAGACAGCTCCAATTGTTTTCTAGCGAAAGCCTCTGAAAGTGTCAATTGGATGTGGCACAAAATACTGTCTCATCTCAATTTTAAGAACATCAACAAGATAGCCACACAAAACCTGGTTGCGGGTCTACCTTCAGTGATGTTTTCTAAAGACAAGACTTGTTCAGCTTGTGTTAAGGGAAAGCATCATAGGTCTTCTTTTAAGACCAGGCAATCATTCTCTATCGACAAGTGCTTACATCTCCTTCACATAGATTTGTTTGGACCTGTCAAACCTCAGACCATTAATCACAACAAATATACCTTGGTCATAGTTGATGAGTTTTCAAGGTATACATGGGTTTTCTTCCTCAGAAGGAAAAGTGATGCTGCTGATACCATCATGTCCTTCATCAGACAGGTTGAAAATATGAATGATGTTAGAGTCAAAGCTCTAAGAAGTGATAATGGTACTGAATTCAAGAATCAATAACTTGAATTCTTTTGTGATGAAAAGGGAATATCACAAAACTTCTCTTCAGCTGGCACCCTTGAACAAAATGGTGTGGTTGAAGGAAGAAACACGACTCTGATTGAAGCATTCAGAACTATGTTAAATGGTACAGCCTTACCAAAGCAATTTTGGGGAGAAGCTGTTCACACTTCTTGCTACACCTAAAATAGGTCAATCATTGTCAAGAGACATGGCAAAACTTCCTATGAAGTTTTCAGAAATAGAGCTCCAGATGTCAGCTACTTCCATGTTTTTGGATGTCCTGTGTTCATTTATAACTACAGGGATAAACTTGGAAAATTTGATGAAAAAACTGATGATGGTTTCTTCTTAGGATACTCTCCCTCTGCCAAGTCCTTCAGAGTATTCAATACTAGAAGACAAGAAGTAGAAGAAACCTTTCATGTCAGATTCAATAAAGACGATGATGTCATACAGAGAACAGGAATAGAGGGTGATGAAATTGATTTTAATGAAAACGTATCTTTCCCAAGTGATGAATTCTCAGAACCAAGACCTCCCTGTCATCTCCATCATCACTCCAACACTCTTACTCCTTATGTTCCTGCATTTGACCCTCTGTCAACACACAACATTGAAGTTCCTTCTTCTCAGGAACTTGATGAAGAAGAACCACAGCCTTCTTGTAGTCCTTCTTCCTCAACTGCTGAAGATGACTCACCAATTCTTCAAATCCTTGAAGACTCTCCTACTGACAATGAATTTGTACCCCTTGATATAGCTGAAGTTGACACAGATACTGAGGTCATCTTTGAATAAAGTCCTCCTATTCAGCAGGATGAAACTCAAATAGTGCTAGCTACCTCCACAAATGTCACTGTCCATGATTCCCCAGCTCCTCAAACTAAATGGTCAAGAGATCAACACATTCTTCTTGTCAACATTATTGAAGAACCTAATGCAGGGGTTACTACTAAACAGCGAATTCATGACTCAGAGTCAGCCTCAGCCAACGAATGTCTCTTTGCTGAATTTCTATCTCAAATTTAACCTAAGAGAGTAGCTGAGGCTCTTATGGAAGATGGGTGGGTAGCTGCTATGTAGGAATAAATTAATCAGTTCAAAAGGAACAAGGTATGGACTCTAGTGCCAGCTCCACCTAGTAAGAACATCACAAGCACTAGATGGATTTATAGAAATAAGATGGATGAAATTGGAAACATCATCAGAAACAAGGCCAGGCTGGTGGCACAGGGGTATACACAGACTGAAGGGATTGATTATGATGAAACGTTTGCTCTTGTGGCAAGACTTGAAGCCATCAGAATCTTCCTTGCTTATGCTGCATATATGAACTTCACTGTGTATCAGATGGATGTTAAGAGTGCCTTACTCAATGGATATTTGGCTGAGGAAGTATATGTTGCTCAGCCTGAAGGATTCGAGAACAGCGAGTGTGACAACCGTGGTTTTGAGGTTCGTCACTTGGTCTTATTTTTAGGTTATTTTATGTGTGACTACTTGATTTTTGTGCTTACGTGTTTATGTTGTGTGAACGAGGTTGGTGTGATTATCGTTTATGAGTATAGAGTACTCATAAGTAAATCGAGGAACGGGAAATTCATGTTCATGAGATCACAATTACTGACTATGAAATGAAATGGTGATATTTAGGTGGTTACGTATACGTATAAGATTATAGTAATAGTGTATTTTTTTAGGATTTACGGTTTAGCATTTAGAGGTCTCGGATAAGGTAATTAGTCATATGAATATTTTTCGGGATGGTTTTAAGTCATTTAGGACTTAGTTATAAAGTTTATTTAAAAATTTGAGATTTTTTTTAAAAGTGTATATTTTACGTCTTTTACGATAAAACGCGTAAAATTGACTAGTTTTACGGTTTTGGAGTTTTGGAAGCTTTAGGAGCTGTAATAAATTAAGACAAATTAAGGTAATATTAGTAGCATATTGTTTAACAATAAAAAAAGGAAAAAAATATAAAAAATAAAATATGTATATAGGGCGGTTATAGGCCGAATTAAACAAGAAAAAAGGAAAAAGGAAAGTGTTTTGGGCTATGGGCTGGACTTGGGTTCACGCATACCCTATTTAAAGTTATAACTAAAAAAACAAACATCATATTTTTTTCTCCTGGAACTTTAAGTCGACGGCAAAAGTGTTTTTTAGGGCTTTCTGTATTTTTTTTTCATTCTCCATTTGATTAAAGGTAAACCTTCTTAAACCTTTTGATTTAATTGTTTTATGTTTAAATTAATCATTCTTATGATGGATTAGGGTTAGGGTTTATACAAAATCAGTAAATTAATGATGTTATAATCATATTATGATGATCATATAATCTAGGGCTTGTATTAGATGGGGTTATGGGTAATTAATTAGTTCAATTTGTTTAAAACCCGTTTTTAAAAACTGGGCAGATTTTGAGTCAATTGTTTTGATCATATCGGGAGTTCTATAAACTCTTATTTTAGGATCCAAGTACCCCTGGAAAGATATTTGAAGTGGATTTCCAATGCAAGAAACTAGAACTAAATTGGAGGTCGGGAAGTGGGTCAAAAACAGGTTACAACAGTCGGAGGTCAAAACAGTTTTGAATTCAGCCTGTTTTCTTTTTAAGTTTTGGGTTGTTTGGGGTACTTAGGGTGACATTGGGATCTTCTCAGGGACGTGAGAGATGGTTTATATATTGTAGTTAATATCTGCACTTGGGCTAAGGTGGTGGTTTAGGTTAAGACCCCTTAATGGTAACAAACCTTTGGTACGTTTAAAATCAGGAAATCTGAAATGACAAAAGTAGATATATGTATATCGGGGCTTTAACAGTAGCTTTAAGGTTTGGGTAAGTGGGAGGTGTTAGCCAACATATGTAAGGGTATGAATATTCCTTTTACAGAAACCATGGGTATGTTTAAGTGGGCGTGTGACCTAAAGTTTTGAGACCTAAAAACTGGGACTGTTTTGGGTAAAATACGAACGGGTTAGTTATTAAACTTAACTAAGTTAAGGACTTGTTAAGAAAGGGTAATGGGGTAATTAGAGCTTATCAATGAGGTAAATATGTGGGAATAGGCTAGATGTCCATCGTAGGTTAATGAGCCATCTTAGTGATTGGTTCGTATATTGATTTCGTGTTTTTGGTTTGTTAGTTTGTTGCTAGTGCAAGGACTTGTGAAGGAGCTATCAGGTGAGTGTTCATAGTCCCATGTTTATTATTGTTTTTGACTTCCAGATAGGATGGAAGAGACACTGTGTGGATTTATTTATAAATTGAAGTTGTGTATGTTTTTGTGATTTGAGATTGGACTTGTGTGTACAGTATATGTTTAACTGCTATGTGGTTCTTGTTTGTGTATGGTTTGGATCGGAAGGGTACATAGGTGTATGGGCGCCTATGGTACCATAGTGTTAGGTAAGGCGTGATGCCTTGGAAATTATAGTGTTTTGTAAGGCATGATGCCTTGGTAATTGTGGTTGATGGTAAGGCGTGATGCCTTTGAATTGTATTGATTAATTAAACTTGAATGCCTAGTTGTTAATACATTATTGTAACACATTGTCCATATGTTTTGTGTTGATGTTTGATATTCACAGCTTATAACTGTTTTAGCGTTAGAGTCTAAACCTATGACTCTCACCAATTTTATGTTGACGTGTTTTAGTGTCTCTTTCAGGTGATACTATGGTTAAGCATGAGAACATAAGTGGCTAGGATTAGAGAAGCTTAGGATTGCATATAGAAGGAGAATCCCCGTTTCCTTCTTAGTTTTTATTTGATTGTTCATTTTAATAAGTGATACTGTGGCACACATATGTTTGTTTTGGTATGTTATTTGTTGTCTTGGGTAAGAAGTAGGACTGTTACTTACTTACCTAGACCCCTTGCATTTGTTGAGATATTGTCATGACCTTCGTGTCACCATTTTTATGACATTTCTTATTTCATATAGTTGTCTCTATAGACACGCCATGTTGTGATGATATCCATACGTCGCGCCCCATGTTGCGCCATGGTGGGGTGTGACAGCGAGTTTCCTAATCATGTGTACAGACTACACAAAGCCATGTATGGGCTGAAACAAGCTCCAAGAGCATGGTATGAAACTCTTTCTAATTTTTTAACTGAAAATAAATTTGTCAGGGGTTCCATTGATAAAACACTCTTTACCTTCAAGGATAAGAGTGATTTCATCATTGGGCAGATTTATGTGGATGATATCATCTTTGGGTCAACTAATGTTAATCTTAGTAAACGTTTTGCTAAATTAATGACCAAGAAATATGAGATGAGTATGATGGGTGAATTAACTTACTTTTTGGGTTTTCAAATTAGACAGTGTTCTAAGGGAATTTCAATTTGTCAAGAAAATTATGTTAAAGATTTACTTAAAAAAATATGACTTAGCTGATTGTGCATCAGTAAAATGCCCCATGCTTCCACCCAACAACTTGGGTCCTGATGAGTCAAGGGTCTCTGTTAATGAGAGTTTATACAGAGGCATGATTGGGTCACTCATGTATTTAACAGCTAGTCGTCCTGATATCCAATTCTCCACATGTCTCTGTAAAAGTGAACCGGGCGTGGGTATATAAGTGAAAATTCCAGAGGCGTGGTATCCATGCGAGGTGATAGAACACATGTCTAGGGTAAAAGTGAACCGGGCGTGGGTATATAAGACAGTCCTAACAATAACATCTAAGGAAGGGAATAAGGAGGTACTATTGAGGACTGTCAAGACTAAACCAGTTTATTCATGGGATAAAAATAATGAAGGAGAAGTAAGCGATACCGAATCCGATACCGAATCCACTGCATCCAATAGTTATTTGTTTTAAATTTTCCGACTCTTATGGACGGCATGCCTTAAAATTATTTATGTTTTCGTTTGGATTATGTCTACGCTAGTTTAGCTAGACCATGGATTTGTGATGTTTCAAGTTTTGACTATGTTATTTTAATAAATGGAGTTTTGGATTTTATTTTGTGTGTTTATGTGCTTGTGAGTTGATGGATTATGTGTTATGTGTAGTATTAATTTCTTATAAGTGTCATCATAGGATGGAGTACATTGGTGAAAGGGAACATGTATAATTATGGAGGCCTACATAATTATATATGTGCCACAACACCACTAGACTTTCAAAGCCTTTGACACTGTTGACCCAAAAGAATTAGAAGTATGAATGGAGCGAAGAGCAAGAACATGCGTTTCAGACACTAAAGGATAGGTTGTGTAATGCACCTATCTTGTCTTTACCAGAAGGGGTGGAAGATTTTGTGGTTTACTGTGATGCGTCCAACCAGGGTTTAGGATGTGTTCTTATGCAGCGAGACAAGGTCATAGCTTATGCATCACGACAATTGAAAAACCATGAGAAGAATTACACCACACATGACTTGGAACTAGGAGCTGTAGTCTTTGCTCTCAAGATATGGAGACATTACTTGTATGGGACGAAAAGTGTGATCTTTACGGACCACAAAAGTTTGCAGCACATCTTTGATTAGAAAGATTTGAACATGAGGCAGAGACGATGGTTGGAGTTATTTTGTGATTATGACTGTGAGATTAAGTATCACCCTGGGAAGGCCAATGTGGTGGCGGATGCGCTAAGTAGGAAGGAGAGGCTAAAACCAAAGAGAGTAAGGGCAATGAGCATAACAATTCAGACAACTCTTAAGGATAGAATTCGGGCAGCACAGGTAGAGGCCGTAAAGGAAGAAAGGCTGGTAGAAGAAAATCTACATACTATGGATCAATACATGGAAGAAAGAGGAGATGGTTGCAAGTATTACTTGGATAGAATATGGGTTCCGCTGTTTGGCGATACAAGGAAGGTGATATTGGATGAAGCTCATACGTCGAGGTATTCGATACACCCAGGAGCTGATAAAATGTATCGGGACATAAGAGATATGTATTGGTGGCCAGGAATGAAGAAAGATGTAGCTTTGTACGTTAGTGAATGTTTGACTTGCTCCAAGGTGAAGGCTGAACATCAAAGACCGCCAGGGTTACTGCAACAACCAGAGGTTCCTAAATGGAAGTGGGAGAATATTGCCATGGACTTCATTACAAAACTGCCAAGGTCTAACAGTGGAAATGATATGATGTGGGTAATAGTGGACACACTGACTAATCTGCCCATTTTGTGGCAATGAAGGAGGATGATAAGATGGAAAGGTTTGCCAAGAAATACTTGGAACATGTGGTGGCAAAACATGGAGTACCGGTGTCGATCATATCAGATAGAGATAGCAGGTTTACGTCTAGATTTTGGGGGCTATTGCAGAAGGCCTTGGGTACGAGGCTGGATATGAGCACAGCTTATCATCCGCAGACGGATGGACAGAGTGAGAGGACTATACAAACACTGGAGGACATGTTAAGAGCGTGTGTGATAGAGTTTGGAGGAAGTTGGGAGAATCATCTGGTGTTGGCAGAATTCTCGTACAATAATAGCTACCATGCTAGTATAGAGTGTGCACCATTTGAGGCACTCTATGGTAGGAAGTGTATGTCACCGCTGTTATGGGCTGAAGTAGGAAGTAGTCAACTAATTGGACCGGAGATGGTACAGGAGACTACGGATGCGATTACCGTGCTTAAGGAAAAATTAAAGGCGGCTAGAGATCGACAAAAGAGCTATGCGGACAAGAGGCGTAAGCCGTTGGAATTTGGGGTTGGGGACAAGGTGATGCTAAAGGTTTCACCATGGAAAGGGGTGATGCGGTTCGGGAAGAAAGGGAAGTTAGCGCATAGATTTGTGGGTCCATTTGAAATCCTTGAAAGGATTGGGCTAGTGGCATACAGGTTGAGATTACCGGAAGAGTTAAGTAGTGTACATGATGTGTTTCATGTCTCAAACTTGAGGAAATGCTTAGCAAGAACTGACTTGCAAGTGTCGGTGGACGATATTAGTATAGATGTGAGCCTTCGTTTTATTGAAGAGCCGATAGAGATTATGGACCGTGAAGTTAAAACCTTGAAAAGAAGTAAGATACCGTTAGTTAAGGTTAGGTGGAATTCTAAACGTGGACCGGAGTTCACGTGGGAACGGGAAGAGTTTATGAGGAGTAAGTATCCTCAGCTGTTCGTTAATGACGATCCTAAGGAGTAAATCTCGGGACGAGATTTCTATTAGGAGGGAGTGATGTGACAACCGTGGTTTTGAGGTTCGTCACTTGGTCTTATTTTTAGGTTATTTTATGTGTGACTACTTGATTTTTGTGCTTACGTGTTTATGTTGTGTGAACGAGGTTGGTGTGATTATCGTTTATGAGTATAGAGTACTCATAAGTAAATCGAGGAACGGTTAATTCATGTTCATGAGATCACAATTACTGACTATGAAATGAAATGGTGATATTTAGGTGGTTACGTATACGTATAAGTATTATAGTAATAGTGTATTTTTTTAGGATTTACGGTTTAGCATTTAGAGGTCTCGGATAAGGTAATTAGTCATATGAATATTTTTCGGGATGGTTTTAAGTCATTTAGGACTTAGTTATAAAGTTTATTTAAAAATTTGAGATTTTTTTTAAAAGTGTATATTTTACGTCTTTTACGATAAAACGAGTAAAATTGACTAGTTTTACGGTTTTGGAGTATCAAAGACTTTGACACTGTTGACCCAAAAGAATCAGAAGTATGAATGGGGCGAAGAGCAAGAACATGTGTTTCAGACACTAAAGGATAGGTTGTGTAATGCACCTATCTTGTCTTTACCAGAAGGGGTGGAAGATTTTGTGGTTTACTGTGATGCGTCCAACCAGGGTTTAGGATGTGTTCTTATGCAGCGAGACAAGGTCATAGCTTATGCATCACGACAATTGAAAAACCATGAGAAGAATTACACCACACATGACTTGGAACTAGGAGCTGTAGTCTTTGCTCTCAAGATATGGAGACATTACTTGTATGGGACGAAAAGTGTGATCTTTACGGACCACAAAAGTTTGCAGCACATCTTTGATTAGAAAGATTTGAATCAAAGTATGATTGCATGAAATAGAATTGATACATGCTTGTATAACATATGTTGGTAGTATGTATGATTATGATTAGGCGTATGTATGGTGGTAAGTATACTATATGGAGTATTCTGGTAGTTGTTAACGGGTGTCATGTTTTTACTATCAGCATGGTGAACACGCGAAATGGTGTTGGTGGAAGTGGTGGTGATGGAAATCCTGACTTGGCTACTTTGATTGCTGCTCAAATGGCCAACATAATACCAACCATTGTTCAGCAGGTGACTAACAACCTGAACAACAATAATAACAACAATGGTCAAGGAGGAGGTGGAAACAATGGTTGTAGCTATAAGGCATTCACTTCTTGTGGTACAAGAGAGTATGATGGGAAGGGCGGCGCGGTAGTACTTACCCAATGGCTTGAGAAGATGGAAAATGTGATTCAAATGAGTGGTTGTTTACCCAATCAAAGGGTCATGTATGTAACGGGTTCACTGGTAGGGAAGGCTTTAACTTGGTGGAACACCCAAGTTCAAGCAAGGGGAAGAGTTGCTGCAAATGCTATGGCTTGGGCCGATTTTAAAGCTCTTATGACTACGGAGTTTTGTCCAAGCAATGAGATGGAGAAGCTGGAAAATGAGTTTTGGGGACATGCTATGGTTGGAGCGGCTCATGCAGATTACACAGATCGCTTTCATGAATTGGCAAAGTTGGTTCCCATTTGGTTACCCCTGAGGCGAACAAGATTAAGCGGTACATTGCTGGATTACCTCCTCAGATCAGGGGAATGATTAAGGCTACTCAGCCTAACACAATACAATAGGCCATACTAACGGCAGGAATACTTACTGAGGAGGCGGTATCTAGTGGAACTTTGGTCAAGGCGGGAGATAAAAGAAAGGAGCCAGAAGCCGCAAAGTCACCTGACACCAACTGGAAGAATGCTAAGAAGGCGAAGGATGGAAGAAATTTTGCCATGAGAGTACCCCAAGGTTCTGGAAATCCGAACAACAACAATGCTGCCTGCCGAACCTGCTCTAGGTTCCATCCAAGAGGTACACCATGCCAGACATGCTACAATTGCCATAAACCGGGACACATTGCTAGAAACTATGACGCACTTACCAGGAACGCAACCCCAATCCAGTCTGTGAGGATGAATGTCACCGGGGGAAATTGTTTTGAGTGTGGACAACCCGGCCATTTCCAGAGGGAGTGTCCTAGATTGGTTGGAGCAACCAACCAGGGCAGAGGTCAGCTAGCTTTGGAAGGAAATCGAGGAAACCAAGGCTGTAGAAATCAGAACAGTGCTAACCGCAACAATGGAAACACTGGAAATCGAAACTGGAACCGGAATGAGGGAAATCGGAATAGGGGAAATCGGAATGGAGGCAGGGTTTACCTTGCAATTACAGTATAAGCGGTCCAGGACCCAAATG
This sequence comes from Glebionis coronaria, assembly GCA_025667525.1. Taxonomy (NCBI): domain Eukaryota; kingdom Viridiplantae; phylum Streptophyta; class Magnoliopsida; order Asterales; family Asteraceae; genus Glebionis; species Glebionis coronaria. The sequence goes on from CM046876.1 coordinate 105,342,460, forward strand.
TGGTGACGGGTACGTTTTCTGTTAACAATCACCTCGCTGCGATTCTTTTTGACTCTGGGGCAGATTTTAGTTTTGTGTCTTCTCAATTCGTGCCTTTGTTAGATATGAACCCTAGTGTAGCGAAACCAGGATATGTGATTGAAATAGCTAGTGGTAAGCAAGAAGAAGTAGATGAGATATTTTTAAACTGCAAATTAGAGTTGGGAGAATTTAAGTTCACTATAGATTTAATCCATCTAGGACATGGGAGCTTCGATGTAATCATTGGGATGGATTGGTTATCGAAGCATAGGGCTGAGCTAACGTGTCATGAAAAGGTTGTTAAGATACCCATAGGTGATATGAAGGTGTTATACGTGTACGGAGAAATGAATGAGAAGAAGACCAGGTCCCTTATGAATGCCAAGGATGATGAGCCACAAATCAATAAGATTCGAGTAGTAAGAGAGTTCGTCGATGTATTCCCGGATGACTTGATGGGGTTACCACCGGTGAGACAAGTAGAGTTTAAGATTGACTTAGTACACGGGGCAACACCCGTAGCGAAGTCACCGTATCGTCTAGCACTGTCAGAGATGCAAGAATTAGCCGAGCAACTCAAGGAATTGCAGGATAAGGGTTTCATTCGACCAAGTTCTTCTCCATGGGGAGCGCCGGTGCTATTTGTTAAGAAGAAAGATGGATCATTCCGGATGTGTATTGATTATCGGGAGTTGAACAAGCTAACCATAAGAACCGTTATCCTCTCCCAAGGATTGACAATTTATTTGATCAGCTGCAAGGAGCGAGGTACTTCTCAAAAATTGACCTTAGGTCCGGTTATCACCAACTAAGGGTCTGTGAGGAGGACATACAAAAGACCGCGTTCAGAACAATGTATGGACACTTTGAATTCACCGTTATGCCATTTGGATTGACAAACGCGCCAGCAGTGTTCATGGATCTAATGAACCGAGTGTGCAAGCCATATCTAGACAAATTTGTCATAGTCTTCATTGATGACATACTTATCTACTCTAAGACGGAGGAGGAGCATAACCAACATTTGAGATCGGTATTGGAACTGCTCAGGAAGGAGAAACTTTATGGGAAGTTCTCCAAGTGTGAATTTTGGCTGCAAGAAGTACAATTTCTGGACATGTAATCAATAATGATGGCATACATGTAGACCCAAAGAAGATTGAAGCAGTGAAGGATTGGAAGGCACCTACTACACCGTCAGAAATAAGGTCATTCTTAGGCTTGGCAGGATATTACAGGATATTTATAGAGAATTTCTCTAGAGTATCAAAGCCTTTGACACTGTTGACCCAAAAGAATCAGAAGTATGAATGGGGCGAAGAGCAAGAACATACGTTTCAGACACTAAAGGATAGGTTGTGTAATGCACCTATCTTGTCTTTACCAGAAGGGGTGGAAAATTTTGTGGTTTACTATGATGCGTCCAACCAGGGTTTAGGATGTCTTCTTAGGCAGCGAGACAAGGTCATAGCTTATGCATCACGACAATTGAAAAACCATGAGAAGAATTACACCACACATGACTTGGAACTAGGAGCTGTAGTCTTTGCTCTCAAGATATGGAGACATTACTTGTATGGGACGCAAAGTGTGATCTTTACGGACCACAAAAGTTTGCAGCACATCTTTGATTAGAAAGATTTGAACATGAGGCAGAGACGATGGTTGGAGTTATTTTGTGATTATGACTGTGAGATTAAGTATCACCCTGGGAAGGCCAATGTGGTGGCGGATGCGCTAAGTAGGAAGGAGAGGCTAAAACCAAATAGAGTAAGGGCAATGAGCATAACAATTCAGACAACTCTTAAGGATAGAATTCGGGCAGCACAGGTAGAGTCCGTAAAGGAAGAAAGGCTGGTAGAAGAAAATCTACATACTATGGATCAATACATGGAAGAAAGAGGAGATGGTTGCAAGTATTACTTGGATAGAATATGGGTTCCGCTGTTTGGCGATACAAGGAAGGTGATATTGGATGAAGCTCATACGTCGAGGTATTCGATACACCCAGGAGCTGATAAAATGTATCGGGACATGAGAGATATGTATTGGTGGCCAGGAATGAAGAAGGATGTAGCTTTGTACGTTAGTGAATGTTTGACTTGCTCCAAGGTGAAGGCTGAACATCAAAGACCGTCAGGGTTACTGCAACAACCAGAGGTTCCTAAATGGAAGTGGGAGAATATTGCCATGGACTTCATTACAAAACTGCCAAGGTCTAACAGTGGAAATGATATGATGTGGGTAATAGTGGACAGACTGACTAAGTCTGCCCATTTTGTGGCAATGAAGGAGGATGATAAGATGGAAAGGTTTGCCAAGAAATACTTGGAACATGTGGTGGCAAAACATGGAGTACCGGTGTCGATCATATCAGATAGAGATAGCAGGTTTACGTCTAGATTTTGGGGGCTATTGCAGAAGGCCTTGGGTACGAGGCTGGATATGAGCACAGCTTATCATCCGCAGACGGATGGACAGAGTGAGAGGACTATACAAACACTGGAGGACATGTTAAGAGCGTGTGTGATAGAGTTTGGAGGAAGTTGGGAGAATCATCTGGTGTTGGCAGAATTCTCGTACAATAATAGCTACCATGCTAGTATAGAGTGTGCACCATTTGAGGCACTCTATGGTAGGAAGTGTATGTCACCGCTGTTATGGGCTGAAGTAGGAAGTAGTCAACTAATTGGACCGGAGATGGTACAGGAGACTACGGATGCGATTACCGTGCTTAAGGAAAAATTAAAGGCGGCTAGAGATCGACAAAAGAGCTATGCGGACAAGAGGCGTAAGCCGTTGGAATTTGGGGTTGGGGACAAGGTGATGCTAAAGGTTTCACCATGGAAAGGGGTGATGCGGTTCGGGAAGAAAGGGAAGTTAGCGCATAGATTTGTGGGTCCATTTGAAATCCTTGAAAGGATTGGGCTAGTGGCATACAGGTTGAGATTACCGGAAGAGTTAAGTAGTGTACATGATGTGTTTCATGTCTCAAACTTGAGGAAATGCTTAGCAAGAACTGACTTGCAAGTGTCGGTGGACGATATTAGTATAGATGTGAGCCTTCGTTTTATTGAAGAGCCGATAGAGATTATGGACCGTGAAGTTAAAACCTTGAAAAGAAGTAAGATACCGTTAGTTAAGGTTAGGTGGAATTCTAAACGTGGACCGGAGTTCACGTGGGAACGGGAAGAGTTTATGAGGAGTAAGTATCCTCAGTTGTTCGTTAATGACGATCCTAAGGAGTAAATCTCGGGACGAGATTTCTATTAGGAGGGAGTGATGTGACAACCGTGGTTTTGAGGTTCGTCACTTGGTCTTATTTTTAGGTTATTTTATGTGTGACTACTTGATTTTTGTGCTTACGTGTTTATGTTGTGTGAACGAGGTTGGTGTGATTATCGTTTATGAGTATAGAGTACTCATAAGTAAATCAAGGAACGGTTAATTCATGTTCATGAGATCACAATTACTGACTATGAAATGAAATGGTGATATTTAGGTGGTTACGTATACGTATAAGTATTATAGTAATAGTGTATTTTTTTAGGATTTACGGTTTAGCATTTAGAGGTCTCGGATAAGGTAATTAGTCATATGAATACTTTTCGGGATGGTTTTAAGTCATTTAGGACTTAGTTATAAAGTTTATTTAAAAATTTGAGATTTTTTTTAAAAGTGTATATTTTACGTCTTTTACGATAAAACGCGTAAAATTGACTAGTTTTACGGTTTTGGAGTTTTGGAAGCTTTAGGAGCTGTAATAAATTAAGACAAATTAAGGTAATATTAGTAGCCTATTGTTTAACAATAAAAAAGGAAAAAAAAATATAAAAAATAAAATATGTATATAGGGCGGTTATAGGCCGAATTAAACAAGAAAAAAGGAAAAAGGAAAGTGTTTTGGGCTATGGGCTGGAATTGGGTTCACCCATACCCTATTTAAAGTTATAACTAAAAAAACAAACATCATATTTTTTTCTCCTGGAACTTTAAGTCGACGGCAAAAGTGTTTTTTAGGGCTTTCTGTATTTTCTTTTCATTCTCCATTTGATTAAAGGTAAACCTTCTTAAACCTTTTGATTTAATTGTTTTATGTTTAAAATAATCATTCTTATAATGGATTAGGGTTAGGGTTTATATAAAATCAGTAAATTAATGATGTTATAATCATATTATGATGATCATATAATCTAGGGCTTGTATTAGACGGGGTTATGGGTAATTAATTAGTTCAATTTGTTTAAAACCCGTTTTTAAAAACTGGGCAGATTTTGAGTCAATTGTTTTGATCATATCGGGAGTTCTATAAACTGTTATTTTACGATCCAAGTACCCCTGGAAATATATTTGAAGTGGCTTTCCAATGCAAGAAACGAGAACTAAATTGGAGGTCGGGAAGTGGGTCAAAAACAGGTTACAACAGTCGGATGTCAAAACAGTTTTGAATTCAGCCTGTTTTCTTTTTAAGTTTTGGGTTGTTTGGGGTACTTAGGGTTGCATTGGGATCTTCTCACGGACGTGAGATATGGTTTATATATTGTAGTTAATATCTGCACTTGGGCTAAGGTGGTGGTTTAGGGTAAGACCCCTTAATGGTAACAAACTTTTGGTATGTTTAAAATCAGGAAATCTGGAATGACAAAAGTAGATATATGTATATCGGGGCCTTAATTGTAGCTTTAAGGTTAGGGAAAGTGGGAGGTGTTAGCCAACATATGTAAGGGTATGAATATTCCTTTTACAGAAACCATGGGTATGTTTAAGTGGGCGTTTGACCTAAAGTTTTGAGACCTAAAAACTGGGACTGTTTTGGGTAAAATACGAACGGGTTAGTTATTAAACTTAACCAAGTTAAGGACTTGTTAAGAAAGGGTAATGGGGTAATTAGAGCTTATCAATGAGGTAAATATGTGGGAATAGGCTAGATGTCCATCATAGGTTAATGAGCCATCTTAGTGATTGGTTCGTATATTGATTTCGTGTTTTTGGTTTGTTAGTTTGTTGCTAGTGCAAGGACTTGTGAAGGAGCTATCAGGTGAGTGTTCATAGTCCCATGTTTATTATTGTTTTTGACTTCCAGATGGGATGGAAGAGACACTGTGTGGATTTATTTATAAATTGAAGCTGTGTATGTTTTTGTGATTTGAGATTGGACTTGTGTGTACAGTATGTGTTTAACTGCTATGTGGTTCTTGTTTGTGTATGGTTTGGATCGGAAGGGTACATAGGTGTATGGGCGCCTATGGTACCATAGTGTTTGGTAAGGCATGATGCCTTGGAAATTATAGTGTTTTGTAAGGCGTGATGCCTTGGTAATTGTGGTTGATGGTAAGGCGTGATGCCTTGGAATTGTATTGATTAATTAAACTTAAATGCCTAGTTGTTAATACATTATTGTAACACATTGTCCATATGTTTAGTGTTGATGTTTGATATTCACAGCTTATAACTGTTTTAGCGTTAGAGTCTAAACCTATGACTCTCACCAACTTTATGTTGACGTGTTTTAGTGTCTCTTTCAGGTGATACTATGGTTAAGCATGAGAACATAAGTGGCTAGGATTGGAGAAGCTTAGGATTGCATATAGAAGGAGAATCCCCGTTTCCTTCTTAGTTTTTATTTGATTGTTCATTTTAATAAGTGATACTGTGGCACACATATGTTTGTTTTGGTATGTTATTTGTTGTCTTGGGTAAGAAGTAGGACTGCTACTTACTTACCTAGACCCCTTACATTTGTTGAGATATTGTCATGACCTTCGTGTCACCATTTTTATGACATTTCTTATTTCATATAGTTGTCCCTATAGACACGCCATGTTGTGATGATATCCATACGTCGCGCCCCATGTTCCGCCATGGTGGGGTGTGACAGCGAGTTTCCTAATCATGTGTACAGACTACACAAAGCCATGTATGTGCTGAAACAAGCTCCAAGAGCATGGTATGAAACTCTTTCTAATTTTTTAACTGAAAATAAATTTGTAAGGGGTTCCATTGATAAAACACTCTTTACCTTCAAGGATAAGAGTGATTTCATCATTGGGCAGATTTATGTGGATGATATCATCTTTGGGTCAACTAATGTTAATCTTAGTAAACGTTTTGCTAAATTAATGACCAAGAAATATGAGATGAGTATGATGGGTGAATTAACTTACTTTTTGGATTTTCAAATTAAACAGTGTTCTAAGGGAATTTCAATTTGTCAAGAAAAGTATGTTAAAGATTTACTTAAAAAAATATGACTTAGCTGATTGTGCATCAGTAAAATGCCCCATGCTTCCACCCAACAACTTGGGTCCTGATGAGTCAAGGGTCTCTGTTAATGAGACTTTATACAGAGGCATGATTGGGTCACTCATGTATTTAACAGCTAGTCGTCCTGATATCCAATTCTCCACATGTCTCTGTGCAAGGTACCAAGCTAACCCAAAAGAATCCCATCTAGTGGTTGTTAAGAATATTTTTAGGTATCTCAAAGGAACAACCTCCCTATGTCTATGGTATCCTAAGGAATCAGGCTTTGATCTAAGGCCTATTCAGATTCAGACTATGATGGATGCTGTATTGACAGGAAAAGTACCCCAGGTAGCTGTCAAATCCTAGGAGGAAAACTGGTTGGATGGAGTGCTAAGAAGCAAAACTCTGTGGCCATGTCATCAGCTGAAGCAGAATATGTTACTGCTGCCAGCTGTTGTGCTCAGGTACTCTGGATGAAGAGTCAATTGGCTGATTATGAGATCTTATATGACAAAGTGCCCATTTTCTGTGACAACACAAGCGCCATTGCCATCTCCAACAACCCTGTTCTTCACTCTCGAACTAAACACATTGATATCAGGTATCATTTTATCAGGGATCACATAATGAAGGGAGATATTGAGCTGCATTTCGTTCCCACTGAGCTGCAACTAGCTGACATTTTAACAAAGCCTTTGGCTGAACCTTCGTTCAACAGGCTAGTTGCTGAGCTAGGGATGCTTAATATCTCAAAGCCTGTGGCTTAATAATTAATGTGTTCATTAAATGTCTAATTAAATATTAAATGTTTTTCACATGAAACTAGGTAGTTACTTTCCAAGTAAATGCTAAAAAAACATTCCCTATATTTAATTATTTCTTTTCCGAACAACGAGGAGACAAATGGTTTTGACAGGTCAAGGGACCCACTTATGCAGTCTTTTTCCCACTACGCATTAAATGCGTTTGAATAACTGTTTCAATTTTGAATATAAATATTATCTCACGTTTCTTCTTACCTACAACTATTCTCATTTCTCACAATCTCATCTCTCTCTCTAAACTTTCTCTCTCTAAACCCTCTCACCATTTTCGTTTTCTTCGACCTTGAATCCATGGCGTTCCCAGTTCCCAAGGCTTCTAACGTCACCTTCGAACTCAATGAGAGCATCCTTGCTTCTAACAACTCGATTGGATGGCTTAAGGCTCCTAACGATTCCTACACAGATCTGGTGAACTTTATGAAGAATTATGATGTAAGTGAAGCACTCACAAAGACCCCTACCATTTTCTACCAAGAATACCTTAAGGAATTCTGGTATTCTGCTGAAGTCATTGATGACACCATTACTTTTAGCATCTCGTGCAATGAACACCCCTTCGCCTTCTCTCTAAAAGATTTTGCAAATGTGGCTGGGCTAAGACATGGAGATGAATGCCTAAAGGTTGTAGATAAAAAGGCTGTAAAGGATGCCCTTGCCACACTTAAACCCATTCATGATGTAAACCCTGCTCTCACTCCTGCTGAAGTTCTTGCCAAGTCCCCTCTGAAGATCAAATACTTTTCCCCCATGTGGTGTGTCCTCTTCACTCACACAGTCAAGTCCCTGGGTGGTATGCAGGGTTCTCAAGACCAAATGTCTTTTAATCACCAATCCATTGCTTTTGGGCTGATCTGGGGCACAGACGTTTATGTTGGAAGCATACTTTTCTCAAACCTAGTGGAAAAGCTTAAGGGACCAAATCAGGACAGGGGAGAAAAATATCTGCTATGTTCGCTTCCTTTCTCTTCTCTTCGAAAGCATGTTGGGTGACAGCTACCACAACTCTGCGCTCACATCCCGGAAGCCTTATCGCATTACTGGAGCTATCTACAAGGAGATTGGACCTGAAGATGTCACTGCTACTTCTCACATGTTGAACATCGCCAATAAATAACCTTCTGTTGTGAAGTCCTTGCTCCCTTTCTCTGAGAAGGTGAATACCTCTGATGTGTCTGGCAAGTTTGCGTCTTTGGCCTCTGGGCAGCACACCACGACGTCCAAGGCAACAACTGGCCAACAGCCAAAGAAGAAGAAAAATCCATCTTCTTTCGAAACAAAAACTGTTGCAAAGGCCAGGGTAAAGAAGAACATGAACCTGTGGATTCAGAGACTTCAGCTGACCAACAACAAGGGTCTAGTATCTCGATGTCAGCCGAGACAATAGGGAACCTGCCTAATTCTGCTGATATCGCACATGTAATCAGTCTTATCATTTTTAGAGGTCCACAAGCAGCCAGTCTCAAATGTCTGTAGGTGAGAGTGGTGAAGTTAGGGTTATCCTCGACCCATAGGAGTCATTGTATGCACTTAGAAATCATTTAAGACTTCTGTACACCCTGTCTATGCACCAGGGAGTGATTCATTTGTGTTTATAAAGCACCCTGCTGACCCTGCACCCTCTAGACAGTATTCAGGCAAACAACAATCTGAATACATATATGTCTCGACCCAGAGTAGTTGTACCTCACACAGCCTCTTGGTTCCCTCAGAAAAAGAATCCCAAAAGTTTTACTTTTAGGGGAGCTGAATAATCATCCTCAGCTCGCCTAGGGACAGTGTTACAAGACGACCTTACCCTACATCTTTTTCACACTTAAAAAAATCCCAAAGGATTTATCCTTTCAGGGGGATCTGAATCATCACCCTCAGCTTTCCTAGGGGCAGCGTAACAAGCAATATTTACCTACATATGTTTCACAAATAAAAGAGTCCCAAAGGTTTCTTAACCTTTTGGGGGGGGGGGGGGCTGAATAATCACCCTCAGCCTTCCTAGGGGCAGCGAAGCGATCCTTAACAACATATGTTTCACAAATAAAAGAGTCCAAAAGGTTTTAACCTTTTGGGGGGGCTGAATAATCACACTCAGCTTTCCTAGGGGCAGCGAATGGCGACCGTTAACCTCATTCTTTTCACTCTTAAAAGAATCCCAAGGATTTATCCTTTGGAGTGGCTGAATAATCACCATCAGCCTCTCTGGGACAGCGAACTGGCGACCATTCCCCTTCTTTATTTCACTGTTACTAATTTAAAACAACTTGCAGGTTGATGTTGTACAGCCAAACATTGAATCTCTGGAGCAGCCAGGTAAAGAAGCTGATACAATGTTTCAGGATCAACCAAAAAAGGAAGAGCCCATGCCTGATGTTGAACAGGATGTTCTCTCCTTAGTAGATGACTTCTCTGAACCTGAATCCATGCCTGATGATGAGATTCTCCCTGAGGGGATGATTGAGGAGGAGGAGGATGAAGAAGATGATGACCAGCAATCTCTGTCTCCTCCAAAGGATATCGTTGTGTCCACACCAGCTGTTGATACCACTCCTCCTCCCAAGGAAGCTGTAGTAACTCCCACATCTGCTACCTCTGTCACTACAGTATTCCAAAGGCCTGCATATGATCCGACAGCTGAATTCTTGTTGTTTGATCACCCTACCCAAACCAACTTTGATATATTGCCAAGGGAGGATGATTATGCACAACAAAGTCTGAACATCCATGATCTTAAGCCTGAACACCACCAATCAGACATGGAACGCCTGTCAAGAAAGTTGGACATCACAAAATCTGAAATGCATTCTTTCACTGTCAACTTTCCAAAGATCATAACACAAGCGGTTAAGGATGCAATCACTGAACCTATCAAGAATGGTACAAGAAATGGAGTGTACCAAGGACTTAGTCACTTGTCCACACGTATCAAAGATGCCATCGTCACAGAGGTTCCTTCACTTTTTAATGCTCATGAGTTAACGATGCATAGAGAGTTTGAAGCTGTATGAAACAGGCAAATTCGTTACACCAACTTTATAATTGATCGTGTTCATCGCAACACAAATGGCAATTGTAACCACCTGCTGAAAATTTCCAGAGCTTCAAGAATCAGGCAACGAGAAATGGTTGCCTCTGTTGAGCAGATTGCTAAGCACTTTCAGGCACGTTCAGCCAAACGTCTGAAAAGACAGGCTGAACGTGAGGGGGAGAAGGAAAAGGTACTTAACCTTGAATCTGCTAATCAAATCTCAGACTCTGCTGAGAACACTATCCCTTCACCTGTCCTTCTCCAAGTCATCACTCTAGTAGTTATACCTAATGATGAGGATGAAATTAAGGGGGAGCAACAGACAAAGGATGGAGTTGATTCATCAAAATCCCTGACTCTGGTTAACACAATCAAGGTTGTGGATGATGGTGAACCAGCTGTCAAGAAACTCAAGTTCACTGTAGATCCCTACCCAAAGTTGTACAAACCCAAGCTCAGATGGCTTTTCACAAACAAGCTGGAGAGCTGAAAAACGCAAGTGTGGAATCCTCTGTCTCAAAGAAAGGAAAGGAAATAGTTATGGTAGACTCAGACTCCAAACTAAAGAAAATAGTTGTGATGCTAGAGACAAGAGGATCAACCACAGACCCATCCCAATTCACAACCTTCACAACATCAAATGAGAATCCTCTAACACCTGAAGAAATTGAGAAACAGGCTATTGAATTCAAGAGGTTGAATGAAATCAAGTAAGCCAAGGAGCTTAATGAGTAAACTCTGAGAAACATAACTCCACTTCAAAGGGAGAAGCAAAGACAAAGGTTGAAAGAGATGGAAGTCAAGCGCACAGAGGCACTGAATAAGGTAAAAGCTGATTATGATGCCTGCGTCAACAACATGTTTGCACCTGGAAAAATCACCAAGTTTAAGTATACTATTCACAAGTCTACTAACACACCACAAATGATTTTGTGGAGAGATAACCAACAGGCCAATATGAATATCTTTGAAGACTTTAGGTTAAAGAAACTTGGCTTGACTGAATGGTTCGAACTTGAGGCTTTAGCTGCTAAAAGAACTGGACAAGCAAATTTTACTCTTCTTAAGACCCTCAAATCTAAGTTTAATTGGTTTAAAGAAACAGCAGCCAAACTCAAGATAGATCCCCCACCACAGCTGTTTGAACAAGAACTTCCAAAGACTGGAAAGAAAAGAAGAAGGATGACTTAATTTGTTAAGGAGACCTTCGTTACTGATGATATTCAAGTGGATGGAATGCACAGGAATTTGGTATTACCAAATGGAATCATAGGCCCTATTGATGGTCAGACATACACTGAGCCTGAAAGAGGTATGGCCTTCATGAACAAGGCATGTCAATATGCATTCCAAAGGGAAGATGAGCTAGGATTAGCATCAACCATTCAGCTGATTTGTTTAAAAAACGCACTTAAAATCAACACAGAGTATTCCAAGGTATTTGCACAAGCTTTGCATGCTAAATTGGATACTAGGACAGACTTAGCTGAACCTAAAGAAAGAATCAATAATGATGACTATTGAAGGATTTCACAGCTGAATTTTACCTTCATATTTTATTTCACTTTTGTATTGTACTTGTAATTTCCTTTAAGTATTAAAAAAATCATGAGGTATGTTTGTTTAGATCTGTTATGAGTAAGAAGAAGCTGTCATCTCACTACCTTAACTTATATAGATCTAGCTGTATTTATGTTTAAATAGGGGGAGATTGTTGGGAATCTAAGTTTATTAGATTCCATGTATCATAGATTTAAACACAAATCAAGCTGTTAGATATTAACTTGCCTGTGCCTAGGAGTCAGGCAAGTATCGCAAGACTCACGATCTAAGTCTTTGTGAGCAACCTCAGAGGAGTCCATGTCAGAGACATTGTCAAGGAAGTAGAAGATTACTTGAAGACATACTCATTAGCTGTGATGGATAACAACCAAGATGTATCAGGGACGCTAAGAGGTTGAGGGTTAACAGGGGTGGCAATACCTTGTTAACACTCAGTACACTTTGGAAATACCTTAGTGTGTACGAGACTATGAAGAAAAGGGAAACTATGTCAGCTCTGTTTCCCTAAAGCGTTGTGGAAGACTACCAAGAATAGAAGAGCATCTTGTGACAGAGGTCTGACAAGTGTCTGTCTAGTGTAGTCACCATCAACCAGTACTTGGATTCAACCTCGTACCACTATAAATAGGTTATGTAGCCTAACGTTAATGCTCAACACTTTGATAGAATTCACACATTAACTCTTAGAACTTATAGAACCAAACAGCTGCGACTGTGTTCATAAGTTAGGTTTTAGTTTGTTCAAAGTGTGCACAACACATTGTCATCAAACGGTGTTATCCATAACACTTGTAATTCTTTATTATACAATAATAAGTATTACATTTGAAAAGAAATTAAGTGTGTTTATTAGTTAAGTTTATTGTTTCAAGCATAGTTTAGGGACTTTCAATTATTTCTTGTCATACTTAAATGTCGTGTTTTATAAATGCCATGTTTTATACATGTTATACATAATATTAAAATACGTAATTACCTGACGTGTTTAATTAATATACATGATAATCGTGTTAAACTTCGTGTCGCGTGTCGTATATTAATTAGTCGTAAAGTTTTAATCGTTGGGAATAAAATGAGCCAAGCCACTCAGACGCTGACAAGAGAAAATTGGACGTCGATAGGAAGAAATCAAGTGCTGACAGATCAAGCATTGACAAGAGATATCCAAGCGCTGACAAGAAGAAGTCCAACCACTAATAGGAAAACTTAGTCAACACGTTTATTATTTGAAGAAAAGATATACTCAATATTGTATTTTTTATATTTATCTTTTCCTAGAATAGTTGATAGGTTATCCATTGAACACGACTCCTTATGTTATAAAAGGAGGTCGTAGGGTTTGTAGTTTACACACATTTATTCGGTATTCAACTTTCATTGTACCCAAGTTTGATTATCAATCAAAAGTAAAAGTTTGGTTTATTTGTTTTACTTGTTCTTTAATTTAAGTGTTAATTCCGCATAATACTTGGATTGTTCACATAACAAAAAAGTTTCTCTAAGTGTTAAACTTGATTTAATCTCGTTAACACAAAGCTAATCGATCTAAGTTTGGGATCAACAAGTGGTATCAGAGCTTGTTGAGGAACTTTGATCTAGAAGAACAGTAAACCCTAAAAACACCAAAACCCTAAAACCAGAAAAGATGTCTGTTAAAGAATCTTCTTCCTCATCAAACCACAACCTAAAAATCCTCATGGTCGACCCTAACAACTTAGAACAATGGAATTTCAATTTTGAACAATACCTTCAAATTCATGATCATACTCTCTAGGAAATTATTGAATATGGAAATCAATTCGATAAAGCAGCTAAGATTGTTGCTGCTATTACAGCAAGGTCTACCACTGGTTCTATTGCTGAAGAATGTAGAGAAAGGCCTGAGGATGGAAGAGCCATCTCAACTGCTGATATAGCCAAAAGAACGAATGACATGAAGACCTTAAGCATCCTCAAACTCTCTCTGGGTCCAAACAATCAGCATAAGTATAGAAGCTTTGAGTCTGCCAAAGAACTTTGGGAAGCTCTTCAAGTCAACTATGGTGGTAATGATGACACTACTAAAGAAAAGAAGAAGCAACTCTTGCATGAATATGTTATATTTAAAGCTCTTCCCAATGAGAAGCTAAGTGAGGTAAGAAGCAGGCTTCTAGATATCACTAGCAAGTTGACCTTTATGTGAACAGAATATGATGATAAGGACATCATTACTACTTTCCTTAAGAGTCTTGGTGAGGCATGGAAAATTGAAGCTAGGTCTATGATTGCTACGTCTACAATAAGCTAAGGATTATAGAGAATGAAATCTTATTATATCATGGAAGTAGGACGACATCTGGAAACATGGCTTTCATCTCACATAGTGAAGCTTAAGTCAATGAGAGAGAGTCATATGTGCATCCTGTTACTGGATCACCTTATGTCAGTGGTGGATCAACCTTTGTCAGTGCCTTACATTCAGACGCTAACACATACAATGTTGACTCACCAAGGCTTAAAGCTACTGGTATTGATCTGGATACTGTATGTGCATACATTGCTTCATTACCCAATGGTTCCTTGATTACATATGAGGATCTTGAGCAAATCAGTGATGAGAATTTGGAAGAGATGGATATTAAATGGAATATGGAACTTGCAAGCATAAGGGCCAATAGATGGAGTAGGAGATTTAGAAAGAAGATGACCTTCAATGCTAAAGATACTGCTGGATTTGATAAATCCAAGGTTGAGTGTTACAACTGCATAGGATGGGTCACTTTATGAGGGAATGCAGATCTCCAAGAAGATCTGATGCTGGAAAGGCTTCAATCCAGGTCATCAAGGTTGAAGAGACAAAGGCTATGGTTGCCATGCAAGACATTGATGGTGTTGGATGGGACTGGAGCTTTTTGGCAAAGGATGTGGAAGAGAATAAGGCTTTGATTGCAGAGAAGGAAGAAGAAGAGCATGTTCACTTTGCTCTTATGGCACATTCCTCGTCATCATCAGATAATGAGGTATATGATGATGCTTACTGTAGTAAAGGCTTTCGTTTAAACACTGGAAAACTTAACAAGTAAATATTAAAGTTAAAATCAGATGTTTTTGATGAAAAATGCAAGCTATCAAATTATCAAATGGCACTTGTTCAAACTGAAAAGACTGTTAAGGAATATAAGAAAATGGTATTTGACATAAAAGATCAAATTAATGTTTTGTCTTATGATCTTAAAGTTAGTATTGAACTTAGGGACACTCTGATGAGATCCAGAGAATAAGTACAACTTAAGTTAGATGAGGCCATTAAGGATAAAGAAAATGTAAGGCTTAAAATTAAAATTTTTGATAAAGCCAGCCAAACCCTAAAAAATGTGTAAGTGAAAAAAGAAACCCTAGGGATATGTCTGGGATTAGTATGAATGAATATGTTGCTGTTCCTCCACCAGCTAGGAACTTTTATGGTGTTCAGAGAAAGGATCTCTCTTGGACTGGTATTCCAGAACTCCAAAAATAGGAATTTATTCCTCCACCTAGAGTGCTCACCCTAGTTGAGGAATATCAACAAAAGGTGACTGACCTTGAAAAATGGAAAGCAGACAACCCTTTTCTCTTTGTTAAGGGTGGAATGCCTAGTGAGAGTCCATTTGAGCCTACACCCATAACTGTGACCAACCCTACCACTGGAAAACCTGTTGACCTTGGCTCATCTATTAATAGAAAACCTAGTGTTAAATATGATGAAATGTATAGAAAACCTAGGTCACCATAAAGCCAAGCTAGTGTTAATGGGACAGGGTTCTTTCAATCTAGACCTAAGGTTATGTCTATAAAAGCTTGCTATACATGTGGGAGTTTTTCTCACTTGGCCTATAAATGTGTTAGTGCCTCAAAAGTCAACGCTGATAATAGGTCAACCACGGTCAAACCCAGACCTTATGTCCAGCCAAGTCTACAAGTTACTAGACCAGCTCCCTTCTTTACTAAAGGGACAAATACTCATGGACAAAGGCCCTTTCAAAATACCAACACCTGGTCTAACAGACAATGGATTCATGTAGCAAACCCTAATTTGGGCGCTGATAAGAACAAATTCAGCGCTGACAAGAACAAATTTAACGTTGACAGGAACAATTCCAACGCTGATAGCTCTAGGTATGGTATGAAAATTCCATAACAAGCTAGTGTTGGTTCTTGTGTTAGACCAAGTAATAATAGGTACTTACGGCCTAAGAGAAAGGGGTCTAAAGCTTCATCTAGTTTGACTTGGAGACCCAAACAAGACCAAAAGTCTATTTCTGATGGGATTTCTATGACATGTAACAGATTTCATTATATTTCAAAGGTCATGACTAAACCAATTAGGGTAAACTGGGTGTTCAGGGACAAAGGGATGAACAAGGAGTTGTTATAAGGACTAAATCTGTTCTTGTTGAGCAACCAAATGAATCCAAGCCTGCTCAGGCTTAGGTTCCCAAAGAAAACTAGCTTGCTTTCTTTATGTGCAGGGCATTCAAAAGCAGGTCAATGATCATGGATATTGAGACAGTATATGCTCTAGGCACATGACGGGGAAGGAAGATTACTTGACTAACTTTACCCCTATTAAAGATGGTGACAAAGTGTACTTTGGAGGAGGATATGGTACAATTTCTGGCAAAGGCACTCTTAACCCCAATAATTTACGTTTCGGAAAGATATTTCTGGTAAAAGAACTTGACTATAATTTGTTTAGTGTGTCACAAGTATGTGATAACAAAAATAAGGTTCTTTTCACTGATACTGAATGCTTGGTGTTGAATAAAGATTTTAAGATGCCTGATGAGAAGTTTATTGATTATAGAACACTTAGGCATAAGGACATTTATAATGTTAATCTTAATGGAATTAGGATGAACAACAATTTGTCATGTTTGTATGCTAAAGCTTCAATAGATGAAAGTAATCTATGGCACAAAAGGTTAGGGCACATAAAATTTAAGAATATCAATAGACTTGTGAGACATGATTTATTTGATGGTTTGCCTTCAAAAGCTTTCTACAATGATCATTCTTGTGTTTCATGTCTTAAAGGCAAACAACACAAAGTCTCATTTAAGTCTAAACTTGTGCATTCTAGTTCTAAACCACTTCACTTGCTACATATGGACTTTGATGAAGGCCAAGTATGAGGCTGAAGCACCTACTTCAGTCAATGGAATAAAGATCTGGACATCTTTCAAAAGGATGATTGAACCAGATGAAGCAGATCCAATATGGTTAGATCTGGATGATATCAGTGGACTACAATGGCGTCTACATTCAGCAGTTGGTTTTTACCATCTAAGCACTATAAAGTTTTCAGAGTATTGTTGATCCCAAACTTAGATCAATTTAGCTTTATGTATACGAGATTAGATCAAGTAATACACTTAGAGAAACCTTTGTTTATGTATATGACAATCTGAGTGTTATGCGGAATTAACACTTAAACAAGAACACACAAGATGTAAACAAACTTTCACTTTGATTAATGATATCAAACTTGCTTACAATGAAAGTAGTTTACGTATGAAACTATTATTGAACATTAACCTAAAGGTCTTCTTTTATAGACATAAGAAGCCTTGTACAATAATCTACGTATCAACTATTCTAGGTAAAGATAAATATAGAAAATACATTGTTGTTCCTGTCTTTACTAGAAGAAATCTAGAATACAATAAACGCGTAGAGTATATCCTTCCATCAGTGCTTGTCTTCAATGTATCAATGCTTGACTTTGTTTTGTCAACGCTTGATCTGTCAGCGTTTGTTTTCTTCCTATCAACGCTTGATTAACTCTTGTCAGCGCTCAAGTAGACTGGCCATAATTTATTCCCAACAATCCTCCCCTAAACTTGATATCTACTCTAGTGATCAAGTTTCTGAATAATCATTAAGTACTAGGAGGAATCTTACAAACCTTCTCATATTGGTAATAAATAAATCTGATCAAATCTTTTGCCACGTCACTTGAATAATTAATTTCCAGCTGTATGTTCTTCATCTTCTCCAAGACTTCCTTGGACATGAAATACTGACCATCCACAAGTAGGTACTCAGCAAACTTTGTAGAACTCAAATAATAAACACCAGCATCTGAATACAATCTCCATTGAAGACCACTGAGATCATCTTCAAGATCCTTCCAAATAACAGGATCCTCATCTTTTGGTCCACACATTCTCTTGAATGTGGACCTCAGTTTTATTCCATTGACTGAAGTTGGTGCTTCAGTCACATACTTGGCCTCTAATAACCTCCATAGGTCTACCAAGTCTTCTCTGTCAAAACTTGCAAACAAAGATATAAGGGTGGTAAAAGTGTGAACCTCTTTTCCATACCTGCCAATCTTCCAAAACCCACATTCATCTTCTTCATAGCTGACAATAGGGTTTCTGGAATCAAGTGGTAACACTTGTACCATATCTGAAGCTTCTAATGGTGAGAGCTTAAGGCTCTTTCTTATGACAGCTTCACTTGGATGTAATGGATCCATATCTTTGGGAAACTCAAGAGGGAATCCCTTTTTCACTGGTCTGGGAACAAACATTGCCTTCTTAAGCTCCATTTCCTCTGCAAGTTCTTCTTTTCTTTCATCAGAAAGAAGTCTTAGAGTGTTTTCTTCCTGCACTCTAACCCAAATGGGATAAGCTCTACATTCCAACTCTTTAAATGTCAACCCAGTCAATTTCTTATAAGTCCACCCTGTTCCATGACATCTGAGCAGCATGAAGTACAACTCCTTTCTATCCCTTTTCAAATTTGAGAGAACATTGCTTGCTATGTGTTTCAGAATGACCTTGCAATCCTTTTGTACTCTGAGAAGAATCTCCAAACCACATATCTGATCTGAAATCGTCAAGTGTGGATTCTCCATACACCTATCTTCCCAAGCATGGTACATCTGAACTACCTCTGGCATATCAAAATCAACCTACCATTTCAACTCATTCAATTTCTCCTTGGCCAGCTCATCACCATACTCAAGTCTTTCTGGTTGTTCTATGATCATAACACTTGAGTCTGAACTAGCTCCATCACTTCCTTCTTGCTCTTCTGAAGTGACAACAAAAGGTGATTCTCTCACCTCCTTTCTTTCTTGTGTCACAATTTGTGCAGCCAACTTTCTATCAAACTCAATTTGTGCTGCATTCTTTGGAACAACCTCTTCCACCATAATACCCTTACCCTTATCTAATGGATCAATTGTTGGTAAGGTAGATAGTGATACCTGTGAAGAAACCTCCTTGATGATGGATGATGACTGGAATACATCAACCTCATTTGCAGGTCTGTCAACGCTCACTTTTGCCTTGTCAGCGCCCAAAATACTCATGTCAGCGTTCAAATCTGTCTTGTCAACGCCCATTGTACCTGTCTCAGCGCCTCTTGGAATTTCCTCCAACATGGCTGTATATGACAAATTTAAGTTGGTAGGAGCAACTAGAGATGTATCAAAACTTGTCTGTTTCTTCAAACCAGTAAGGGCTTCAGCAACGCCCAAAGATTCTTCATCATATGAATCTTTTCCACTCTCAACAAAAGGTTCTGT
This sequence comes from Glebionis coronaria, assembly GCA_025667525.1. NCBI lineage: Eukaryota > Viridiplantae > Streptophyta > Magnoliopsida > Asterales > Asteraceae > Glebionis > Glebionis coronaria. Next base: position 105,361,688 of record CM046876.1, read on the forward strand.
AGCAGCTTCATGTGAGCCTTTATCACTCAAATTAACAGGCTCTGTAGCAGCTTCCTCCCCTTTGTAAGAATCCTCCTCAGATAAAAGGACCCTTGTCTGCCTTCTCCTTGATTCAGCTGTTTCCAAAATAACAATCCTCTCCCTCAATTGCTTGAGTTCAAGGCCTTGTGTGCTGACAACTTGTACCAAGTCTACATTTTGCTTTTGCAAGTGCATGCAGACTGCCGTCAATTCCATTAAAGTCATTGGTTCCAATCTGCCCTCTTCTAAAATGGGTATTTGACCTTCCAAGTTAGATTCATTGGGTATGGATGAGGTCTTAATTATGGTGGGACTGCCTTGGCCAGCTTCTAAGCCAGAACCAATAGTCCCAGCCTCATCCATAACACCAACCACACTTGTGGTGGTGGTTCTCTCTGCTACATGGCTAGGACCACTAGAGGAGAACACTCCAGTAGTCCTTTGGCATTTTTGTAACCTATATTGTGGTGGGGGAGAAGAATATGTGGATTGGGTGGATGTGGGTTGGTTAAGGGGTGTTTGGGTCTGGGAAGGATGTGTGTCAATGTTTGAAATAGGCACATCAACGCCAACATTTAACGTGTCAGCGTCGAAGGGTTCTTGGTCAATTTGCATATGGTGTGGGGAAGGTAATGGTTCAGGAATTGGGTCAATTTGGGGTTGATCTGGTTGGGGTTGTGCTGCTCCAATGACAGCAAGCATAGCTGGGGTGAGGGGTAGGTCACGATGTGGGGGTGAGTTCATCTTCATAAAAGTTGCTTTCTTTTGCACAGGGATCTCATAAAAATCATCATGATCCCTTGTGTAGTATCCTTGGACATCAAAAACCATTTGTAAAAATCTGGGATAAGCTAAAGTCATTTTGTTCCCTTTATTTTTACACATGCCCTCAAAAATCATTTTGGAATAATTAAAATTTTGCCCGGTAGCAATGCACACAATAGCACTTGCAATAGACCTATTGATCTCATTGTGTGCAGTACACTTGGGACTCAAACATTGTAAGAGGACATGTATTAGGTACTTCCAGGCTGGGGGAAACTCCTGTTTATGATATTTATTTAAAGTTCCGTCATCAGGAAAAGGATAACCCAAAGCCCTTAGTCCTTGTTCTATTTCACTAATGGGAAGGGTGGTTATACCATCAGCATCATCAAGATGCAAAGCTTGGCGTACCAAAGCTTCAGTAACCACCCATGTTCTCCCATGAACAATAGAAGATAATGTAGTCACTCTATTAACTGTTGAGGAACTGACAGTGTTCCAAAACTGTTTAATATGTGTGACAGGAATGAGTGGAGCATGAGAAAGAGCATACCTAAGTGGGGATGCGTTCAAATACGCCACCATTTGCGTGTATTGGGGAAACAGAGTATCATCAGCTTCAAGATACGCGACCATGTTGTGTTGACTTCTGAACCCCAATTCCAAACCAGATGGTTTAAACTTTGGTGTCATTGTTGAAAGCTGTTTGAATGATTGAGAAAGATGAAGTTTATAGGAGAAAATTGTGTTAGACAAGAATAATAGGTACCCTGTTTAAAATAGGAGCCAAATATATAGGAGAAGAAAATGCATGTGATTGGCCCAAAAATAGGCAAGTATTTTCAAAATGTAATCATGAAAATATTGAAAAAGAATAAGTTTATCTCATGCATTAAATGAAAGTTATCTGCTCCCAAAAATACGGCCTAAAAATATGTCAAAAAGTAACAACTGGGTAGGTCCCATTGAGTGTCAACGGTCAAAAATAACCCATCAACGCCCAACGGCTATTTTCTTGTCAACGTTTGCCTAAGCCATGTCAGCGTCTAAATTGGTCACAACAACGCTTGGAAAAATACTTGTCAGCGTCTAAAAATAAAAATTTATAAAAATGAAAAATGACCTTATCAAAGTAATTTATCCTAGAGAAGATAACCAAAAAGTTGATAATTATTATAGGGCGGCAAGCACTGTCCAGTTATGCACACTTGCTTATGCAAGATCGACATAACAGTCCTCTAGTGTCCCTTGCTAACCAAAATTCTTAACAACTAAGTTATCTTATAAAATCCCTTGTTACTCCCAGGTAAAACCCATGACAAAATCATTTCCAAGTCTCCCAGCAGACCACAACCAATTCTAGGCTAAAAATGTCTTGGCAGCATGCATAGTATATCAACTTTGCATGCTACAGTGCCTCATGATTTAGTAAAACTAACTCATACTCACCTGTGGACACAATCTAGAATTGTGATAAGAGTATCATATGGATACCCAAACATCCTAGAGGTTCCTAAAACCTCCCCTTAAACAGCGACACATAAGTTGCCAAAAATATGCATGAACATAAAAAAATTTATGTCAAGATAGGAATGAAAAATTCCAACCATCTTCCATAAATAAAAACATGTCCAAATGCTTCTCCAATGATCCATAAGCAACTCTGTATCCAATGGTATACTGCTAACACCACCTGCACATTTAGATTGAAAACCACAAAACTAACATTATTGCTGACAACGCCCCGATAACACTTGACAGCGTTGAAAGAAGCTTAGTCAGCGTTAGACAAATATATTGCTGACAACGTCACAAAAACACTTATCAGCGTTCAAGCAACCTTTGTCAGTGTTAGAAAAATATTGTGGAAAATCTAAATCCTCAAAAGACCAATAACAATGCATTATCCTGTACATACTTTTACAAAAAGACTCCAAAACACATATTATGTGAGATTGATCATTCCAATACTTGTTACCAAGTATTGAAACCTCCCAGCATCAAAAGGTTTAGTTAGTAAATCTGACACATTCTCTTCTGTGTCAACCCTATCTGGTTGTATTAAACCCTTTTCAAAACAATCTCTTATAAAATGGTGTCTAATTTATATGTGTTTAGTTTTAGAATGATGTACAGGATTCTTAATAATGCATAAAGTGTTGTTATTGTCAACAAATATCTTGGTATGCATGAAATTATACCCATAGTCCAACAGTTGGTTCTGAATCCACAAAATTTGTCCACAACAAGCAGCTGCAGCCACATACTCTGCTTCAGTTGTAGAATTAGCCACCATTGTTTGTTTCTTGCATTGCCAAGATATCAACCTGCTCCCAAGAAACTGACATCCACCAGTTGTGGATTTTCTATCAAACTTATCACCTCCATAGTCACTGTCTGAATATGCAATCAGCTCCAATGGTGAATCCTTTGGGTACCACAAACCAAGACTGGGATATCATCTTAGGTACCTAAAGATCCTTTTGACAGCATAAAGGTGACATTCTTTAGGAGTCACTTGATGGCGTGCACAAGCACACACAGCAAACATGATGTCAGGTCTAGAGGCTGTGAGATACATCAACGAACCAATCATTGATCTATAGTGCCTGACATCAACATCCTTTCCATCTCCAATCTTTCCCCAAGGGTGTTCTCTATCCATAGGAGTAGTAGCCCTCTTTTCATGTGGAGAAAAGCCAAACTTCTTCAAGATCTCTGCCACATATTTATCCTGGGAGATGAAGATACCATCTTCTTTCTGCTGAACTTGTAAACCAAGAAAGAAGTTCATCTCCCTCATAGCACTCATCTTGAATTTATCTGTCATAAGCTTGGAGATATCCTCACTCATCTTTGGATCAGTAGACCCAAAATTGACGTCATCAACATAGACCTGAATAAGCAACACATCCTTACCTTTCTTCTTTGTAAATAGTGTCTGATCTATGGTGCCCCTCTTGAATCCATTGTCCACTAAATAAGTAGACAAAGTACCATACCATGCTCTTGGGGCTTGATGAAGTCCATACATAGCCTTCTTGACTCTATACACCTTGTCTGGATTCTCTGGATCCTCAAAACCAGGAGGCTGCATCACATATACCTCCTCAACAATTGTTCCATAGAGGAAGGCACTCTTGACATCCATTTGATAGACAGTGAAGCCCATGCAGGATGCATAGGCTAAAACGATCCTAATAGCTTCAATCCTTGCAACTGGTGCAAAGACCTCCTCATAATCTATCCCCTCCTCTTGTGTATATCCCTGAGCCACTAATCTTGCCTTGTTTCTGACCACAATACCTCTTTCATCTCTCTTGTTTCTTAGAACCCATCTTGTCCCTATAGGTCTGACAAATCTGGGACAATCAACCAGCTCCCAAACATCTTGAATTGCAAATTGGTGAAGCTCATCCTGCATTGCTTCCACCCAACTTGGTTCTTTGATAGCATCAAATATCTTCTTGGGTTCCTGTTGTGACAGAAAACAGGTAAACAAACATGCTTGCACAAGAGGGGTATCAACCTTCTTGTGAATATTGGCAATAAATCCACCAAGACCTTGATGAGATCTTCTAGTCCGAACAGGAGTCATAATATCACCAATGATTTGAGAAGTGGGGTGATTCTTCATAGTAGAAGTGAGAACTCCTCCTTCAAAAAGTCTGGTATCTTCAATCTCATTCTCTAAGTTGCCAATATCTTCTTCATCAGACTCTCTTTCATCAATATGAGGATGAAACTCTTCATATAAATTGGAAGGTTCACCCTGTTCAAAAGTAGAAGATAAAAGATGTGCAAAAGTGTTGTCAACGCCTAAACCTTGGTTGTCAGCGTCTGAGCCATCAACGTCTGAATTGGTCTTGTCAGCGCTAGATTTGCCTTTGTCAACGCCTGAAGGACCATGCATGTTGTTATCTGGTGGTACTTGGGGACCACCATTATCTTTTCCAGCAGCAGCAAAAGCATCTGTCCATATGGGAATTGTGACGTACTCTTGTATAGGAGATGACTTTTCTGCTTGTGATCCAACCTTTTCATGAACCTGTATACCTGAAACATTAACAACTTGTTCTTCCACAACATTTGAAGTTACCTTCACAATGTCTGGATTAGTGACAGACATATAATTTAAAGTCCTAGATAAAGGTTCCAAGTCAAACAACCAATTTGGACCACTTTCAGGATCACTAGGTTTACTCTCTAAAAACCTAACATGTACTCTTTCAAGTATACGTTTTTCCCTTTTAAGATAAACCCTATATCCCTTGCTCTGCACTGAATACCCCATGAAGTAGCCTTCATCACCTTTTGCACTAAAATTTACCTAAGGCATCACTAGTATCTAAAACAACTACATGACAACCAAAAGGTCTGAGAAAACAAGGTTTTCTTCCCCAAAGTAACTCATAAGGTGTTTTGTTCTGTATTTTGTTGACCAATGCTCTATTTTGAACATAGCAAGTTGTATTAACAGCCTCAGCCCAAAAAGCTATAGGAAAATGAGCATCAGCCAACATGGTTCTGGCTACTTCAATTAGGGTCCTATTCTTCCTCTCAACAACCCCATTTTGCTGTGGGGTTCTGGCAACACTAAATTGCCTAGTAATTCCTTTCCTGGTACAACAATCATCTAACACTTTATTCCTAAATTCACCACTATTATCACTCCTAAGCATTTTAACTTCATTTCTAGTTTTCTTCTCAATCTGAGTGATAAAATCAATTAAAGTGTCAGTTGTATCACTCTTCACAGCTAAAAAGAAAGTCCAAGTAAACCTAGAAAAGTCATCTGTGATGACAAAGCAGTATGATTTATTATTCAGACTCTCTATATTGGTTGGACCAAATAGGTCCATATGAAGCAAGTGAAGAGATCTATTACTAGAATGCACCTGTTTTGACTTAAATGAGACCTTGTGTTGCTTGCCCTTAAGACATGCAACACAAGAGTGGTCATTGTGGAAGGCCTTTTCAGACAAACCATCAACCAAGCCAAGTCTCACAAGCCTGTTTAAATTCTTAAAGTTTATGTGCCCTAGTCTCCTGTGTCATAAATTACTCTCATCTACTAAAGCTTTAGCATAAAAACATGATAAATTGCTATTCATTCTAATCCCATTCAGATTCACATTATATATGTCTTTATGTCTAGGTATTCTATAGTCAATATATTTCTCATCAGGGATCTTATAATCCTTGCTTAACACCAAACATTCAGTATCAGTAAACAGAACTTTATTTTTGTTATCACAAACTTGTGATACACTAAAAAGATTGTAATCAAGTTCCTTTACCAAAAATACGTTTTCAAAACGCAAGTTCTTGGTGAGAAGTGTTCCTTTGCCTGTGATAGTACCATATCCGCCTCCAAAGTAAACCTTATCACCATCCTTAATGGGAGTGAAGTTGGTCAAATAGTCTTCCTTCCCTGTCATGTGCCTTGAGCATCCACTGTCCCAATATCCATAATCATTGACCTGTTTTTGAATGCCCTGCACATAAAGAAAACAAGTTAGTTTTCTTTGGGAACCCAAGCCTTAGCAGACTTGGATTCATCTGGTTGTTCAACAAGAACAGACTTAGTTCTCATAACAACCCCTTGATCATCCTTCTTTGGATGAAATACCCAGTTAACCCCAATAGGTTTTGTAATGACCTTTGAAATGTAATTAAATCTGTTACAGGTCATTGAAATCCCATTATCATTAGGGTTTTGATCTTTCTTTGGTCTCCATGTCAGGCTTGAAGAAGCTTTAGATCCCTTACCCTGTGGTTGCAAATATTTGGGTCTGGTCACGTTTCTGTCAGCGTTGGATTTGGTCTTGTCAACGCTGAAATTACCCTTGTCAGCGTTGAACCTAGGGTTTGCTATAGAAACCCAGTGCCTGTTAGACCAAGTATTTGTCTTTTGAAATGGTCTTTGTCCATGAGTGTTAGACCCTCTAGTGAAGAATGGGGCAGGTCTAACAACTTGTGGACTTTGCTGCACACAAGGTTTGGGTCTGACAACGTTTGACTTTCTAACAACGTTGACTTTGGGGGCGTTGACACACTTATATGCTAAATGTGAAAAGCTACCACAAGTGTAACAGGCTTTTCTAGACACAACCCTAGGTCTAGAAGAGAAGAAGCATGTTCCATCATTGCTAACTTGGCTCTTAGGTGACTTAGTATTCCTATACATCTCTGCATACTTAATGCTAGGTTTTCTAACAGTGTTTGAGCCAAGGTCAACAGCTTTACCAGTGATTGGGTTTGTAACCTTAATGGGTGTTGACTCATTGGGACTTTCACATAACAAGCCACCCTTAACAAATAAGGTAGGGTTAGCTTTCTTCCATTCATTCAAGTCAGTCAACTTTTGTTGATACTCTTCAACTGGGGTGACAACTCTTGGTGGAGGAATGAATTCCTCCTCTTGGAGTTCTAGTAAACCAGTCCAAGATAGGTCCTTTTGTTGGACACCATAGAAGTCACTAGCTGGTGGTGGAACCACAGAGTAGTCTTTCATCCCAATCCTAGTCATGTCCTTAGGATCCCTTTGTTTACTCACACATTCACCTAGGGTTTGTGTGGCTTTATCAAACCTCTGGATTTTAAGGCCAACATTATCTTTGTTTTTAATGGCTTCATCTAACTTAGCCTGTAACTCACCATTAACCCTTTCCATGATACTCCTAATATCATTACTAGCATTCAACTCATGTTTTAAGATATTTATTTTATCCTTTAAGTCAAATTCTATTTTCTTGTATTCAGAAACTGTCTTCTCAGTTTGAGTGAGAGCTAGTTGGTAATTAGACAGTTTGCATCTTTCAGTACTCACATCATCTAATAATCTTAACACCTCTTTGTTAAGTCTCTCAGTATTTAACCTACAACCTTTACTACAAAAAGCATCATCGTATACCTCATTATCAGATGAAGAGGAGGAGTGTGTCATGAGAGCATATTGAACATGCTCTTCTTCTTCTATCTCGGCCACCAAGGCTTTATCCTCTTCCACATCTTTATCCATATAGCTCCAATCCCATCCCATACCATCAATTCCTTGAACTGCAACCATGGCCTTAGGATCCTGAGTCTTATCAATTTGGCTTGAAGGTTAGCCAGCATCAGATCTTCTAGGAGATCTGCATTCCCTCATGAAGTGCCCCATACGATGACAGTTGTAGCACTCTACTTTGGATTTATCAAATCCAGCTGTGTCTTTTGCATTGAAGGTCATCTTCTTCTTAAACCTTCTGTTCCACCTGTTTGCTCTTATACTAGCAAGATCCATGTTCCACTTAATATCCATCTCTTCTAAGTGCTCATCACTTATCTGCTCAAAGTCCTCATATGTAATCACTAAACCATTGGGCAAAGAAGCAATATAAGCACATACAGTATCCAGATCCAAACCAGTAGGTTTGACTCTTGGTAAGTCATTTTTGTATGTGTCAGCATCCATGTATGAGACGTTGACAGGACATGTTCCAGCGCTGACACATGATGATCCAGTAATTGGATGCATGTAAGAGTCCTTCTGATTGAATTGACCTTCACTATGAGAAAAGAAGGTCATGTTACTGTTGGTAGACTTGCTTCCATGCTCCAAAAGAGTTTCATCTTCCAACAGCCTCAGTTTGTTGTAGATATCATCAAAAGTAGAACTTTTGTGAGTGTTGTTGGCAAGTATAGATCTTGCCTCAATCTTCCACACCTCATCAAGACTTTTGAGAAAAGTGGCATTGATGTCAACATCACCAAGTTGTGTCCCCATGAAGGACAATTTGCTTGTAATGTCAAGCAATCTGCTTCTCACACTGCTAAGCTTCTCATTAGGTTGAGCCTTGAAGACAGCATAATCATGCATGAGTTGCTTCTTCTTCTCTTCCTTAGTATCCTCATTACCACCATATGCAACTTCAAGAGCTGCCCAAAGGTCCTTAGCAGATTCATAACCTCTGTATTTATGCTGGTTCTCTTGTCCCAAAGAGACTTTCAGAATGTTTAGGGTTTTCATGTCTACCCTTTTCTTTGCTCTGTCTTCAGCAGACACAGCTCTACCGTCATTAGGCTTTTCTCTCTTATCTGCTTCTGAACATCCAGCAACAGCTGCTCTTCCAGCAATAGCATCAGCAATCTTTTGGGCTTTATTGAATGTGTTTCCATATTCAATAATCTCCCAGAGTGTGTAGTCATAGATCCCTAGATATTGCTCAAAGTTGAATTTCCACAATTCAAAGTTGGTTGCATCAAGCATGGGAATCTTGATGTTTGGCAACGGTGAGGAGGAGGAGGTTATTTCTGGATTTGACATGATGTTGTTATGGTTTTGAGAAAATTAGGGTTTTGGTGATTTTTAGGGTTCTTGTGTTCTTTAAGATCAAAAGTTTCTCAACAAGCTCTGATACCACTTGTTGATCCCAAACTTAGATCGATTTAGCTTTATGTATATGAGATTAGATCAAGTAATACACTTAGAGAAACCTTTGTATATGTATATGACAATCTAAGTGTTATGTGGAATTAACACTTAAACAAGAACACACAAGATGTAAACAAACTTTCACTTTGATTAATGATATCAAACTTGCTTACAATGAAAGTAGTTTACGTATGAAAACTTATTATTGAACATTAACCTAAAGGTCTTCTTTTATAGACATAAGAAGCCTTGTACAATAATCTACGTATCAACTATTCTAGGTAAAGATAAATATAGAAAATACATTGTTGTTCCTATCTTTACTAGAAGTAATCTAGAATACAATAAACGCGTAGAGTATATCCTTCCATCAGTGCTTGTCTTCAATGTATCAACGCTTGACTTTGTTTTGTCAACGCTTGATCTGTCAGCGTTTGTTTTCTTCCTATCAACGCTTGATTAACTCTAGTCAGCGCTCAAGTAGACTGGCCATAATTTATTCCCAACAAGTATCTTCTTGTGGATGCTCAATATCCTATGTCCAAGGAAGTTTTGAAGAAGATGGTGTCTACACAGCTGGAAATGGATTATGCTTGTGATATTGGCAAAGACTTAATTAGATTTATTTATTATCTAATTAAAAAGTAATTTGTGTTTGTAAGAATCCTCCTTGGACTTAGTTTTTATTCAGAGGATTTGGTAGTTCTCCATGGACTTCTCTCTTTAGCCCTTTGTATATGTTCATAAATGGGTGTGCACCTCCAGATGGGCGGATGATTACTAGAGTAGATATCAAGTTTAGGGGAGGATTGTTGGGAATAAAATGAGCCAATACACTCAGATGCTGACAAGGGGAAATTGGACGCTGATAGGAAGAAATCAAGCGCTGACAGATCAAGCATTGACAAGAGATATCAAGCGCTGACAAGAAGAAGTTCAGCCACTGATAGGAAAACTTAGTCAACACGTTTATTATTTGAAGAAACGATATACTCAATATTGTATTTTCTATCTTTATCTTTTCCTAGAATAGTTGATAGGTTACCCATTGTACACGACTCCTTATGTTATAAAAGGAGGTCGTAGGGTTTCTAGTTTACACACATTTATTCAGTATTCAACTTTAATTGTACCCAAGTTTGATTATCAATTAAAAGTGAAAGTTTGGTTTATTCGTTTTACTTGTTCTTTAATCTAAGTGTTAATTCCGCATAATACTTGGATTGTTCACATAACAACAAAGTTTCTCTAAGTGTGAAACTTGATTTAATCTCGTTAACACAAAGATAATCGATCTAAGTTTGGGATCAACATTAATTTATACGTAGTTTCATGTAATAAATGTTCTAGGGATTTTAAAGCGGGTTTTACACAAAGTATAACACAAATGAATGCTCTATAAAGAAATAAATTATATCTAAATAACATAATTAAGTTAACAACATTACGTTGAAAAAAATTACACTGCTAACACTTGCCCCTTATTCATAAGCAGCTAAAAGCTAATTTGGAAATACACGAACCAAATTTCGAATTGTAATGTTGAGAGCCATACTTGATGATTTAGGGCAGAACACGGATAGATTTATTAGTATTATAGCAGATCCTACTTTAATAGACTTTAAGATCGTCGTTTAAAACTTTGTAGTGAATTATCCCATGAAGTGTGTCTAAAGGATCTTTCAGTGTAACATTCATATCACAAATCATATTTGGCTTACAAGATGTTATAATTGCCACAACGAACTCAGTTCTACCATTTGCAATGTACTTTTTGACATCCCCAAAAAATCCACCGCCAATCTCCCCAATTTCTTTCATAAACTCAACAACGTTAACCCATGGAACGGTTTTGAAATCATCATCACTAACATCGTCGTTTATTTTCCTAATATACTCTTGTGTAGGAGCATCGCTAACATTTGTAATATTAAGTAAGTTACCTTGTTGAAGTTTTCTAGCGGGACCTGGAATTATCCTAACCGAATTTATGTTGCCATAATGTGAGACTATTGTGTCTGATGAACATATGGTTGGGTTTAAAGTTTGGCTATTAAAAGTTGCGAGGGGCGCAGAGAGTAGTAGATCTGAGTCATCTATATAGAGCATGAATTCCCTGCCTTCGTTTGATGGTGAATCCATATCTTAGATGTGTATACGGTGATAAAAAAATTTAAGGGATGAAATGTAGATATGACTCTATCATGAGTTGGAAAATGAAATTAATATATATGCCTTTTAAAATTTATTGATATACCTACCTATTACTTTATAGTACACTACATGTATTTATACACTTTTATATATATATATATATATATATATATATATATATATATATATATATATATATATATATATATATATATATATGGTCGTCTTTATCTGAAAATAACCATTCCTCTTGTTTTTTTTAATTATATTCAAAGCAGGATGGTATCTCAAGGAACTGATTCATCATCAAGTGTCTGTGATTTATATATGGAAGATCTATTGTATATAAATTCTATATTTATCTTTACATGTATTCTTTAATGTATATAATTTTGTATTTAGTGTATTAAAACTATTTTTACACACTCTAACAGGAGGGGGTTTCCACCGAATCATTTTGTGTTTGATGTTTACCATGGAAGTCGTTTCTTTTTCTATCCGTTGAGATACGGTGAAAGTGGAAGAATTTTAGGCTTCAAGCCACCTATGTCTAAAAGGACGACGTATCAACAATGGTGTGACATGTTAAAAGATAAACTAAATGTTGATGTCTCAGTTTGGTTTTATTGTAAACCAAATTGTACACTTGATGAAGGCTTGACTCTTGTTGAAAATGATAAGGATGTAAAAAGAATGTATGGTTTTGCTGGATTGCACAACCTGCTAGATGTGTACATTGACCAAATGCATGAGGGCATCCTGATTTTTTACTATACTCAGAACATGTGTTCTTATGATTCTGATGAGGAGGTAATGTGAGACCCCCAAAATCAGGTAAGGAAACAACTAGGCAGCAAGGGGTTCCACGTCATGGTACAAGAAACACTGAAATACTTTTGACACAAAGTTGACGTAATAAAACATATACATTACATCATATATATATCAGAGTTTTTAAACAAAGGTCCCAGAGTTTTATATGCGGAAAAAATTATCATTTCATCATGATTTATAACATATAGTTACCAAAAATACAAAATAATCATTTGACGGTTTTTGGATAAAAAAAAGTTTAATATACGTAGAAATCTCCAAGCTGCGATAATATCCTGCAGGCTCCCATCCAAGCAAAGCTAAGTAATAGTACCTGAGATTAAACATGTAAAATCGTCAACATAAATTTGAGTGATATTCATAGGTTTAGCAGTAAAGGTGTGGAACACAAGCATTCATTTATAAACAAGAAATAGGGGAAATGGTTATGTACATTAACCATAGTCCAAAACATTATTATTGATGTTTAGGGCGAACCCGCTGAGACTGTGGTAAGGTTGCCTGGGGTGGTGGAGAAAAAGATACATGCATACCTTGAGTTGATTGGGGAAGAGCTGGTTGTTGCAACATTGGTACGTAGGATTCCGAGAAGAAAGAGTTCATGAACCTAAGCTTAACTCATGTAAGTTCCTCTAGTGAGTATTCAGCCTAAATACTCAAGTAACAAATCAAATGTTAAGTGCGTCAAGGTAATCAGGATGGGGATTGTTAATCCCGATGGATCCACCCACAACATTCGCGCTTAGAAACACAAGTAAATTAACGGTTCATGATCAAGAGAGGAAATTAAGGCTATTGACTAAAAGCAATAATATCAATGAAAATTTTTGGAAAGCATACAAGTCTGGATAGCATACAGTTTTTAAATGGTTGTGTTCCATCATGTAAAATCTTGCCCCGCGTTTAGAAACAATGTGCAAGTAAAAGGGGATATGAACTCACCTTAGCTACGAGGAAAGTAAATCATTGAACTCAGAAGCTAAGTAGAAACGGTAGTGGTAAGACGATCACCGACGATATGGATGCCCGGTAAACACGAAAGCCGCAACCTACCAAATAAGGCGCGCTCATTAATAATTGACTCAAGTATAACCATACTTAACAACATAAACTCAGAATTACAAGACCACGACAAACCCGAAATAATAACAATGCAAGTGATACTACAATACCCTTCTAGATGTTCACTTTATTAACAACTTCCTCGATAAAAATCTGCCGGTACATACCAAATGTACTCGCTGATTTCCCATACTTAGACAACTCGGATTTCTATGAAACTTGGTGAAAAACTCAATCATAACCTGAATAAAACTCAGTTTAAATTTCATTCAATGATTTATATTTTAGAACCAACTGCTCGACACATTTCTAAACTTGAAAAACCGGACAGATTTGTACACTTGACTCGTGAAACTATTTTGACCATCCTAACCTTTACCATTAGCAAAGCCGACCGTTGACTTTGAAAATAGACACAAAATAATAAGTTTAGGGCCTGAGAACAGCCCTTGATTATATGTAAACCTCATTTTATAGTCTCCGAGATTCGATCCAAATATCGACAACAAATTCGGATTATGTCGATACTCGTCTCCCGGTACACGAATAATCAAACTAGCGTAACTTCTTCCTCGTTTTGATTTGGAAGCACTAATTTATACCAAATCGAAGCTAAATAATATATATACAACATGTTGATCCCAATCTTATATCGATTTAGCTTTGTGTTATCGAGATTGAATCAAGTATAACACGTAGAGAAACTTTATGTTTATAACAATCTAAGAGTTATGCGGAACTAACACTTAGAATAAAGAACAAAGCAAAACACAATGTATACCAAACTTTTACTTGTATTGATTAATCGATGCGTACAATGAAAGTGTAAAACGTATATCAAATATAAACCCTAAGACCTCCTTTTATAACATAAGGAGTCTTGTACAATAAGCAAACTTGTCAACTATTCAAGGAAGATATATCAAGATAACTATAGAAAATACGATATAAAATGCATATCTTCCTAACATATCAAAACGTGTTGACTAAGTATTCTCGGATTTCTCTTGTCAGCGCTTGAATCTTTCTTGTCAGCGTCCAATCTGTCAGCGCTTGATTTACTCTTGTCAGCGTTTGAAATCCCTTTGTCAGCGGCATAGTGATGTAGCTAATTTTATTCCCAACAATCCTCCCTTAAACTTGATACTTATACTAATGTTCAAGTTTCTGAATAAGACAAAATACAAAGAGGATTCTTACAAATAAAAACCTACTCCTGAATTTGAGAATATATGAATCTCATAAAGTCCATGCTAACATCACTTGTGTAGTCAACCTCAAGTCTCGTGGTGATCAACTTCTTCAACGAATCTTGTAACAACGGATACTTCACATCTATCAACAAGAACTCTGCAACCTTTGTAGTACTCAAATGAAACACCCCAGCAACTGAATACAGATGCCACTTCAAAACACTCAAGTCATCCAAATCCAACCATATTGGATCAACATCATCATGGGCAAACATTCTTCTGAATGTTGACCAGATCTTTATTCCGTTCAAAGAAGAAGGAGCTTCAACCTCATACTTCTCCTTTAACAAACTCCAAAGAGTTTCTACATCCTCTCTATCCATGCTGGCAAACAAAGAAATAAATGAAGTAAAAGTATGTACCTTCCCACCAGCCCTGGTGATCATCCAAAAACCAATAGAATCCTCCTCATACTTGATGATAGGATTCTTGAAGTCAAGAGGCACAATAGCAGCCATATTTGATGCCACCAAAGGAGAAAGCACCATGTTTCTCTTTAAAACAACATGATGTGGATTCAACTGATCAAGATTTTCAAATTTAAGCTTGAATCCCTTCTTTACTGATCTTGGCACAATAGAAGCCTTCTTTAACTTCAATTCCTCATCAATTTCCTCTTGCCTCTCAGTAGACAACAACCTATAAGTGTTTGCATTACACACAGAATCCCATATTGGATAAGCAAAAAACTCTAACTGATCAAATGACAGCTTCCTCAACTTTGCATATGTCCATCCTGTTTGATGACATCTCAGAAGCATGTTATACCATTCCCTTCTTCAGTTTTGTTTTCTCTCAATACATTAACTGTCATATGCTTCAAAATGACTTGACAAACACCTTGAACCCTCATCATTATTTCCATATCCCAAATTTTGTCAGAAAAAGAAACATCAGGATCTTCCAACATCTCTCTTTCATACCTAAAATACGAATCACAGATAGCAGGTATCTCAAAATCAACTCTATTATTCAATTCATTGAGCCTTTCTTTTGCCAGCTTATCCTCACCATACTCTAATTTTTCTGGTTCTTCTAAAATCACATTAGAACCATGATCACTCTCTTCTTCATCATCAGATTCATCCTTCTCATCATCTTCAGATTCTGATGAGACAATTTGTGATTCAATACGACCCTTCTTAAGCCCCTTCTTTTCTTGCTCTTGCAATTGGTGAGCAAGCATTTCATCAAATTGTTTATGTGTTGCATCTTTTAGAACATCTTCTACTACTAACACATCTTTACCCTTATTCATAGGATCAATAGAGAGCAAAGTAGAATATTGTACCTGAGTGGAAGGCTCCTGAATCATGAGTGGTGGTTAGGATACACTAGTCATACTTGGAATCCTGTCAGCGTCTGAAATAGGTGTGTCAGCGTTCAAGTTGCCTTTGTCAGCGGCTGATAACCCATTAGCTTGTGACATCATCTCAGTAAAAGACTACTTCATAGGAGTGATCAAAAAGGGAGTATCTTGTTTTTCATCCCTTTCAATGCTTCAGATATCTCCGTAGTCCCATACGAAACTTGAGACCCCTTATCACTCAGATTAGGTTCATCCTCCCCTTTGGAAGAATCATCTTTAGAGGACAAAACCATGGCTCTCCTTATCCTTGAGCCAGCAGCTTCCAAAACAACTATCCCCTCCCTCAATTGCTTGAGTTCAAGGTCTTGAACTGTGACTTTTTGTATAAGTTCTGCATTATACTTTTGCAAGCCTAAGCAGATAGCCGTCAATTCCATATTATTAAGTGGTTGCAGACTGCCCTCCTCCATAATTGGGATTTGACTCCCAAAGATGGATTCATCAGGCATAGTTCTCTTAGCTGTATGGCTAGGACCACTAGAGAAGTCTCCAGTAGTCCTTTGTTTTTTCTCCAATCGAAAGTCAAAAGGTTCATATGAAGAAGTGGATTGGTGAACATGTGTTTGGGGTGGTGAGGTGACAGCGGGTGAAATGGATGTGTCAGCGGTTGAGACGCGAGTGTCAGCGGCTGAAGGGTCAATGTTCATAGGGTCATCTTGGTGAGGTGAAGGTGGTTGTTGTTGTGGTTCAGGTTCAGGTTCTTGTTGAGGTTGAGGGTTTTTGGCTGCCTCAATAACAGCCAACATAGGAGGTGTCAAAGGTAAAGGTCTGAAAGGTCTAGTATTCATGGACAGAAAAATTTTTACTTTCTGAGTAGGGATCGTATAAAAACTATCAAGATCCCTACAACAATAACCTTGGTGCTCAAAAACCATTTGTAAAAATCTAGGGTAAGCAAGAGTCATTTTTTCTACCCTTGTTTTTTAATATGCCCTCAGAAATCATATGGGAAAAATTGTATTTTTGCCCAGTGGCCAAACAAACAAGAATACAACCAAAAGAATGATTGATTTCATTGAAAGAAGTACACTTAGGACTAAGACATTACAAGAGGACATGTATCAAGAACTTCCAGGCTGGGGTGGAATTGTTGTTTAGAATATTTTAATTTTTCCCTAAGGGGGAAATTCATAACCCAATCCTCGAAGCCCTTCTTCTAACTGTTCTTAAGAAAGGGTAGTCACACCATCAGCATCATCAAGCCTTAAGGCTTGACGAATGAGTGCTTTAGTGACCACCCATTTTACTCCATGAACAGTCCCTGACAATGTAATCACCCCATCAATTGTTTCAGAACTAACAGTGCTCCAAAACCGTTTGATGTGTGTGATAGGAATGAGAGGAGCATGAGTCAAAGCATACCTTAAGTTAGAAGGAGCCAAAGTAGCACTGGCAGGTTTGAATAAAGGAGCCATGAAAACTTGTTTGTGAAAGGTTAGAAAGTTTGAAAGTGATAATGGAAGGTTTTGGAGAAAATATAAGACAATCAAGCAAGTTATCATGTTTAAAATAGTATGAGCCGTATTTATAGGATGAAAACTAGGACACTATTAGTTGAAATAAGAGGTAAGTTATTCAAAATATAATGATGAAAATCTTGAAAAATAATAACTTATCTCTTAGCAATTAAAGAATTTACCAAATCCGATAAAATTACGGCCCAAAATATCGCAAAAGTAACAACTAGGTGGGATCCAGTGTTCTTCAACGGTCAAAATGTTAGTGTCAGCGGGTAACGGTTATATTTTGTCAGCGTGTAAATTTGCCATGTCAGCGTTTGAAAATGTGCTTGTCAACGGTTGAAGCACTATGTGTCAACGACCAAAAATAAAAATTAATAAAATAAAAAGACCTTAACAAAGAGGTTTACCGTAATGAAGATAACTCATACTCTGAAAATGACTGAAATTTGGCAAGCACTGTCCAATCATGCACACTTGCATAAGCAAGATAGACATAATTGTCCTCAAGTGTCCCTTGCTAACCAAATTCCTTAAGAGTGAAGAAATCTCATATAAACCCTTTGTAACTCCCAGGTAAACCCATTTTTATTTACACCAAGTCTCCCAACCAACCAATCCCAATTCTAGGCCAAAAGTCTTGGCAACATGCATAGTATATCAACTTTACATGCTATAGTGCCTCAAGAACTAGAAATTCCAACAATTCTTAAAAAGAAAAGCCTTCATTATTTCTAACTCCTACTCACCAGTGAACACAATCTAGAATTGTGATAAGAGCACTCTATAAGTACCCAAATACCTAAAGGTTTCCTAAACCTCCCCTCAAACTTACACAGATTGCAAATAAATAATGATGATAAATTTTTATTTCAAGATAGGAATGTAAATATTCCAACCATCATAAATAAAAAATCTTCAAGATATGAAGTCCATAAGCAACTCTGTATCCTATTGCACAAGTGCTATTGATTCTAAATCAGCTTTTGGATTATGGGTACAATTTTATGCATACTAAGATTTTTGTAGATAATGACAGTACTTTATGCATTATTAAAAATCATGTACATCATTCTAAAACTAAACACATAGAAATAAGGCATCATTTGTATCCCAACCACCACTCATGATACCACTTGTTGATCCCAATCTTAGATCGATTTAGCTTTGTGTTATCGAGATTGAATCAAGTATAACACGTAGAGAAACTTTGTGTTTATAACAATCTAAGAGTTATGCGGAATTAACACTTAGAATAAAGAACAAACCAAAATACAATGTATACCAGACTTTCACTTGTATTGATTAATTGATGCGTACAATGAAAGTGCAAAACGTATATCAAACATAAACCCTAAGACCTCCTTTTATAACATAAGGAGTCTTGTGCAATAAGCAAACTTGTCAACTATTCTAGGAAGATATATCAAGATAACTATAGAAAATACAATATACAATGCATATCTTACTAACATATCAAAACGTGTTGACAATGTATTCTGTGATTTCTCGTGTCAGCGCTTGAATCTTTCTTGTCAGAGTCCAATCTGTCGGCGCTTGATTTACTCTTGCCAGCGTTTGAAATCCCTTTGTCAGCGGCATAGTGATGTAGCTAATTTAATTCCCAACACAACATGATCTCATCACCTCAACCTATATTCAGACTTAAGACATCAAAAATGGCCTCAAACCTACTGCCCAAAATCACCACTTTAAAAATCACACGAAAACAATTTTTCAACTCATTCTAATCAATTACACACTTCCAATATTACCCTACTATCATTCCCATCAACTAAACAAACTCCTAAAATACTTGGATGTTACATAAACAAAAATCAAAATTAAAGACATAAACTTTTTTATCATCAAAACAAGATGATCTAACAAGATCATCACATGCATGATCCTTGAAACATTTTTCCAACCCTAAATCATATGAAAACTTGAAAGTTGTTGCATGTGTAAGATTTTAGTATCAAAACAATCACCTTTGAATTTTATGAATGGGACTTGAATCTGTTTAAGCTAAAACAAGGTAAGAATCAAGATTCATGGTCGTTTTAGTGAGGGTGAGGGTGGCAGCATATCAAGAAAAAAGAGGGGACAGAGAATTTGCTATTGTGTGTGTTTTTATTATGATGAAAATGAGAGAAGTTAGGTGAAAAAATAATATATATTGGGGTGGAGGGTGAATTTTGCCAATTATGCAATCTTTTGGACCTAAAAGCAATTTGATAGTTTTAAGGGTAGAAGATGACTATTGGTAAATCTTGAAAATATTTACGGGGCTCGGGTTTCGTAAAAATACTTTTCAAAAGTTAAAATGCATCATTAATATGATAATATGGTTTTCTGACACGACTTAACACGTAATTAAAATGAAATCATCGAAAATATTAATTATCGAAACAATCGATAATAAAATGTAAAATTTTAGGCATCCGTCGGCATCACGATCGTTAGTAGTTCTCGTTATTCATTGATTTTGAGTAAACTCATTGTAAAATGCACGTGGATGTTTTTAAATCAAAAACTTTGATTTAAATAAATATGGAAAAATAAAATAAGAAATTTTATAATTCCAAATAAAGTATTATCAATGATCAAAAAATACTTAAAAAGTATAATTTTTTAAAATTATCATGATCTCAGGATTTACATATAAGAATACAAGAAAATGTAATACGTTGGAAAATTCAAGAAGCACGAATAAAAGAATAAAATAATGCCGGGAAAAATACGAGTTCTTACAGTCTACCCCCTTAAAGGAACTCTGGTCCCTCATAGTTCAATTGGAGACGGAGGAAGATGCAAACAAATGGAGATGCAAAGTTTAGAACTGATCCATTGCTTCCTAGGTAATCCTTGCACCACGGCGTACCTTAACAATTGAAATTCACTACGCTTCAGTTTCTTAATTCCTTTTCGAAAAAAAAATTCAAACTTGGATTAAAATAATAACCTTTCAGTATGGAGAAATATCAAGAGATAGAATGAACACAAGAATTGCTTAAACGAACAAGGTGTACTAAAATGAATCAAGATTGTTAATGAATAAAGAATCGCAAATCACGCAACTGTAAAACATGACAATTTACTTATTGGAATAATAGAGAGCAAATATGAATTACATATAGACATTTGAAATACAAATTTTCACAATCATTTGTCTAGGATTTGGTATTACTTTCAAACTCAGATTAAGTATTTTCTTGATTAATTTTTTTTACAAGGTTTAGTGATTTGAAATCAAACTATATATAATTAGTGAGTAATTAGTTGCTAAATTTTTTTCTTGATCAGGATTTCAAAGTAAAAGTAACTTAGTTCAAAATAATTATTTTGATCGGCTTAAAAGCTTTTGGATGACTGCATGAAATTATTGTTAAAAACTCAGGTTTATCGTTACCATTAGAGAAAATCAAGTTTCCAAATTATTTAGAATCATTGTTAAAATTATAAATTAAATTGATAATTTTATTAGGTTGAAAGTAAAGTATGATATAATCAAATACTTTAAAAGATACAGCTTGACATCCTTTTAAACACTAGTTATAAATCTACCAAAGAGGATGTATTGATTTGACATTAAACTTGAAATGGGTATTTTGGCAATTTAAACACTGGATAAAATGTGTAAAACGTTCTTAAAAACTTGTAGTAATTTTTAGAAATCCAAGAAGGTGTTTAATGCATCAAATGGTAAACATGTGACATATCAGAGTTTTCAAAATGTGACAAGATAGCAAACGAGTATGAATCGAATAAGAATCAAAAATTAGTATACGAGTAATAGTACGAGGGAATAAAACGTAATTTGTATCAATTTCTTAATGGACATGATAGAGTAGATGCATCAATGATAAGGACAATAGGAAACAAAGGATTTAACAAGATTAATTCATGAGTGTGGTTGGGGTCACCAACAATGGCTTATTAAGTTCTTGGTGGTCGATACACGATCGAAAGAAAAAAGCCACACAACAATTTCTGAATCAAAGAAAATTTCTTGAGAAGCCACTTGAGAGTAATTCCAGTATAATGAACAACATTAGCAATGAGAGGCGAAATTAGCATATGGTTCGCACGAATAAATTTCAAGACAATAGATTCTAATACACATCATGACAAATACACGAAATCATTGTTCACGTCTAGTCATAAATCATTATACGCGTCCAGAGACGTTTCGAAGGTCTACCAAAATAGATAGAGAAGGTTGATCGATGTAGAAGCATAACAACATTGAAACTTTCAAGTCTGGTATCAATGGTAAGAAATTAGACAAGTGGTAACGAGTATTGTATCACGAAGCAAGATGAGGTAACAAGTAAAACAAAGATCGTTGAGTAAGGAAATATGTGTTGGAGGCATGTACTTTGTTCAACAAAAGATAAGGGTTCATATGTGTATGTCGCGAACTGGTGCTACTCGCATAAGATGTAAAAGTTTTCAAAACTTTATTTTATCTAAATTTTTAAGGAACATAATTAAAAGTTGATTCTTGGTCAAATATTTAAAGTGACTACTATTTGGCCTTGCATGGGTCCTTCTAAATTACGCATAGGTGATCAGGCCAGGCATAATTTAGGACTAGCAATGCGATGCTCAACTTTGTCAAACCAGTATTACATGTCATATGATTTAAAATATGTATATAATGCCATTTATAAGAGCAGAAGTCAAAATAATTTATGGAACTCTTCGCCGGTAACTAATCGGCTAGATGTTTGAATCAACCCATTTGTTGTTACAAGAATTTTTTACAAGACCAATTGTTGAACAATTTGTGAAATTACATCGTAAAACAATGACCAGTGTAGAACATTTTGTTAAACATTTCGCAAACGATACCTGTTTAAATTCATAAGGTGACACGATGATAATTTACAAAATAGCGAGTTGGTTACACGAGGGTAATAAAGAGTAGTTCAAGACAATCAATGAAATGGTTACAAGTTGATAAAGTTTCAAAATGTTTAGCCGGAATCGTCATGAGACACGTGTCAAGATGATAACGAATGATGTGAAAACAAGAATTTCAATCCTCAGCCAAAATCAGTGGTACGTTAGAAGTAGAAGAAAGACAAAATAAAATGACAATTAAGTCATGCATAAAATAAAGGGTAAAGGAATCCATATGCGTTCATTTCGTAATTTATTTTACCTAAATATACTTTTAAGAAAGTAGATCATCAATTCTCAAATAGTACAATTACTCTGAAAAGTTTCTATTTTTAGGAAAGTTTAGGAATTTAACATGTAAATAGTAATGTATAAAAAAATATACAAATTTTTCGAAACATATAGTTCATCATCAGTTTATCAAATCACTTGGTTCCAAAGGTTTAAGATATATGTATGTATGACCGAACTCAAAGTTACTATTTTTAGACGTTTTCAAACGCAATCAATGTTTGGTAGTTGTAAATAACATTAGTTAAAGTTTTACGAGCTCAAACGAACTTAAAACGCTTCAAACCATATTTTTAAATTCTATCAGCTTTGACCTTTTTAGTCAACTTTGACTTTTGGGTTTAACCAGACCTATTGACTCACTAAATGACATTCCAAGACTCGAAGTCTAAAGCAATTCGATATAAAACGATGTTTTTAACAACTTTCTAGTTTTACTCGAGACTTGAAACGGATCAAAAATGGACGAAAATGCCCTCGCATCAAATCTGTCAACAAAATGATATTTTAGAAATACGCAAAATTAAGTTCTTAAATTTTACAATTTCAAATGAGCGTAATTTTCTCGTTTTTAAGATTTACTGGTTGAAGTTTATGACCTAAACGAACGTCTCCACAAGTAGAAATACATTTTTATGTCTAAAAGTTTATAAAAATATTTTCTCGACATCGTTAACTTACAGGTAACTTTTATGCAGAAAGTATATTTTTCGACACCTTGAAATTTAATCAAACTTAATAATGACCCGGAATTTATGTACACACATGACTTGTGGATTCCATAAAGATGAAAAGAATAGATTGTATAATTAAGCATGTAAAGAAAACATAGTATAAAATTGGTTTATGAATACCAACGATAATCTAAGAAATCAAAAACGACGCATGACATCCGTGTCTTTGATTTCAAGATGCAATGCAGGAAGGTCTCTTGGCAGTGTGATTTTCAAAATCACAAGACATGTCGAGAAAGAAACGAAACATTAACAAATCACACTCCTGGAGCGAGGAGGTTTAATGAAAGGGGAGGATACAAGTTTATAGAAGTAGAATCGTATTCCTAAGAAGCACCACATTATATTATAGGGTATGAATTACCAGATGACGGTGGTGTTTCCAAGGTACAAACGAACGTTGTACTTTGAAGTCAAAACGTAGAATGGTCAATGAAGTAATATTTAATCGATGTACAAGTGTCGCGTAAAACGGTGACGTAAAGGTCAATCAAAGTTATGAAAACTCACGATATTATTCAACACGGATTCAAGGAATGCTTCGACTTACACGATGTCCTTTAGTCTTTTCCAGTGACACATTGAGCTACACAATGGTCTATAGACTATTTTTCAAGACATCTAATCATAAATGGTCGGAAAGCAATTTAATATCTAAACTGACATCTTAAAGGATTTTAACAATGGAAGTAACGTACAAGGTAGTAAAATGAAAATTGGAAGTTTCATTGAAAGCAGCAACACTTATTTAATCTCGAACAATGGTATCACGAGAGTACGACAACATGTAACAGTGAATCAAGAAAATTGGCGGTTCAAACGAACGAGTATATGAGGTCATTCGTATCACGCATAAACAAGATAGAAATATTACTCAAAAAAGTGAATATGAAAAGTCAGCAGCATATGCGCTCCGAATACAAGTATGTAACGTCATAACAATTTATGATCATGGTAACAAGATCAAGTTTACATGAACAAGTATTTAAGAAATACAGTAAGAGCATATGTAATCAAGTAATATTCAATGATAATTCATGAAGCACAAAGGCTTTGAAAAGAGATAGTAATTATCGTCATTAAAGTAATGTAATATTTCAAAATGAAATCAAGAGATGAAATACTATAACGATAATCAAAAGTAAATAATAAGGATTAGAGAGTTACCCGCGCAGATATCGAACAACAATGGCAGATTTTGTGTTTGACACTTAGAAACATAAAATATTTGAACTTTCGGTTATAAACTAGTTTTAAAAACGACTCGGTTCCCTATAACCATCGCTCTGATAGCATCCTGTGAGACCCCCAAAATCAGGTAAGGAAACAACTAGGCAGCAAAGGGTTCCACGTCATGGTACAAGAAACAATGAAATACTGTTGACACAAAGTTGACGTAATAAAAACATATACATTACATCATATATATATCAGAGTTTTTTAAAAAAAAGGTCCCAGAGTTTTATATGCGGAAAAATTTATTATTTCATCATGATTTATAACATATAGTTACCAAAAATACAGAATAATTGACGGTTTTTAGATAAAACCAAAGTTTAATATACACAGAAATCTCCAAGCTGCGATAATATCCTGCGGGCTCCCATCCAAGCAAAGCTAAGTAATAGTACCTGAGATTAAACATGTAAAATCGTCAACATAAAGTTGAGTGATATTCATAGGTTTAGCAGTAAAGGTGTGGAACACAAGCATTCATTTGTAAACAA
Source organism: Glebionis coronaria (assembly GCA_025667525.1). Taxonomy (NCBI): domain Eukaryota; kingdom Viridiplantae; phylum Streptophyta; class Magnoliopsida; order Asterales; family Asteraceae; genus Glebionis; species Glebionis coronaria. Next base: position 105,386,685 of record CM046876.1, read on the forward strand.
GAAATAGGGGAAATGGTTATGTACATTAACCATAGTTCGAAACATTATTATTGTTGTTTAGTTCAAGAATCGAAGCTTAACTCATGTAAGTTCCTCTACTGAGTATTCAGCCTAAATACTCAAGTAACAAATCAAATGTTAAATGCGTCAAGGTAATCGGGACGGGGATTGTCAATCCCGATGGATCCACCCACAACATTCGCGCTTAGAAACACAAGTAAATTAACGGTTCATGATCAAGAGAAGAAACTTAAGGCTATTGACTAAAAGCAATAATATCAATGAAAACTGTTGGAAAGCATACAAGTCTGGATAGCATACAAGTTCTGGATAGCATACAGTTTTTAAATGGTTGTGTTCCACCATGTAAAATCTCACCCCGTATTTAGAAACAATGGGCAAATAAAAAGGGGCTATGAACTCACCTTAGCCACGAGGTAAGTAAATCATTGAACTCAGAAGTTGAGTAGAAACAGTAGTGGTAAGACGATCACCGACGATATGGATACCTAGTAAACACGAAAGCCGCAACCTACCAAATAAGGTGCGCTCGTAATAATTGACTCAAGTATAAACCATACTTAACAACATAAACTCAGAATTACAAGACCACGACAAACCCGAAAGAATAACAATGCAAGTGATGCTACAATACCCTTCTAGATGTTCACATTATTAACTATTTCCTCGATAAAAATCTGCCGGTACATACCAAATATACTCGCTGATTTCCCATACTTAGACAACTCGGATTTTTATGAAACTTGGTGAAAAACTCAATCATAACCTGAATAAAACTCAATTTAAATTTCATTCAATGATTTACATTTTAGAACCACCTGCTCGACACATTTCTAAACTTGAAAAACCGGACAGGTGATAGGTGTGTAAACACCCATCCTTTTTACCACTTAATTACAATAATAACCGAGTCAAAACGTGTATTTTATGTCATTTATGTCGGAATTATGCGTGGTTTGTGTTTTTGTTGTGATTTAGGACGAAAAGGTGAAAAGTGGAGAAAACACGGGCATTCACGGGCTTTTATCGAAGAAAAAGACGAAAGACGAAGTCAAGAAGTCAAGAGTGCAAAAAGAACGGAAGTCCAAGACCAATTCTGAAGATTTATCGAAGAAAAAGTCAAAAGACGGAAGTTTACTAAAAGCCGAAGAACTCAAGTCTAATTTATTGAATAATTACAAGACGAGTTTAAAAGAAATCTTGAGACAAAGTCATTAAGTCCAAGATTTAAGAAGATTAAAGAAAGCAAGGACTTAAGCATGCAATTAAGAAAAGATGAAAGAGGGAGGAAGCTTCTAAATCACTCCCTAATCCTCCCCTATATATAGATTAGACTAGATTCATTTTTATTTTGTTGGATAGCTTGACAAACTATTTCTTCCATTTTCCTTACCTTGCACATTTAAATACATGTCATTTAATTTCTTGTCCAATTTAAATACTTGTCTTGCACCTTAATTACATTTGATTTCAAGTAAGTTTCCTTTTAACTATTGTCAATCTTTATTTTATTGTTTGATCTCCTATCTTCCTTTCTTTAATCTTTATGTTTATTTGTTCATGTCCATGTTCTTATTTTTATTGATTTGATTAAAGTGGTTTTGATTATTGTGGTTATTTTTGTTATTTTGATTGTTTTAGATTGTTTGATTATCATTAGTAGATGTTTTGTGATTAGTTTGATTTAATCTTTTGGTTGATTTTGATTATATTTGGTTAGATTCGTATATATCTGTGTTTCCTTGTTCTTCGCTTTGCTGTTACTGATCTTCCAGGTATTCCGAATCAAAGTCTGTGTTCCGAATCAAGGGATTGTGCAATTTTATTCCGGATCAAAAGTCGTTCATCTGGAATATTAGATATTCCGGATCAGTTGTGCTCATTCGGAATAACTCATTATTCCGGATCAAGCATCTCATCCGGAATACCAAACATTCCAGATCAGCCTTTTATTCCGGATCAAATCCACATTCCGGATCAAGGTGCTATTCTGGATCAACCTCTCATTCCGAATCAAATAATATTCCGGATCAGCAAGTTCATCCGGAATAATTTATTATTCCGGATCAATAGCAACATTCCGGATCAAAGCTACATTCCGAATAAAGAAGTTTATTCCGGATAGGTGACATATTCCGAGTAAGCATTTTATTCCGGATCAAAGTTTTGTGTAAATATTCCGAGTGAAGAAGAATCATTCCGAACGAAGGTGACATTCCGGATGAGTGATTATTCCGAACGAAGGATTATTCCGGATGAGCTGATTTCAGGTTCTTTTTTAATTTCAGTTTTTAACTTTCTGTTTTTAATTTTCAAGCTTTACTTTTCCCGCCTTTTTCCTTAGTGCACTTTAAAATTACTTGCCTTAGATTTATTTTAGCCTTGCCTTAGTTTAAGTTTTAGTTTTAGTTGCGTTTTAAGTTTACCTTAGATAGTTTTAAGTTTGCGTTATTTACGTTTAGTGCCTTTTAATTTTCGTCACGCTTTTTAAATACTTGCACAATTTATTTTAAGTTAGACTTAGATTTACTTTAACGTCATTTTCATTTACGTCTTTGCACATTTTATTTTAAAACAACCAAAAATATTTGTTTCACCAAAAACAATAGAGTCATACTTTGAACCGGAAATCAATTCGTTAAGATACCGAGAACTTAACTTTCTTACTAGGTAAAAACTTAGTCATTAACATGGCGCCGCTGCCGGCTCTTTTCGTAAAGATTAACGGTTTTCTGTGAGAGACGCGTTGCTTTTTGGGATCCGTTCACTTGTGAGCGTTTGATAGGTGTGTAAACACCCATCTTTTCTACCACTTAATTACAATAAAAACCGGACCAAAACGTGTATTTTATGTCTTTTGTGTCGGAATTATGCGTGGTTTGTGTTTTTGTTATGTTTTAGGACGAAAAGGTGAAAAGTGGAGAAAACACGGGAGTTCACGGGCATTTACGGACTTTTATTGAAGAAAAGGATGAAAGACGATGTCAAGGAGTCAAGAGAGGATAAAGAACGGAAGTCCAAGACCAATTCTGAAGATTTATCGAAGATAAAGTCAAAAGACGGAAGTTTACTTAAAGCCGAGGAACTCAAGTCTTATTTATCGAAGAATTAAAAGACGAGTCCAAAGAAATCCCGAGCCAAAAGTCATCACATTCCAAGATTAACAAAAAGATTAAGAAGGAAGGACTTGATGGTGCAATTAACAAGAAAGGAAGGAGGGAGGAAGCTTCCCCTAACCACTCCCTAATCACCTATATAAACCCCTCTTATTCATTCATTTAGTTCTTGTTGGCTAGATTGACAAACTAGTTCTTCCACCTTTCATTTATGCACCTTTATTTACTTGTCATTTAAATACATGTTTTGCACTTTAATTACTTTTAATTCCAAGTAAGTTTTTGATTTGTGTTCTTTAAATTATTGTCTTAATCTTTCTTTATCATTTGATCAAGTCTTTTTATCAATCTCATTCTACCTTTCTCTCTTTTTGTTTCGGCTTGAATTTCGGATTAAGCAAGGTTTTGCTTAATCCATTTGCTTATCTTGATTAAAGTCTCGTCCCTTTTTAATCCCTCTTACGAACTAAGCCACGAGATTGACAACCTTGTGTGCTTATTTGGTACTTTGTTTTAGTGTTTTGGAAATTTTCTTTAAAGTTTTGATTTTTAAGTTTTGATTTCATTTAAGTTTCGTCTTTTAAATTTTAAAAGCTTTTAACTTTTTAGCTTATTGTCATGTTTTGATTCCATTTCATTCAAGTTCTTGGTCACGGCTTATTAGAAGTAGCTTATTTAGAATTGTGCTTATTACGAATTTGGTACTCCATCGGAAAGCTAGGGTTTTCTCCACATTGCGACGGCTTGCAATTCCACATTCCGATAGTGACAGTATTGGGCTTAAGGGTTTTGCTTTCCGATCCGGGATTGCGACAGGAGTGACTTTACCTCATTCCGATCTGGGGATTGCGATCGCATATTGCGATCGCTCTTTCCGACGGCTCTTGAGGCTTGTTAAGTCGAAGTGCTGCCCAATTTTCCGTAGCCTCATTCCGATAGGTACATTCCGATAGGTACATTCCGACAGGTTACATCTTGGTATTCCGATAGCATACATTTCGATCTGGGCTACATTGCGATCTGAGGTTGTTAGGTTATTCCGATCTGAAAAGGTGACATATTCCGATCTGGGTTTCTTCAACATTCCGATAGGTGGTGTGTTCATTCCGATGGTAGGTTGATCGGAATATATTCCGATCTGGGTTAACTTTTATGTTTTGTCTTGTTTAATTTTTAGTTTATGTCTAATTTAATTTCCGTCACGCCTTTATTTTTAGTCATTTAATTATTTTACTTTCCGTCACGCTTTTAAATATCGCACTTTCTTTTAATTAGACTTAGATTTATTTTCACGCTCTTTTAATACTTGCCCTTTATTTCAACGACATTTACTTTTAAGTCTTTGCACATTTAAATTTAAAAACAACCAAAAATACTCTTTTCCACCAAAATAAAACTGAGTCACATAGAAAACCTAGATCAATTCGATTAGAACACTAGAACGATAATTTTCTTACTAGGAAAATCCTAGTTATCAAATGGCGCCGCTGCCGGGTCTTTTCGTTAAGATCAATCGTTTTCTGTGAGAGACACGTTGCTTTTTGGGATCCGTTCACTTGTGAACGTTACTTTTCTTGCATAAAAAAATTCAAAAAATCATAAAAATTATAAAATTCATAAAAATCCATAAAAAGTAAAAATTTCAAAAATCCAAAAAGATTTTATCTTTCTTGTGTATATATATTGTCTTTGTGTTTGGTTTCTTTTTCTTTTGCATTTTCAGGTGTATGCGTACTAGATCTTCTAATTATCAAGAGCCCGAGCCTCAAGAAGATTTAGATATGGCAGGTGTTAACAACAATAATCAACTACCGCACCTCAATAATAATAATAACAATAACAACAATGCTCTTCCACAGCCCGATCTTCGGACCATGGAAGAACTTTGTCAACCAACCATGTTTGGACGAGGAGGACCGATTGCGCCGATGCAAATCAACGCTCCTGAGTTTTCGTTGAAGCACCACATGATTCAGCAAGTACAAACAAACCCATTTAGAGGATTGCCTGATAATGATGCCAACAAACACCTCGACAAGTTCATTACAATCACCCAGAGCATGAAGTTGGCTGGTGCCACTATGGATGAGCTTCGCCTACAACTCTTTCCACACACTCTATTACATCATGCCGAGAAATGGTTTGATCGTCTCCCGAAGAATTCTATTCACACTTGGGATGACATGACTCAACGATTTTTGTCGCGCTACTTTCCACCATCCATGGTCACAAGCCTTCGCAATCAGATCAGCGGATTCATGCAAGATCCCGATGAATCTCTTTTCGATGCATGGGAGAGATATAATGTCTTGATCGACCGTTGTCCAAACCACAATATGCTTCCGGTCACCTTGATCGATACTTTCTACAACGGATTGACTTTTCGAGATCGTGATACGATCAATGCAGCCGCCGGTGGCACATTCATGAAAAGGAGACCCGAGGAGTGTAGAGAGTTAATTGAGAACATGACTACTCACCATAAGAACTGGGATTCCTCTGCTTCTTCAAGGAACAACCCAAGAGTCAATGTTTCCTCAACCTCAGCAAACCCTGAGATGACCGAACTCACCCGCATGATGACTGAAATGAGCAAAAGTATTACGCTTCTCGCTTCAAACCAACAACAACAAGTTAAAGCGGTTGCTAATCCTTGTGAAACATGTGGCGGTCCTCACTCATACACCGATTGTCCTTCGACACAAGGAAATCCGGAAAATGTGTATGCAGCTTACGGTAATTATTCACCGGAAAATTACCAAGCTAGACAACAAGGGGATAGAAATCTGCTGAGCTACCGTTCCAACAACTACCTTTCACCCGGTTTTTCTCCTCAAAACCAAAACCCCGCCAACAACTACACTAGAAGCAACCAAATCCCACCAAGAGCTTCTAATCCTTATCACCCACCCGCCCAACAAACCACACCCAGTAATCCGGATGTTGAGGCCATCATGAGAACCCAAGGAGAGCAAATCAAGAACTTGCAGAGCCAAATTATCAATCTTAAAGGAGATATCACAAAGCAAGGAAATGAGATAAGATCCGAGCTTCGAAATGATATTCAATCCTCCTTCAGCAATCAAACCAATGATTTGAAGAATATGCTTGCTAGTTTCTTGCCCCCCGCTCAACCTTCTACTTCAAGTTCTCTACCTTCAAACACCGTCACTAATCCGCGAGCCAATGTGAGTGCTATTACTACTCGTAGTGGAGTCACCATTGTAGGACCACCAATCCCACCCCCATCATCTACACCTCCTCCACCACCATGTATCCCTACTCCTCCTATACCTAGTATTAGTGCACCATTAACGTCTCCGCCTCGACGTGATGAAGTTCCCACCAATGATCCTTCAACATCTCAACCTTTACCTACACCTGCACCTTCACCACCCAAACCCAATATCCCTTATCCTTCTCGCTTGGGCAAGAACAAAATGCTAAACAAGGAGGACGCTCAAGTGACTAGCTATATCAAGATGATTTCTCAAATGAATTTCAACATTAGCTTTCTTGAAGCACTTGTCCACATGCCCAAATTTGTTAAAGCATTTAAGGAATTGCTTAACAAGAAGGAGAAGCTGCTTGAACTCGCCAACACACGCTTAAATGAAAACTGCTCTGCAGTTATTCTTAAAGAACTTCCGGAAAAACTTGGAGATCCCGGTCGTTTTGTGTTGCCTTGCGTGTTCAACAAAACTGAAGAATTTACTGCCCTTGCTGATCTCGGGGCTAGTATTAATTTAATGCCACTCAGTGTTTGGAAAACACTATCATTGCCCGACCTCACTCCAACAAAGATGACTCTTGAACTTGCAAATCGCACTCTCGCTTACCCTGTTGGTATAGCTGAAGACGTGTTCATTAAAGTTGGCACATTTACTTTCCCGGTCGATTTTGTCGTAGTTGATTATGAAATGGACCCTCGTATTCCTTTAATACTTGGTCGGCCATTCTTGAGAACCGGACGTGCTTTAGTAGATGTGGCCGAAGGTGACTTAATCTTACGAGTCGGGGATGATGCAAAAGTTTTCAAAATGGGGAAGCTTACTAGTTTAACTTTTGGAGGCCGAGAATCAGTGAATATGATTAATGTGCTAGATGACTTTACCGTCTACGACAATCCTCTATTCGACTCTTGCATCGATAATCCACTTTTTCATGATGATGTGGATGATTCTCTCCCTACTTTGGACGCTTCTCCCATTTATGATTCGTCACCGGTCTTTGATGCTTATGATGATGATGATTCTAGCTCAGATTCGGATGATTTTGAGTGTACTTCTGAGTATCCCGAGCTGCCCACTTTCGATGATTTTGATGAGGCTGATACTCTCTCGAGCGATTCTTCACATGATGAAGATCCTCCACCATCACTCGATCCTACTTTGGACGATTACTCATTTGAGGAAGATTTCTCTGAATTTCTCAACACATACTTCCCTCATGAGAGTGATGCACCTCCTTTGGACTTTGAAGATTATCGTCTTGATCCTACTTTGAATTTGAAGAGCATTCTGTCTAAAGAGAAGAAACCAGTTGACACCGAAATCCGTTGCACGTATGATTTAACACCTCTTTGTCCCACTTCTGAGGACGAGGTTGTGCTTCTTTGCGGATCTTCTTCACACTCGGCTGAGCCGGAGTGCTATTTTCCCCTGAAGGAAAAGGTGTTCGATCCCGGTATTGAAATCTTTAAGCCATCTCAGTATCCACCTGATGAAATAAAAGGAAAAATCTTTGGACCTATTAAAGACATGCTCGCACCGCACCATACTTGCTTCTACTGTGCTCCATCACTCAAGGTAACCTTGCCATTTCTCTTTTGGCTTGCCTTGTTCGCCTTAAGCTCTTGCTTATTGATGGATGAAAACTATGTCTTTGATCCTGGTGGATGTGTTTCATGCTTCTTCCGTTGTTGATCGAGGTCGAGTCAGGCTCACGACTCGGTTAACAAAAACAAGCGCTTCTTGGGAGGCAACCCATGCATCTATCTTTTCGCTTTCTTTGTCATAAGTGTAGGGGGACCCCTTGGGATTGCTATTTCCTCTCCTCACTTCTTAATCAGGGATTCGAGCTTCAATGATCCACTCTTGATGATTCTTGACGACCCGTGACTCCATGTTCTACTTCTTCCCGGTTCTATCCTAGACTCTTTTCGATTCACTATTTTATATTTTCTCAATATTAAAATAGGAATCTCTTTAGTTGTCTTTTCCTTAGCGAGATTTAAACAACGTGCACAATGTCCTAAGTGTAGGGGAGCTTACTCCCACATGCTTAAACATTGAGGACAATGTTTATCTTAAGTGTAGGGGGGACTTCTATCGAAGTTAAGTAGTCTTTTCCTTGTTTTTGTCCTCATTTTAACCGGAAAATCAATTTTTCGACATTTTTTAAAATTTTTGATCTATTTTGGCCTATTAGTTTTTCCCTTTTGTATAGTTATTTTCTTTCTTTGCTAGAATAAATGTTTAATAAGTGGTTTTAAATTTTCAAACGTTGTGAATCTTTTGACTCAATCCGAGTTTACTCTAGCTAGTATCCTTAACGTGTTTAAGTCAAGTTTTGCTAGGCTTTTATATAGGGAGCTATAAAACGCGAAAGTCTTAACTCTCACGGGTTAAGAACAAGAACTTTTCGCAAGTTCCTATAATTGATCCTAGAGAGTCGTTTATCAAGGGAACTTTAAGATGCGATTTCTAAACTTGAAAAAGTCTAAGAATTTGCAAGATCCTATAGGCGACTCGAAAACCCAAAACTTTGATTTAATAGGCTAAGTATCCACGAGTCTCATTACTTGAGATTTTAAACTGTGGAGAACGAGAGATGATAGAGCCAATTATAAGTCGGTATTCTTTCGTGAATTTATGTGAGTTAATTATGAGCCTATTCTCCCATCGCTTGCTAATAATTTATTTGCTAATAAATAAGGTTGTATGATTTGAAAAGTTACTTAGCTTCTAGCCCCAGATCGTTTAAAAGTTGCTCGGTAATGACGAGAGTTCATAGCCAAGGCATAACTTATGAAGCGGGGCGCGAAGATTGGCGAGTCCGAAAAGGCCCTAACAAGGCATGAGGGCTATGTTTTGTTGCTAAAGATCCAAAAGTGATGTGAAGAATCATTTATCGAAAGTCAATATGAAGGATCGAGACACACGACGAAAAGCAAAAACTCCCAAAAAGTCATCCGAAAAGACCCTAACAAGGTATGAGGATAAATAGATCCAAGTCAATAAAGGAGACGGATCGTTGTATATCAAAATCCAAAATAAAGATTGGAGAAAAATGAAGAAGTCGTGGTCCATATATGAAGAATCTCTCAAAAATTCGAAGTGAAGAAATTCCAATTATGAAGAGAAGACCATTATTTCATGAACGTCTCTCAAGATTTGAAGTATGAAGTCGCTGCCAAATATCGGCCCGAGAAAGGTCTCAAATCGCGAACCAAGTTATGCCAAGATATGAACTTTCTGATATCCCGAGAAGCAGTTTTAAAAGATTTGGTCCTTTAGCTAACTATTGATTAAATCGTGCACTTTATTTTCAGACTAAATAATTATCGAAATAAGTCAAACAATGCATCTTCGTGATCATTCAAGACAAATAATAAAATATAAGAGATAACCATAGGAATAAGGGAGTCTAAGTGAATAATTGGCCCACATGAGTTCGTGTTAGTCTACTAACTTATAATAACAATGATCTCGTTTTTAAGCTTGGTTTGGAGAAAGTGAAAAGTTGAGGATGATGATTATTCATGACATTTTCAAAACCCAAGGTATGCTTTTAATTTCTTTGCTTTGCATTTTTATAATTTTCTATCTCTTTAATAAAGGCCAATATGGATTGATTATGATGAAAAGTGTAAACATGCTTTGTAACTAATGCATTGCATGAGGACATTGCAATGGTCAAGTGTAGGGGATTTGATAGGTGTGTAAACACCCATCTTTTCTACCACTTAATTACAATAAAAACCGGACCAAAACGTGTATTTTATGTCTTTTGTGTCGGAATTATGCGTGGTTTGTGTTTTTGTTATGTTTTAGGACGAAAAGGTGAAAAGTGGAGAAAACACGGGAGTTCACGGGCATTTACGGACTTTTATTGAAGAAAAGGATGAAAGACGATGTCAAGGAGTCAAGAGAGGATAAAGAACGGAAGTCCAAGACCAATTCTGAAGATTTATCGAAGATAAAGTCAAAAGACGGAAGTTTACTTAAAGCCGAGGAACTCAAGTCTTATTTATCGAAGAATTAAAAGACGAGTCCAAAGAAATCCCGAGCCAAAAGTCATCACATTCCAAGATTAACAAAAAGATTAAGAAGGAAGGACTTGATGGTGCAATTAACAAGAAAGGAAGGAGGGAGGAAGCTTCCCCTAACCACTCCCTAATCACCTATATAAACCCCTCTTATTCATTCATTTAGTTCTTGTTGGCTAGATTGACAAACTAGTTCTTCCACCTTTCATTTATGCACCTTTATTTACTTGTCATTTAAATACATGTTTTGCACTTTAATTACTTTTAATTCCAAGTAAGTTTTTGATTTGTGTTCTTTAAATTCTTGTCTTAATCTTTCTTTATCATTTGATCAAGTCTTTTTATCAATCTCATTCTACCTTTCTCTCTTTTTGTTTCGGCTTGAATTTCGGATTAAGCAAGGTTTTGCTTAATCCATTTGCTTATCTTGATTAAAGTCTCGTCCCTTTTTAATCCCTCTTACGAACTAAGCCACGAGATTGACAACCTTGTGTGCTTATTTGGTACTTTGTTTTAGTGTTTTGGAAATTTTCTTTAAAGTTTTGATTTTTAAGTTTTGATTTCATTTAAGTTTCGTCTTTTAAATTTTAAAAGCTTTTAACTTTTTAGCTTATTGTCATGTTTTGATTCCATTTCATTCAAGTTCTTGGTCACGGCTTATTAGAAGTAGCTTATTTAGAATTGTGCTTATTACGAATTTGGTACTCCATCGGAAAGCTAGGGTTTTCTCCACATTGCGACGGCTTGCAATTCCACATTCCGATAGTGACAGTATTGGGCTTAAGGGTTTTGCTTTCCGATCCGGGATTGCGACAGGAGTGACTTTACCTCATTCCGATCTGGGGATTGCGATCGCATATTGCGATCGCTCTTTCCGACGGCTCTTGAGGCTTGTTAAGTCGAAGTGCTGCCCAATTTTCCGTAGCCTCATTCCGATAGGTACATTCCGATAGGTACATTCTGACAGGTTACATCTTGGTATTCCGATAGCATACATTTCGATCTGGGCTACATTGCGATCTGAGGTTGTTAGGTTATTCCGATCTGAAAAGGTGACATATTCCGATCTGGGTTTCTTCAACATTCCGATAGGTGGTGTGTTCATTCCGATGGTAGGTTGATCGGAATATATTCCGATCTGGGTTAACTTTTATGTTTTGTCTTGTTTAATTTTTAGTTTATGTCTAATTTAATTTCCGTCACGCCTTTATTTTTAGTCATTTAATTATTTTACTTTCCGTCACGCTTTTAAATATCGCACTTTCTTTTAATTAGACTTAGATTTATTTTCACGCTCTTTTAATACTTGCCCTTTATTTCAACGACATTTACTTTTAAGTCTTTGCACATTTAAATTTAAAAACAACCAAAAATACTCTTTTCCACCAAAATAAAACTGAGTCACATAGAAAACCTAGATCAATTCGATTAGAACACTAGAACGATAATTTTCTTACTAGGAAAATCCTAGTTATCAAATGCTTCTAATCTTCTAGAACGATATTTTCTTACTAGAACGAGAATGTTGGCTAGATTGACAAACTAGTTCTTCCACCTTTCATTTATGCACCTTTATTTACTTGTCATTTAAATACATGTTTTGCACTTTAATTACTTTTAATTCCAAGTAAGTTTTTGATTTGTGTTCTTTAAATTCTTGTCTTAATCTTTCTTTATCATTTGATCAAGTCTTTTTATCAATCTCATTCTACCTTTCTCTCTTTTTGTTTCGGCTTGAATTTCGGATTAAGCAAGGTTTTGCTTAATCCATTTGCTTATCTTGATTAAAGTCTCGTCCCTTTTTAATCCCTCTTACGAACTAAGCCACGAGATTGACAACCTTGTGTGCTTATTTGGTACTTTGTTTTAGTGTTTTGGAAATTTTCTTTAAAGTTTTGATTTTTATGTTTTGATTTCATTTAAATTTCGTCTTTTAAATTTTAAAAGCTTTTAACTTTTTAGCTTATTGTCATGTTTTGATTCCATTTCATTCAAGTTCTTGGTCACGGCTTATTAGAAGTAGCTTATTTAGAATTGTGCTTATTACGAATTTGGTACTCCATCGGAAAGCTAGGGTTTTCTCCACATTGCGACGGCTTGCAATTCCACATTCCGATAGTGACAGTATTGGGCTTAAGGGTTTTGCTTTCCGATCCGGGATTGCGACAGGAGTGACTTTACCTCATTCCGATCTGGGGATTGCGATCGCATATTGCGATCGCTCTTTCCGACGGCTCTTGAGGCTTGTTAAGTCGAAGTGCTGCCCAATTTTCCGTAGCCTCATTCCGATAGGTACATTCCGATAGGTACATTCCGACAGGTTACATCTTGGTATTCCGATAGCATACATTTCGATCTGGGCTACATTGCGATCTGAGGTTGTTAGGTTATTCCGATCTGAAAAGGTGACATATTCCGATCTGGGTTTCTTCAACATTCCGATAGGTGGTGTGTTCATTCCGATGGTAGGTTGATCGGAATATATTCCGATCTGGGTTAACTTTTATGTTTTATCTTGTTTAATTTTTAGTTTATGTCTAATTTAATTTCCGTCACGCCTTTATTTTTAGTCATTTAATTATTTTACTTTCCGTCACGCTTTTAAATATCGCACTTTCTTTTAATTAGACTTAGATTTATTTTCACGCTCTTTTAATACTTGCCCTTTATTTCAACGACATTTACTTTTAAGTCTTTGCACATTTAAATTTAAAAACAACCAAAAATACTCTTTTCCACCAAAATAAAACTGAGTCACATAGAAAACCTAGATCAATTCGATTAGAACACTAGAACGATAATTTTCTTACTAGGAAAATCCTAGTTATCAAATGGCGCCGCTGCCGGGGATATTTTCTACTAGCCAACAAGAACTAAATGAATGAATAAGAGGGGTTTATATAGGTGATTAGGGAGTGGTTAGGGGAAGCTTCCTCCCTCCTTCCTTTCTTGTTAATTGCACCATCAAGTCCTTCCTTCTTAATCTTTTTGTTAATCTTGGAATGTGATGACTTTTGGCTCGGGATTTCTTTGGACTCGTCTTTTAATTCTTCGATAAATAAGACTTGAGTTCCTCGGCTTTAAGTAAACTTCCGTCTTTTGACTTTATCTTCGATAAATCTTCAGAATTGGTCTTGGACTTCTGTTCTTTATCCTCTCTTGACTCCTTGACATCGTCTTTCATCCTTTTCTTCAATAAAAGTCCGTAAATGCCCGTGAATTCCCGTGTTTTCTCCACTTTTCACCTTTTCGTCCTAAAACATAACAAAAACACAAACCACGCATAATTCCGACACAAAAGACATAAAATACACGTTTTGGTCCGGTTTTTATTGTAATTAAGTGGTAGAAAAGATGGGTGTTTACACACCTATCAGCGTTATTTTTCTTGCTTAAAAAAAATTCCAAAAATCCAAAAAAATAAAAAATTGTTAAAAATCCACAAAAATTAAAATTTTCAAAAATCCAAAAAGATTTTATTTTCATTGTGTACATATATTGTCTTTGTGTTTGGTTTATGTTTCTTTTGCCTTTGTAGGTGTATGCGTACTAGATCTTCTACTTATCAAGAGCCCGATACTCAAGAAGATTTAAGTATGGCAGGTGTTAACAACAACAATAATCCACCGCACCTAAACAATAATAACAACAATGTTCATACACAGCCCGATCTTCGGACAATGGAGGAGCTTTGTCAACCTACCATGTTTGGACGAGGAGGACCGATTGCGTCGATGCAAATCATGGCTCCTGAGTTTTCGTTGAAGCACCACATGATTCAGCAAGTGCAAACTAATCCATTCGCCGGAATGCCTGATGATGATGCCAACAAACACCTCGACAATTCATTACTATCACCCAAAGCATGAAGTTGCCTGGTGCCACAATGGATGTTCTTCGCCTTCAACTCTTTCCACATACTTTATCACATCACGCCGAGAAATGGTTTGATCATCTTCCAAAGAATTCAATTCATACTTGGGATGACATGACTCAACGCTTTTTGTCCCGCTACTTTCCACCATCCATGGTCACGAGCCTTCGCAATCAAATCAGCGGTTTCATGCAAGAACCCGATGAATCTCTCTTTGATGCTTGGGAAAGATATAATGTTTTTTATCGATCGTTGTCTAAACCAAAACATGCTTCCAGTGACATTAATTGATACTTTCTACAACGGTTTGACTTTTCGAGATCGTGATACGATTAATGCAGCCGCCGGTGGCACATTTATGAAAAGGAGACCCGAGGAGTGTAGAGAGCTTATTGAGAACATGACTACTCACCACAAAATTTGGGATTCCTCCGCTTCTTCAAGGAAAAACCCGAGAGTCAGTGTGTCTTCTACTTCAGCAAACCCTGATATGACCGAATTCACCCGCATGATGACCGAAATGAACAAAAATATCTTGCTTCTCGCTACAAACCAACAACATCAAGTTAAAGCGGTTGCACCTTCTTGTGAAACATGCGGCGGTCCTCACCCATACACTGATTGTCCTTCTACTCAAGGAAATCCGGAAAACGTGTATGCAGCTTATGGTAATTATTCACCGGAAAATTACCAAGCTCGACCTCAAGGGGATAGAAATTTGTTGAGTTACCGATCAAACAACTACCTTTCACCCGGTTTTTCTCCTCAAAACCAAAACCCCGCCAACAACTACAATAGAAGCAACCAAATCCCACCAAAAGCTTCTAATCCTTATCACCCACCCGCTCAATAAGCCCCACCCATTAACCCCGATGTTGAAGCCATAATGAGAACCCAAGGAGAGCAAATCAAGAATCTACAGAGCCAAATTATCAATTTGAAAGGAGATATTACCAAGCAAGGAAATGACATTCGATCCGAGCTTCGAGATAATATCCAATCCTCCTTCAGTAATCAAACGAATGGTATAAAGACTATGCTGGCTAGTTTCTTGCCCACAACTCAACCTTCTACTTCGAGTTCTCTACCTTCAAACACCGTCACCAATCCGCGAGCAAATATGAGTGCTATAACTACCCGTATTGGAGTAACCTTAGTAGGACCACCTATCCCACCCCCATCATTTACACTTCCTCCACCACCATTTATCCCTACTCCTCCTACACCTAGTATTAGTACACCATTACCGTCTCCGCCTCGTCGTGATGAAGCACCCACCAAGAATCCTCCACCAACCCCACCTTCAACATCTCAACCTTTACCTACACCTACACCTTCACTTTTCCGGTCGACTTTGTGGTTGTTGATTATGAAACGGACCCTCGTATTCCTTTAATACTTGGTCGGCCATTCTTGAGAACCGGACGAGCTTTAGTTGATGTTGCCGAAGGTGAGCTCATCTTAAGAGTCGGGGATGATGCACAATTTTTCAAAATGGGGAAGCGTACAAGCAAATCCTTTGGAAGAGAATCCGAGAATATGATTAATGTGCTCGATGATTTTGTCATCTACAAAAATCCTTTATTCGATACTTGCATTGATAATCCACTTTTTGAAGATGATGTGGATGATTCTCTTTCCAATATTGAACCTTCTCCCATTTATGATTCTCCACCGATCTTTGATGCTTATGATGATGATTCTAGCTCAGATTCGGATGATTATGATGACCTTACTTCCGAGTATCCTGATATGCCCACTTACGATGATTTTGATGAGGCTGATACTCTTTCGAGTGATTCTTCACATGATGAAGATCCTCCGTCATCCATGCTTAATCCTACTTTGGATGATTACTCTTTTGAGGAAGACTTCTCTACGTTTCTCAATACCTACTTCCCTCATGAGAGTGATGCTCCTCCTTTGGACTTTGAAGATTATCGTCTTGATCCTACTTTGGATTTGAAGAAAATTCTTTCAAAGGAGAAGCAACCGGGCGACACCAATATCCGCAGCACATATGATTTAACACCTCTTTGTCCCCCTTCTGAGGACGAGGTTGTGCATCTTCTTCGCGGATCATCTTCACATTCTGCTGAGCCTGAGTGCTATTTTCCCTTAAAGGAAAAGGTGTTCGACCCCGGTATTGATATTCTTCAGCCATCTCAGTATCCGTCTGATGAAATAAAAGGAAATATCTTTGGAACTTATGGAAATCTGCTTGCACCACTTCACCCTTGCTTCCACCATGCTCCATCTTTGCTTAAGAGAACCTTGCCTACTCTTCTTTGGCTTGCCTTGTTCGCCTTAAGCTTATGCTATTTGATGGACGAAAACTATGTCTTTGATCCCGGTGGATGTGTTTCATGCTTCTTCCTATGGTAATCAAGGTCGAGTCAGGCTCACGACTCGGTTAACAAAAATCAAGCGCTTCTTGGGAGGTAACCCATGTATCTATCTTTTAGCTTTCTTTATCCTAAGTGTAGGGGAGACCCGTTGGTGTTTGCTATTTCCTCTCTTCTTATAATCAGGGATTCGAGCGCTCAATGATCCACTCTTGATGATTCTTGACGACCCGTGATTCCGTGTTCCCATCTTCCCGGTTCTATCCTAAACTCTTTTCGATTCACTATTTTTTATATTTTCTCAATATTAAAATAGGAATCTCTTTAGCTGTCTCTTCCTTAGCAAGATTTAAACAAAGTGCACAATGTCCTAAGTGTAGGGGAGGTTACTTCCACATGCTTAAACATTGAGGACAATGTTTATATTAAGTGTAGGGGGGCCTTCTATCGAAGTTAAGTGGCCTTTTCCTTGTATTTGTCCTCATTTTAACCAGAAAATCAATTTTTCGACATTTTTCAAAATTTTTGATCTATTTTGGCCTATTAGTTTTTCCCTTTGTATAGTTATTTTCTTTCTTTGCTAGAATAAATTTTTAATAAAGTGGTTTTATTTTTCAAACATTGTGAATCTTTTTACTCAACCCGAGTTTACTTATCTAAGTTTACTCTAGCTAGTATCCTTAACGTGTTTAAGTCAAGTTTTGCTAGGCTTTTATATAGGGAGCTATAAAACGCAAAAGTCTTAACTCTCACGGGTTAAGAACAAGAATTTTTCGCAAGTTCCTATAATTGATCCTAGAGAGTCGTTTATCAAGGGAACTTTAAAATGCGATTTCTAAACTTGAAAGAGTCTAAGAAGTTGCAAGATCCTATAGGCGACTCGAAAACCCAAAACTTTGATTTAATAGGCTAAGTATCCACGAGTCTCATTCCTTGAGATTTTAAACTATGGAGAACGAGAGATGATAGAGTCAATTATAAGTTTAGTATTCTTTCGTGAATTTATGTGAGTTAATTATAAGCCTATTCTCCCATCGCTTGCTAATAAATTTATCTGCAATAAATAAGGTTGTACGATTTGAAAAGTTACTTAGCTTCTAGCCCAAGATCGTTTAAAAGTTGCTCGGTATGGATTAGAGTTCATAGCCAAGGCATAACTTATTGAAGCGGGATGCGAAGATTGGCGAGTCCGAAAAGGTCCTAACAAGGTATGAGGGCTATATTTTGTTGCTAAAGATCCCAAGTGATGTGAAGAATCATTTATCGAAAATCAATATGAAGGATCGAGACACACGACGAAAAGCAAATACTCCCCAAAATTCATGGAGAATTCTATCCGAAAAGGCCCTAACAAGGTATGAGGATGAATAGATCCAAGTCCAAAAAGGAGGCGGGTCGTTGTATATCAAAGTCCAAAATAAAGATTGGAGAAAAATGAAGAAGTCATGGTCCAAAGATGAAGAATCTCTCAAAACTTCAAGTGAAGAAATTCCTATATGAAGAGAAGACCATAATTTTATGAACGTCTCTCAAGGTTTGAAGTATGAAGTCGCTGCCAAATATCGGTCCGAGAAAGGTCTCAAATCGTGAAGCGAGTTATGCCGATATGAACTTTATGAGGTCCCGAGAAGCAGTTTTAAAAGATTTTGTCCTTTAGCTAACTATTGATTAAATCGTTCACTTTATTTTCAGCCTAATAAACTATCGAAATAAGTCAACAATGCATCCTCGTGATCATTCAAGACAACAATAAAATATAAGAGATACACCTAGGAATAAGGGAGTCTAAGTGAATAATTGGCCCACATGAGTTCGTGTTAGTTTGCTAACTTATAATAACAATGATCTCGTTTTTAAGCTTGGTTTGGAGAAAGTGAAAACTTGAGGATGATGATTATTCATGACATTTCCAGAACCTGAAGGTATGTTTTTTATTTCTTTATTTTCTTCCTTTGAATGTTTATAATTTTCTATCCCTTTAATAAAGGCCAACGTGGATTGATTATGATGAAAAATGTAAACGTGCTTTGTAACTAATGCATTGCATGAGAACATTGCAATGGTCAAGTGTAGGGGATTTGATAGGTGTGTAAACACCCATCCTTTTTACCACTTAATTACAATAATAACCGAGCCAAAACGTGTATTTTATGTCATTTATGTCGGAATTATGCGTGGTTTGTGTTTTTGTTATGATTTAGGACGAAAAGGTGAAAAGTGGAGAAAACACGGGCATTCACGGGCTTTTATCGAAGAAAAAGACGAAAGACGAAGTCAAGAAGTCAAGAGTGCAAAAAGAACGGAAGTCCAAGACCAATTCTGAAGATTTATCGAAGAAAAAGTCAAAAGACGAAAGTTTACTAAAAGCCGAAGAACTCAAGTCTAATTTATTGAAGAATTACAAGACGAGTTTAAAAGAAATCCCGAGACAAAGTCATTAAGTCCAAGATTTAAGAAGATTAAAGAAAGCAAGGACTTAAGCATGCAATTAAGAAAAGATGAAAGAGGGAGGAAGCTTCCTAAGCACTCCCTAATCCTCCCCTATATATAGATTAGACTAGATTCATTTTCATTTTGTTGGATAGCTTGACAAATTATTTCTTCCATTTTCCTTACCTTGCACATTTAAATACATGTCATTTAATTTCTTGTCCAATTTAAATACTTGTCTTGCACCTTAATTACATTTGATTTCAAGTAAGTTTCCTTTTAATTATTGTCAATCTTTATTTTATTGTTTGATCTCCTATCTT
This sequence comes from Glebionis coronaria, assembly GCA_025667525.1. Lineage (NCBI taxonomy): Eukaryota > Viridiplantae > Streptophyta > Magnoliopsida > Asterales > Asteraceae > Glebionis > Glebionis coronaria. The sequence goes on from CM046876.1 coordinate 105,406,064, forward strand.
CCTTTCTTTAATCTTTATGTTTATTTGTTCATGTTCATGTTCTTATTTTTATTGATTTGATTAAAGTGGTTTTGATTATTGTGGTTATTTTTGTTATTTTGATTGTTTTGGATTGTTTGATTATCATTAGTAGATGTTTTGTGATTAGTTTGATTTAATCTTTTGGTTGATTTTGATTATATTTGGTTAGATTCGTATATACCTGTGTTTCCTTGTTCTTCGCTTTGCTGTTACTGATCTTCCAGGTATTCCGAATCAAAGTCTGTGTTCCGAATCAAGGGATTGTGCAACTTTATTCCGGATCAAAAGTCGTTCATCCGGAATATTAGATATTTCAGATCAATTGTGCTCATTCGGAATAATTCATTATTCCGGATCAAGCATCTCATCCGGAATACCAAACATTCCGGATCAGCCTTTTATTCCGGATCAAATCCACATTCCGGATCAAGGTGCTATTCCGGATCAACCTCTCATTCCGAATCAAATAATATTCCGGATCAGCAAGTTCATCCGGAATAATTTATTATTCCGGATCAAGGAGTTTATTCGGAATATTAAGACATTCCGGATCAAGGGTTTTATTCGGAATAACATTCCGGATCAAGAGATATTCCGGATCAAGAGCAACATTCCGGATCAAAGCTACATTCCGAATAAAGAAGTTTATTCCGGATAGGTGACATATTCCGAGTAAGCATTTTATTCCGGATCAAAGTTTTGGGTAAATATTCCGAGTGAAGAAGAATCATTCCGAACGAAGGTGACATTCCGGATGAGTGATTATTCCGAACGAAGGATTATTCCGGATGAGCTGATTTCAGGTTCTTTTTTAATTTCAGTTTTTAACTTTCTGTTTTTAATTTTCAAGCTTTACTTTTCCCGCCTTTTTCCTTAGTGCACTTTAAGATTACTTGCCTTAGATTTATTTTAGCCTTGCCTTAGTTTAAGTTTTATTTTTAGTTGCGTTTTAAGTTTGCCTTAGATAGTTTTAAGTTTGCGTTATTTATGTTTAGTGCCTTTTAATTTTCGTCACGCTTTTTAAATACTTGCACAATTTATTTTAAGTTAGACTTATATTTACTTTAACGTCATTTTCATTTACGTCTTTGCACATTTTATTTTAAAACAACCAAAAATATTTCTTTCACCAAAAACAATAGAGTCATACTTTGAACCGGAAATCAATTCGTTAAGATGCCGAGAACTTAACTTTCTTACTAGGTAAAAACTTAGTTATCAACAGGTTTGTACACTTTACTCGTGAAACCATCCTAACCTTTACCATTAGAAAAACCGACCATTGACTTTGAAAATAGACTCAAAATGATAAGTTTAGGGACTGAGAACAGCCCTTGACCATTTGTAAAACTCATTTTATAGTCCCCGATATTCGATCGGAATATCGACAAAAATTCGGATAGTGCCGATACTCGTCTCCCGGTACACGAATAATCAAACTAGCGTAACTTCTTCCTCGTTTTGAGTTAGAAGCTATAATTTATACATAATCGAAGATAAATAAAATCTCTACAACATGATCTCATTACCTCAACCTATATTCAGACTAAAGACATCAAAAAATGGCCTCAAACCTACTACCTAAAATCACCTCTTTAAAAATCACACCAAAACAATTTTTTAACTCATTCTAGTCAATTTCACACTTCCAATATTACCCTACTATCATTCTCATCTACTAAATAAACTCCTAAAACACTTGCATGTTACATAAACAAAAATCAAAATTAAAAACATAAACTTTTTATTATCAAAACAAGATGATCCTAACAGGATCATCACATGCATGATCCTTGAAATATTTTTCCAACCATAAATCATATGAAACCTTGAAAGTTGTTACATGTGTGAGAGTTTGGTATCAAAATAATCACCTTTAATTTTTATGAATGGGACTTGAATTTCTTTAAGCTAAAACAAGGTAAGAATAAAGATTCATGGTGGCTTTAGAGAGGGTGAGGGTGGCGGCATATTAAGAAAAAAGAGTGGAGAGAGCATTTGCTATTGTGTGTGTTTTTGGTAAGATGAAAATGACAGTAGTTAGGTGAAAAAATAATATATAGTAGGGTGGAAGGTGAATTTTGCCAATTATGCAATCTTTTGGACCTAACAGTAATTTGATAGTTTAAAGGGTAGAAAATGATTATTGGTATATCTTGAAAATATTTACGGGGCTCAGGTTTCTTAAAAATACTTTTCAAAATTTAAAATGCATCATTAATATGATAATATGGTTTCCCGACACGACTTAAAACGTAATTAAAACGAAATCGTCGAAAATATTAATTATCGAAACAATCGATAATAAAATATAAGATTTTGGGCATCCGTCGGCATCGCAATCATTAGTAGTTCTTGTTATACATTGATTTTGAGAAAACTCATTGTAAAATGCACGCGGGTGTTTTTAAATCAAAAAATTTGATTTAAATAAATATGGAAAAATAAAATAAGAAATCTTATAATTCCAGATAAAGTATTATCAATTATCAGAAAATACTTAAAAAGTATAATTTATTAAAATTATCATGATCTCGTGATTTACATATAAGAATACAAGCAAATGTAATGCGTTGGAAAATTCAAGAAGCACGAATAAAAGAATAAAATAATGTCAGGAAAATTACGAGTTTTTACAGGTAACCTCAAAAAATCATAGCCCGAAAGATTGTACTGCGATGAATTTTGCAGAACTTATCCTATGGGAACAACAAGAGATGGTAACTTATGATTCTGGCTCGTAGGAAGTTGTGGATGCTGTAGTGTCGGAGAAGATGCGAATGTGGTTTCACCAGCCATAATATCCTATAATTTAAAATGTTGTTTTTGTGTTTCATTTTATTGAACTTTGCTTTTAACTATTTCATATCTTTTATCTTCGTAATGATAAAATGACATCTTTTATCTTCTAAATAATTTACTTGTGTCTACCACGGCATAGCTCTATGCAACCAAACTATACATATGTCAACTCAAAGATGTCTAACATAGTACGCTTATACAGCTATGAGTTGTTTATATCAGTAATTATGTGGCACGGGTTTTAACCGATGGCTGCTCTACCACGGGATAGTTCTCTAATACATCATACTCTACCTATGTAAACTACCTAGTACTGATATAGTAGGCTTGTAGGTTTATGATACTAGACATAGAATTGAATGCAACATAGATAAACCTAACATGTACATGACAATAATGAATTTTTTGATTATATATAGGTTTGAAGATCATAAATTTATAAAAAAAATAACAATGGATTCGTGCTCAAACATTTTAACTGTTTGTATGGTTTGTGATGGTATCACTTATGGGGATGTACTTTTGAACAATATTACTTACACGGACCTAGTTCAGTTCGTGAGAGACAAGTTCAACATCGACTATACATTTGATATTTCTATATCATATCAACTGGGTGCAAATCATGTACACATAGTTGATGGTAATGATGTGATCTTCTTCGGGCTAGGGGTATCTAAAACAGTGGCTAGAACGTCTCATAGTTTATACATTCAAAAGGTAAAACTATCATCTTCAAATTCTATAGATTTAGATCTTAACTCCTCACCTAGTATATTTCAAGTGTCACAAAATATCATCCAAAATAAAATAGTTGAAACTCCTAAAAAGGTAAGATTACTTGCTATTGATGAATGTGAATGGAAGAAAAATAAATTTACTTTTACGCCTGAACCACCTAATGCACCAGAGCTTAACATCAAACAACCTAAAAATATAATTGAGAACAACAAATTCAAACGTATAGTGACTAAGGGTGACGAATATCACAATAAAGCTCACTGGATGGCGGTACTTGGGTAAAAGGCACTTGATGAGGGTTTTGAGTTTAAACCCAGAAAATCAAATCCAAAGCGGTTAGATGTCATTTGCGTGAATAAATAATGCGAATGGAAAATTATTTCATCAAAGTCTAAAAATGATGATAAGTGGTTGTTCGGGACGGTTAATGATGTTCACACTTGTGTAAGAACTAATATATATCCTAATCACCGTAATGCTACTAAAAATTGATAGGCCAACTAATCTCACCAAAGTTAAGAGATAATAGTCGTATATACAAGCCCAAAGACATAATGAAATATATGAACCTTGATTACAATATTAACATTACTTACAAAAAAACATGGGGTGGGAAAAACCAAGGATTAGAGCTTAACTGTGGTGGCCATATAGAATCATTCGCCCAGTTACCTGTTTATTGTTATAACTTAAAGTTGCGCAAAGAGGGGACGGTAACACATATTGATATCGATGATAAAGGGTGTTTTAAAATGTGCTTTATAGCATTTGGAATTGCGGTGAGCATTTAATTAAATTAATTGTGATTATATGTTTTTAAGATTGTTACATAATGATTCTCGTGCATGAATAACATATTTTAGATAATATACAGATTCGAAGTTTCTTAACACAAATGAGACCACTATTAATAACCGACGGATCGTATTTGAAAGGGACTTACAAAGGAACAAATCTGGTATTGAATGGTATGGATGGAAATAATCAGATAATATAAATGGTCAAGGGCACTGTGCCCGACTAATCGTTATAATTTTATGACATCAAACAGCGCCGAGTCGATTAATTCTTTGTCAAGGTATATTAGTGTTGGGAATCTAAACTTGTTAGATTCCCTGATCATTGATTTAAACATAATTAGGCTGATAGATAGTCCCTTGCCTGTGCCTAGGAGGCAGGCAAGTTTCGCAAGACTCACAGAGATCCAAGTCTCTATGAGCAACCTCAGAGGAGTCCATGTCAGAGACATTGTCAGGGAAATCGAAGATTACCTGAAGACATACTCCTTGGCTGTGATGGATAACAGCCAAGATGTATTAGGGACTCTGAGGGGTTGAGAGTTAACAGGGGTGGCAATACCCTGATAACTCTCAGCACACTTTGGACATGCCATTTGTGTGTTCGAGAATATGAAGAATAAGGAAACTGTCTTTGACAACTGTTCCTTAAAGCATAATGGAAGACTACCAAGAATAGAAGGACATCATGTGACTGATGTGGGAACTTGTAAAAGCTTGTGTAGTCGACATCAAGTACTGTTTAAGTCAAACTCGTAACACTATAAATAGGATGTGTATCCATGCATTAATGTTTAACACTTTGAGATATTAAGAACATTAGTGCGTATAACTTAGTGAATCAAACAGCTACGACTGTATTCATAAGTTAAGGTTTATTGTTGTTCAAAGTGTGCACAACACATTGTCATCAAACGGTGTTATCCATAACACTTGTAATTCTTTATTATACAATAATAAGATTACGTTTGAAAAGTAATACCTTGTGTTGATTAAGTTAAGATTAGGGTTTCTTGCATTGATTAGGGACTTTCAATTGGTATCAGAGCAGTGTTTGATATTAAAACCTTCAAGAAACATCGTTCTCAGTTTTATAATCAAGATCCACCATGCCGGAAACTTCTAGCCCACACTCACCTTCCACAAACCCATCTTCACCAAGACTTAACCCTCCAGCAAATGACGATGATCTACCCCAACTTCTTGACTCAAGAGGTGGATCACACGTAACCAGTGTACCAGTCTTTGATGAAGAAGACTTTGCCAGTTGGAAGAGTCAATTTCTTGTATACCTTGATGGACTTGAACCTTTTCTCTTAGAAATTTTAGAAAATGGTCCATATATTCCCATGGCGCTTACATCTACTGAAGAAAACCCTCTTCCCAAACCTGTCAAACAATGGACCTCAGCTGATAGGAAATTAGCAAACCAAGATAAACGTCTCAAAAGCATCATAATTTCCTGTCTTCCCAAGCATATCATGAAGTCTGTCATTCAGTGTCCCACAGCTAAACAAATGTGGACAGACCTCATTCTTGGCCATGAAGGACCCTCTGAAACAAGAGAGACAAAGATTCAGGCACTCAGACTTCAGTTTAATGCCTTTAAGTCACTTGAAGGTGAAAAGGTTCAGCAAACCTATACTAGGCTGAAGATTCTTCTAAATGACCTTGCTATGAATGATGTCACTATTGGTCAAGCTGAGATCAATGCTACTTTTGTCAACAGCCTTCCAAGAAAGTGGCTGAGCATGAATCAGACTCAGAGAGCTAACAACTCAATCAAAAATGATACCCTTGCTCAGCTCTATGGTAAGTACAATTATGAAGAAGGGCTGATCGATACTATCTACAAATCAGAGACTGAAAGATTTATTGTCCAAGGAGCAACTTCCAAAGCTTTGATCTCTGCAACACATCCTCATGACAGCGATTCTGATATTGAAGAAGATACCCGTAGCAGCCAAGAATTCTTGTTAGACCTCAATGCAGAATTCCATGAAAGAGCACTGCTAGCCAACCAAAGAAGATACTACAAAAGATCTGGAAGAGTAGGATCAGCTAGCAAACCAACTGATAGGTCAAAAGAAACATGTTTTGCCTGTGGAAAGCTTGGACATTATCAAAAAGAGTGTCCTTCTACCAAGACATCCTCACCCTCTTATCCATCATCTTCATCCAAATCCTACAAGTTCAAACAACATAACAACTCATCTCAATCCAATTCTTCAGACACTGAGAAGAAAGATTACAAAAATAAGTACAAGGCACTTAAAGCTGAGTTAGAACAAATGAACTTGAAGATTGAAGCTATGTCCAAAAAGAAAGGTGGTGAGAAATAGACTGAGAAAGGGTTGGTTGCTGAAACTTATGATTGGAATGATGAACCATTGACTTCAGATGAAGAAGACACCACAAGAGTCAGGGCTTTTATGGCAATAGCTGAGGATGAACCAGCTGTTGGAAAAGGTGATGCAAGATCAGGACAATGGGTTGACATCACAATGAAAAAGGTACACAGGCTTCTATCTATGTCTGATAGTGATGAACGTAAGCATGTCCTTGATTACACCATTGTTGATTTGCACTTTGTTGAGGAACAAAGGAAGAACCTACTTGATAAGTTTCACTCTGTTAAAACTGAAATGATAAATGCTAAGGCTGAATGTGAAACTCTCAGGCGGGTTAACTTAGAGAAAATATCCCTGCAAAATGAAGTAGCTAGATTAACCTTGAAAAACATAGCTTTAAATGATCAGTCACTGAATTGAACAAGATTATTGAAAAATGGCTGTGTGCTAGGTTTACTATTGATGAATTGCTTAGGGATGAAGTGCCTGCTGACTTAAACAGGGATATAACTGCTAAGAATAAAAAGCTGAGGATTCTCACCAAACCCAAAGACATTGTCTTTAAATCTACAGAGACTATTCATATGTCAGATACCTCTTTGACTAATGACCCTGTCTCTGAAGATGTGGCTGAGCTACCACCTTTGTCCAAACTCTCTGGAGTTGAACCTAGCAGTTCTTCTAGATCTGCTAAGGACGAACTTAGGACAGATATTGAGAATCCTCCAGCCAAAGTTTTTCGTGTGCCTGCTAAACAAACTGGTAAACAAGTAGCTTTTAAACCTGTTACTACTAAAGCTGTGAATAAGGTTGACCCCACCACTGAAGATCGCCTGTTGTCTCTTATGAAAGAAGTAGAACTCTTGAAACAACACATTAAGCCTTTCGCTGAATGCTCTACTTCTCATGAACCTAAGTCTGTCCTAGGTGAACCCAAAGGGGAAAGGTTAATCAAACCTTATTGCAATGTTTGTAAAAATTCTCACCATTCGACCTTAGATCATGACAGACACATGGCAGCTAAAAGAGCACAGACACCCTCTAGGGACAGACCACAGAGTTCCAAAAGACAACAGGGAAATTACAAATCTTATCCTCCCTGTAAATTCTGTGGGTTCACAGACCATCACTCAGACGAGTGTGGTGACTTCCCTGGGTGTGATATATGTGGGAGTTATAACCATGAAACAATGAACTATCCATGCCAACGCCAAAAGTTTTTCAGGAACACAAGAGTTGCTAACAAGCAATTCAGGGAACCCACTGGAAAGTGGGTTCACCATAGGAACTAATCTGTTTCTATGTATCTGTGCAGAAATATCTCAAGGAATCAGTATGGTATCTAGATAGTGGTTGTTCTAGACACATGACAGGGATTCAACAATACCTGCACAGATACTCAAAGGAGCCAGGTCCCAAAGTGGTGTTTGGAGATAACTCTTCAGGTTACACAGAAGGATATGGCTCAGTGAATTGCAATGGGATCACATTTACCAGGGTTGCATATGTGAATGGTCTTAAACACAATCTTATTAGCATCAGCCAATTATGTGATGCTGACTATAAGGTTTTGTTTACTAAGACTCAGGGAACCATATTCAACAAAAATAATGATGTTGTGCTGGTTGCACCTAGAAGGAGAGATGTTTATGTCATCAACATGGCTGTGTGCTCTGAAGACAGTTCAAATTGTTTTCTTGCCAAAGCCTCTGAAAGTGTCAACTGGCTGTGGCACAAAAGACTGTCTCATCTCAACTTCAAGAACATCAATAAGATAGCCACTCAAAACTTGGTTGCTGGTCTACCTTCAGTAATGTTTTCCAAAGACAAAACTTGTTCTGCCTGTGTCAAAGGAAAACATCACAGGTCTTCATTCAAGACTAGGCAATCATTCTCTATTGACAAGTGCTTACATCTCCTTCACATGGACTTGTTTGGGCCTGTCAAACCTCAAACCATTAATCACAACAAATACACCTTGGTCATAGTTGATGAATTTTCAAGATATACATGGGTGTTCTTCCTTAGAAGGAAAAGTGATGCAGATGATACCATCATGTCCTTCATCAGACAGGTTGAAAATATGAATGATGTTAGAGTCAAAGCTCTAAGAAGTGATAATGGTACAGAATTCAAGAATCATCAACTTGAATCATTTTGTGATGAAAAAGGGATTTCTCAGAACTTCTCTTCAGCTGGCACTCCTGAACAAAATGGTGTGGCTGAAAGAAGAAACAGGACTCTGATTGAAGCAGAAAGAACTATGTTAAATGGTGCAGCCTTACCAAAGCAATTTTGGGGAGAAGCTGTACACACTACCTGCTACACTCAAAACAGATCAATCATTGTCAAAAGACATGGCAAAACCTCCTATGAAGTTTTCAGAAAAAGATCTCCAGACGTCAGCTATTTTCATGTGTTTGGATGTCCTGTGTTTATTTATAACTACAGGGATAAACTTGGAAAGTTTGATGAAAAAGCTGATGATGGTTTCTTTTTGGGATACTCTCCAACAGCCAAAGCCTTCAGAGTATTCAACATCAGAAGACAAGAAGTAGAAGAAACTTTCCATGTCAGATTTAATGAAGATGATGAAGTCATACAGAGGACAGGAACAGAGGGTGATGAAGTAGATTTCAATGAAAATATTTCTTTCCCAAGTGATGAGTTCATAGAACCCAGACCTACCAGTCATCACCACTCCAACACTCTCACTCCTTATGTTCCTGCTTTTGACCCTCTGTCTACTCACAACATAGAAGTTCCTACCTCTCAGGAACTTGATAAAGAAGAACCTCAAATCTCTGATGGTCCTTCTCATGATATTGATGACTCACCAATTCTTCAAATCTCTGAAGATTCTCCTGCTGATAATGAAATAGCTTCCCTTGATATGGCTGAAGAAGACTCTGACACTGAAGTAGTCTTTGAAGAAAGCCCTCCTAGTCAGCAGGATGAGACTCAAATTGCACCAGTTGTGCCCTCAAGTACCCCTGTTCTTGAATCCCCAACTCCTCAAAATAAGTGGTCAAGAGATCAACACATTCTTCTTGTCAACATTATTGGGGAACCAAATGCAGGGGTCACAACCAGACAGCGAATCCAAGACTCAGAGTCAGCCTCAGCCAATGAATGTCTATTTGCTGAATTTCTTTCTCAAATTGAACCTAAAAGAGTTGCTGAGGCTCTGGTAGAAGAAGGATGGATAGCTGCTATGCAAGAAGAAATCAATCAGTTCAAAAGGAACAAAGTATGGACACTAGTGCCAGCTCCACCTGGAAAGAATATCACAGGCACTAGATGGATCTATAGAAATAAGATGGATGAAATTAGGAACATCATCAGGAACAAGGCAAGACTGGTAGCACAGGGATTCTCTCAGACTGAAGGAATTGATTATGATGAAACTTTTGCACCTGTTGCTAGACTTGAGGCCATCAGAATCTTTCTTGCTTATGCTGCCTATATGAACATCACTGTCTATCAGATGGATGTAAAGAGTGCCTTCCTCAATGGTGATTTGGCTGAGGAAGTCTATGTTGCACAACCTGAAGGATTTGAGAACAGCGAGTTTCCCAACCATGTGTACAGACTTCACAAGGCAATGTATGGTCTGAAACAAGCTCCAAGAGCATGGTATGAAACTCTTTCAAATTTCTTATCTGAAAATAAATTTATCAGGGGTTCTATTGATAAAACACTCTTTACCTTCAAGGACAAGAGTGATTTCATCATTGTGCAGATTTATGTGGATGATATCATCTTTGGGTCAATAAATGTCAATCTTAGTAAACGTTTTGCTAAATTAATGACCAAGAAATATGAGATGAGTATGATGGGTGAATTAACTTACTTTTTGGGCTTTCAAATTAAACAATGTCCTAAGGGAATTTCTATTTGTCAAGAAAAGTATGTTAAGGATTTACTTAAAAAATATGACTTAGCTGATTGTGCATCAGTGAAATGCCCCATGCTTCCACCCAACAACTTGGGCCCTGATGAGTCAGGGGTCTCTGTCAATGAGACTTTATATAGAGGCATGATTGGGTCACTGATGTATCTAACAGCCAGTCGTCCAGATATCCAATTCTCCACATGTCTCTGTGCAAGGTACCAAGCTAACCCAAAAGAATCCCATCTAGTGGCTGTTAAGAGAATTTTCAGGTATCTCAAAGGAACACCATCCCTAGGTCTATGGTATCCAAAGGAATCAGGCTTTGATCCCAAGGCCTATTCAGATTCAGATTATGCTGGATGCTGTATTGACAGGAAAAGTACTTCAGGCAGCTGTCAAATCCTAGGAGGAAAATTGGTTGGATGGAGTGCTAAGAAGCAAAACTCTGTGGCTATGTCTTCAGCTGAAGCAGAATATGTCGCTGCAGCCAGCTGTTGTGCTCAGGTGCTCTGGATGAAAAGTCAATTGGCTGACTATGAAATCTTGTATGACAAAGTGCCAATCTTTTGTGACAACACCAGCGCCATTTCTATATCCAACAACCCTGTTCTTCACTCTCGTACCAAACACATTGATATCAGGTATCATTTTATCAGGGATCATATAATGAAGGGAGATATTGAGCTGCATTTTGTTCCCACAGAGCTGCAACTAGCTGATATCTTTACAAAGCCTTTGGCTGAACCTTCGTTCAACAGGCTAGTTGCTGAGCTAGGGATGCTCAATATCTCAAAGCCTGTGGCTTGATATTAAATGTGTTCATTAAATGATTGATTCTATATTAAATGTTTTATTAAATGTTTTTCACATGAAACTAGGTAGTTACTTTCCAAGTAAATGCAAAAAACATTCTCACATATTGAATCATTTATTTTTCGGATAACGAGGAGACAAACTTTTTGAAAGGTCAAGGGGACCCACTTGAGCAGTCATTTTCGCCCTTGCATTTAATACGGTTGAATAACTGTTCACTTAAGTTTGAATATATATTGTCTTCTTTCTCTTCTCACCCACCACCATTCTAAAATCAACTTCTCTCTCTAAATTCTTATCTCTCTCAACCATCCGCCATTTTCACTCACCTTCAACCTCACATCAATGGCGTTTCCCGTTCCAAAAGCCTCCAATGTGAACTTCGAGATCAACGAGAGCATCATCGCCTCCAACAACGCCATTGGATGGATTAAGGCACCAAACAGCACCTATTCAGATTTGGTAAATTTCATGCAGAATTGTGACCTAAATGAAGCCTTCACCAAATCTCCATCCACTTTTTACCAAGAATACCTTAGGGAATTCTGGTATTCTGCTGAAGTAGTAGAAGACACCATTACATTTAGCCTCTCATGCAATGAACATCCTTTTGCCTTTTCCCTTAAAGACTTTTCTAGTGTGGCCGGACTAAAACATGGAGATGAATGCTTGAAGATTGTTGACAAAAAGGCTATCAAGGAAGCCCTGGCCACACTAAACCCTTGCCATGATGTTAACCCTGCCCTTACTCCAGCTGAGGTCCTCGCCAAATCGCCTCTGAAGATTAAGTATTTTACTCCTATGTGGCGTGTCCTCTTCACCCACATTGTGAAGTCCCTGGGAGGAATGCAGGGATCACAGGATCAGATGTCATCCAATCATCAGGCTATTGCGTATGGATTAATCTGGGGAGCTGATGTCGACTTTGGAAGCATCCTGTTCTCAAACCTGGTAGAACAACTGAAGGAAAGGAATCAGGTCAGGGAAAAGAACATATGTTATGTGTGCTTCCTGTCCCTGATCTTTGAAAGTTTGCTGGGAGATAAGTACCACAACAAGGCCTTGACTGCTCTTAAGCCCTATCGCATCACAGGCGCCATCTACAAGGAGATAGGAGCTGAAGATATCCCTGTCACCGCCCACATGCTGAACGTGGCCAACCAGGTACCCAACGCTGAGAAGCCCTTGCTCCCTTCCTCTGAGAAGGTGAATACTTCTAGTGTCGCTGGCAAGTCTACGTCTTTGACCTCTGGGCAGCACACTACTAAGTCCAAGGCTTCATCTGGCCAACAGCCAAAGAAGAAGAAAATCCCCTCTTCTTCCCTCTCCAAAGCTGTTACTAAGGCCAAGGAAAAGAAGACTGACACCGCCTCTGGTCCAGATACTCGTGTGGATTCAGAATCTTTGGCTGACAAACAACAGGAGTCTAGTGTCTCTAGGTCAGCAGAGACAACAGGAAACCAGCCAAACCTAGCTGATATCTCACAGGTAATCAGTGTACATTTTTAGAGGTTCACAAGCAACCACTCTCATTTGTCTGTAGGAGAGAGTGGTGAAGTTAGGGTAATCCTCGACCCATAGAAGTCTGTCATTACACATAGAATACTTTAAGACTTCTGTACACCCTGTCTTTGCACCAGGGAATGATTCATTTGTGTTTATAAAGCACCCCGATGACCCTGAACCCTCTAGACAGTATTCAGGCTAACAACAACCTGAATACATTAATGTCTCAACCTTGATCAGCTGTACTTCACACAGCCTCTTAGTTCCCTCCTTAAAAGAGTCCCAAAGGATTTATCCTTTCAGGGGGAGCTGAATCATCACTCTCGGCTTTCCTAGGGGCAGCGTAACAGGCGACCTACAACAACATATGTTTCACTCTTAAAAGAGTCCCAAAGGTTTTACCTTTTGGGGGGGCTGAATAATCACACTCAGCTTTCCTAGGGGCAGCGACTGGCGATCATTAAACAACATATGTTTCACAATCAAAAGAGTCCCAAAGGTTTTTTTTACCTTTTTGGGGGGGCTGAATAATCACACTCAGCTTTCCTAGGGGCAGCGAATGGCGACCATTAACCACACTTCATTCACACTTAAAAGAATCCCAAGGATTTATCCTTTGGAGTGGCTGAGTAATCACCCTCAGCCTCTCTGGGACAGCGAAATGGCGACCATTCACCTTATATTTTTTCCCTGTTACTAATTACAACAAACTTGCAGGCTGAAATTGTACAGCAAGTCCAAGAATCTCAGGTACACGAAAAGGAGGCTGAAACAATAACTCAGGATAAACTCAATACTGAAGAGCTTGTGTTAAATGTTGATGAAGAAATGCTCTCAGTAGAAGATTATGTCTCTGAATTTGAGCCCATGCCTGAAGATGAATTCCCTGAGGGAATGTTTGATGAAGAGGATGAAGAAGATGAGGATGACCAGCTGTCAGCCTCTCCTCCTAAAGAAGATGACAAGACTTCTCCTCTCAAGGAAGCTGTTAACACTCCAAACTCTGCTACATCTGCAACAACAGTCTTCCAAAGACCAACATATGATCCAACAGCCGAATTCCTCATGTTTGATCATCCTACCCAGACCAACTTCGACTTAATTCCAAGGGGGGATGATTTTGCTCAGCAAAGCCTCAATATCAAGAATCTTCAGCCCGTACATCATCAATCTGATATTGAGCGCTTATCAAGGAAGCTGGACGTGATCAAGTCAGAGATGCACAATTTTACTGTCACTTTTCCAGGCATTATAAAGAAGGCTGTGACTGAGGCTGTCACTGAGCCAATTCAGGAGGGTGCAAGAAAAGGTGTGGCCCAGAGACTAAGTCATCTCTCGACACGAATCAATGATGCCATTGACTCAGTTGTCCCTGCTATGTTCCATGAACAAGAAAACAACATGAACAGGCACTTCAATGCGGTTCGCAACAGGCAATACAACCATGCTGGCTTTATTGTCAGGCGTGTTCAGGCAAATACTAATGCCAATGCCAACCTCTTGCTGAAGATTTCCAGGGCTTCAAGAAAAAGACAACGTGCCATGGCTGCCTCTGTGGAGCAGATTGCAAGACGATTTCAGGCACGTTCATCCAAGCATCAGGGAAGTAAGGATGAACGTGAGGGGGAGAAGAATACTATACTCAGCCTTGCATCTGCTGAACAAGGCTCATCATCAGCCAATCCCTCAACTACACCTGTTCCTCTACAAGTCATCACACCAGTTATAGTACATGATGATGAGGATGATACTCAGGGGGAGCAACAAACACAAGATGGAGCTGACTCATCTAAATCCATGATCTTAGTTAACATCAGGGGTCTTCTGATGTGAGTGTAATTACTCATATCATTTGTATCAATAAATGAACTTAAAATGCATCAATTGTATGAAAATGGCCATGTATATGCTTGTTTTGTTTGATTCGTGTGTGTAGGTACAAAGATCACGAAAACCGGCAAAAATGACACGAGATTGAAGAACGTCGAGGAAGCCAAAAATCAAGTTCGATTTTGTTCGCGGATTTTAGTTTTTGAAGGATTTTTGTCAAGTGGGTCCCACTTGAATTAAATGGGCCTGAAAGCCCATTTATAACTAAAAATGTTAACTTACTTATTTAAGCCCAATATTAGGCCCAAGCTTAGTGATAAAGACGGATGGAAGTAATCTTTACTTTGGGTAAAAGCCCAAATAACAAACATTGAGACGGCTGAAGAAACATGTAATTAGATCCAAGAGCCCAAGTAACTTAATAAAGACGCTGGAGTATTCGGAAAGTCCAAGTTTTTACCCTAAAAGCCCAAGTTACAAGACATGTGACGGTGAAAAAAGAAAGTATATACATACTTTTTGGGGTCAACCTTTCCTTTGGTCAAATAAAGCGTTACAAACCGAGAGAAAGAAAAGAAAAAGAAGCAGAACGAAGAACTATCTCGAGCATACAAACCCTAGCAATTTGGGGGTTTTCTTTTCATCAACAAGTGCACCTCACGCGCCTGAATTAATTACCAAGAATTTCGGGACAAAGATGATGCTACCAAGAGATCCACGTAGCACCTATGAATTGTCACTCCTCAATTTTGATTGGTGGATTTGACTACCACCAATCATTGCACCAATCATTGTGCTCCACTTCAGCATCCAAGAAACACAACTAACACAACTTACTGCCACCTTGGCGATCCGTGTGAAGGGTGGGTATTTCTCAGCCATTGGATCAAGAAAGTGAAAAAAGAGATTAAAAAGATGGTGAATGGACGGTTAGAGTTTCTTCATCAGCAACCCACCTATGGTTTGCCTATAAATCTACTCTTTTCTTGTAATTTGATTATCCCTTTCTTTAGTTTTAGAGTTATAATGTAAAAATAGTGTTAGGATTTATTTTAAATTCTTGTAATGATTTTCAGTTTGTGTTAATAAAAGTTACTTTCAGTTTTGCAATTAATCTTTTATTTGCTTATTATTCTTCTCGAATCTGCTTTTAAGGGATTTATCCTAATTTACTGTTTTTATTAATTATAATATATGATTGAATTTAAAAGCTTATAAATAGCTTATTTAGTTCAATTCAAGCTAAGCTTGGGACTCGGTTTATCCCACTGATAAATCGAAAAATTAATATACGAAGATTATTGATTTGTTGTTAAGTGAATATAAGTGGTTCGTGACTTCGAAGTTGAAGTTGGTTCGAGTACATTGGTGGATTCGGGGGTAATTTTTATTCGTGATGGTGTTAACGTGGTGCTGTTTCGGTTCTAAAGTCCGCTCAGCGTGCGACTTCTACATCAAAGGATCAACAAACAAAGGTTAAGCACTTGCTCGATATTTCTGAAAGTTTTAGTTTAAACTGCTTGAATTAGATGATTGAGGATAGTCTGCTTTTGTAGTTATTGATCTTTTGGATTTCTTCTTTTAGTTAGTTAAATCTACTTAATTATTTTAGATGTTTAATGAGAATAAATCTGCTATGGTTTTATATATGTATTTGGTCTGTTAGTTTTATCATGTTTATGAATATACTTTAAGTAATTGTGACGTCTTGCTTTGCTGATGAAGAAGTACTTTTAGAGATTGATTTTTTGCATAACATAAACTGAATTTTGATTGAGATGTTTAATTGTTTTTTTAACCTGTTGAATCTACTGCGAGACTGTATTGGAATTGATCAGAGCCTTTTATTGGATTGATTTTTCTTGGATATTAATTTAGGTAACTGCTTGGTTTGTTTTTCGTTTGCAGTTACTTATTTCGTTTAAAGCCTGCTGATATTGTAAACGTGTTTATTAGTTTGGATTATTGCTAGGTTTCAGTTGATTTTGCTCCACTGATTTTAGGATATCTGATATTATTATAGGAATTTACTTGTTTTTTGGCAATTGGTTTTGTCTGATATGTAATGATTTACCATATTTTGTTACTGATCAGTTATTTCACTATTAGAATTCACTATTGAAATCCTGATACAGTTAGTTTGGTTATAATTCATGTTTAAAAAAAATTATATTATTTAAGACTGCCTCTTGAGGGTCTCGAACTCGAGACCCTCCCTTCATCTACCACACTGCTTTATCATTTGAGTTGGGCTCTCTTTTGTTACTAGTAATACACTTTTAATTCAATATACTTTTAGTTTAACTGCATTTTAAATTCAAACGTTTCTTTTACCTTTTATTAGTTTAAAAAGTTGAATTTAAAAATAGTTAATTAATTTTTAATTAAATAGTTTATTAAATTTTGTATAAAAAATTATTAGTTTAAATAAATAATATAAAAAAATAATAATAATAATAATTAAATAATATTTTATTACTTTTTCGAAACTTAAATTGTTTTAAAATTAGTTTTTAAATAATTTAGTTTTCACTGATTTTGTTTTAAATAAATTTAGATTTAAATAATTTTGTTTAATTAAAAGTAAATTTTTAATAGATTAATTTAGTTTAAATTTTTAAATAGTTTTAAAATTGTTTTTAATTAAATAGATTATAATTTTAAATAGTTGAAATAATTGTTTTTAAATAAAAAAATGGGGAACGATTCATGCACTTAGGATTTCATTTATTTAAAATTTTGTAGGAGTAATTTTAGTTTAAAACCCGAAAACCCATTCAAATCAATTGTCCATATCGAAACAAAACGTCTCAAATTCACTTGATCTTCGTGTACAACGAACTTGGTTCATCAACGTGTTTAATTAAATCCGTCTTTGGTGAATTTTAGTCTATAACTTTTTCCTAAAGGTAATTTTCTATTTTACCCTATAATGTATCTAATTAATATACATTCCACGACACATCAAAAATATTGGCGCCGCTGCCGGGGATCTTGTGTATGATTCGTTTCGTTGAGATTTGTTGATCGTTGATTTGAAGACCCTTTCCGTCCTCGGAAAGTTTTGTTATTTTTCTATTATTATAGTATGTATCATTTTTCGTGTTTTTTGTGATTACTATATTGTATTACGTAGAACAATAAAATTACCTACTTCCAAATAAGACCTTAGTTGGGATTTCATCACCTAGCTATTGTATTCGAATCCAAAACGAAAAAAAAGGCAAAATAGATAAATACTAATAAAAAGTTTGAACTCGATTTATACAAACTATAAGGTGGGTATAAGGCGACGTGCTATAAAAGGCCGTCTAAGAAAAAAGGGTTTTAAGTGTTTTGTGCCACCTCGTTTTCCCGCTTGCTTGTGCGTATATTGAGAGGGACGACCGATTATTGGTTTGCCAACTCAAGTAGTATTAAATCTTATTTTTGTAGCTTACTTATTGAACCTCGAGACGTTTAGGTTTTCACCTATCGTTTCAAAGTCAACCGAGGGCAGATTACTTCCATAGTAATTATCCTTATTCCTTGTTTTTTATCGATCTTTTTGATTGAGCAATACCAAATAAAAATACCAAAAATAATCTTCTTCTTGTCTAATTTCTTTTTTTCAATCCTCTTAAATTCTCGTCACTTTGGTTTATGCAATTACGATCTTCTCAACTTTCGATTAATTTAAATAGGCTTGAAAATATTCCTCGTAGAAATAGAAATCGTCAACAACGAATAGTGGAACCCGAGATTCCACCTATTGGTGTAGAGATGGCCGATAACCGAACAATGGAGGAATTTCTCCGTTCACCCACCGAAGGGTATGGGGAAGCAATCATTGTGCCGGCTATTTTGGCGGATCATTTTGAGGTTAAGACGGGTCTTTTATCGCTCATTCGTGCCGACCAATTTCGTGGCAATGAGACCGATAACCCACATTTTCACATTCGGAATTTTCTTCGTATTACCTCGACTCTCAAGTTTAGAGATGTGCCGAATGACGCGATTAAGCTCATGCTTTTTTCGTACTCGCTCGAGGGTAACGCTAAGATTTGGTATGAGAAAGAACCACCGGGTTCGATCTTAACATGGGATGATTTAGTGTCTAATTTCATGAATTACTTCTTTCTACCATCCAAAACAACACACTTTAAGAACGAGATCACTAGATTTGAACAAAAAGTGCATGAATCGTTTGGGGTTGCTTGGGAAAAGTTTAAAGATTTGTTAAGACAATGTCCACACCACGGTTTCTCGGAATTGCATCAAATCAATACTTTTTATAATGGACTTAATATGGTTGAACAAGATTCTTTAAATGCCGCCGCGGGTGGTAATCTTTTAAGAAAAACTCCGAGAGACGCGTGGGGTATAATTGAGAATAAGTCTAGAGTGCAAAATTCACGAAACACACCGGTTGTTTCAAATGTGAATTCATCTAATACCGAGATTGCTAGATTGGACTCTAAGATCGATAATTGATTCGCTACATTGTTGAATGAGATTAGAAAGATTCCTCATGGAATGATTAATATGGTTGAGAATTTTTGTATATCATGTGGTGGAGCACATCTTAATTATGCTTGTTCAACCACGGGGTTTGATCAAGCTAGTGCTTTTGCCGCGACGGGAACTTATGGCTCCAACGGTCAAGTTCCTCGTCAAAATCATGTTGCTCCACCGGGTTTTCCACCAGTTCAAAATAGGTACAACAATGGGAATAACGGGAATATTTTTAACCGTGGTAACCAAGGGAATTTCAACCAAGGAAATGGGTTTAATGCTAATCAAAACAATCAAGGTTTTCAAAGCAATAACCAAAATGATTTGTCAAGCTACATTAAAACAAATTAGGCAAATTTGAAAGCTTTTCAAAACAATATTCAAGGACAAATGGAAACTTTGAAAAATGAGTTTCAAAATACGATCAAGGGACAAAATAACAAGATAGAGCTTAATCAACAAAGACTTGAACAAAACCAAAACCGTTTTGAGCAAAGATTAGAGCAAAGTCAAAATCGTATGCAACAAAGTTTAGAACAAGGTCAAAACAAATTGCTTTCGATGTTTGAGGGATTTATGTCTAAACCATCCTCTTCTTCGGGTTGCTTACCTAGCAATACCAATCCAAACCCGAAGGGAGAGCTTAAGGCCATCACCGTTTATGATGATTGTGATAATTTAAAAGAAGTGATTGAGTTTGATCCTCCACCTAAAGAGACCTTTCTTGATGTCACCAAGGCTACTTTAAATGTGATTAGTACCTCGGTTTTCTTTGATCTCTTTCCCGAGAAATATAAAGATTCGGGTCAATTCTTGATACCTTGTGTTTTCAATGAGCTTGGGGTATGCAAAGCTCTAGCCGATCTAGGAGCTAGCATTAACTTAATGCCCTTAGCCAAGTGGAAAACTCTTTACTATGCACCACTTAGTACCACTCGAATGATCATTGAGCTTGCTAATGGTACCACCACCGTCTGGTTGGTATAGCGGAAAATGTCATTGTTAAAGTGGGAAAGTTTTTGTACCTAGCCGATTTTGCAATAGTTGATTATGAGACCAATCCTCGTGTGCCTATCATTTTAGGACGACCGTTTTTGTGCACGGCTCATGTTCAAGTTGATATGAGGAAAGAGGAGATTAAATTGTTTTATGGGGATAAAAATATTATTTTCAAACCGGAAAAGATTCCAAGATTTGTTTCTAAGAAAGTGGAAAGTGTGAAACTTGTTAAAACTATTGAGAGTAATGAAAGTTCTCTCTTTTACAAAGGTGTTTTACCAATTTTGGAAACCTCATTTTGTGATGAAGAAAAGTTAAATTCAAAGAAAGATGCTTGTTTTGTTGAATCATGCTGTAATGTTATCTCGTCTCCACTCACTCAACACGAGGATGATAATTCTAAGGTTGAAAAGGAAATTGATGAATACCTTAGTGCACCATTTGACCCTAGTGAGTTTAATAGTGAGAATTTTGATCCCGGGAGAGATATTGCTTTAATTGAACAATGTTTGAAAATGGATCATTTGATTACTAACTCCACACCGAGTGATGTTAGTGACTATTCATTCGATAAGTTCGCCGATGAACTTGTTGATCCACTTCCACGGGGAAGTGAAGACGTTACCGATTTCGAAATCGAGCGTGATTCTCATGTTTTACCTACCATTCTCGAGGAGTTCTCCGATGAATTTCCATCTAATGAGAATGATGATCTTGTATCCGAGTGTGACACACTTGATACTTTGTCGGATATTTCTTGTGATGACAAGATTGATGACACTTTTGTGACCTATTCAAATCCTCTCTTTGAAGCTTCAATGAACAATAATCTATTGTTTCAAGAGATTTTGAGAGCATCATACTTCCTACATCTCACAACCCTTGTGATGATGAACTTCTCTTGAAGGAGGTTGATGAGTTTCTTTATATAGACATTCCTTCGGAATTTGAGGAAGAGTCTAATGACGGTGATGAAAATCTTTGGTTTGATCACCTGATTTATGATGATGATAATGTTGATCCGGAGGGAGAAATTACCTTTACTCCAATTATCCTTCCTGCTCGCTTTTATCTTAATGTGCGGGTTTTTCATGCGACTCATTTTGAGTACCATGACCCATTTTTTCACATTCATAAGAGTGATAAGGTCAACAAAGTCATGCAAGTTGATACCACAAGTGTTGAGACTTTTAACCCACCATTACCATGTGCTTTATATGATGTTGGATTAGCATGGGGGACGACACCGTGTTATCTATTCCTTTCTCTCCCGAGGACGAGGTATTCGATCTCGGAATCGTTGATTTAGGGAAATCTCGGCCTTTCACCGATGTAATAATTGAAATATTTTTCGATCATCTTGGTGTGAGTTTATCTCGGGGAGCATGCTATATTCATTCCATAATTTGTGACTACTATCTCTTTTTGTAGATTTATGTTGGAGTTTTATCCTTTTGTTTGTCATCCGACAACGAGGATGTAATCTTTGACCCCGGCATCGTGCTTTATGTTGGATTCTATTCCATTATGCCGGTTTTCACCATTTTCCCTAAGGACCAATGAATGCGGGGATCAATTCGAGCTCATGACTCGGTTAACAAAAACGAGGTGCCTTGTGGGGGAGTCCCATACATTCTATCTTCTATCTATTTTTTAACACTAATAAGGCTTGATCTTTCAAAGCTCGTGCTCGTGTTTGGTTGTGTTGTGAATCTTAGGTATGACCCTAATCATTGAAGACTCTCGTGTTTGGTTTTTTCCGGTCCACTTGATCTTCCATTCTTTGATTGTCAAAAGGGGCACACTCTCTATCCTTTGATTTTTATCGACTAACGTTTTATCTTGAGGCATAATTAATAAACGGCTTATAGATTTGCGTGCTCTTTCCATGTTAGGATTTTGCATTAGACTCTTCGTGTTTTAGCAAGGGGGTGTTACTCTTGAGCTAAGAAACATTAAGGACAATGTTTGGTTTTAGAATGGGGGAGTCAATCGATATAATCGCTTGCAATTGCTTTTGTCGTGTCTAAACGTAATTGTTTTTCACTTTTTCTCGTTTTTCATAAAAAAAATTTAAAAAATTTTAGTGTTATTTTTAAGTTTTAATAAAGAAAATAAGTGCTTTTGACACAAATGTAGGCTTTCCGTTGGAGAAAATAAAAAATAGTTTTTGACTCGACTCGGTTTTTACCTTAGCTTTTCCTTAACGTGTTTGAATTAAGTTTTGCTAGGCTTTTATATAGGGAACTTTAAAACGCGAAAGTCTTAACTCATACGGGTTTAAGAACGAGAACTTTTCGCAAGTTCCTATAATTGATCCTAGAAAGTCGTTTATCAAGGGAACTTTAAAACGAAAATTCTAAAACTTGAAAAAGTATAAGAAGATGCAAGATCCTATAGATGACTTGAAACCCCAAAACTTTGATTTGATAGGCTAAGTATCCATTGATTTCACATTTTTGAGATTTTATAATATGGAGAACAAGAGATGATAGAGTTTAATCATAAGTTTTTAAAGTTAATTCTTCCTTATGTAAGTATTTTTGTGTTTGATTTAATCTCCTCGTATTTATTTTTCACGCTTGAATAATAATTGCTTAATAAATGAAGTTTTAAGCGGTTTAGGCTTGATATCTTAACTCGTAACTCCTTCTTTTTCTTCCATTGTAATAAAAGTGAGAAGACATTAAGGGTGTCAGCGTCATGGACTTTTGATCATGGGATTGCGGAAATTTGGCTTACTATACATATCATATTAATAAGAAGAATAAATAAAAACATGTTCTCTATGAGCCTTCGGGTGTGGATCTCTTGTCATTAGAGCCTTAGGGTGTATAGCACGGGGACTTGTTTAATAAAAATTGCTTCATCATCATGAGCCATAAGGTGGGATGGTGAATGTCAATTCCCTTATTTTTGTCCAAGGAGCCTTTGGGTGTAGATTTTGAATAAGGAGCACAATTATATCTTAAAGAGCCACAAGGTGATATGATGTAGTTGTTGCTAACTCCATTAATAAGGTCATAATTGACTTTGGAGGTTTTATTGTTTCTTTTAAGTAGTCCTATTAGCCAAATTTTGGGTCCGGGGATTTACCCCTCAAATCGTGTTAAGTTATCCTTGATGTGGGCTTTCTTTAGTGACAACGGTTTTTGAAGTCGAGGTTAGGTTTTGAGTGTTGAGTTTACACCGTTTTTGCCTTCATTTTTGGACTAATAAATATCAAATAAGTCGAATGAGCCTTTGGGGGAATGACAATAACTTAAAATCTTGGGGCTTATGATTAACACAAATTACTTTTATGAGTTGTTTTAATTTTGGGGCTTATGATTGACAATGATCTGTTTTTAAACTTGGCATGGAAAAGTGAAAAGTCGAGGATGATGAATCTATTTGAGTCTTGCGATCCTAAAAGTTATTTTTCTAATAATGAAAGTCTTACAATATGTCTTTGCAAAATAAAATGTCAAAAGTTGAATAAAAGTGTAGATAGTAGCTTTATTTTATCATTGCGTGAGGACACGGCAATTGCTTAGCAAGGAGGAGTTTGATATGAGTGTAATTACTCATATCATTTGTATCAATAAATGAACTTAAAATGAATCAATTGTATGAAAATGGCCATGTATATGCTTGTTTTGTTTGATTCGTGTGTGTAGGTACAAAGATCACGAAAACCGGCAAAAATGACACGAGATTGAAGAAAAATCGAGGAAGCCAAAAATCAAGTTCGATTTTGTTCGCGGATTTTAGTTTTTAAGGATTTTTGTCAAGTGGGTCCCACTTGAGTTAAATGGGCCTGAAAGCCCATTTGTAACTAAAAAAATGTTAACTTACTTATTTAAGCCCAATATTAGGCCCAAGCTTAGTGATAAAGACGGATGGAAGTAATCTTTACTTTGGGTAAAAGCCCAAATAACAAATATTGAGACGGTTGAAGAAACATGTAATTAGATCCAAGAGCCCAAGTAACTTAATAAAGACGCTGGAGTATTTGGAAAGTCCAAGTTTTTACCCTAAAAGCCCAAGTTACAAGACATGTGACGGTGAAAAAAGGAAGTATATACATACTTTTTGGGGTCAACCTTTCCTTTGGTCAAATAAAGCGTTACAAACCGAGAGAAAGAAAAGAAAAAGAAGCAAAACGAAGAACTATCTCCAGCATACAAACCCTAGCAATTTGGGGGTTTTCTTTTCATCAACAAGTGCACCTCACGCGCCTGAATTAATTACCAAGAATTTCGGGACAAAGATGATGCTACCAAGAGATCCACGTGGCACCTATGAATCGTCACTCCTCAATTTGGATTGGTGGATTTGACTACCACCAATCATTGCACCAATCATTGTGCTCCACTTCAGCATCCAAGAAGCACAACTAACACAACTTACTGCCACCTTGGCGATCCGTGTGAAGGGTGGGTATTTCTCAGCCATTGGATCAAGAAAGTGAAAAAAGAGATTAAAAAAATGGTGAATGGACGGTTAGAGTTTCTTCATCAGCAACCCACCTATGGTTTGCCTATAAATCTACTCTTTTCCTGTAATTTGATTATCCCTTTCTTTAGTTTTAGAGTTATAATGTAAAAATAGTGTTAGGATTTATTTTAAATTCTTGTAATGATTTTTAGTTTGAGTTAATAAAAGTTACTTTCAGTTTTGCAATTAATCTTTTATTTGCTTATTATTCTTCTCGAAACTGTTTTTAAGGGATTTATCCTAATTTACTGTTATTATTAATTATAATATATGACTGAATTTAAAAGCTTATAAATAGCTTATTTAGTTCAATTCAAGCTAAGTTTGGGACTCGGTTTATCCCACTGATAAATCGAAAAATTAATATAAGAAGATTATTGAGTTGTTGTTAAGTGAATATAAGTGGTTTGTGACTTCGATGTTGAAGCTGGTTCGAGTACATTGGTGGATTCGAGGGTAATTTTTATTCGTGATGGTGTTAACGTGGTGCTGTTTTGGTTCTAAAGTCCGCTCAGCGCGCGACTTCTACATCAAAGGATCAACAAACAAAGGTTAAGCACTTGCTCGATATTTCTGAAAGTTTTAGTTTAAACTGCTTGAATTAGATGATTGAGGATAGTTTGCTTTTGTAGTTATTGATCTTTTGGATTTCTTCTTTTAGTTAGTTAAATCTGCCAAATTATTTTAGATGTTTAATGAGAATAAACCTGCTATGGTTTTATATATGTATTTGATCTGTTAGTTTTATCATGTTTATGAATTTATTTTAAGTAATTGTGACGTCTTGCTTTGCTGATGAAGAAGTACTTTTAGAGATTGATTTTTGCATAACATAAACTGAATTTTGATTGAGATGTTTAATTGTTTTTTTAACCTATTGAATCTACTGCGAGACTGTATTGGAATTGATGAGAGCCTTTTATTGGATTGATTTTTCTTGGATATTAATTTAGGTAACTGCTTGGTTTGTTTTTCGTTTGCAGTTACTTATTTTGTTTAAAGCCTACTGATATTGTAAACGTGTTTATTAGTTTGGATTATTGCTAGGTTTCAGTTGATTTTTCTCCACTGATTTTAGGATGTTTGATATTATTATAGGAATTTACCTGTTTTTTGGCAATTGATTTTGTCTGATATGTAATGATTTACCATATTTTGTTACTGATCAATTATTTTACTATTAGAATTCACTGTTGAAATCCTGATACAGTTAGTTTGGTTATAATTCATGTTTAAAAAAATATTTTTTAAGACTGTCTCCTAAGGGTCTCGAACTCGAGACCTTCCCTTCATCAACCACACTGCTTTACCGTTTGAGTTGGGCTCTCTTTTGTTACTAGTAATACACTTTTAATTTAATATACTTTTAGTTTAACTGCATTTTAAATTCAAACGTTTCTTTTACCTTTTATTAATTTAAAAAGTTGAATTTAAAAATAGTAAATTAATTTTTAATTAAATAGTTTATTAAATTTTGTATAAAAAATTATTAGTTTAAATAAATAATATAAAAATAATAATAATAATAATTAAATAATATTTTATTACTTTTAGAAACTTAAATTGTTTTAAAATTAGTTTTTTAAATAATTTAGTTTTCATTGATTTTGTTTTAAATAAATTTAGATTTAAATAATTTTGTTTAATTAAAAGTAAATTTTTAATAGATTAATTTAGTTTAAATTTTTAAATATTTTTAAAATTGTTTTTAATTAAATAGATTAATTTTAAATAGATTATAATTTTAAATAGTTGAAATAATTGTTTTTAAATAAAAAAAATGGGGAACGATTCATGCACTTAGGATTTAGTTAATTTAAAATTTTGTAGGAGTAATTTTAGTTTAAAAACCGAAAACCCATTCAAATCAATTGTCCATATCGGAAAAAAAGGTCTCAAATTCACTTGATCTTCGTGTACAACGAACTTGGTTCATCAACGTGTTTAGTTAAATCCGTCTTCGACTTATTTATGGATTATTACCTTTTCCTAAGGGTAATTTCCTAAATTTGTCCTATACCATATCTAATTAAAATACATCGACATTCCACGACACATCATCTTCAACAAAAGTGGTATTGTGCTAGGCGCGAAAAATATAAAGGTTCATATTTTTTCAATACGATAAATTAAATACAACTATAAATTGAATATACATGTAATATTATTATAAACCGTCTTACAGATGCAAAGTTCACTACAATAAGTGAGTGGGCTACAGCAAAAGTCAAGAAGAGAATGGAAAAAAGCGTTCATTGGGAGGTGTCTTGCATTGAAGTTGGCATACTTTACCAAGTAGATGATCGTCACAGATTACAACAAGTAAATTTGACTGACCGTACATGCACTTGTCGTAGATGGCAGACTTCGGGTATACCTTGCAGTCATGTAATAGCAGTTACCAGACATCTTGGATGTGCTGATTGTAGCGAGTTGGTGGAATGATGGTTTAGAAAGACAGTTCTTTACTATACTTACAAAGAGTTGGTGTATCATGTGGGAGAATCACACGAATGGATAGTACCAAATGGATTGCAAGTTGTTAACCCGCCAAATATGGACATTCGACAATCTGGTACGCCAAGAAACAAAGACAGGATAAAATCCAAAGGTAAGGCACTGATTGTAACAAGATGTTTAAGGTGCGGGAAGTCTGGACACACAAGGCTTCTTGACATTTACCCATTGCTAATAATGATGTGAGTGCTATTATGTTATATTTGTTAATTATTTGTTTAAAAATAACATATCTGGTTAATAGTCACTAATATATAGAAAAATATAGGTATATACTTTTCCAAGCTCAAACATATGGAGAGAAAAACAGGGACTAATGCCTATGACTGTGAATCAAATTAACTTGGGGGGAAATTCAAGAGAAACACATGGAGACATGCTTGTGATGGTTAACCAATTTTACGTTGGAGAAAGCTCTAGAGGCCCAAATCAATGGCGTCGACAGTAAATCAACTTAACTTTGGAGAAGGAGGCTCTCAACAAAATCAGGCACAGTTTCCATGGCCTGAATATGCTTTTGGGGGAGGATCACAGGGGACAGGGTTTGGATGGAATCCTGTTATCCTAGATGATCCTTGAGAAACAAGTGTTGATGATGTAGATGATCAAGATTATGCATTTTTGCTTATCGTATTTATTTTCAGACAATGTTTATGATGTATGCATATTGTTACCTATGGATATGCTTTTGTTTGTTGAACTTGGATGATTATGTATTTTGTATTTGGACAATGTTTATGATGGATGCTAGGTCTTATGGTAGTTTAACATACATAATATACATAACTACTTATATATTATGAAAAAATAAATAAGTATAAAATAATAGGGAATAGGTCCGATAATGGTGGTGCACACATTTATAATAATGATATAAGGTTTGTTAAAACACATCAAGTAATAGTTGAAATTTTTTTATGGTTTTTGCAAACCCCATACAAGTACCAAGTAGACAGAAGTTTTTAATTGTTTCAACATGTTACAAAATATTCATAGTGACAACATTCTTGGGTCTTCAACTGCTAGGAACATTCCACGTTCATGGATAAGACATTTTGTGCTCAAAATAAAAACGAAGCATTGTTTCCCGATAGGCAAGAGCAGTTTGTATCGGATCATCAATTGTGGCCAACGGGGTCCAATTTGCTAACCTATCATTTGAAGACCCAAGTACTTAAGGGATATTATGAAACAAAAAAGCTTGAGAAATTAACCTAAGAGTTAAAAAGGCTGACCTGTAAAGAAATATGTAGAGAAAGACACCGCAATCACCATAAAGACCACCCTACTTTGGAACATGCTCAGCATGTTTAAAAGAAATAGTATAAGTAGAAGGATTAATTTCTTTCTTTTCAAACACGCTGGTTTGTATCATAATCAATGGCAGCTTCTCCTCCAAACAGCACCTCATCTTCAAATACTAGGGCCGGAATTCATCAACAAACGTAACTTGACTGTCATAAAACATAACTACTCCAGAATTGATGTGAAACATTGCCAAAGACCAATGAGAAGATGGTTCGTTGGTGGGAATAAAGATCTATAAATAATGTACATGAAATAATTCAAAACAATAAAATAGACATATGTTTTGATTTTAAGAAGATAATGAATTGTACGTACCCGATCAACATCTTTCCATGCTAACGGGTAAAGCTGATTGTCAGCATAAAACAGTGGCAAAGATCCTTGAAGAAGAAGTGACATAAAATAACAGCTAACCATAGACCAACCAATGTTGGTCGTGCGGGTGTACCACGTGTACATGATCCAAAGGTCAATGTGATATATCAGAAAGGAAAATACTTTTATGTTTAGGGGGATTTGAATGATTTAGCCATAAAAAATATAGGATATATTATTATGTTTACCTCTTCAAGTAGCCATCCTTTGCGATTTTTAACAAGAGCACATAAAGCTAGCCAGAATTTTCTATCTACAGTAATATCATTGCACCAAGGGAATTTGCAACAACCTAGAACTTTGCGGTTCAAAAACACCTCCATTTCTTGAGTCAAGTAAACTCTGTCGATTCTTTTGAATAGTCGATTGAGATTCTATAAAAAAGAAAATAGATAGGTAAATAAATTAATAATATAGGAATAATATTTACTTGACCATCTGTAAAAATGGAAAAAAATACACACCTCAGTCCAAGCTTTTAGTTGCTTGCATTTTTCAATCATTCTTGAATTCAGGACATTCTTTTCGTTGGCCAATTGTTCCATGGTAGGAATTTTACGAGTTCTTGCAAAAGGCTCAAAAGGCATCCTTCGGACATCGACATACTTCCTTTTATTGTTTTCACAATGTTTCAGTGCTAGTTTCATATGGGATGTTGAACTAATTTTTCCTGTTGATCTAAAACGGGTCTCGTTCTCCATTTGCTTAGTCACCTATTATCCCTATGCTTGTAAAGCCTTTGGATCTCGGACTGTATCCTCTGTTCATCCTCTTCTGCCGACATTGAAGCACGATCATTTAGCCTCTGCTCAAACAACCTAATAAAATGCTCTTCTTGCTTAGAACTGCTTGGGAACTGAATTGTTGTAAAATGTAAAAACCTAAAGGGAGGAACAAGGATAAAAAATATGTAAAACTTGACAGACAGCATCAGGGGTAAATTACCTCACAGTTAGCTTCAACTTCTAGTGATTGTGATAGGTTACACAACCCATTTAACAAAGCCACTACAACTTCATCTTCTCGAACCACAACTTTTGAGGAAGTATCAAAAAACAGCATAGAATCTCCATTCTCAACATCAATGCAATAGTTTTTACCAAAGTTCTAAAAACATACAAATAAATTTTAAACAAATTATGAATACACAAATTATAAACATTAAATACAATTACCTTTTCTGAGTTATCTTTCTGGGTTGTTCGAAAACATCTTTTAAAATCCTCTTCTCTAGAAACAGTAAGCATCAGAAGGATTTGAACAGAACATCAATTATTGAAAATAATGAAGTTGAAATAACATTGGTGGAAAAAACAAAACCTTTATAACAGACTCCAATTTAAAGATTCGGCCTCTCATTGTCTTAACCTCTGTAGGTAGAGTCACCAAACGTTCACATATAGCCTCAAGATTTATAACCCGATCACATAATGTACTATCTTGAACTTTCTCTTTACCACGTGAAACAAAAACATCCTCCTCTATTTGTTGGTTAGCCGTACGGGTTTCATCTCGTTTTTTTCAAATATTTCGCATAAAGATCTCGAACTAAAACAAGAGGGGTCATTGGTGCATACCATAAAAAATAATCATGGCTCTGTGTGTACCATATGGACTGCCATTCAACTTTCGTGGGGTGTAACTCTATTGGGGCCTAGTGCAAAACAGAGGTGGAAGTATATTAGATGATGCCAAAAGTACTTACAGTCAAAATTGCCTTGGAAGATAAGATTATTTCTACCTTAACAAACAGATCAGCAAAATTATCCAAGTTGTTAAGTTCAGGTTTCTTAGACTATGAGACTGCTCTTGGAATCATGTTTGACAACCTGGACCACCAGAGATTTGCATCACTAGAGGACGCTAAAATCCATATCTACAAACAAGGTAAAAAACAAAATTTCAAACGTTTGATAACCGTATCCATATCTACAAACGGGAATGTATGCTTCATAAAATTAAACAGGTGACCGTACAAACCTTGAATGCGAAAAGAAAACTTGACAATGAATAGCTAGGGATATATTTTCTGCTTTTGCTCAAACCGTTAATGTGTTCACCCTTATGATTAACACCAACGTTTCTAATGGCTTCATAAATCTGCCTCCGAATGTGCTCACCCCATGCAAACGAGTTCCAACTATGAAGACATTCAACCATTCTAAGAAATACATCATCCACAACAGACACCAAATCCCGACCCATGAAAATAACCTCCAAAGTTAACAAAAGACATATTCGGATTACATCTTGATCAGAAACTTTCGACCATTTTTCGTCATCCTCTATAAAAGCTAATAAATCAATAATTTGAACATCATAGCTTATCTTTTGAGGAAATAAACGGTTACAAAAGGGGATATCGCCATTCCTAAATCGACGGAAGCTAAATGGGACAAATTGAAAGTCAGTGACTAAGCAAAACTCACGACGACCAATTGAGACTATGTCCATTAACAGAGTATATGAGTGGTAAGTCATAGCTATCATCATTTGCATTGTTTTGTTTTTTAAGCATGTAATGAATCATGCCATCATCATTGTCAACATAGGTTACATCAAGCCACGGTCCGAAACATGTGGTCTCAAAGAGGGCACGACGCTCTGAATTCAGACGATCTTTGATTAACTTGAAGTAGTGTAGCTTGCTTTTAAAATGAATCCTAGCAGAATACTCCTACAATACAAATACAATAGGGTGTAGACAGTAAGTCATATCATCAAAAACTAAACACAACAAAAAACTTAATTTAGCCTAAATTCATGTAGATATATGCTACACAGTGTAGACACTTATCTAATTAAACCTATAACTGTGTATAAACATGGGCTATAAATCTGTAAAACATAAATTACATTTTAATTAATTGAAATATACATAATGGGTATCTTCCATTAAATTATTAAGAAGCAATCATTAACAAAACAATATATAAACATAAACAAATGACTATAAATAGATCGATATGATATAAGATGAAACAATGGAGAAAATAATACCATGTCACCGATAATGATATGAAGGCGAACTTCCGGCAAGGGTCAGTCGGAAAAAAGTGTGTGTGAGAATGAAGAGAGAGATAATGTTTGAATATTAATTTGAAATAATTTTAATTATAGTTATAATTAAAAAAATAATTAAATCGTTAATCTTTCTTTCCTAAGGTAAAAAAGTCAAATCTTAAAAAAATGGGTAGAGCAGTGTCAGAGTAGAGCAGCCGCCGTAAAGCACATTACGTGGACAAAAATACAAAATACTAAGTGGATATATTGGGTCAGGGGTGGGGCAGCCCAATGATTAGTGGGTCTAAAAAAGTACGATCGAGCAGGACAGGTGTCAAACGCTGACATGAGTAGAGCACGTGTGGGTAGAGCATGGCCGAAGCAGGAAGTGAATCGTTGTCTGGCTAGAAAACGTCTACACACTAGGGAACATGGACATAACTGAAATTTCCTCTATTTATAATCCCTACAATGCAAGTGTAAAATTACCAACCTAAAAGTTGCAAGACATTATACACCGAAAATGAAATATATATTTTAGATTACCAAAACATTACGACATTAAATAGGGTAAACTATAAATTTTGTCTTTTAACTTTGTCAAATCTACAAATATATTCCTCAGTGGAAAGGTGGCGGATATTTATCATTGAACTTTCTAATTTCATGCAAACGAATCCCTGAGATGATGATTTCTAACTTCGGCCATTATCCAACGTTAACTTCCTCACGTGCCACGCACGTGAGACACTTTCATCTATTCTTATCGTCTCAGACATGCAAGCACTCTTCCACCTTTATCTTCGTGCAAAAATCGTCCCTGAAACCAATTATCCACCTTTCACGACTGTAGCTTCCCGTCATTATTAAATTGACGTCTTTTGTTCAAAGGACTAGATTTTCAACGAAAGCAAACTTTCCATTTCTACATATGTTAAGTGGAAACTCTCTTTCTCTCTCTCTCTCTCTCTCTCTCTCTCTCTCTCTCTCTCTCTCCTCTCTCTCTCTCTCTCTCTCTCTCTCTCTCTCTCTCTCTCTCTCTCTCTCTCTCCTCTCTCTCTCTCTCTCTCTCTCTCTCTCTCTCTCATCTC
Organism: Glebionis coronaria; assembly: GCA_025667525.1. Classification (NCBI taxonomy): domain Eukaryota; kingdom Viridiplantae; phylum Streptophyta; class Magnoliopsida; order Asterales; family Asteraceae; genus Glebionis; species Glebionis coronaria. Next base: position 105,439,086 of record CM046876.1, read on the forward strand.
TCTCTCTCTCTCTCTCTCTCTCTCTCTCTCTCTCTCTCTCTCTCTCTCTCTCTCTCTCTCTCTCTCTAAAGAAGACACAGTACATTCCGTTAACTTGTGATATCCTTGCTCGATGTGTTGAACTGGTTTGTATCTCTGGGTCATTTCACCTTTCAGAAATGATGGTAGCACAATACCAAAAGGAGATTGATGGGGACATGTGGCAGGCAAGAGAGTTAATGGCTAACTTTGAATGGCTGACCGAGCGGGTAATGTATAAGGAGAGTTGATTGTCGAGCTCCAAAATAGAAATCCTTCTAAATGTGCTAGGGCAAACGTGACAAAGCTAAAGGTACTCCAAACTGCTGACATATGCAAGGCAAGGATGTTGATGAAAATGGTCACACATATTCACAACAAGATTATTGAAAAGATTGAATTCGCGGCGTGGTAGATGGAGATGTGAACTGGTTGGTTCACGGAGTTTTAGAGGGATGTTGTGTGTAAATAGGGGTTGCTAATGCCTAGTCTTTTGGGTTGTTAAATTTTAATCGAATGTTAATTTATGTTTTTAAGTTTGAATCAAGGTGTTTTGTTGGTGTTTTAACTTTGAATTAATATGTTTCGTTAGTTGTTAATCGTGTGTTATTATGTTTGGTAGATAACCAAATGGGTATTATTGGAGACTCTAACTAGTGGTTGATGTTAAGAAGAAAACAGAATAGAAAAAGCTTTTGTTAATCAGCAATTATAAATCAATAAGAAAATAAGGTGTTAACAAGTAAGGTTAATAATTAGTTATAAATCAATAAGCAACTAAGGTCTTAACAAGTAAGGTTATAAGTATAAGAGGTCTGCAAATGTGTATGTAAAATACCTAAGGGCGCTAATAGTAATTGTTGTGTGTTGTGAGGGTGAGGTCGTAGGTTCGAGTCGTGACCATTCCTTTTTTATCAAGGGAATAACCAATTAATATTAAGATAGTAATAAGCACTAACAAGATAGCAATATGCAGAGTAACCAATTACTCTTAACACAGTAAGAAGCCCTAACAAGACATCAATAAGCAGATAATAAGCTATAGGATGCTTTTAACAAAAACAGATCCCTGACACTCCTTGACAATTTGAGTTCCCTAGGTTATCCTAGGTTTATCTAGTTACAAAGTAGTAGGAATAATCATATACACTATCACAAACACTCATTGTAACAGTCATCTTTAATTCACTGGTTTCTCACAATGTTGCTGCTCTAAGACCTAGTACGTATTTAGTGATCATAAAATATTGATGCTCATATAACTTGTTACGAGCTCTTAAACCAAGCACAACAAACCTTTTTATACGACCTTTATTTCTGGCCACATTATCAATAGAAGTGATACCCTCCACATTCAAACTGGTTATAGACCTACAACTAACATTCAGAGATCCATCTCTTTAATGACAATATTGTTAATGGCAATGATTCTTAATATGTTACTTTCATTTTCGGTCTCGCTTTGTTTTGATTACGACAATATATAAAAACAAGCATTTATGAAAACAACGAAAATCAAATTCTTGAGTTCAAGTATTTTTTTTATTTCATCCATTATCACTTAAGATATGAATAAACAAGTTCTTAACCTAACTAAGTGATCAAAGATTTATATTTTCTAGAAACTCACTTTTATCTATAAGTGACAAATGTTTTTAATAAACTTTATTTATAAGAAAATGTTTTTATTAAAATAGAAAATGGAAAGTTGAAATTTGGCATATTTAAATGACCTAAAAATATACCTTTGAGGTATAAACTTCACGAGATAGAAATGGTCCACTATTTATAGAAAAAAGGTCCAACGGATCTATCTGGCCACGGCTCATTAAATAGACCTGTGGCTCAATATCGATATTGAGCCGCAACTACCTATTTTGAGCCACCGGCGTAGACTCCGCTCCTTTTTGTCTATGACTATAAGACCATTGCAAGCCTCCATCACTACATTCCACTACCACTTCATCTTCTAATTAAGCATACGTTGTTGCTTATTAATAAGACATCTAAATTTAAGTAAATTTTAAGAGTTCTAGTGTAACTAGGATTAAAATTATGCTTAACTTATAGATTGTGCTTCATACCTCTTTGTCTGATTTATTATTTCCTTGTATCTTTTCATGTTTTGGTGTAACATGATTTCTTATGGATCTTGGATCTCTTCTTCTTGTGTTCTTTCTATATTTTTTTGTGACCATTGCTATATCTTGTTGGGTATTTCTTTTCTTCTTCTAACCCTTGTATGTAGCTTGTCACCATAGCTCGATCTCTTGGTGCCCTAAGCAAGGGGGAGTAAGCACCAAGGATGAGCATTAGCAAAGTTGTTTTCTTCTCTTCTTCAAATACTTTTGCTACCTTTTTGCTTCGACAAAAGGGGGAGAAATAAAATAAACTCGTCTTCGGAATTCTTGTTTTTAAACTTGATTGAGTTTATGTGTTGTCGAAATCAAAAAGGGGAAGATTGTTAATGCAATTATGTCTAAAAATGTTACTTTCATTTTTCGGTCTCACTTGTTTTGATTACGACAATATATAAATACAAGCATTTACGAAAACAACAAAATCGAATTCTTGAGTTTAAGTATTTTTCATTTCATCCATTATCACTTTAGGTATGAATAAACAAGTTCTTAGCCTTACTAAGTGATCAAGGATTTATATTTTCTTAAAACTCACTTTAATTTAAAAGTGACAAATGTTTTTAATAAACTTTATTTTAAGAAAAAGTTTTATTAAAATAGAAAATGGAAATTTGAATTTAGCATATTTCAAATGGCCTAAGAATATACCTTTGAGGTATAAACTTCACCAGATGGAATTTCCCCACTAAAAGACAAAAGGGAGCGGAGTCTACGCCGACGGCTCAAATAGGTAGTTGCGGCTAAATATCAATATTGAGCCACGTGCCTATTTAATGAGTCGCGGCCAGATAGATCCGTTAGACCTTTGTCTTATAAATAGTGGACCATTTCCAGATTTCCTTTTCACCACTTTTGCACACAAATTATCAGATGCAATCCACATTCTTTAATCACACAAATCCTTGGTTATTTGGTTGATTATACTTGTTTAGAAGTGAATCTTTCTCCTCCCCTCTTATCCTCTTAAGTGCAATGAGAAGAACACTTGCATCCTTGAAGTGTTGTGTCTAACCCAAGATCCATTAAAGATCAAAACTCTATTTCATTCTTGTGTTATTGTGAAGTTCCAAATTGTTGTGTATATTTGAAGTTGTGTATGTATTGTGGTTAATACTTAGTCCTCAAAGTATATTGATGTAGATTGGTCATAGCTAAGATTAGGCCTCGACTTTTAGCTTAGAGACGGAAATTGGTTAAGCGACGTGTACGGTTTCTCCACCTTAAGGAGCTCGTTGATTAGTGAACTCTCGTGTAAGGAGTACTCGGGGAATGAAGTAGGAACGAAGAGTGAGCTTTGTTGCCGAACCACTATATATTCTTGGTGTTCGGTTTGATCTATCCTTTTCCTATCTCTTTCCATTCATTATTCTTTATTGCATATACTTGTGATTATTAGTTTAAAACCACTATCAATTGTTCATATCGTGCATAGGAAGATTTCACATAAATCACTTAAGTCTAGTTTTTGAAAGTATTTTTGAAAATCGATCTTTGATCAATTTAACTTGAGAAACTAACCAACCCCCCCCCCCCCCCCCCCCCTTTGCTAGTTTCTACAAATACCAATAGACCTTTGTAGAACTTTCTTTTTCAAGTTAGAACCCGAATCATCTTCAACCATGATCCTTTTACCCTTTTTCATAGCTCTCTTTTTATTCACCAATGAAGTCTCAGGCTTAGTCTCACTGCCACCCTCATTCACATTTTGTTTCCCTTTCTAGTACTCCTTTGTTTCCCCTCTATGTTCTTCTTCTCTTTGCCCTTTCCATCACCGTTTCTTTCTTTCGTTACAATATCCTCTCTCTTTAATATCTTTTTTTACACTTTGAGTTTGGTTACTATCGTTCCTCTTTCTTTTTTAAAAAGGATGTTTAGTCTTGAAAGGAGTTGGACAAGAGCAACGCAACTTAGCATCATCTTCTACCCATCCCAAAAAAAATTCCCATCTGCAACCTCTAAAACAAAGTGCTTGAAATAATACTAAGTTAGTCTCTATTTCTTGTGAACAACGTACAAATAAATTGAACCATTCATACAAGCCAGTTTCAACATGGTATGCACATCATTGCCAGTGTGAATCAACTTCAAACATTCTTCTAGTGATTTGTTAGGAAAACAAAAGAACAAAGCCCATTTTTCCACATTATCAAGCCTTAAAAAATATGATTTAGGCCAATACTAAATATTTTGGCCTCGGAACTAAACCCACAAATTTGGATACGATTGCCATTCACATACCTCAATAGACCATGTAAAAAAACTCATTATAGTGCATTTTAAAAAATATTTCTTTCTGATACGCTATTAGAGCCACTTGATAAGAAATTGAATCGAGTTTTGGGTTGGTAGTACGATTTTTAATTGAACCAGTCTAGTATTTAATGTCGAGATACTAGTGAAAGTTTCAACGTTTATGTTGCAAATTTATTCCTTGAAAGTGTTGGCGGGAAGCTACAGTCGTGAAAGGTGTAAAAATAGTTTCGGGGACGATTTTTGCACGAAGGTAAAGGTGAAAGAGTGTTTGCGTGTCTGGGACGATAAGAATTGATGAAAGTGCCCTCACGTGCATGGCACGTGAGGGAGTTAACGTTGAATAACAACCGAAAATTAAAAATCATCGTCTTAGAGGTTTGTTTGCATGAAATTAAAAAGTTTAATGGCAAATAACCGTACATTTTTTGACTTCGAGTCTTTGATCACTCCCTTGTCATTCATTATGCTTAACATCAGCCATATCCATGATCATCGATATTGTCTTGTTCCCCACGCATGTAGTAGAGTAGTACAAAGGTTTTTGAGGTTTTATTACTAGAATCAAAACTCAACCCCTCGTATCCAAAGCACAGAAAAATCATATTATGTTTGAAAGATAACAAAGATACTAATATTGATTGAATGTTTTATGTGATTACATAATGAGAATTGCATATGTATTTATAATGAATACATAGCTTTGCAAATAAGCTACCTTAACCCTAAACCTAACGGGCCCTAAGCCTATAGGATTGGGCCTCGTCTAACACTCCCCCGCAGTTTGAACGGGAGGCTTCTCGACGGACAAACCGGAACACATGATGAAAGCTCTTTCTTCAATCATCTTCTTTTTCTTTGTTGAGACGGATGTATAATTGTATTTGACGTCATATTTGTTAGCTGCTTGCGGCTTCCTCCTTTGTGTGGCTTGTTTTGCCTTTAGGTAGGAGCGGCATTTTTTTTACCAACTATTTTTGTAAAATGGCAATGATCTCCGACGGGAAAAAAAATAATGGTGATTGAGGAAAAATATAATTGTTGATTGTATTGGAGATGTGTTATGTGATTACATAATGAGAATTGCATATGTATTTATAAGGAAAAAGTTCAACATAGACACTTAGTTTAGCATAAACTCAATCAACCAATCACAACCACTCATTTTTATCATGTAAGAAAAACTCATTTTTAAAAATTAAATATCTCACAAGCCGTTCATCGTTACGTAAAACAAAACATATCATCGCGACGAGAATAAATCATCTATCTATCGAGGGGCACATGTATATACTTTCGACGAATTTTTTTTCGACTTTTTTTCTTAAGTCACTTCTGAGAGAAATCATATATGATTCGTCACGAAACATATATGATTTTCAGAAAATCATATATGATTCATATTACGAATCATATATGATTTTCTGAAAATCATATATGTTTCGTGACGAATCATATATGATTTCTCTCAGACGTGAATTAAGAAAAAAAATTGAAAAAAAAGTTCGTCGAAAGTATATACATGTGCCCCTCGATAGAAAGATGATTAATTCTCGTTGAAATGGTGTATTTTTTTTCGTTTGACGATTTACCGTTTTGTGAGATATTCAATTTTTTAGAAAGTGGTGGAAAGTGAGTTTTTTAAAAAATAGGTGATTATGATCGGTTGAATAGGTTTATGCTAATTTAAGGGTATACAATGTATACATATATCTTAACTCGTATTTATAATTAACACATAGCTTTGCAAATAAGTTACCTTAACCTTAAACCTAACAGACCCTAAGCCTATAGGCTTGGGCCTCGTCTAACAATGTTGACTTGTATGGTTTTCTCAGGTTTTTAACAAATCATGATGTCCACGATGGAATTCGTTTATATTCGATTATTTTTATTACTATATTAATTTGTTCAAGTTCTAATATATGTTACAAGCTTCCCAATTAAAGTACGTAGTATTCTTTTTCTTAATTTATTCAGTAGTGGTGTAATATTTTAGGAGTAAAATATGTACAAAAATAGAACTTGTGAATTAAGTAAGTGTGGGTAGTCAAAATAATAGGCAATGACTAATGTTATGCATGATTAGGCCAGGGAGAGTTGAAAAGGTTTTTGGGAGGTGGTGTGGGGTTATGGTGTCTACTTTTTTCTATAGTGTGCTCGATGAGTTAACCACCTGAGTTGACTTAAACCCATTTCAGTTATAATCCATCATGCATGTTTTTTTTCTAAAGCAAATCCACTATCTTGCAGTCTTGCTAATACATTCATTATTCAGTTTAATCCTAATTACTTGGAGGAAAATACTCCGTATGCTCTTTACTGTGTAAGAATCATAGACATAGGATGAACCGAGTTTTATAAATATAAGACCTGATACGTGATCATGTGAGAATGGTGGTGGATATGGGGGTGTTCAAGAATGATACTAGTTGTAGATAATGGAGGTGTTCGGCGTAGAAGAAGGTGTTCCGAAGAAGATAATAACATGGCAGCATGTCATTGTAAGCTCAGGTACAGTGCGTCACTGTGTCGTGAGGGCGTTTTTTCACGACATTAGATGAAAACGCAATATGATGTTTTTGAGATTCGCGCCAAAATAACTGACCCTAATGGTGGTCGTATTTTAAAAAAAAAGGCCAAATATAATACTACTAGAGAGCCACTTTTATGTTACAGTGAGATTTGTTATTATGAGGAAAGTGGTGATATGACATTAATTTTTTCTCACGATACGTGTACGACGACTCAATCGTACCTAACTGCCTACATAAAAAAATGATTTACATGTACATGTGGATTTTTCTAAAAATCTTTCGGCTAACAAGTAATGTGTCTATGTAAGAATAAATTTGAAAGTTCGTAATAAAATGTGTAACACTTTTTATTCACATATTAACAGTTAACACGCGGGACTTTGAACAAAACATGCACGTTGCTATTTATTGACTTAAACTCAAAGTCAAATTACAAGATGAATGTACAGATTACACATAATTCAAATGAAAGAAAATGTTTAGCGAAAGTCGAAAAAGTGATAAAATCTATTGTTCATCTATACTTTTATACTATTACCCTTTATATTAAAGAGGGGAATCATGTTTCTATAGAAACAGTGATCCCCTCACACCCTTATTAAATTATGTTATTTTCTTTCCCTCACAAAGGGTGTCTTCACTCACAAAAATCACACACACAAAATACGCACCGTTGGTTCCAACGGACCGTTATATTACTCCGTTTCATTGATAAGTTTTTGGATCTTTACTCCGTTCCATTGATAAGTTTTGGATCTTTCCCCCCATTCGTTAATTGGCAAGTGCACTAATTAATTTTGTTTGCTCTTTCAAATTGACCCCTTGCCATTTGGTCGCAAAATCTTTAATTGCTATTGTTTGATTATGTGGTGGCTACAGGAGATCAATCAGTCATATATATACCCACAGTCATTTTGTTGTGGGTTTGTATTATTTGTGGGTTAGCTCCCATCTTCTGATTTTCATCCATGGCAGATTGAAATATGTGAAAAAGATTAGGGGTTTTGCGGTTTTTATCTGATTCCGGTTATTGTGATGTGTGATGGTAACCCTTCGTTGCCACCACTCACTTCATTGTCGCCTTTAACGGCGTGCCGTGATGTGGGTCGGTGTGTGACGAGGTTGGATGCCTCATGTGGGTATCTGGGTGGTGGCGATCTCTTCCTTAATTAGGTATTAAATTAGTTTTATTTCATTTTTTGGAGATTCAATAAGTTCTCGAATGTAGTCAAATTAGTAGCCTTTTTTTATATAAAATAACAAATTGGGCAATTTTTTTGGGGTTTTGATACCAGGATGTTGTTAACAGGTTAGGATTGTTTGTTGTGTGAGATTGATGATATGAGAAGGGTCAGACGGACATTGGGTTTGTGGGCTTAAACAGTTGGGGTTTTGGCTGATTAAGAGGCAATGCGAAGAGGCCAACTGATATTTGCATTGTCGTGTCGGCTGTGATGAATTTAAATACGCGTAGGTAAAGAGAAGGTGGCTTGGATCTTGGCGGGGTGACCTTTGAAGGTTGCAGCCATGCCGGTTAACCACTCTTTGTACCAAATTGCGCCTTATCTGAGCTAACGCTATAAAGCTAAAAATTGGTGGCCTGAATCGATATAAAAAGTTCCTTTGATTTATGAAAACATTTGTGTCTTAGATGGGCAAACTTTTAAGTTTGCAGCCATGGCGAGTGTAGCCACTTTCTTTGCCTCACAGTCGCGACTTGGATCCATATTTGTTCTTGCATATGTCCCGTTGCGTGCCCGCGGGATTACAAGGTTTTAAATTTGTTTTATTTCATTCTTTTTGGGGATTCAATAAGTTCTCGAGTGTAGTCAAATTAGTAGCCTTTTTAATATAAAATAACAAGTTGGGCTATTTTTTTGGGTTTTGATACCAAGATGTTGTTAACAGATTAGGATTGTTTGTGGTGTGGGATTGATGATATGGGGAGGGTCACACGAACATTGGGTTTGTGGGCTTAAACAGTTGGGGTTTTGGCTGATTAAGAGGCAATGCGAAGAGGCCAACTGATATTTGCATTGTCATGTCGGCTGTGATGAATTTAAGTATGCGTAGGTAAAGAGAAGGTGGCTTGGATCTTGGCGGGGTGACCTTTGAAGGTTGCAGCCATGCCGGTTAACCACTCTTTGTACCAAATTGCGCCTTATCTGAGCCAACGCTATAAAGCTAAATATTGGTGGCCTGAATCGACATAAAAAGTTCCCTTGATTTATGAAAACATTTGTGTCTTGGCTGGGCAAACTTTTAAGTTTGCAGCCATGGCGAGTGTAGCCACTTTCTCTGCCTCACAGTCGTGACTTGGATCCATAAAGTGTACGAAATTCAGCTTTAGCGAGCCTGTCTAGACGACCCTTTATGGTTGCTGGCATACAGATCGTTTATGCGTTCTCGGGATTTGAAGCTATTTTCCTTTTTTAGATGCATGCCATACATCCATGACTTATTTTCGGGATGAGTCATTGTACATTTCTGTGATTATGTCGGCTGTGATGAATTTAAAGAAAATAACATAGTTTAATAAAGGTGTGAGGGGGATCATTGTTTCTATAGAAACGTGCTTCCCCTCTATAATATAAAGGGTAATGCGCGTAGGTAAAGAGAATGTGACTTGGATCTTGGCGGGGTAACCTTTGAAGGTTGCAGCAATGCCGGTTTACCACTTTTTTACCAGATTGTGCATTATTTGAGCCAACTGTTGCTAAAATGGCCCAACTGGTTTTTTAAATGTCTTGCAAAAGGAACTAATTCGTCTTTCTTGGGAGTTTTGATTGTTGGCATTAGTGTTTATTTGGTTGTCGGGTTGACGGCAGGCGACGATGTTCACATTTATGTTGTTTGTTGCCGCTGTTTATTCCGGTTGACGATAGCGGTAAACAGGTACCGGGCTATGATGAGTTGTAGCGAACTGGGTTCCCGCCCTCGCATCTCTGAGCTGATTTTTCCAAGGATGTGGTAGGAATGAACGGTTCGTGTTTTGTGGTGTGATTGTTTGTTAGCGAAGCGAGGGTTTGTCAAGGGAAGAAAATAACATACTTTATTAAGGGTGTGACGGAAATCACACCTGAGCCTCATTGTTCTAGGTTCTGATGAGACCCGTGTCGATGGGTTGCTTTGATAAGAAGTGCCTGGTAAAGTTGTGTTTTTTGGCGGGGCGGCCATGCGCTCGCAGCCATCACTGGTTTTGCTTGAGGCTGTGTATCTTTTAGAAAATTCAAAGAGGCAATGATGATTAGACTTGAGCGTTAAACTGGATTATGTACTTCTTGGCGGGGCAATGTTGGTGGGTTTGCAGCCAGAGTGCATGTCTCCTCATATCTGTTGCTCGCTTATCAGAGCCTCCAAATACCAAAAAAAAACTCTCGCGTGTCACCGGGTTCTACCACAGGGCATCTAAATTGTGCTTTTGTATCCCGCGCCGGCTGTCTAGTAAGTGTTACATTCTTTTCTCCTTTTGGTCAACTTTTGTCTTAACAACCTTAGTTCTTTTTTCCTGTGTCTGACATTTTCTTACCACAGGTCATCAACAACATTTTTTGTCGTGTGCTTGCCATATTTCCTTGATCGCGTATTCTACCGGTTAGGACCTGCCAGCAGATTCATTTGATCACAGCCTAACTTAGCCTATGCTTGCAGGAAGGTATGTCAATGTCAGGTACAAATGGTCAAAAAAAAACTTATGCCCGTCTCGCGTTCCCTAATATTTTGTTGTCTTTTGGCTCGGCAAAGGTGACCAACCTACCAAAACAGAATGACAGCGTGTGGTGTGCCTAACAGTTCATGCCTACCGGGTGGGTGTTTCGACAGGTTTAAGCTCTTCCAGATCTATCATGCGCCAGCCATGGACTAGCGCCATCGTTAGGTCTTTTCTGTTTTCCTATAACTTATATGATACTCTTATACGGCCTATGATAATTTTATACATAACAGATTGATAAGCTGCCACCTCCACAGGTTTACTAAACCATGCCCGTTCCCCGACGGCCCAAAAAAACCAAGTCACTACGGAAGAACGTTCGTTTGTGGAGATGCCATATAGATGGAGGACACCTGATTTAATGGCCACCCGCTCTGTCGTTGGAGTACAGGAAAAAATGCACCCGATAACACTATATACTAATCTTTTGTTACTCAACAGCCTTTGTTCTTTTTCGTCTTGGCTTCTTTAGAATTTTATCCATGAAACCAAAATAGAAAAGTAAATAACTTAACATATGCAAATACATTAAACCAAACACATAAAGACGCCCTGCCAATGACCGAACGTCATTGGCAGTACTTAAACCAAATACATAAACACGCCTTGCCAATGACCCAACGTCATTGGCAGTACCAAAATAACAAACACCCAGGCACACACGCCTGGTCCATTCTTGGTAGACACGGAAACACAACGCGTTTAACATAATGCCCGAGGATGATTAATTCAACACACACAAAGCGAACACCTTAAGGCACATTCAAATAATCGCTTCAACCCGAAACGTTCCCTCGCATCCGTTCAATGAATCTTTCCATCCTAGCAATGCGGTTGCTTGTTGCTACTGCTTCGGCTCCGAGCTGTTCCCTAAAGGAACAGTCTTCACGTGTCAGGGTCCCTAAAAATGCCACCATCTGGTTAACTACCGGTTCCCCAAAAACGGTCCTTAACTCATAAACAAGATGAGTCCTATCAATTACACCACTATTGACCTCCTGCCACATTTGCTCCATCCTAGCTTTCCAGGCTGTTTCGCCTAGAATCTCATCCTGTAGGCGACAGATAAACATGTCCGCCCAATCGTCGGTCCCTGCTTCCTTCTCCAATGCATTGCATTTCGGACGGTACTCCATTAGTTATTTCTTAATAAAACTTATCTATAGATGTGTGTGAAGATGTGTCACCTACAGCCTCCTAACACTCCTTTATATAGCAATGCCTCCTGGCTTAAAACCTATAGTGTCCTGCACTAACACTCAGCACTAGCACCAAAAACAGTAGCCCGCTCCCAAATTGCATGATTATCGACTTAGGTTCCCAAAAGTCTATTTAAAAAAACACTATCCCCATCCACACACTGTTGCATCATCTATTATTCTACTTTTTCTATTTACTTTTTTACCATATTTAGACAATATAGAAAAACCCATTTATGGCCAAATACAAAAAGCAGAAATAATGTTTTTATGGAGCACTGCATATCTTTACCACAAGTGGTGAAAAAACAAACCACCAACAACAATGACATACTATTTTCTATAATGCAGACTTTTTCCTACTATTAGACAACATGTTATATGTTAGCCCTAAAACGTGAGCGCCATTTACGGAATTACATTTTATTCAGATAGGCAAAACGTGGAGGGACTACTATTGACATGTTGTCAAAGTGACCTCTTGTCTAGCCTATATATACCCCTCCATACTTTCATGGAGGGGTGAGGATTCTTCTTATTGTGTATTTCACTTCTCTCTCTAAATACACACACTCATTTCAAGCTTTATCTTTCTCTCTCTAAAAATGTCTAAATATTTCTTTTATCCTCCCCGGCCTCCGGATCAACCCCTAAATAGCTTTGAATCTTATGGTTAACATTAGGTATCAGAGCTAACCGGGGTTGTTTTGTGTTTATGTTTGCTTATTTATGTGGTTGTTACAAAATATTACAGTTTTAAAGCTTATTTTATAAGTTTTTATGTCACGGTGGTGTTTTTAGTGTTACTGGTCCGTCTAAAAAGTGTCCAATCCGTCCATAAAGTCTCATTTTTTAAGTCCAAAAATGCTACATGATAAATGCTTTTTATTGGAATATGTACCCGTAGCTGATCGAACCTGTTCTTATTGGGATCTGTTCTTCTTAATAAGTCTCATTTTTTAAAATCTAGGTTTTGTGTGAATTTATGAAGATGAAAAAAAGCAGATCTGGAAAAATCACCAGATCCACCTTTTTCGGGTAAAAGACAATACTTTTGTACTTTTGTGACAAAAATCAATTGCAATGTCTAGGGTTTTATATTGCGATGGATTTCAGATGGTTATTGCGATGGTTGAAAAGATATGGTTATTGCGATGGAAACATTGCGACAACATTTTTCTCAAAAGATTGAGATGGGATTTCTGCTTAGTATTGCGATGGGTGTTTGGATTTATTGCGATGAGAACTCTGAAAAACATTGCGATGGAGAAGGTGATTTTGAGTTATTGCGACATGGTACTTTTTGAAATATTGCGATGATGGCCATTTTAAAACATTGCGATGAGATCTTAGGAAAACATTGCAAATGACTCATCAAAACATTGCGATGTAAAAAATTGCAAGATGCATTTTGTGAGAAAAAAAAATCATTCCAAAACCATGACTTTTCAATTCTACCGAGACCAATACTCAACACTTCTAATAAAAACTCGCAACATCAATATCAAATCCGAATCAATCTTCTAAACCCTTCGTCATATACCCTCCACAACCTCCATCTCCCAACTCATCTAACTAGACTCGATTTATAAAACAAAAATCAAGAGATCTCAGTTAATCTATTTCGTGTTTTTGACATGCAAACATAAACCCTTCTAAGATCTGACACGAAATTAAAGATATCATCATAGATCTGTAAAGATGCATTCGTCTTTTTGCTATTCGAAAATGAAGAAAGATTTACAACAAACATGTTGCAATCAAACTTTGTTGTGTCCTCGTTCTTGTAATGATTCTTACCAGCTTATACCATATTAATTGATTCGAGATGTAAAGGATTTTTAGTAGGATCTAAGATATAGTGTGGTTGCTACAAATAACGGGGTTTAGATATGATTTGATTTGTAAAGTTTTGAAGATGAGGATTTGTGTATGGTAACTGCTAATATTTGATGAGATAGAAAAAAAGGAGATGGGGCGGAGTACTAAGGAGTAGTGGGATTAGGTTTTGTTTTAAGAATGATTAGGTTAAAGTTGATTTCATATATATCCCATATTTCCCAATGACCGGGTATAAGGAGTTAAGGACTAATATGGGCCGGTCATAATGGAATGTAATTGGATTCAAATGATGATGGGCTTGGCTAGCTATGGAAAGAGATTTTGGGCTGAGAAAAGTTATGGATAATGGATACCAACATTTGGCTAGAGTATAATTTGGGCTATGATGATACTATTTTCGATGTCGGGTATTTGCTATGTTTCAATCGAAAGTGCTTAAATGATAAAGAAAATTCTAGGTCGATTCGCGCATCAGTGGGGCATATGACTGACGTTGGGGCTTAAACGACAAGTTATCTAGACAAATTTTTTTCTTTAATGACAATTCATTACATTATTTGTTCTAGATAGCGAAATTCTCAAACACACCACCAAAGCAAACAAAACACTTAACGCTAAAAACGATCCGATATAAGATTCACTTAAACGACAACGGCTAGTTTTGATTCTACAAAGACAAGTGATCACGAAGTGGATTTGGTATTCTTTATTTGAATTTGAAGTGGGATTTCATGAAGGCGTCTACTTATTTCATCATCGAGCCTTCCTTCTATTTTTCTACCCCTTTTCTTCAAACCCAGTCTATCGATTGATGACTTGCTTGGGCGATAAAATTTATGATTGAGACTTGAATTATCTAGTTTCCACTGTCAAGGGGTGGATGGTCGACGACATGGATTACTATCATTTTTGAGAGCTTTGTTGCAGTTCTCAGTGTCACACGCAGTTGCTCGTGTGGATAACTTCAAGAGGTATAAGAGACTTGTTTCTGCACCGTTCTTCAATCGACATAAGTGCAAGCTTAAGTAACAAATTTGGGGGATTGTACTTTAGTTTCAAGTTTGGAATATCGGGTTTACTTCACATGTGGTCACAACAAATAGCCGAATGAATTCGAGGTTGGTTAGTTAGACAGAGAGAGATGGAATCAGCAATCAATTCTCACGGGATATTTATGAGCTTCACAACGACAATGGTACTTCATATTCTAAGCAAAAATTTTCAATGTTTCTCAGTGACTTTCAAAACTTTTCAAGACATTTGCTTAAGACTAAGAACTTCTCGAGTATATGGACGTCCACGATAACGATGCTTCCGAGAGTTCGAAATCATCATGGGGGAAGATCGTGTACTTTGAAGTAATCGGATCAACTTCCAGGGGGAAGTAGTGTACATGGAATGGTATCTACTTACTTTATATGGTTTTTATGAAGCCTTCTGCATGCGTGAGAAGAATTGTTGCTGATTTCCTACATGTTACCCCAAACGGATTATCACCAAAACCTAAACGACATGAAACAGTATAGAAGCAGTGTTATTTGGTGTGGTTCTTCTACAAATTTTTGCTGTGCACTTGAACCGATGAGCTAGAAGATTGTTCAAACTACATCAAAGTGTCAGAATCTGCTTAAGATACAGATATTGGTTTGGGGGGAAGCTGATTCAGAAACTTCGTCAAAAAGAAGTCTATGAAGAAAGTTTTTTAAATACATGCTGCATGAATTGGGGGAAGTTAATCCAAATTATGCATATTACAATTGTTCCACAATAAGCAAAGACAAAGAGGATTCAAGCTGAGGTACAAGTTATGAAGACAAAAAGAACTAAAAGACATCCTCGGCATTGGAAGCGCCTTGGAAGACTTTACTTTGTTGTATTTTTACTTGTTAGGAACATTGTAAGTAATTCCGTATGTCTCCACATTGGGGGGATATTGTAAGCCCTAAAATGTGAGCGTCATTTACGGAATTACATTTTATTCAGATAGGCAAAACATGGAGGGACTACTATTGATATGTTGTCAAAGTGACCTCTTGTCTAGCCTATATATACCCCTCCATACTTCCATGGAGGGGTGAGGATTCTTCTTATTGTGTATTTCACTTCTCTCTCTAAATACACACACTCATTTCAAGCTTTATCTTTCTCTCTCTAAAATGTCTAAATACTTCTTTTATCCTCCCCGGCCTCCGGATCAACCCCTAAATAGCTTTGAATCTTATGGTTAACATTATAACACACAAGCACAACATTTTATAGGGATCCATTAGAACCTAATGAAAGAGCATTGGAACATAATAAAAAAACACATTTCGCACATAAACGACATTCGTTATATTACAAACAACATACAACACAACTTCAATAAAAATAACATAACAACCAGTTTGGCCGTATAAAAGACATATCACCAACAGATACGGCCAGACTATAGACAATCGAAGCGCACACGCCGTTTATTCCAAACACACGACCAAACTTCTTGCTGTAAACATCCGTTGTATCATTAAATGGGTCACAAGGATCGGAAAAGATTATCCAGGTCTTGAACACGCCCATCGGAATCATCCGCCAATGCCTGTAGCTTCACAACTCTGCAACATCACGCTCTTGCATGTCGCCTAGCAGCCAAAGCATTCGACTCAAACGGTGGTTCGGGCTAAGGCTAGACAACTCACTTATAAACTGGGCCCTCTGATCAATATCGTTTTTCTTTCTCACATGCAAATCTTCAATTCTGGCCCTCCACTCCATCTCAGTCTCAATCTTCTTCCGCACATAGAAATAGGAAATGGTTCCAAAATCACTGGAAGAACAGAGCAATTGCAAAACATGAAGCACTCCTCGCCAGCTCATTTTTTTGGATTGCCTGTTTAACCCTGTTTATTGCCTACAATGTGTTGTACCCAAATAGAATGACACACTTAAATAGACCATCTCCAACCCACTGTTGGCATGTCACATTGGGTTTTTTCTTTTTTTTTTATCACTTGATAGCCAACTAGCCACTAAAGCTTACAATAGTGAGATTCTCAATAGCACATTGTAGGCTAAATGAGTGACACAGGTTCCAGGCAAAATGCCAAGCACATGTTCATAAGAAAAGTGTCCCAATACAATAACCAAGAGGCACAAATGAATACTTGCAATGATACATTGGTTCCTGATGGGAAATAAAACACCAGCGAGATGCATTCAAAGTAAAAGGTGTTCCGAATTTCAAGATAATCAACAACAACAACAACATATGGCAACATACACAAACGTGGCGTTACAACTGCATAGACTACGACAAATACACATCAAGTTAAAACAACGAAGACCAAACATAATCTTCCCACACACGCCAAGGAACAACACTTTATTAAAAACATAGAAACACGCAGACAATCACTAGGTGCGCCATGCAAACACATTCAATTATCACATATTACGGATGAAAAACTCCATATCGGTCACACGATTGTCGGACGCACCCATCAATTCTTGCAGCTGGCGAAGCTCCGCCTCGGCTCTGTCTTGCATGTCCAATAGCAAAGAAACCATGCAACTCAAAAGCGGTTCTGGGTTAATACTAGATAACTCGCTTATCAAACCATCCCTATCAGCAATTACAGCCCTTTTACGGGCATACATAACTTCAAGTGTCCCCCTCCAATCCATCTCATCAGCCACATGTTCACGCAGGTAGAACCAAAAACAGTCGCGGTGCTCCTCGGAACCGCAAGTCGTCTGCAAAGCACGCAACCTTCTCAACCAAGACATTCTTTCGTCGTTGATTATATCAGTTACTCTGTGCGCGGTGATGTATTGCAAATACGTGCCATGACATCCTTATATACAACTACCATAACCCACTGTTGCAACATACCATTGGGAGTTTATATTACTTTAAAATATACACCCAACCAAAACCTGCAGCCCTTTCATGAGCAGGTTGACCCTCCTGATTTAGCATTGTGTCAAACCTGTAACACAGCCTCCAACACAATTCCATGTACATGCGCAGTTACAACAATACAAATTAATATCCCTTTGACTAAATCCTAACCACAAATGAAGTCTGCCACCAACATAGGTCTTCAAAGTAACTATTATATACATGCCAATACATATATGCCTTTTGATTTCAATTAACTAGATACATTAACAGTTAAATTGTTGTAAATATATGTGAATGACCTTGCTCGAACAATAAGGATTTTTACATTCGGTGATGGTAAGAATGTATAACGATCACTAAGGTTTTTTTATCCATGTGATGCACGCGTCCGTTTTGCAAGTGGGAAGCATAGGATTCATCAGATTCATACAAGCAACTTCAGCTTTGGCTACACGTTTTTTGTAAACGATAACTTGATAGGTATATTAGACTCAATAACCCATGATGTTAATATCAAACCTTCAGCTGATGCTTGAACCTTATTCAACTAGGCTTTTATATAATACTGTGCGTTGCTTAAAAGATTTAAACAATTGTTCTTAACTACAGCTTGAAGCGATGGCAGATCGGTTGTTTGATCAGATACGGTATCCGAATGGTCAGTCATATAGTCGGAGTGCTTCAATCGTGCGCTAATTTGATGCGGTGTTGCTTTCGTTGCTGTTGTACAAGCCGATAACCTTGAACCGCCCCGGTTAAACCCGAGCTTGCATGTGCCTTGGCGGGCAACCTCTCGAGGGTGCAACCATGACGTGTGTACCCGTTTTTCCCTGAACGTTTTCTTTGAAACTACCATGGTTAATATATTTGTTGTCATACCCGTTACCTTTGGATTTTTCGAGTTCTGATGGCATACAATTTGAAAATAACAAGCATTGCTAGAATGAGTGACCATATTGGCAATGATGAAATCTATATACGTGGATTTTTTGGCAAGTGTGGTTTCCCAAGATCCGTATCTTGGTGGGGCGACCGTTTAGTCGCAGCCGTGGCGGTTTTCTGGGTGCCGTTTCCATACCTCCATATCTGAGCCTAACTTGATCAGCGAAGAACTTGACGTCCAGATTCAAGCAAATAAATATGTGTCCGTCTCTCTAACAAAAAAATTGCGAATGATTCTCTATATTTTTTAGATGTTGTGTTTAGCTTTATAATGTGAATACTTCTTTGTATACATTTGTCCGCAAAATGTACTCTCAGTCTGCTTAGTTGGTATAATTCATTTCTTTCGTAATCAAACATATAGACTTCATGTAGCATAGTGTAATAAAGTCGGCCGTGCATTTTAAGTTAAAACATCCTACTTCTTTTTTAGACGTTTATTTCATAACTCAACGACCACTAAAAAAATTACCAAAAACGCCCGCTCTTCGCCGCAGCGAAGCGCGGGCTCTAAGTCCTAGTTATATAAATAGGGTAATTCCGATCTTAATTCGAACCTAAAATTTCAAAACCTAACTCCAAACCAAAAATTAAGATATGTGTTAAATTTAAACGCTTAAATCATATTTTGTTGAATTGATCTCATTCATCCATATATTTTTATAACAAACTTTTGTAACAACCTTAGTAACAAACAATTCAAAACACATTTATATTTAAATTGAAATATCTTTTGATATATATTTTTTTATAATCTAATTTTACCATATTTTTTAAAATTTCGTGTTCTTTAATTCAACATCTATTTTGATCAAGGTTCTAAATAGCGTGAGGCGTGGCGTGGCGGCTTGATCAAGCCTCAAGCTTTAGCGGCTAAGGCGAAGCTTTTGCGTTTTTAAGGCGTGAAGTAAGGCGGCACATTATACGAAAATATTTATAAATTATTTGTATTTATATCATATTTCAAATGTATTAAGTTTACAAAAGCGTCTTACATACAAACTAAAGTCAAAAAACTGTATTTACATGTAATCGTTTTTATTTCTATATAAAAGAGATCGATTTTATCAAAATCAAAATGAAGGAAGCCTCGATCCATCATGACTTATCACGCCTTATGATACTTTTCGCTTCTCATTGCACGTCAAGCCTTAACCTCACGCCTTGGCGTATAGCGTGGCGTGAAGGTGGAGCCTTACGCCTTTGCGAGGCCATTGCGAGCCTTTTAGAACTATGATTTTGATATAATATTATTTAATTTTAGTTTTTTCGTTTTTAATTAGTTTATTTAAAATAATTTAATTTTTTTATTACTTTAATTTTAATTCGAACCTTATCATTAAAAGGTATTAATCGAATACTCGCCGCTGTATTGCGCAGGTACGATGCTAGTAATCATAATAAGTTTTTGAATAATTATTATTGAAATCTTAAACCTAATGCCCCATTCATAAAATTTAATCCGCGGATTGAGAAATACTCTTCTAACTATCATAACATGTCATTTTCCATGCGTACTATGGGCCAATCACTTACTAATGCAAACTATACATATCAAGATATAAAAGTGATCAAAACATCAAGAGGTTAAGAGCAAATAGTATCGTCTCCCATGGCTCTTCATAACGTCACAATAAAAACGCCAAATATCACACATTTTTTGGTGCCATGATCTTTGGCGTCGTAGTTGTCAGTCTATAATAATGGTCATAACGCGAGCCTACGACGCGAGAACTGTACTGTGGCTCGCGTTATAGACTCACGTCGTGGTTTTTATTTTTAATTTTTTTTATATTTTTTATTAAATGTAGAACCATTATAACATCAGAAATAATCAAGGAGGCAAGTTTTTGGTGTTATAGAGTTTCTGATGTTATGAAATAAAATATTGACGTATCTATCACCTACTTTTTTCACAACACTATCATAACACGAAACCACACCCTGTGCTCTAACGGTTAAAAGACATTCAAATCACTTGTAAAACTCTTAACGGATGAATTACTATTTCTATTATATGTGTCGTTTAAGATGGAGTTAAGAGCAGGGCCGTCTCATGGATTTTGATGGCCCTGTGCCGTAATTACTAATAGGCCCCGTAACTCCCGTTAGACACAAAGGTTCTAAACACATCTTGTAGATGATTACAAATTTATGTATTTCGTGCGGGGATTATATTGATATTGACGATATTATGATTGATTTTTATTTCAGTAATGAACAAAATTTATGCATGTTATAAGGTACTGCTATATAAAAACAAAATATCAAAAGTTGATGGTAATTTAAGAGCCAATTAAAAATGTTTATGTAACATCCTTTGTTCGTTATTACTAATTTACTATACTTATGAGTTATAAGCTGTTAAAGATATTTATTATGTAAATTAGCTTTTAGATGAGATTACAAGCAACTAAATAGGATAAATTAAAGATAAAAAATATGGGCTTTCTTAGTTCATATATGTAAAACGGGTGGGTACAAAAAATATTGTGGCCCTAGGCAAAAGAGGGCCCTGTGCCATTGCACGAGTAGCATACCCCTTGAGCCGGCCTTGGTTAAGAGGGTATCTGGAATTATCTTTGAAACTAGATTATTTATTTAATTTATTTTTAAAAGGAAGATAAGGTCAAATGAGTGTTTAGATAATAAAAGAGAAAAAAATGATTATTTATGTTTAGAAGCTTTCAAAATGGAGTTTTGAAAAAGTAAGTGAGGAGTTACTTATTTTATTTTTAAAATAAAGAAAAACTAAAATAAATTTATTTTAGTCATTTTACTCATCAACTAAAAAAATAATTTGATTTACCAAACACTAAAAAAATTAATAATCTGATTATTGTGATTTCAAACAATATAATCAAATCCAAACATTATATTTCAAAACCACGTTTTCTAATTGTTGATTATCCGATTATTCATTTTCAAAACGCATAATCTATTTTCAATAAGTAATCCCAAACACCTCTTAAATTATTGTAGAGGTGTACATTTTCTAATATCCGTTATCATATATTTATAAGAGTGTAATCGAGTTAAGTCGAGCTCAAGCTTAACAAAATTTGAGTTTCGTTTGATAAAAAATTATAAGCTTAAGCTTAGCTAGATAACTTGTCAAACTTTAACCATCCAAATTTAAACTTGACTTGATAAGGTTTAATAAAAAATGAGTTTAACTTGAAAAACTTAAATTTATACAAAATTATTTTATTTAATAGCAAAACGCATAAATAAACATATATACAAAGTAAAATAAACAATTACAAGCATAGCTCATAAACAAATTTGAATTTCATTTAACATAAATAAATCCTATGATAAAATACTCGTAACAAAACCCAACATTAAAATAAAATATATGCCAAAATAGTACACGGTATTTCAATACAGTATATTTTTTTATAACCGATAAATAACGTATTTTATAATATTAGAACTTTTATGTTAACAATCAAATAATCTATTACACAACATCAAATAAATTCAAAAATAAAAAATATTTAAAATACAAGAAAATGAAATATTAATTCAAACTAAAAATTTCTTCTAAAATACGTTACTACTCCGTAGTATTTAGTTTTTAGTTGCATGAATTCATCTTGAAAATATATCTCTGTTAAATTTAGAAGGACTAATGACTTAAAAATGTATTTAAGTTGATATTTTTTATCGTTCTGTGTAATCATTTTTTTTTCTTCCAATATTATCGTTAAATTTTATGGTTTCGTACATTGTGTTTACCCGCTGACCTGCTTGAGTGCTTAACAGGTTACCTTAACGACAGTTTAATTTTTTATTACAACATTAGTCCTTTATATTAACGACCATTAATATAAACAATTAAAAATTATTTTACCGATTTACTCAAATAATACAGCGTATCAATAACAATAAATCTACATCACTTCTCATCATCTTCATTCAACCTTTCTTCATTCACGATTTCCATAAAATCAACCTTACAACCTGATCAATAACCCTAACACCTACCACAACAACCATTCATCATTTAACAACAACCAAATACCGCCACCATCACACACTGCCTTCACCAACCACACTACCACCACCACCCTCCACGACGGCTGTTGTTACTGACTCATCCTTATCAAACAAAAAATCCAATTCAATCTTCAAAAGTCTTTGTACAATACATTAGCTTAACACTCTTGACCCCTCAAACCACTTTCTCCATCAGCGCGTCCCTCTGTGATACGACCCTCGCGGGTTGTATCGGGATAAGGCACCCTTATAACGTGTGTTGGCTCTTTTAAGAACGAAAGAAGAGAAGACTAGACATTTGTTTATTTAACTTTGATTGATTACATTGATAACAATGACAAGGTATTTATAAAGCATAATAATAAAATCCCAAAACCTAAGATAGATAGTATCATAGTAATGGCTCATGTTTTGCCCGCCCTCATCTGAAGCCCGGACATATCATTTCCCACTCCTTCGAATCCACCTTGCCCTCAAGGTGATGTCTTGAAAAGAATCATTTATTCTGGGATCCCATATCCTAATCATACCGCACTCTCGTCTTTCACTCACACAGTTCTCCACCCAAATAGTTCTCCATCCTAGCCGTTCTCCACCTAGAAAGTTCCCCAACACATAGTACTCCAACAACATCCTTCTTCCACCTTTCGATACCCATGCCGTAACACTCCTCACTCCTTCAAAAATTAACTTGTCCTCAATTTGATACGACGAATATCCCATAAGCCCGTGATCATCACCGATACCCATTCTTTCTTATAATCGGCGAACTCGCAGACTTTCATGATCGACCAAATAAGAGAGTATAGGACTAACCCCGTCGTTTGATAATTCATCTTCCCCCGCTAGCGGTTCCAGACCTAAAGCTTTTGAATTGTCACCATCATCCTTAGGTAACGATATCACTTTATTCAACTCATCATCGTCAACCTCACGTGCTTCACAACTATCCATAAGAACCTCTTCCGCACTCCCCTTATTTTCTGAAAATTTAGAAAAGTCGCTACAAACTTTCATGCTTTCCACATTACTCTCACCAATATCGAATACATCATCAATCATGCTACTAATCTCAACAAGCTCGAGGTGATCTTTGTTATGTCCGGATGTAACATTCCCCACTTCTTTTGGTGTAACTTCTAGTGCAACGCCTGATGTTGTAGAAGACTCAGTCGTTTTTTTTCGATGGTCTGCTTTTCTTCTACAATTGCCTCAAGGCGGGTCTCTACTATACGGGCTAAATAGAAGGCTTCGCCTAATAGTTGTTGGTTTCGGGTAAGACCTCAACAATTCTAGTTGTAGCTTCGGTTTAAGTCCGGGTATTTAAAACGAGGCAAGTAAACTTTCAGGTATACCCGTTACTCGAGTAATAAGATACTTAAATTCACTTTGATATTCGACCACGGTACCCATTTGCAAGAGTTTAGATAATGCATCTCGATCGCCAGTGCTCGATGCCATAAAAAATAAATCGAAAAAAAAAAATATTTTTTATTTTTTTCGGGATGAACAGTACCCGATGAACAATACCCGTCTGATGAACAGTAGCGTTTGATAAACAATACCCCCGTCTGCGAATAGTGCCGCCGGTGAACAATAACCCACCGATGAACAATGTTTTTTTTTTGCTAATTGGAATCTTAGATCGAAATCACTCAACGAGTTGAGGGCTCTCAATGAAAGTATCAATTGATACGACCCTCGTGGGTTGTATCGGGATAAAACACAATTATTACGTGTGTTGGCTCCTTAAGAACGAGAGAAGAGAATACTAGACATTTGTTTAATTAACTTTGATTGATTACGTTGATAACAATGACACATTATTTATAAAGTATAATAATAAAACCCTAAACCTAAGATAGATAGTAATGGCCATGTTTGGCCTGCCCTCATCCAAAACCCGGGCGTATCACTCTGAGTCGTTGTCAGTTCGGTGAAGTTATGGTTTTTTTTTAGAAATAAAACTAGATCATAGATTACAAGTTTGAACCAAACTTACCATAGATCAAGAAATACAAAATAAAACACTCTATTTCATAAATCTTCGTATAAATATCAAGAGAAATGCTAAAACCACAAAAGAAGTTACACAAAACTTTTTACAAAATGATTTGTCACATATTTAGTGGTCTTCTCTCTTACTTTTGAATTCTCTCATTAAATCACAACCACTAATTTATTTGACACATCATTATGTGAAAAATATTTTGTAAATTTTTTGTGGTTGTATCACTTCTCAAATATCAAGCCACGGTCAAAGGGTTGTAGCCACAAAAATCATACAAGTTTTGTGGGTTATAGTATTGTTTAGTGGTTGTGTTTGTTTGTAAAAAATGAGTAATATGGATGAAGAAATGATAAGGATTTGTGGAGTGATAAGGATTGTCGAATTGGGAGTATGATTTTTATTTTCGGAAATTAATTTTTTTTTTATAAAGATTTAAATTTTTTGTAAAAAAATTTAAAATATCTTTGTGAAAAGAAAATTGTACAAATATTTTTAACGTAAAAAAATTATAAAAAGTTTTACAAAAATTATTGTAAAAAATAATGTTTTAAGCTATACGTTTTGTAAAAAATTATAAAAACACTCTTACAAAAAATTATTGTAAAAAAATAATTTTTAAGTTATACGTTTTTTTAAAAATATTATTTTTTTAGAAAATCAAAGTTCAAGTGTTTATATGAACAACCGTTAATATAAGGACTAACATTGTAATCAAAATTTTAACTGTCATTAAGTTAATCTGCTAGAGCAAGTCAAACAAGTTACCAGTATACACAATGGTATGAAATCATAAAGTTTGGTAATAATATAGAAAAAAATGGTTATACAGAATGATAAAAAGTAAAGTTAAATATATATTTAAGTTATTAGTCCAATTTAAAAAAAAACTTGATAAAAATTCGAATTGAATTATAAAAAGTCTAAGCTTGAGTTTAATATATGTTTTAAGCTATTTTTGAGCTTGAGCTGAATAAAAAAACTCAACTTAATCGAATTAAACCTAAACTCAAATTCAAATTACTTGATAAAGTTTCTATTAAAAGAAAATAAATATTATTAAAAAGATAATGTAAATAATCAAAGAGTCCGGTTATTTAAGATACCTTGTATCCTTTGGATACAAGGGGACAAATCTGGGCCACTCATCCATTTAAATCCAACGATCCACGTTTAAACAAAAAAAAAGTGGAGGGGTAGTTACGTAATTTCACTACCCCGCCCAAACCCTAACCCCCTCTTTTCGCTACATTCAACCGTCATTTTTCATTTCCATCTAAACTCACACACACACAAAAAACACACAGTAAAAACACACACAAACAAAAACCACCATCTCCATCAACGATTTCACCTTCAAAACACACATCCGATCAAATAATCAACAAATACGATGAAAGGGAAGCCGAAAAACGAGCCATCTTCCAAAAAACCAGATCAAAGGAAGATAAAAACAAGGCAAAAAGGTAAAAAATCACAGATCCATCCTTTTTCTATGCTTTTTTAGTTTTTTTAAATGCTTTTTAAGCTTTTTCTAAGCTTTTTCTGAGCTTTTTCTCTGTTTTTTTATACTTTTAAGCTATATCAATGATTCTTGTATGCTGTTTAACTAAATGTATGATGAATATAGTAGATCTATGAAAATAAACATTATTTGATACTTTTAAGCGAGTTTTGTGTTTAAAAATAGATTGCATGTGAATATAAGCATCTCGGTTGGTTAAAAAAATGAACAAAATAGATTTAAAAAAGTTGAGAAAAAATAGTTTCCTAAACTGATAGAACATATATGATAAAAAAAAAGTATAACATATATGATAAAACCTTATCATATATAATGAGTGAAAATACAATAAAAAGCACTAGGATTAGAACATATATGATAGTTTTAAGCGAGTTTTCCATATGATAGTAGATTAAAAAATAAACAGAATAGATTTTAGAATGTTGAGCAAAAATGGTTTCCTAGACTGATAAAACATATATAATAAAACCTTATCATATATGATGAAACCTTATCATATATGATGAGTGAAAAAACAATTAAAAGCAGTAGGATTACAACATATATGATATTATATTGCTTGCATCATTTGATAGTTTTAAGCGAGTTTTGGGTTTAAATATTGCTTGTATGTGAATATAAACATCTCGGTTGAGTAAAAATGGTTTCCTAGACTGATAAAATATATATGATAAAACCTTATCATATATGATAAAACCTTATCATATGTGATGAGTGAAAATAAAATCAAAAGCAGAAGGATTAGAACATATATTTGATAGTTAAAAAATGAGACATCATATTTGATAGAACCTTATCATACATAATTCATCATATTTCATAAGTTATGCAACATATAAAGCTTTAAACAGATGTAATTTTGCCTAACTTTGCGCTTTTATTGCAGATGAACAGCCTACAAAAAACAAGGATGACGAGACACAAGAACCACCTAAAAGAAGCTTAGGTAAAAAAAGCAAAAAAAAATACAGAAAAGTAAAAATAAGTATCATATCTGATAAGATAAGTTTTTTTTTATCAGCAGTTATTATAAAAACGATGAAAGAAAAAACTGCAACGCTTGAAAGAGCAAGACAAAGAAAGGAGAAGGGCAAAGGTGCCACTGAAGCTGTCACTCAAACAAAGACCAAGGAAAAAGCTGTTGAAACAAAGGGCAAAGGAAAAACGAATGTGAAAACAAAGAAAGCTGAAAAGCCAAAAGATACTACAGAAGGTAAGAAAAATATACTACATATCATATTAATTCATTAGGAACAAACATACAATACTGAACATCTCTTTGCTTTGTAAAAAATGTAGAAGAAAGTGGTACGGAAGAAGATGATGTTTCAGAAGACGAGAGAATTAGCAGCGGGGAAGAATATGTAGATGAAGAAGCCGAGTCTGAACAAACCGAGACAGAAGAAGGTAACAAGGATAAGGAAAACGAAGAAGAGCCAGAGGGCAATGACGAGGGGGAAGACGAGGGAGATGACGCAAACGAGTAGGAAGACGATGGAGATGACGAAGACGAGGAGGAAGACGATGTCAATAATGAGGGTGAAAGTAGCGAGGATGATGATGAAGACCAGGATGAAGAGGAACCTGTGAAAGAAGAGAGGGTCAAAGATGTTTCGAAGAAAATAACAAAAATCAAGTTCATCAACCCTTCAAAAACAAAAAAAGGTAACAATTAATGATAATTTTATCAAATACGATATAGCATAAGAAAATATTTATGTATCATTTATGTTGACTGTATAATACTAACACGTTTCATTCTATTTTGCAACACAGCAAGCTTTCCTGAAGTGGTAAAGAAAGATAAAAAAGCCAGAAAAAGGAAATTGGAACAAAAGCAAGAAGCAAAACGTCCACATAAAGGGACAAAAAGACAAAAGCATACATACATTGGGGGCAAAAAAACAACCGGGAAAAAAGAAACAACTTCGCAGGAAGAATCAAGTGAAGGAGAAGAAGATGACCAGATGGATGAGAAAATCGAAATAGACGATGACGAGGAGAATGAGCAGATGGTTGGCAAATCAAAGATGCTAGTTGTCAAACCTTCACCTTCTAAAGGCACCAAGTTAAAAAAAATACGAAACTGAAGAAGAAGAAGACGACTACGCGATGGTTTTGGTAAAAAAGAAGAAGGGTAGAGGTCTAACAAAAAAGAAGCAGACAAAGGTATACCCTATTGCCTTGACCAGATGCTCACCTAAATCGTTGTTCGAAGCAACCTCGGGACTGTCAGATGAGAGAAAGAAAGTTTTAAAACAAATTGGTTTTGAGAGGTACATTGAGTTTCCCATAGACGAGCTGTCTTCACACCTTCTGTACCATGTTGTCGAGAAGTTCCATCCACAAAGCATGGAACTGAGACTCCCAAAAGGATCAATCAAAATAACAAGAGAAAGGGTGCAACAAATGCTTGGTGTCCCGATGGGGACAATATCTCTTAATGAACTGCCGGAAAGGGAAGACGATGATGCTTTCATCGAAGAATGGAAGGCTCAATACGGCACATTAAAACCAAGCCCAGCAACAATTGCAAAAAGGATCCAGTCGACCAACACATCAGACTTCACCTTCATAATGAACTTCCTTATGCTCTTTGGTGGCACGATGTGCAACTTAGACTCTGGTGGGAAAGTCCTTTTGAAGATTTTGAAGAAGGTCACAGAGAAACAAAACATTAATGAGATAGACTGGTCGTCCTATATACTAGAATGCCTCAAGAAAAGTAAAAGCAAGTGGAACGACCAAGCTGTAAAACGATGGTACAACGGACCTGCTACTTTCTTGTGTGTAAGTAAAACCAACTGTTTTTTTTAATTTAAAACTTACTTTATATGTTCTCGTTGTCTTTAACCAAAACAAACTTGTTCTTATCACAGCTGCTTTACTTGGACTCAACTTACTTCCCAGGAGTAGCCGTTATGCGGCGAATACCAGCAATAAGAAGCTGGAATGGTCGGTTGATGAAGTTGAGAATACATATAGAAATGAAGATTCAATGTTTGGGGAACCTAGAACATCAAGATGAGTACAAGGAAGAAGATGTCCACATGGGGATTGATGTGTACAAAAACAACGACTTCTATCTAGAACCAATTAAAGACAGGAAACCACAAACACTAGAGGTAAAACAAAAAACTATGACATATATGATAGTATGAACTATCATATATGATAGTATGAACTATCATATATGATAGTATGAACTATCATATATGATAGTATGAAC
The DNA here is from genome assembly GCA_025667525.1 of Glebionis coronaria. Taxonomy (NCBI): domain Eukaryota; kingdom Viridiplantae; phylum Streptophyta; class Magnoliopsida; order Asterales; family Asteraceae; genus Glebionis; species Glebionis coronaria. The sequence continues at coordinate 105,468,374 of CM046876.1, forward strand.
TATCATATATAAAGTATCATATATGAAAGATACTAATACACTTGCAACATACATTTTTCTATGCAGGAGTTTGTTGAAAAAAGTATTGATCGATTTGGAGAGATATATGAGGCAAGAAGAGTGCTTGCTGAAACACTTGGAGAATGACTTAAAAAGTTTGAAAATGATGAAACATTAATTGGTCTATGCAAGGAATACCAGGTGGTATTCAAAAGAAACAAGGACGATGACCTTGATGTGGATTTCATGGATTGGGAGCAAACCTCCACGAACGATGGGAAAACAGAAGATGCTCCTGTTTCAGTAAAACAGCCGGTTACTCTTGAAAGTATACAAACTGAGGATGAGGAATCTACTCAAAAAGCTCAAAAGGAAAAAGATAAAGAAAAGGAAACTGAAAAAGAGGAACTGGTCACCGAAGCTGGGTTGGTTCACCATCCAAAATCAGCTAAAGAAGCAGCGATGTTGGCAGAGGTTCATAAGACTGTTTTCACAAATGAGCCATTGTCCAGGGAGTTTCAAAACGACCCAGAGTTTGATGAATACCTGGACAGGTATTGCATGGAGTTGGAACGCCAAGCTGCAATTGAAAGCCAAAAAAAGAAGCTTGTGGAAGAAGCGATGGCGACAAGGAAAACCAGAGGAACGAGGCAACCAAAGTCTCTCAAATCAACACCATCTTTTATCCAAATCACAAAAACGCCTGAAACAACACCTAAGCAGATAGTGATGATGGTAGAAGAAGATGATGCTGCAAAAGAACAAAAGAGGCCATCCCGCTTGCTCCTTTCTAACTACATAAACAAGAAAGCACCAGCACGGGGAAAGCTCACTGTAGCAGAGTTGATGATAGGAGAGAGTGTGTTCTCAATGCTTAATAACAACATGTAAGTAAAACCTAAAACACTAACAAACTAATTATCATTCAAGTAGGATCATATATATATGATAAAAGTAAGTAATTGTAATATGTTTGTAGGGATTTCATATTTGAGTCAGCGGACCATAATTATGCTTGCATGAAGGACAACATGCAGACAATGGCTCCAGGCTTAAAGGTAGATGCACCTGTCATTGACACATACTCAAATGTGCTAAACTTTGAAGAACACACTCGCACAGGAGGAAAAAAGAAGAAACAGTACTTCATGTCAACTATGATTGTAAGTACATCTTACATCATATGTGTTTTTTATAACAAAATTATGTCCACAAACTAAAACAAACAATATATTATTGATTATGCAATACAGACAACAAACATGTTTGATTGGAAACTGGCAAACGGATAGTATGACGTCCAGAAGCAGTTTCAAAAGTTTGAAGAGAACACGAGAACCTCCATGGGAGAAGATGAGGACTTGCTGAAGTTGAAGAATGTAAATCTGGTAAACACTTGACTAACATATATGATAAAAAAAGTAAAACATATAGGATTAGAACATATATGATATTACAGTTACAGTTTACAATAAATCTGGTAAAACACTTGACTAACATATATGATAAAAAAAGTAAAACATATATGATAAAAACTTATCATATATGATAAAAACTTATCATGTATGATGAGTAACATGCAATCAAAAGCAGTAGGATTAGAACATATTTGATATTACATTTACAATAGATTAAAAAAAATATAACTTATAAAAACTCTGCAGGTGTTCTTCCCGGTCATATCTCACCAGCACTACTACTTGGTGGTCTTTAACCTCATCAACGGCGCCGTGTCAATCATCGACAACTCGAAAGTCGCCAGCACATATGAAAGCAAGTACCAGACGTACTGTGACCTACTGGTAAGTCACTAAATACATAAATAAACTAAAAAAACATGAACATCTGTGCATTTCAAAAAGCATCTAAAAAAATCACACACCGAAGAATATGACAAACTTGGGGCTTTTTTTGCAGATGAAAATATTTATGATGTATATGGAGAGTGTCCAACACAAAATGACGAAAAAACTCAGGAAGCATACAATCATTCGACCAAAGTGGGGAACAATGTACAACGACATCGATTGTGGGGTGTTTGTGATGATGCACATGGAGCATTATGAGGGCGAAAGTGCAAAAGGTTGGGTTTTGGACTTCCCGAGTGATTCAGATGAGCAAAGAAAGGAAATACTGAAGCTGAGGTTCAGGATAGCTGCAAAGATATTATCACACGAGAAGAACACAAGGAGGCAGCAGCTAACCGATGAAGCCTATGAATTTGCAAGAACATACCAGATGCAACCATACAAGACAAAGGTTATCAAAGAGGCAATCAAAGCAAGAAAGGAGGAACAAGACAGAGATGTGGCCAAGAGCGCCATCTGAAGAAGGAAAGACAAAAAGACAATACAGTTTTAAGACATTAATTTTTAATTTGGTCTGTAATAACTTAGATTTTTGTTTAAGACTTCCGCTTTGCTTAGCCTATCCTCTGGGAAAGGGGTACGCGACATGCAGGAGAACCCATGGTGGGTTGCTCCAAACTTGGGGTCAACTAGTCGTAGATCATGGATCGGTTAATAGGCATCCATTAGTCCGACTACCCCCGAGTCATGTCGCCTACCTTAATAAGCTTTAACGCTTAACCCACTGGAACATTAGGCTAGGCAAAGAGATTAGTGAACTGATTTAGATTAGAAGCAGTTAGATGACTTATCCAATCGGAAAAGGAGTACGCGGCATGCAAGAGAACCCATGATGGGTTGCTCTAAGCTTGGGGTCAACTGGTCGTAGATCGTGGATCGTTTAATAGGAATCCATTAGTCCGACTACCCCTGAGTCATGTCGCCTACACCTGACGTACCATTGGAAAACATTTGGATAGAATCGTAGGGAAGACAAGTTGTTGGCGGTAAAGTAGGATGTACCGCATTTTGTGGATACAACTTGTTTTAACTTGTAACCCGTCGAATTTTCTATTATGAAATGGAAAATGAATATTTTTGTTTCATGTGTATTGTTCTTGTATTAAATTTCTAGAGAACAGAAGGATATTGTAAAACATGTAAACCGCTAAAAACAAAACTATCATATATGAAACATTAGTTTCATATATGATAGTCCAAAAAAAACTTGTAAAAACACACTTGCTCTGGAAACGAAATTCTTGAAAGAAGTAACATTAGTATTTTAAAAACTATCATATATGATACATACGTATCATATATGTTGTGTTGACAACTTAACATATATGATACATTACTATCATATCTGATAGTCCAAAAAAAACTTGTAAACTGACAAAAGCAAACTAGAAAAAACTAAAGGATTGAACACATCTTAACATATATGATACATACGTATCATATATGTTGTGTTGACAACTTAACATATATGATACATCAGTATCATATCTGATACTCCAAAAAAAACTTAAAAAACTGACAAAAGCAAACAAACTAAAGAAAAAACTAAGGGATTAAACACAACTTCTCATGACTCATTGACATATGATTATCCAAAAAAAGATAGTATCAAAAACAACTTCTCATGGATCAAAGTGATCAAGACAAAATAGCATCATACATCATAAAATGACATGTTCAGAAACTGCAAACAGTAAAATAAAACGGGAAAAAATTCCTAAAACAAAAACTTTTCTTCTATCCAAGCTCATCCACTCGTACTTGCATCTGCAACAGCTGGATCCTTGACAACGACTTCCTCCAATCGCTTACCGGTGCAAGTGCTCTTGTTATGATCAGTACCCCCGCACACCGAACATGTAATCTTGTTCTTCTTGCCTTTCTCAATAGCTATCTCTCTACCACCTTTAATACGTAGCTTTTGACGCCCAGGACGTCCTCTAGGGGTTCCAACATCTGGATTATCAACCAAACGTACAGACGGATGAGAGACACCAACGAGCTGCTCCAAACAGTCTATCTTCTTCTTAGATGGAGGATTTGGGCAATCCGCTTCAACATCTTTCTTCAGCTGCTTCAACTTTTCAACAAAAGCACCCAACCTAGGCTCGTATTTGCTCAACAAATGAACACAATGATCAACAATAGATGTCGCCTTGCTCGAATAATTCTCCAATACAACATTCTTCTCCCCATACCTGTTCCTCTTGTTCCTCAACGCAGCCGGGATAAGGTTCTTGGTCCAACGCTTAAGAATGTATTGCTGAGGAATCATCTCGATATTGGCATTCTTGAACACGCAGAAAATATGCTTGCACAATATCCCAACCCTCATAAACAACTGGCATGTACAAATAACTGAACCATCCTCTAAGTTGCGCAAGACCTGGGAAAAAAAACCAAAAAAAAAAGTGAATATCATATATGATACATGTGCTTATCAAATATGATATGTTTAAAAAAAATATTACATCAACAAAAAACTCACATACCTTGTACAACCCATCTTCTCTAGTAAACATGTCAACCTCATCATCTTCCTTCTCCTTCTCTTTATCATTGTCATTTTCCTTATCTTTCACATTATTAGAAGACTCGCCAACTTTACCCTTATCAGTAACCTTATCATTCACCTTTTTCTTGTTCTTCTTACCAGGCTCTTCATAAACAAAATGCCTAACTCTGATAACAGAAACCTCAGAACCCTCGAGCACATTCTTAGTATCTATCTGACAATACCATAATCCAACAAAAATCTCTTTCTGAACCAACTCAAACAAGGTACGAGTGTAAACCATTGCAGCATGCTTCTCAATCTTGAGAAAAGTCCTTAACTTCGGAACAGTATCCATTGTATTATGATCCATTCTCTCTTGAACACTCCTTTGCTTTTCCATCGCCGTCTCAAAGCAATTCATAAAGTTCATAAGTGTCGAGCTAGAATTGGTAAAGTGGGAGAAGAAAGAATTCTCGCTCTCTGATCTAGACGTAGTCCTCATCAGTCCACACAACGGCGAGTCAGAAAAATAAGTAGGGATCCAAGTTGAACGCATATCATACATCTTCGTCAGCCACTTGTGTCCCACCAAATCATACTCTGTCATCAGATCACCCCATCTTGTGTCAAACTCCTCGGGACCAGAAAAAAAAAATTAGTTATCGGAGCCTAGCTAATTACCCCTCATCTAAAAAACATCAATGGCGACAAGAAAATTCTCCTACCCTAAACGATTGCCTTTTCTTTTTTAATCAGGATGCCTTTTAATGATGTTGGCTTCTCGTTTAATCTTATGATTAGGCTGAGTTAACAACGTCCTTATTGGGTTGATAGTTTATTTAAGATCTGGTTTGTCGTCTTTTGTTTTTTTTCTTGTTTGTCGTCTTTGTGTTTTTTCTTCTTATTACTGTCGGTGGTCGTCTCTTTATAACCTATTCCAAAGGGTCGCTTGTGGTTTTTATTGATTGGTTGTTAATCGTTTGGGTAATAAGAAGTTAGGGTTTTGTTTTAGGTTGCGATTGTTGGTCGGCTGACATTATTTAATTAGTGGTTGGCTGACTTTGGTATAATATTTGGATTGAATTGGTCGGCTGACATTGTCAATTAGTCGGCTGACATTATTTAATTAATGGACGGCTACATTGGTATAATACTTGCGGATTCACGTGCGCCTATTGTGGGGCCTGAGGTTTTAATTGGTCGTTTGGTTTTGTTTCTGTTTCGCAATTGTTTAGGGTAGTATCGTTTGTCTTATAGCAATTGTTATTAGGGTTTGGTCTGTTATGGTGGGTTCCAGTTCTAATGTTTCAATTCCTATTTCGGTTATTGATACAGCAAATGGTGATCGACTGAATAACACGGTGGATGTGCTTAGTAGTGATAAGATGTATTCGAGAGAAAAGGCTGTATTACTCAATAATATGCAGCCTTGTACGATTGAGTTGATTTGTCAGGTTTTTGAGATGCCACTGCATACGGTGGCTGAAATTCGTGAGCTCAAGCATAATTTAAAGGTGATGAAATTTGTTGTTTGTTCGTTGATTTCCAGTGAACGATTGAGGGAGATATATATTTGTTTGTGTGCGTATGAAGCTGAGTTGATGATCAAGGCGGGTGAATCGAATGATGCAAGTCAGTCGATTGAGGATATTACTGCTGATTTTTCTAAAAAAATGGATACGCTTGCTTCTATTTGTAGTACTAATGCAAATGATAAGGAGCAGTTCGCTGATAATGGTATTTTTCGTCAATTGGTGTCTGAAGATGTTTTTGAAGGTGTTAATGTCTCTATTCCTCGTAAAGTGGTTCAGAAGGTCAGTCATCGTCTTGAACATACTCTTTATGGTTATTTTATTGGTAAGAGAATGGCGTTCCCGGTTGTGGATTATTTTGTTAGGAACAACTGGGTGAAACATGGGTTGACACGGATCATGATGAACTCTAAGGGTTTTTTCTTTTTCAAATTCAAGTCACTTGCTGGTTTGGAAGCTGTTTTAGAAGAGGGCCCGTGGCTGATTCGTAATTCTCCGATCATTCTCAAAAAATGGTCGCTGGATGCTAGGTTGATTAAGGAAGAGTGTACTCGTATTCCTGTTTGGGTAAAATTACATGATGTGCCGATTCAAGTCTTTGAAGAAGATGGAATTAGTTTGATTGCTTCTTTCATTGGAAAACCTGTGATGCTAGATTCCTACACTAGCACTATGTGTAAGGAGTCATGGGGGCGGAGTAGTTTTGCCAGATGCTTAATTGAGGTTAATGTTGAAGCTGATTTTGTGGATGTTGTCACCATTGGTGTCCCTTCTCTTTCGGGGGAAGGGTTTACAAAGGAAACTATCCGTATTGAATATGAATGGAGACCTCCTAGATGTGTTGAGTGTAAGACTTTTGGTCACTCTCTTGATCAATGCTCTAAGAAAGTGGTTGTCTCTCCTATAGTTCTTCCTGCTAGTACTGGTCCATCTATTTCTAATGATGGTTTCCAAACGGTCACCAAAACACAGAGAAAGATGACGAAATCTATAAAGGGTGGTAAGTTTACTGGTCCATCGGTTCAGCCGAATGTCAAATTTGTTCCTAAAGCTACAATTAGTAACCCGACGAAGGGAGTGACTAAAGCGAAAACTGGTTCTTTGCCCAAGTTGAAGCCTACTGATAAGTCATCATCAGGGGTTGGGATATCTACATCAAATTCTTATTTTGTGTTGGATCCCGATGATGAAGATGACGAGGTTGAAATGGTGTATGATGAAACAACTAATTTATTCTCTAAAACAAATGCAGGTGGAAACTCCTTCACGGCAGCTGTTAGTTAGTTTGATTCATTTCGTTTTGTGCTAGGTGTTTGTAAGTGTTTATGGTCTGTCATAAGCACTAGATCTTGATGTTTATCAAGCTATTTAGCTTGAGGTTAATGTGGTACCTTAGCCACATTCCATTTGTACTTCACTGTTTTTTTTGGATAATCTATTTACCGGGGAAACCCATTACCAAAAAAAACTCCTCGGGACCAATGTACATGTTCCAAATAATCTTGTTCAACTTCTCTTTAAAAACCCGATCATTGTATATTTTCTCACATATCTGCAAAGACATACAAAAACCAAATGATATGAATAAAAATTCTGTTCTCACATCATATATGATACTACTTCAACATATATGATACTAATAAAATATCATATATGATGCTACTTCATCATATATGATACTAGTCTTAAAAACAAAGTACCTTCGCTGGAAGATTCTGCGTGATATGCCACATGCACAGCCTATGCTTTGTACCAACAAACTCGGCTTCAATGGCATTCCTCATCGCCTTATCTTGATCGGTCACTACTATGCTAGGTGCTTTACCAAACGCTTTGATGAAGGCTTTAAGTAACCAAACATACGATTCAGTGGTCTCGAACTTGAGCAAACCAACAGCAACCGTAACACACTTCCTATGGTTGTCAATCGCCGTAAAAGGAACAAATACCATTTTGTACTTGTTTGTCTTAAACGTGGCATCAAAAGAGACAACATCACAGAACTCCTTGTAGTTGTACTTGGACACTTCATCAGCCCAGAATAAGCCAATAAGCTCAGCCTTGTTAACCAAATAATCAAACGAAAAATCAGCAACGTACTCCTTCCTCTTCTCCATCTTGTTTATCAACATCTGCGCATCATAGTCCCCGATGTAACAGTTGACGCTACGGAAAAAGTTCTTAAAGTCAACAGTAGTGTCGTGAACGAGCAGATAAGAACCCTTGATCCCGGTCAGAAGGTGATGAGCTCTTGTAGCACCGATATTCACAATCGCAGCCTTGACAATAAACACCTGCTCCGCGTATGTTAACTGCCTCTGATTCTTTGACAGATGCTTGTACTCCTCACGTTCAAGCTCGTGGTTGTGGATAGTATCAAATACACTCAACTTGAACTTTGTCGTACCAGGGATCAAGTCAAACACAGCACGAGCTTTACAACCGGTGATATGCACATTTGAATGCCTCAATTGGTTATAACCATTCTCCAAATCTAGTGTGTATACATATATATCCATCGGGGAACCCTTCCTGTTGCAAACCAAATACTTTTGCTTCACAATCCCGCTCCTCAATCTTTTCTGACACGATTTCCTAACAACAAAACCAGCTTTAACGGCATACTTCTTGTAAGCAGCAATGCAATGCTCAACTGAATCATACTCGTTCCCTTTAACAAGTAAAAACTCGGCAGGCACTTTCGGAATGTAGTAAACAGTACCCCCAGGAGTATCAAAGTTGGAATGAGTGATATACGACTCAGGAGTCCGCACAACATTCAACTCTACAAAAAGAAACATATACTATCATATATGATTACAAAATACTAGAAAAATTCAACACATATCATGTAAACATCATATATGATAGACATGTATCATATATGATAGTATATGTTACATGGCTATCATATCTATGTAAAAATACAAACATCATATATGATACGTTCCTATCATATATGATACATTGGCAACATGCACTAAGCTCAACAAAAACTAGAAAACTTACTCTTAACAACTTCCGCTTCTTCAACGTCTTGTTCATACGCAGAAATCTCATCCGCAAGACTATGAAGAACACTTCCGGATGGCAAATCCAAACCTTGATCGACACTAGACTGATCGTTAGTCAAATCAACCAACGTAGAAGGATCAACAACACCACTACGACCACTAGAATCACTCGAATCCATCATTAAAACCTAAGAAAAATAAAAAAAACAACAACTCATAAAAAGCTTATCTAAAACATAAAAGAATCAACGCTTATTAAATAAGCTTATAAACAATATCAATAAAAATAGACCAGACACATAAAATAAGCTTATAAAAAAGCATATTAATCGTTCCGATCGATTAATAAGCTGATTAATAAGCTTATTACTCAATCCGCTCGATTAAATACGCTTATTTATAAGCTTATTAATCAATCCGAACGATTAATAAGCTTATTAATCAATCGGATAGTTAATAAGCTTATAAATAAGCGTATTTAATAATCCGATCTATTAATAAGCTTATTAATAGATGCGAATTGCTTATTTATAAGCTTACTAATAAGCTTATTAATAAGCTTATTAATAAGCAATATTAACAAACAATATATCTAGAGAGAGAAACATAGAGAGAGAAAGTACCAGTTTAATCGGGGAAGAAGAAGGAAGAATGAAACGAGTTGTTAAAGCGTATATATATATATCAAGAAGTAAAAAGACGAAAATACCCCTGCAGTATAAATTGGGGATTTAATCTCAGTTATCGGATGAGATGCAGATGGACGGTGGGGATGAGTCTCCTTGTATCTTAAAAAACTTTGATATCCAAAAGAACTTAAATCATAATCAAAATATTATATTGATAGAAAAAAACGAAATTACACAGTAATCGTTATGGATAAAGTAAAGTAAAGCCACCGCCTAATGTGTACACATCAGGACGATTTGTTAAGATTTTGTATGACTAATAAAAATAGAATGAACTTTCGTAAATACGATTTTCTTGTTCATCCACGTGCAATCTTCAACATCTATTGGTGCAAAAAATTTGTTCTGAATTACTAGTATAATTTTATTTCTGATATAATACAAAAATAAAATCTACCAAATCTGATTGGCTGACGTTAGAAGTTGCATAGCCAAAGAGAATAATAAATTTGTAAGCAGAAGTGACATCCAAACTATTATTTAATTATGATTAGCATAATTTTGGACTTAGCATTTGTTCATGAATCACGACTATAGTTTACATTATTGGTACTATTTAGTTAAAATAATACCATGTGATTCCAAAATCGACAAAATGCATGTATTATCGAATACTAAAATTGCAAAATAGCTATTACTAACGACTAAATCTATCTTTACACGTGAGTTATATCATTTTTTAGTTTGCTGATTGTTTGTATTCTATATTCTATGTGTTAGTTAGCAAGTATACATAAAAAAAAAAGAAAAAAAAAAAGAGAACGGTTTGATAAGAACAAAAATCAAGACTTTAATCCTTTATATTGATTTCTTATAAATTTTGAAGTTTTATTAGTCTTTGAGCTAACTCTTTTTTTACTTGCATTGTTCATTAAATATCAATTTGACATAGTAAACATTCTGGACCATTTTATACACGATAAAGGGTAGAAAGATCATGGTGTGCTAAATGTTTGGACGATATTTTTCTAAGGTATGGTGAGGTAATAAATATATACTACTATTTGCTAAAAAAAATAGTTTCGTAGCTTTGGCTTTAAAAATCACGGAAAGACCGAAAAGAGTAAGTTACCTAAATGAGATTAGTTTTTCATTTTTCACATCAACTAAGTTATTACCGAGAGCATGTTGTTGGAACGAATTGTTAAAGCATGAGTTAATTTTTTTCTTCAAACACTAATATGAAAAACATTTTATTTAGTAATTGAGTAAAATGCAGATATGGTCACTAAAGTATGTCATTTTTGCATAAATCCTACCCTATGTTTTGAAACTGCGGACGCCATAACTGTGAGAATAGTTTGAGTTCATTTTGATACCTTGACTTAACGAACATATGTTTTGACCGTTATCACAATAGTTCCAAGTTTGGTGAGTTTGCTGCAAGAATAGTTTAACACGAAAGGAGGCATTAGCAATAAATTTATTTGTATATAAATACTTTAAAATACAGTCAGGCAATGTACTTTCTTATATAACGGAAAATAGCAGCACACTATAAGTTTCATCCACTGATAACAGTCTACTGTAATTGCTTCACAATTTTACTATCCAGAAGTTTATCACACTCATCATACAGCTTAACCTGTTAAACAATTTATTACCATACGATTATCAACCAAAATAGATCACTTGCATAGTTGTACTAGTTTACGTTAAGTTCTACCAAATAAAATATTATCATCTCACAACAGTATCAAGACATATCAGTAGCATCGTCTCATAACTTTAAGGATATTTCTAACACCAGAGATGTTCAAAAACTGAAACGAATATGCAGAGGTGGTAAGTTACTCACGAGCTTTGCTTAAGAACATGGAAAAATCAAAATAAAGTCGTTCCTACTTGCGGCACTACAACAAAAAAACATGCTAAGTATAGTGGTCTCTGCGACTTTAGTTTTAGTCACCACGGTTATCGTTTACTAGATACTCCTTAACTTGTATGTGTAACTTGAAGATTGAGCATGCCACATAGTAATATATCTTTGGTGAACACAGAACACAGAATATTATCACTATTGCTCACGGTGCTAGCAGCTTATGTGCTACACTTGGTCATGTGCTACCCTTGGTCATGTGCTACACTTGAGTGTTTCATCCACTTCGATGTCCCGTTCCCGGAACTGTATCTTACACCGGTTCGGTACACTGTACTATAATGGGTAAAGAACCGTGTAACTTATAAAATAAATGATTTCCACGAATTTGGCTTGTTTGTAAGCAGCAGAGACCACTTAATTCAGCTATACTTTCTAAAACATAACTAATTATACTATAAGCAACCAAATCATAACTTCTAATAGTTGCTACATTGAAGTAATTGCTAAATTGACCTAATAGAAGTAATTGCATTTTTAATACCAATAAACTAAAATGTTAGAGTAAAAGTTGTAGCTAATTGTATGATCAAAATTAAGCAATTGAAAATAATACTTGGAAACCATAACCAGTAAGGTGTTGGATCTTCATGTTCCTTACCTTGCAATATATATTTATAAATTGCATTTTAGGCACACAGGTTCCCTTGACGCGAATCTGTTTGAACCTAGTGGGATTAGGGTTTATGTGGGTGATCTGGGTAAATTCAATTTGGGGAAAAAAAACAAGGATGCTGAATTTTGTTGTTATGGATCGGGTCTAATTTCGTCGGTTGTAAATATGTTAAAGACTGTGAATCTTAATGAAAAAATGAAAAGATAAATTTATCCTTTTGTTAAATCATGATAACGGTCAAAACATATGTTCGTTAACTCAAGGTATCAAAATGAACTCAAACTATTCTCACAGGTATGACGTCCGCAGTTTCAAAACATCAGGTAGGATTTATGCAAAAATGACATACCTTAGTGACCATATCTGCATTTACTCTTTAGTAATTTATTTTTTTTACATGATCTTTCAAATTATGTCAACCATGAACGATATTTATTTTCAAAAGTTACATGATTTTTTAAAACATAAGTTTATATTTTAATAAACTTTTGTAAACTTATACGCTAACCATACTCAAAACTTATGTCAATTACCCGATTGAAACATTTGACACAATGACAATTTGTTTAAATAATTAGGGACCGAGAGCAGTGGGTACCATAAAACATTAAAAAGACTTAGGTAATTGTCATCATCATCGTGACAAGAAAAATAATTGTTAGCCTCGACACCATCAACAACCCGAAGATCGACTTGCGGAAGCCTATAACACTGTAAAAAAGATCACAGAGTTGCAACAAACGGAACCCAGAACGACGACACGCCACAAAGGTAACCAAACGATTATGTTTTATTATATCGATTGATTACAGGGAAGAATAGAAGATGCGTGTGTTTTGTGCCTCACCCCCTCACCTCCTTTTATAGGGTGAGGGGGTCAGTTACAAACTCGGGCCGAGCCCACACGACACACTTTCATTACATAAGGAAAGTTACCCTAATCGATAAGCTAACAAGATAGGAAACTATATTCAAAAATTTCCACCTTAGTGACAAGACTAGTTAGCCCCGACATCAAGTATCTCCATGCAATACTTGAACTTCGGACCTGGAACCACCTTTGTAAACGCGTCAGCTGCATTATCCTCCGTGCCTATCTTTGATTCTTTGCTACTTCAATCTCTTTAGATTCTACGATCTCCCTGATTAAGTGATACCTCACGTTGATATGCTTCGTCCTCTCATGAAACATAGCATTTCTTGAGAGATGAATTGTCCCTTGATTATCACAATTCACAACCACTGACCTTAGGTTTATTCCCAGCTTGATTAGTAGACCTTTAAGCCAAATGCTTTCCTTAAAAGCTTCCATAAGCGTCATATACTCCGTCTTTGTAGTAGACAATGCAACAACATGCTGTAGAGTTTCTTTCCAACTCACAACACAGCCATGTACCATAAACACGTACCCGGTTATCGACCTACCCTTGTCAGGGTCTTTAGCATAATCGCTATCCACGAAACCGTCAACATCCACGTGCTTCCCTTGATCTCTACCATACACTAGACCTACATCAGCAGTGCCCTTCAAGTACTTCAAAATCCACTTCACCGCTTCCCAGTGATTTTTACCCGGATTCGCCAAATACCTGCTCACAATGCTAACATCATACTTAATGTCCGGTTTAGTGCAAACCATCAAGTACATTAAACTACCTACAACATTCGCATATGGGACCTTACTCATTCTTTCCACATCCTAGTCACTCGACGGACAATCCTTCGAAGATACCTTGAAGTGTGCTCCCAGTGGCACAGAGAACGACTTGCCATTATCCACTCTGTAGTTATTCAGAATTTTCCGCACATATCCCGACTGAGACACCTTTAGGGTTCGGTTACCCCTATCCCTGACAATCTCCATACCAAGTATCTTCCTAGCTGGACCAAGTTCCTTCATATCAAACTCTTTCCGCAGCAGTCCCTTGGTATATTCGATCTCAGACTTGCTTTTACAAGCAATCAACATATCATCTACATACAACAGTAGATATATGTACATACCTGGTGCAAACTCCTTGAAGTAAACACAACTATCATAGCTGCTACGGCTAAACCCATTGCTGACCATATACACGTCAAACCGTTTTTACCACTGCCTTGGAGACTGTTTAAGACCATAAAGAGATTTCTTCAACAAACATACCTTGTTGCCCGTTCCTTCTTCAAAACCAAGCGGGTGCCTCATATAAATGGTTTCTTAAAGATTACCATGCAAAAACGCCGTCTTCACATCAAGTTGTTCCAACTCGCAATCTTCACAAGCAGTTAATGAGAGAATCACCCTAATAGATGTATGTCGAACCACGAGTGAGAATACCTCATTATAATCAATCCCTGCTCGTTGTGTGAACCCCCGAGCTACCAGCCTTGCTTTATACTTTGGTTTCTGAACGCCTTCAATCCCTTCTTTAATCTTATACAACCACTTGCAGCTTACCATCTTCTGACCACGTGGTTGATCGACCTGCTCCCAAGTATGATTCTTCTTTAAAGAACCCATCTCTTCCTCCATAGCACGAACCTACTCATCCCTTTCAGATGAATTAATCGCCTCCTGGAATGTGATTGGTTCATGCGTATCTTCTTCCTCAGCAATAGCAAACGCATAAGCCGTAATATCATCATCTTCCCTAGACCCTGATGATCTAGACAATGATACATTACATTCATTCCTATACCTTGCGCAGGTACAGTAATTGTTCTCTTAGCTCTATCACACACCAGAACATAGTTGTCCAGATTCTGTTGTTGAGGCATTGCATCTACTACATCTTCAACTTGATCCTCATATTCATTCCCTGGATTTACCCAAGTATGAGGATCCACAGTTGGTTCGACCCGACTGCCTTGAAGTTCCACCTCAAATTTAATTTCCTTCCCAGAATCTACAGCACCAGCACCCTTGAGAGTATCCTTATACATAAGGCTCTCATTAAAGACCACATCCATGCTTATGATTATCTTCGGTTTAACGTCATCCAACCTCCATAATCTGTATCCCTTCACACCTTCAGGATACCCCAGGAATATGCATTTTATAGCTCTAGGCTTGAGTTTCCCCTGATTCACGTGTGAATAAGCAACACAACCAAATATCCTCAACATCTCGTAATTTGTCGGATGTCCTGACCATAAATCCATAGGTGTCTTATTCTCCAATGCTTTAGATGGAGACCTATTGATCATATATGCTGCCGTCACCGTTGCTTCAGCCTAGAATGATTATGGCAAACCAGACTGAATCAGTAAACACCTAACCTTGTCGAAGAGCGTCATGTTCATTCGTTCAGCTAGACCATTCTGTTGCGGAGTTCCAGCAACCGTCAAATGTCTTGCTATCCCGCTCTCCTTGCACAAGTTATTAAACTCCTGATTACAAAACTCGAAACCATTATCCGTTTGAAGTTTCTTCAGTCTTCTACCTGTCTTGTTTTCTACCAACTGCTTCCACTCCTTGAACTTGCTGAACGCCTCACTCTTGTGTCTAAGAAAATAAACCGAAACCCTCCTCGAATAATCATCAACAATCGATAAGAAGTAATGACAACCACTCATCGATTCCACCCGAGAAGGACCCTAGAGATCTGCATGGACATAGTCTATAACTCCCTCTGTTGTGTGTTGACCTCGATCAAAACTCACCCTGGTCGATTTTCCAAGAACACAATTTTCACATAATTCGAGCTTCCCTATACCTTCCTTCCCCAGCAACTCTCTTCTTTTGAGTTCATTCAAGCCTGCTTCACTAATGTGACCCAGGCGTTTATGCCACACCTGCGCAAGACTTTCCTTTTCTTCTATACCGACACTAGCTTCGCTTGATTCAGCCCAACCATCCAAGGAGTACACACAATTTTCCTTCAAAGTTCCTGACAAAACCATCAAAGAACCCTTGATCACCTTTACTCTTCCATTATGCAATTTCACGGTATAGCCCTCTCGATCCAGAGTGCCCAAAGATAACAAATTTCTTTTCAAATCAGGAATGTAACGCACATTCTCAAGCACAAAACTTGAACCATCATTCATTTGTACTCTCACCTTCCCTGTCCCCTTGATGGCACATGCTCTATTATCACCGAGCAAAACCATACCACCATCAAGCTCCTTAAAATCAAACAAGAAGTCCCTCCTAGGCGTCATGTGATAGGATCCACCAGAGTCCATGATCCACTCTAAGAACCTTTCCTCACTCACCGCCATCAACAAATCACCATTGTCATAACCCTTAGAATACGAACCATCGTCCTGTTTTGCATTCTTGTTGACAGAGCTAGTTGATTTCTTCTTGTTAAATTTTGGACAGTCTTTCTTAAGGTAATCATCAGAATAGCATATGTAACACTTTTGTTTATAAGTTCCTTTACCTTTTGACTTTGATCGCGAACTACTACGTCCTTGATTACCCTGATGCTCCGGCCTCCCCCTTACAAATAACCCATCACCATCGTCCTTTGCATCTGTCCTATTCTTCAACTCCCGTGAATTGAGGGTAGACAAGACATCTTCCAAAGAGAACGACTCCCTTCCATAAAGCAATGTCTCCACAAAGTTATCATACGAGGACGGTAATGATGTAAGTAACATGAGTGCCTGATCTTCGTCATCCATTTCAACGTCTATGTTCGCCAAATCACCGATCAACTTATTAAACTCATCTATATGTTCAGATAATTTCTTACCTGAATGCATGTAGAAAGTGAACAGCTTCTGCTTCAAGTACAATTTATTGGCTAAAGACTTTGTCATATACAAAGTTTCCAAATTTAAGCAAACCCCCGCATAATTTTCTTTGTTGACTTCCCTCAACACCTTATTATCCAAGCACAAGAGTAAGTCACTGTGTGCTGTTTTATAGACTTCCGTCTTCAACGCCGCAGTTTTATCAACGTCTGTCATGGTATCCGAGAATGGATCTAACGCAGCCTCCCAACCATGTTGAATTAATAGACACCACATCTTCACACGCCACAACCCGAAGTCATTAGACCCGTCGAATTTTTCGACATCAAACTTCGCTATCGACGACATATTCTTTCACCCTTGTTGCGTAAAAACCTTCTTGCAAATTGATTTAATTAGAATTACCCTAAACCTCGATCACGTACAAGCAAACCAGATCGTAAACTTAGAAAACCTAAGCAAACCACGATCAAACTTGAACTACAAGAAACCCGCAACAAAAACCTTCGATTTAAATCGACTTTTAAAAACCTAAAAATCGATACCTCGAAAGAAACCTTTGTGACTTTGCAATTATTTTAAATTCTAATACTACAAAGTAAAATTAATTCAACAGTATATGCTAAACCTTTTTTACTTGTAGTATATCACGTGCATATATAGTACAATTTACCAATTGCCTATCCTTCCTACACGCGCCAACCAATAACCACGTCTTCGTCTTCTCCGCCTTTCTTCTCCAACTGAACACCTGCAACTCGAAGATAACGATCCGATGAAAACCCGAATCCCTTTTCTTCCACGATACCTCTTGATCTAGCACCGATCTTCAAGGCCACGACTAATCGTAAGCTCTGATACCACTTGTTGGAATCGACACCATCAACAACCCGAAGATCGACTTGTGGAAACCTAGAATACTGTAAAAAAGATCGCAGAGTTGCAACAAACGGAACCCAGAACGACGACACACCACAAAGGTAACCAAACGATTATGTTTTATTATATCGATTGATTACAGGAAAGAATAGAAGATGCGTGTGTTTTGTGCATCACCCCCTCACCTCCTTTTATAGGGTGAGGGGGTCGGTTACAAACTCGGGCCGAGCCCACACGACACACTTTCATTACATAAGAAAAGTTACCCTAATCGATAAGCTAACTAGATAGGAAACTATATTCAACAATAATACTACTAATGGTTAAGATAGAGTGATGAGTAAACTCATAACCGTCACGTCAACGTCATCTCAACGTTTTCTCTACACTTACTTAACTTACTTTTCAATTTTACTGATGGTGAAAAACTCACCGTCACGTAATATCGCACTAAATACCTAACATACTCACAAACTAATAAAATAAACTAAAAAAAAGTTATAAAAAAAGTCCCAGAAATGTTAACTCACCCAAGTAAAGATATATAGCATGAGATAAGTTCATATAAGTAGAGGTGCAACTTGGATCCGGATTTTTAAAAATCCGATCCGAATTTTTCAAAAACCGGATTTTAAAAATCCGGTCCGGATTTTTTAGTCCGATCCGGATTGACCGGATTTCCATTTTCTCCGAAAACCGGATAAAAACCGGATCATTTACCGGATTTATCCTGTTTTTAAAAAATCCGGATAAATCCGTTTTTTTTAATATATATATATATATATATATATATATATATATATATATATATATATATATATATATATATATATATATATATATATATATATATATATATATATATATATATATATATATATATATATATATATATATATATATATATATATATATATCAAGAACCCTTATATAGGAAGGATGGTGAAACAATTCCTTAAATACAAAATTCTATTAAAATGACACATGTAATTCATTAAATGGTTTCCATAAATGCTTCAAAAACAAAATAGGAATTACAAAAGATGCCTTAAATACAAAATTCTATAATAAAATATAAGGAAGGATGGTGAAACAATGCCTTAAATACAAAATTCTATAAAAATGATTCCATAAAATGCTTCAAAAATAAAATAGGAATTAAACATAATGCCTTAAATACAAAATTCTATATAAATATATATAGGAATTACAAATGATGCCTTAAATACAAAATTCTATAAAAATATATAAGGAAGGATGGTGAAACAATGCTTTAAATACAAAATTCTATAAAAATGATTCCATAAAATGCTTTAAAAATAAAATAGGAATTACAAATGATGCCCTAACTATAAAATTATATCAAAATATATATAGGAATTACAAATGATGCCTTAGATACAAAATTCTATAAAAATATATAAGGAAGGATGGTGAAACAATGCCTTAAATACAAAATTCTATAAAAATGATTCCATAAAATGTTTCAAAAATAAAATAGGAATTACAAATGATGCCTTAAATACAAAATTCTATAAAGATATATATGAATTACAAATGATGCCTTAAATACAAAATTCTATAAAAATATATAAGGAAGGATGGTGAAACAATGCCTTAAATACAAAATTCTATAAAAATGATTCCATAAAATGCTTCAAAAATAAAATAGGAATTACAAATGATGCCTTAAATACAAAATTCTCTAAAATTGATTCCATAAAATGCTTAAAAAATTATATAGGAAGGATGGTGAAACAATTCCTTAAATACAAAATTCTATTAAAATGAAACATGTAATTCATTAAATGGTTTCCATAAATGCTTCAAAAAGAAAATAGGAATTATAAAAGATGCCTTAATTACAAAATTCTATAAAAAAATATATAAGGAAGGATGGTGAAACAATGCCTTAAATACAAAATTCTATAAAAATGATTCCATAAAATGCTTCAAATATAAAATAGGAATTACACTGATACCTTAAATACAATATTCTATATAAATATATAGGAATTACAAATGATGCCTTAAATACAAAATTCTATAAAAATTATATAAGAAAGGATGGTGAAACAATGCCTTAAATACAAAATTCTATAAAAATGATTCCATAAAATGCTTTAAAAATAAAATAGGAATTACAAATGATGCTCTAAATAAAAAATTCCATCAAAATATATATAGGAATTACAAATGATGCCTTAGATACAAAATACTATAAAAATATATAAGGAAGGATGGTAAAACAATGCCTTAAATACAAAATTCTATTAAACTGATTTCATAAAATGCTTCAAAAATAAAATAGGAATTACAAATGATGCCTTAAATACAAAATTATTTAAAAATATATATGAATTACAAATGATGTCTTAAATATAAAATTCTATAAAAATATATAAGGAAGGATGGTGAAACAATATAACAATACATACAAAATTTTATATAGTGAAACAATGCCTTAAATATATAAAATTTTTATTTAGTGAAACAATGCCTTAAATAAAAATACAATACAAATACAAATACAAATACAATACAAATACAAATACAAATACAAATACAATACATACAATACAAATACAAATACAAATACAAATACAATACAATACAAATACAAATACAATACAAATACAAATACAAATACAAATGCAAATGTCTTATATAGGAAGGATGGTGAAACAATGCCTTAAATTCAAAATTCTATAAAAATGACACATGTAATTCATTATAGGGTTTCTATAAAATTCTTCAAAAAGAAAGTAGGAATTACAAATGATGCCTTAAATACAAAATTCTATAAAAAGGATGGTGAAACAATGCCTTAAGCACAAAAATAAAATAGGAATTACAAATGATGCCTTAAATACAAAATTTTATAAAAAGTATGGTGAAACAGTGCCATAAATACAAAATTCTATAAAAATAAAACATGTAATTCATTAAAGGGTTTCCATAAAATTCTTCAAAAAGAAAATAAAAATTACTAGTGATGCCTTAAATACAAAATTATATAAAAATGATGGTGAAACAATGCCTTAAATAAGAAAAGAAAATAAGAATTACAAATGATGCCTTAAAATCAAAATTCTATAAAAAGGATGGTGAAACAATGCCTAAAATAAAAAAATCTATATCCAACTTATATATTTTATAGAATTTTGTATTTAAACCATTTTTCACCATCATTCCTTATATATTTTTATAGAATTTTACATTTAAGGCATTATTTGTAATTCATATTTTCTTTTTGAAGCATTTTATGGAATTTTGTATTTAAGGCATTGTTTCACCATCCTTACTTATATATGTTTATAGAATTTTGTATTTAAGGCATCATTTGTAATTCATATTTTCTTTTTGAAGTATTTTATGGAAACCTTAAATGAATTACATGTGTCATTTTTATAAAATTTTGTATTTAAGGTATTGTTTCACCATCATTCCTTATATATTTTTATAAAATTTTATATTTAAGACATCATTTGTAATTCCTATTTTCTTTTCTAAACTTTTTATGGAATTTTGTATTTAAGGCATTGTTTCACCATCCTTCCTGATATATTTTTATAGAATTTTGTATTTAAGCCATCATTTATAATTCCTATTTTCTTTTTGAGGTATTTTATGGAAACCCTTTAATAAATTACATGTGTGTATTTTTATAGAATTTTGTATATTATATGAAATATTTTATGTATTTTTGAATTTAATGAGGTAATAAACTTTGTATATGTTAATGTTATGAATAACTTTTTATAGAATTTTATTTTTATAGAATTTTATTTAAGGAAGGATGGTGAAAATATATAAGGAAGGATGGTGAAACAATGCCTTAAATACAAAATTCAATAAAAATGATTCCATAAAATGCTTCAAATATAAAATAGAAATTACACTGATGCCTTAAATACAATATTCTATATAAATATATAGGAATTACAAATGATGCCTTAAATACAAAATTCTATAAAAATATATAAGAAAGGATGGTGAAACAATGCCTTAAATACAAAAATCTATAAAAATGATTCCATAAAATGCTTTAAAAATAAAATAGGAATTACAAATGATGCTCTAAATAAAAAATTCCATCAGAATATATATAGGAATTACAAATGATGCCTTAGATACAAAATTCTATAAAAATATATAAGGAAGGATGGTGAAACAATGCCTTAAATACAAAATTCTATAAAAATGATTTCATAAAATGCTTCAAAAACAAAATAGGAATTACAAATGATGCCTTAAATACAAAATTCTATAAAAATATATATGAATTACAAATGATGCCTTAAATACAAAATAGTATAAAAATATATAAGGAAGGATGGTGAAACAATGCCTTAAATACAAAATTCTATAAAAATGATTCCATAAAATGCTTCAAAAATAAAATAGTAATTCAAATGATGCCTTAAATACAAAATTCTATAAAAATAAATATATGAATTACAAATGATGCCTTAAATACAAAATTATATAAAAATATATAAGGAAGGATGATGAAACAATGCCTTAAATACAAAATTCTATAAAAATAATTCCATAAAATGCTTCAAAAATAAAATAGGAATTACAAATGATGCCTTAGATATAAAAATATATATATGAATTACAAGTGATGCCTTAAATACTAAATTATATAAGGAATGATGGTGAAACAATGCCTTAAATACAAAATTTTATAAAAATGATTCCATAAAATACTTCAAAAATAATATAGGAATTACAAATGATGCCTTAAATACAAAATCTATAAAAATATATATAGGAATTACAAATGATGCCTTAAATACAAAATTATATAAAAATATACAATGAAGGATGGTTAAACAATGCCTTAAATACGAAATTCTATAAAAATAATTCCATAAAATGCTTCAAAAATAAAATAGGAATTACAAATGATGCCTTAAATACAAAATTCTATAAAAATATATATAGGAATTACAAATGATGCCTTAAATATAAAATTCTATAAAAATATATATAGGAATTACAAATGATGCCCTAAATACAAAATTCTATAAAAATATATAAGGAAGGATGGTGAAACAATACCTTAAATACAAAATTTTATTAAAATGATTCCATAAAATACTTCAAAAATTAAATAGGAATTACAAATGATGCCTTAAATACAAAATTCTATAAAAATATATATAGGAATTACAAATGATGCCTTAAATAAAAAATTATATAAAAATATATAAGGAATGATGGTGAAACAATGTCTTAAATACAAAATTCTATAAAAATGATTCCATAAAATGATTCAAAAATAAAATAGGAATTACAAATAATGTCTTAAATATAAAATACTATAAAATATATATATGAATTACAAATGATACCTTAAATACAATATTTTATAAAAATATATAAGGAAGGATGGTGAAACAATGCCCTTAATACAAAATTTTATTAAAATTCACAACAATAATATTAATTGCAAAAAAAAATTAATGTAAAAACCTTATTCATAACATTAACATATACAAAATTTATTACCTCATAAAATTCAAAAATACATAATATATTTATACACTATTATTAAAATTCTAAAAAAAATTTATGTAACAAACTTATTCATACCGTTAACGTATGTAAATTTAATTAAATCATAATATTCTTAAATAAATAAAATATCTTAAACTACGTTATTTTTGTCTATTCTATGCTACATTATTAAAATATCAATGCCATAACTAACACTATATATACTAAACTTCTAATACAAACACACATAAATTCAATTTTCATTAAAAATATATATACTTAAAGCTAGCCAGTCCACCGGACGGGTCTAAAGGCTAGTATATATATATATATATATATATATATATATATATATATATATATATATATATATATATATATATATATATATATATATATATATATATATATATATATATATATATTTATAAATATATTCGGATTTTAAAGGATTTTTTTACCGGTTTAACCGGATAAAACCGTTTTTTTTATAACTTTTCATTACAATAATAGATGGGCCATGTTAACTTTTATTGTGTCATGGGTTTTTGGTCAGATATTACCAGTTTTTTTTGTCAGCTATTGCATGGGGGGAGTAAAAGTTGACCCGCTTTTTTTGGGTCAAAAAGCCTTTATAAAGAAACATCACTTTTTATGACAACT
The DNA here is from genome assembly GCA_025667525.1 of Glebionis coronaria. Taxonomy (NCBI): domain Eukaryota; kingdom Viridiplantae; phylum Streptophyta; class Magnoliopsida; order Asterales; family Asteraceae; genus Glebionis; species Glebionis coronaria. Next base: position 105,492,205 of record CM046876.1, read on the forward strand.
AGTTTAAAAGAATTATTAAAAAAGAAATTATTAATAATTTTCGTAATTATAAATATGTCAATGTCGAAACTCGACATACTTGAAGTATACTAATATTTTTCGAGTGATGGTGATGCCGAAGCTCGAAATGTATTAGTGATTATGGTTGTTTTATTGTATTGTTTAATTAAAAATTATGAAGTTGTATGATTGTAATGTTGAATAAAAATTATTGTGGTATTTTTTTTAATGTTTTATGGTTGTATATATTTTTTAATGTTTGTAAATAAATTCGGAAAAAAACCGATACGAACATTTTTATCCGAAAAAATCCGATCCGAACATTTTTATCCGAAAAAACCCGATCCGAGCAGTTTTAACCGAAAAAACCGATCCGAAAAAAATCCGATAACAAAAATTTTAATCCGAAAAAAAACCGATACGAACTTTTTAATCCGAAAAAATTCGATTCAAAAAAATCCGATCCGATCCGAATCCGGATTTTCAAAAACCCGTATTTATCAAATCCGGATTTTAAAAATCCGAATCCAGTTTAATCCGATTTATTCGCACCTCTACATATAATATAAGTAACATGATAACCTAGAGTGATGGGCTACATAATATACCAATCCTAAGCCCAAACCATTTGTCCTTAATGGGCTACATAATAAATGTCGGTCTAGCAAGTACACTAATCTAACAACTTGAAACCAACAACAACAGAATCAGTGTCGTACACATCTTGTTCTTCACAAATTTTTAACTTTTTGAGCCAAAACATGAATATGGAAACTGCAAAAGAAGAGTTTTTGAAGGAATATGGTGAGTCATATGGTTATGATCACAAGAACATTGATCAGATTAGAGCTACTGAGTTTAAAAGACTTAATGGTATGTTTTAAAACTGGAATTTTTTATTTATATATTTGGGTTCGTGTATATAATTTGGTTTTTGTTTTGATTTTTTTATATATATTTGTATTAGGGAGTGTGTATTTGGATCATGGCGGTGCAACTTTGTATTCAGAGCTGCAGATGGAAGCAGTTTTTAAGGATCTTACTTCTAGTGTTTATGCCAATCCTCGTATCCTTAACTTATGGTATTTCCTTGTTTTAGGAGCCGTTTAGTCGTATAATTTCATTTATCGACCGCATTTGTAATATCCCTGTGCGATTATTTGAAAGATCATACTGATCATTTGCTCTTTTCCGTTGATGTTAGATTACAATTAGGAATTGATATATGATACGAACCTATCCCCATACTAGGCTCGTATCGGTTCATAAGTCCCAAGTGTAGAACTCACTCAAAAAGCTAGCTTGTTTGAGGAGGGGACAACCTAGGCTTTATTAGAGCACTGAGTGCAGTCTCGTGCCATGGCTTGACCCGTGGGCAAAAAGTGCAGCCACATCAGCCAAAGTGTCCATGGCACGAGAAAGCTATGGCACCACATTTTTCAGGCTCCCTTGTTGGCACCAGAAAATGTGGTGCAATGGGTCCACATATACTCCGTGAGCCATGGCAAATCTGGCGCCAAAGACCATGACACAACCTTACCGTTTCTCTTATAAACCATCAACGAATTCGATACTTGTTTGATGTCAGATGTGGGATCATAATAATATATATATGTAATGTACTAGCATGTTGGCGGTTTAAATCTTATCAAGAAATGATTATCCTAGAATGTTGGTTAAGCTCAACCTGCTATGACGTCATAGGACAGCAGTTGAGCTACAACTAAGTTTATGATATTTTTATAATTATACTTCAGATTTTAGAGTTGTGATTGTATGGATACCTGTATTTCGTTATGAACATGTCCATGTACCAGTCGTCGATCGTATTAGTAACAATAAGGATGTACATTCGTTGCTTGATTATTCCATCTACGAGTTTATATGGAAATATGCATCGCTCTCTAGTGTTAAGTCTTGATTTTGTAATTGTGATACCTTAATGTGGGAATATTAGATAGTCAAAGCAGCTCTAGCTTGGCCACCTCGGACATTGTAGAAGATGCTCGTCTTCAGGTAACTTGTTATACACAAACATCCTTACTTTTATCGGACATTGAAATGCAGGATATTCTATTTTGTTTAGATTATTATAAAGAACATAAATTAAAATAACTATTTGCTTACAAAGACTGAAAACCATATCCGTCAAGTTTTGAATATATCTATTGTATTGTTTGGGAGATTGTTCCCATTTACTCCTGTTTTTATATCTGAGGTTCATAAATATCCATATGGTTACTTTTAGGTTCTGAATATTTGTAATGCGTCTCCAAAAGAGTATAAGTGTATATTCACTTCTGGCGCAACAGCAGCTCTTAAACTCGTTGGCGAGGCTTTTCCGTGGAGCAGTCAAAGCACGTTCATGTATACAATTGAGAATCACAACAGTGTCCTAGGGATCAGAGAGTATCCTTTTAACGAGTCATCTTCTTTTTAGCCTCTTTCATACCCTCATTGTTTCATCATAAAGTAAATAGATATTTATCTTTGTGACCGTTTGCCCTTAATTTGTAGAAGATATGCTCTTGATAAAGGGGCCGGAGCATTAGCAATAGACTTTGTGGAGGATTCAGAATCTTCTTCTAAGGTTTTAAAGCATCCTCTAAAGAAGCGAACTGAAGTTAAGACATTAGACAAAGCGCCTACTGGTAGCCATCTTCAACTGGAACCTGATTCTAATCATACTTGTTTAGTTTCTTTTCAACTTTATTAAATGTTTGTTACTTTTTTTTTATATATACAGATCACACATACAATTTATTTGCGTTCCCCTCGGAGTGTAATTTCTCAGGAGCAAGGTTCAATCTTGATTTGATAGACAGGATAAAGGACGATTCAGAACAATTATTGGAAGCTCCTGAACTTTCTAGGTATAAACTGATATTGCATGCAACTAGTTGTTTCTCGCACTATCTAAACCATGCATTACAATTCTGAATTATTTGATGAAGAGGATGTTGGTAATTTGTTTACACTTAGTGTTTTCAACCAGGGGATGCTGGCTGGTCTTGCTTGATTCTGCAAAAGGATGTTCCACAGACCCTCCGGATTTATCAAAATATAAGCCTGACTTTGTTGCCATCTCATTTTACAAGGTACCTGTTCATTTTATGTATCTAATTGTGATAAGAATAGGACGTGTATAAATTATTTATTGGATTTATCTTTTTTGGTAATAGCTCTTTGGTTACCCGACTGGACTTGGAGCTTTGATAGTTCGAAATGGTAAGGAGCAATAGATATACAATTGGCAATCATATATTATAGTTTCGTATCCAACTTTATATATACTTCGATTAAGAAAAAATATTTAGAAAAGTATGATATTTGAAATATTTTGTTTGTATGATTTTTCGTAACTCAACTATTTTGCTATATATACAGAGGCTGCAAAGTTACTAAAGAAGACCTACTTCAGTGGAGGTTTTGATTTGTCAACCATTCATTCATGTTGTCTCATTTCGAATGAAACAAAATTTTAATTTACCACCGAAAATTTTCAGGCACAGTGGCTGCATCAATTGCGGATATCGACTATGTGAAAAGAAGAGACGGTATTGAGGAATCATTCGAAGATGGGACACTATCATTCATAAGTATAGCATCTATTCGCCATGGATTTGGGATCCTCAATTCTTTGACCACATTATCCATATCACGGTATGCTACTCGTTGATCTCACTGAATGAAAAGCTGCACTGATCTAAAAAAACTATGATTATTTTTTATTTAATTTGTATCTGTGGTAGTAAAGTATAAATCACATTCTTCTAGGACAGAGTTACTAGTTACTTTACTACCTTTTATATGCTACTAGTGTTTGGGGACTGAGATTTATGCTGCACTTACATATTTTTTGACGTTATATTGATCTTGATAATCAATGCGTTGTATTCTTAACATCATGTCACTTTGTTTATGCGGGTATTGTTAGTTTTGTTCCGTTCTGTATTAAAATTTGTATCCCATTATCCTTTAATTGTCTCTATAGTGCTGGTTGTGATGTACTTTGTTCTGCTTTTACCACCAAATTTGCGATATGCTTCATGTTTTCTTGTACCCTTCAAATTTTCTGTAATGCGTATTTGATACTGCTTATTATGCTTTAATCTGACATAATTTTGTCTAATTTGTTCTTAAGGCATACATCATCTCTTGCAAGATATACGAGAAATATGCTTTTGGCACTAAGGCATGCTGATGGGGAGCAAGTTTGCAAAATATATGGCATGGAGTATATAAAGGTTAGTGCGTCAGGGATGTAGATTGTATCTTTCTCATTGCAATATTTCTCATATACGTCAACGGTCTATGTATGATCACACATAAATATACTGGTAGTGAGCTCCTTATAACATACGAGTAGGCCTCTTCACGCTATCGTAAAGTTTAGCCTGTTTATGCACATGAGTATGGGCCTGCTACTCTAATGTATGTGTCATTATGTGAAAATATATCCATCCCTTGATGACATGATTATTTCTATTTTTATGTTCTTCTGCTGTGATTTAAAGTCCGCCTAGGCTTAAGTAGGCTTTTAGGGTCCCTCACTGTTTTGATGGGTTGGTGCCGCTTAATTACTTGTCTATGAGTTAAGTGCTCATCATCAGTTGAAGTAAGCATTTAATTTTTCTTAGCAAGGATTAGTGGGCTTTCCTCAACTCGTATCAATCAATTGATTTTTCTCAACTTGGACGATATCTTTCGAGTCATTAACAATAGAAGTAGTTCCTTAGGACAATAGTTATATCAAAGCAGTATCAATATTTTGCACGTTCTTTTTTGCCGTTTTTAAGGTTTGTTCATCATCTTATTTACCGGGAAAGCTTGCTTGGTGGGTGTTATGTTTTACATATATCAAAAGTTTGCATGCTGTGTGTTTTGTTCTACGTATTTCGTTATTAAAAGTAGCTTCTATTTTGCTTTCATTTTACGTTGGTTGTAATTGCATATAAGCGACTATTTGCTTTTCCAGGCAGTGTATAGCGGACTTGGTCCTGTGGTTTCTTTCAACTTGAAGCGCCCTGATGGTTCTTGGGTTGGCCATCGTGAAGTGGAAAAATTAGCTTCCTTATCTGGAATTCAGCTACGGGTAACATTCATGGCAAACCTATTCTTACCATTTCATAAACAGGGCATGTATATATTCTTCTGGTTTTCACATTTTGTATATTGTGTAGACAGGGTGTTTTTGCAATCCTGGTGCATGTTCCAAGTATCTTGGTTTATCTCATTCAGATCTTCTCTCCAACATTGAGGTAAAACTCTCGCTAACTCCAGTAGATGATTTTGCGGGGATCTGAATCACATGAATATATAATATATAATCTAAAGGTGACTGTTGTTTATCTTTTCGTTAGGCTGGACATGTTTGCTGGGATGATTATGATATATTAAACGGAAAACCTACTGGGGCCGTTAGAGTGTCTTTTGGTTATATGTCAACATTTGAAGATGCTTGGGTATGTTCTCTGTAATGCAAATGCATCTGATTTGGTTTGAACCTGTATGATTTTATTTACAAACATTACAAACTGCTGCTAATATCCGATGGTGGCTTTTAAAAGTGATCAACTTTATAGATTGGAGTCTAAGGTGTCACGTGATTGTGTGTACTGTAGACTTGGGGTCACCTTTTAAAAGGAATATATTACACTAATATGTGGGGAGTCAGGAGTGTAACCCAAGTTGTGTAATGAACACATACATTCCGTATCATATCAGACTAAATACGGCTCATAAGGTCTTATATCAAATTATTTCTTGAACTTTATCAACGGAGATTCTTTACAATATTTTCCAGTTTTATAGTCATCTTAATTGCATTGTTGGTGTATTTAGTTCATTATATAGGAATTTTACAAGTTTTCATATATTTCAAACTATGGTTCTTCGATGTTACTTATTATCTCTATCAAGCCTAACGCTTAAACTTCATCTTATCAATTTCCACAGAAATTCATGAACTTCATTGTGAGCTCGTTTGTCCTGTTGCCTACCACTACTAGACATCTTTCGCGAATAAAATTAAGCTCTGTCCAGTCTGCACCAGAAGGTCAGCTAAACATTTCATTGTCAATCATTTACCTCTTTCGATTACCGAGACATACTTTTTAACTTCTATGCATGATCAAGATGCAGATTGCAGAACAACACATCATCTTACGTCAATTGTCGTGTATCCAATAAAGTCATGTGCGGGATTCAGAGTGGATAGTTGGCCTCTAAGCAGTACTGGTAGAGAGTTGTAAGCTGCATATGTTTTTTGAACATTCTACGATATATTTATTCTGTGCTATGTATCAGTTTCTTTTCACTTTATATTCAGGATTATTATATGACCGGGAGTGGCTTCTCAAAAGCATGAATGGTGAAATTCTTACACAGAAGAAGGTGAGCTTATTTTCTTCCAATACTGTATACTTGAATAGTAGACACTTTAGCAATAACGTGCATTATTTTTATAAATGAAACTTATGGAACTTTGTAGTTGGAAGATAATATGGAAAAATTTTACTTCCAAAAGATTATAGTGGAGTTAAAAACGTTTGTCTTGTACCACGGTCGTATTTCAATCAAGAGTTTGATCCATGCCAGTTGATTTTTTACTGGGTTCTATCCATTAAAAAAAAAAACAATTTCTTTGAATCGTAATCGACAGCTTTGTTGGTTGTCCAATTACCCACTCAAACACCACTGTTGGGATATGGAAACTAGGCGAAGTAGCATGTAGTATTTGTTGTTTGATTTGTTATATATATCATACTATATATGGTATATGTAGACTATTGAGCTATCTTTCTAAAAGCCCTGTTAGCATACGAAGACATGTCAGCTTACTAATAAATACAAGCAACGAAATGAGTGTACCAAGTATTGAACTGACCACTGAGCTTCTTGAGCTACTGTTATCACTTATCAAGATGGAAATAAAGTTTTATAAGTTTATTTGATCTGAGTAGTTACTGCAAACATTGAGCTCGAGATAGCTATGAGTCCAAGACATTCCATCCATAATTGTCGCACCTAAAGAGTAATTATATTATTTACTTTGATGATATATCATCGGTATGCTTAATCTTTAGACAGATTGTGTCGATTTTAGTAGAAAACCTAATGGCAGCACAGTAGCACAGTATTTAGAACTGATATGTTACAAATTGAAATCTCTTCTACTATTTTGTTACATTTCTTATAATGGTGTTCTCCGAGAAAGTAAATCATCTGCACTTGGTGATATAGGTACCTGAAATGTGCTTTATTGGTACAAAGATCGATCTCAAAACAGGAATACTTCATGTGGAATCTCCTCGTTGCCAAGAGAAGCTGCTTATCGAACTTAAAACAAATATTTTATCTGCGTTAGAAGAAATAAATGTACATGCCCAAAGGTTTGCCGATAACTTTGTATTGTATCTAAATTCATTTCTTGGGGATTTGGAAGCTTCTGGTTCCATTACCACCTTTGGTTTTACTGTAAATGCATCTTATTAGAAAAATAATTTTTGAAGAGCATTATAGGTAGCAATTAGAAACTGTTTTACTATCGAATGGATTTATTCGGGTTATACTTTCTCTCTATGGGATCAAACGGGTAAAATAGAAAAAAGTTAGTGTTAGTGTATTGTATTCAGATCAAGTAGTCTAACTGTTATTGTACTTCACAGATATGAAGTTCTGGGCTATGATAATGAGATTGACGCCTGGTTCAGCAAAGCAGTTGGCCGACCTTGTTATTTGTTAAGATCTAGTTCCAGAAGTTGTATCAGCTTGAACAGGAACAAAAATACGGGCACATGCAGAGACGTGGATACAAGATTAAACTTCGTTAATGAAGCTCAGATTTTACTGATATCCGAGGAAAGCGTATCTGACCTCAATCATAGATTGAATTCTGGTATGTTGAGATGCATCCTTTCTTTTCATACTACACGTATATGCTTTTTACTTTTTTGCTTTTTCGGTTTTAATATATGGAACTTCCTTATGATATATTTGTGGCAAGATGGGTGTGCCGCCCGGGTTGGCATGGGTAACTGTCTAAGCCTCTAAGGGTTCTGGTAACGGGTCATCTTAGTATGTGTCGAAAGTTGTGGGGTCGGGCTGATGACTGGATCAAAAAATATATATACGGAGTATTTTGTAAACCATGGATTGATAGACTATTTTCTTATTTAAATAGTTCTGAATGGACTATTATTACAGTAAAGAAAATGGTTATTGTGCCTAAAAATACGGCTAACTATAGGATGGTGGCACGCGGAAAAAGTAAGGATTAGAAGATAGAAAATTGATTAGACACTAACATTCAAGTGATGAATGGATTTGGCGGAACTCGTCTGGATTATAATTTTAATCTGACCCATTTGAGATAATGCATATGTTTTTAAAGTTTTTTATTTCTAATTGTAAGATAAACAAAATTTAACGTATACTCTAGTAAATGGGTCGAAATTAGTATCTACTTGCAGACATGACATTGGAAGTTGTAACCCATTTTTTGGAAACAGTTAAAACCGAAGGACCTGTTGGATTATTGCCTAGCGAAGTCGATGCAATGAGATTCAGGCCAAACCTTGTCATATCCGGTGGTGTTCCTTATGCTGAAGACAACTGGAGTAGTCTTAAGATTGGAAACAATCACTTCATGGTTAGTTTTACCTTCATGAAACCTAAAATAGTAGACGTGTCGATTCAATGCTCCTTTATGCACTATCATTTACGCTATACTAATTTTCTCAATGAAATACGCTTCTCCTTTTGGGCAACTTTACCTTTTCCCGAAAGCGTTCAAGTCCAAATACTTATTTGGTCATGGTCATTGTACATATGATGAGTTCATATAGAAATCATTCTAGTCGATTAATATATTTAGTGCAACCCTACTTCAGAATATGTATTCATTTTTTTTTGTCTTTTGTTCGTATTATGCCCCTTTTTGTAGTCATTAGGCGGTTGCAACCGTTGCCAGATGATCAATATGAATTGTCAAGCTGGTGAGGTACAAAGATCAAATCAGCCTCTAGCTACTTTAGCGGCATACAGGAGGGCAAAGGTTGGTAAATATAAATGTTCAATTTTACTTTCATCAAGTTGCTGTTTATTATTGTCTTGTAATTATATTTTATTAAATCTAACGTCGGGACAGGGAAAGATACTCTTTGGAATATTATTGAGATATGAGTGTGAAAACGAGGTTAAGGAAGAAACGTCCTCGTGGCTTCAAGTGGGGCAAGAAGTACACCCTAATGCAGGATGATTAGGTATGACGTTATACATGCAAATTGTAATGCAACTTCACTTTTTAATTCAAATAATTAATTTGTAAAAATCCTATGATGTGGGATATTTTATAGTCTACACAGCAGCCAGGAAACCTTGTTCTTGGTGTTTGTCTTCCCATAAGATACCTCTGACATATATAATTCTTTTATATTATCTGCTCGCGGGGCGCCCATAAAATATTGTGAAAAAATCTAAAATAGAAATCTTAAAAACAGATTTCGTATGATGTATATGGTGGCTGCTAGTTTCTATACTTGCTTTAGACTATGTGAAGTCAGCTTAGAATATTTAGGGGGTGATCTTTTTATTCCTTTCTAGAATGACAATTCTTCCGCACCCCTATTCACCTATCTTACAATATGTCTCACAAATGTCTCTAACGAGGCTTAAATTTACAACCGTTTGGTTGGTGAACACTCGCATACCACCCACCAAAGAATGGTGAAAAAAAAAGTGGTTAGTCAGCAAATCACCTCCTCTTGTATTTTATTTTAGATTTACTTGAAAAAAAAAAAGATTTAGGAGGGTATTGAGTATTCATCGAGTGAAAACTGAAAAGGTTGCTTTTGTTGTAGTTGTTGAATTTGTGACTTTGACTATTTCTGTTTCAAAATTGGCTGTGAGTTTTGTTGGGTCTATAGCTATTTTCTTCTTCAATCAATGATATTGACTTGTTAATTAAAATAAATGCTTTCCATAAACAACTTTTTAATTCAGAGTGTTACTTGCCCATTTTATTGATGCTGACAGTTATCTAAGTAGGGTTGCATACCTAAATAGAAACTCTAATTAGCATGGGGGCACTCAGTGCCATGGCATGGCGTTTTGGGCTATGACACGACTTTTTTCTTGGCTCATGATACAGAGTCTGTGCCGGAGGGTTTGGCGCCGTAGCCATCACCCCTCGTGGTAGAATTTATTCTTTTAGCTTCTTTTTTTAATATTTAATAGGGTATGCGTGGATCTATAACCCCATTTTTTTCATGACACCATATTTTGTGGTGCTAATAAGGAAGCCTGCACTTTTTACTCACGGCTGGCAACTTAGGGTACCCAATGCTGTAAGTGGAAATGTTGATTAGATTATTTTGGTTACGAATGAGGTGAAGTGGAAATGTTGATTAGTTGTCGGTCACAACTCACAATCAATGTTGAGGTTTAAATACCCTCTAGAATGGTCCAATTTTACTTGAAAGAGCTGATAATCGATGGGTCATCCTTGTCAAATTGTGGAAATCTTCTTTTAAGTTCAACAGATGCATGTGCTGATAGTTCTATCTAGTTCATTAGTTCTTCAGGAAAGCAAAAACCACACCTTCCTTCTAGTTACCTAGTTTTGAATGTTCTGTTTGACCACTTTTAGGTTACACTAAAGGGGGTTACTAAAGTCTAGAGATCTTGGACTTGAGCAATATTCTCACAAATTCATTAATGTATCATAAATAGCGTCACTTTCATGGACATCCGAGAAAGAAATCGCGTTGTGTAACGTTTAGGTTTTTGTTTACGCAAGGCATTCTGATGGTTTTTGGACCGAGATTTTGCAATACATGGAAGACAAATTAGAGGAGCCGGTGAAACGATCGTACGATAACATACACGGGAGATAAAAGTACATAACGCAAAACGTGTGTCGGTTTGCTTAGATTTTACAATTACGCAAGGCATATATGGGTGAATTGAGTCACCGACACGGATGTGATGAATAACGCTTTCGTGACTATGAAACTGAATACGAGATGTTTAAGCATCTTAATTGAGATGTTTAAGCATCTTAATTGTTTTTTGGGTAAAAGGGAACTATTCCCCGGTAAAATATATTAATCACCCAAAGTCAATAAATACAATGGAACATGGCAGAAATACCACATTAACCTTGAGCCATAGCTCAAACAACCACTACTAAAACCGAGAGACAGACCTCTCAGTTATCAAACCCTATTACACAAACAATAACACCAATAGGGAAAAACCATTTAAAAATACATAAGGAAAAACCCCTAAGAGTTAGTCCTGAGTAAACATATAGTCGATCTTCCATAAGCGCTTGATATCCTGAGTCGCTCTTGACGATTTCCAACGACAAGAAACAAGCTTCATCCTTACCGAATCAATAATGCAACTTGCAACATGATCAACAGACCTCTTCTCGCCTCTAAAAAGCCTATTAATTCACGTTTAAATCCTTAATTTCGTATGTTTAAGTTTTTTAATTATCTGTGTATTGTTTTTTAATTATCTGTGTCATTTTTAATTTTATGAATAAAAGTTTTTAAGTTACGTTTACGTTTTTTTACGTGTCTTTTAGGTTGTATGTATAATTAAATACATAAAAGGATAGTAGAAATGTGATATGGGGTGAGTTTGAGTTTTTGATGATTGGTAAGAGGAAAGAGAAAGTTGAGATAATGTTGAGGTGGAGGTGGGGTTTACCGTTTACCCCATCACGGCAAAATTATAACTTACAAACACTCAGTGTTGTAAAAAACAGGCTAGGCGGTCATACTCCGCCTTGATTTATGGCTCGACCAAGCTAGGCGGAAAGGTCAAAAG